>OW026323.1:5450019-6140686 GCA_932273695.1 Apotomis betuletana
GACAAACCGCCAAAACCGACCTGGTTGGGTTAGGTTAGGTTAGAACTGTGACCACAACAGCGCGCGAGCGGAGCGAGCGAAGCTACCGTGCTGCGGCAGCAGCCGACAAACCGCCAAAACCGACCTGGTTGGGTTAGGTTAGGTTAGAACTGTGACCACAACAGCCCGCGAGCTGATTGAGCGAAGCTACCGTGCTGCGGCAGCAGCCGACAAACCGCCAAAACCGACCTGGTTGGGTTAGGTTAGGTTAGAACTGTGACCACAACAGTCGAGTAGTTAATAAACCGAATCGTTATATCGGACAAATTAAATTAAAGTCATACAAAAAAAGTCGAGTAGTTAATAAACCGAATCGTTACATCGGTCAAATGAAATCAAAGTCATACAAAAAATGTCGAGTTGTTAATAAACCGAAACGTTACATCGGAAAACTGATATTACGGACAAATGAGATTTAGGGAAACGTGTCATTAGTCGAGTGAATAAAAATCCTAAACAATTAATGCCCAATCGTAAATTATCGAATTGAATTTTCGGACAAATGAAAAAAAGTTAAAATGATATTTGTCGAATAGTTTTTGTCGAAATGAAATTCGGACTAACGTTTTTAGTGTTTCAGATAGGTAACCCCTCAAAGTTCATTGACGTCGATACGCAAGTACTGCTTATTTTCATACCGGTTTTATTTTTAGACCAGTATCAAGTTAAATAGAGTGGAAATATTGCTTAAAGATTGGAAACCGGAAAAAGGTTATATACAAAAGATATTATATACCTTTATAATATTTATATCTTGGGGGCGTGTCGTATAATACTTTACGCGCTACGCGAAGTGGTTTTATAAAGCCATATACGGGGTTATGTTATGGGCAAGAATGTCACTCGTGGCAATAACGTCAATTAACTAGGGACATCCTTCCGATACAAGATTTATCGATAACTGAATACTTATTCCGAAATGACATTTCATAGTATAGCTATTAAGTTCACCGGATAAATAGAGATTAACTAAAATATGCCGATTTCGTTATAACAATCCATAACTCCCGCGGGTACAATATAGACCTTTGTCCTTCAGTACACCTGCATGTAATTACATCGTTTACGAGCAATTATTATTATTATTTGTTTCTCTATATCCAGTCTCGAGCATGAGCCCGGTTTCTTTTTCATATCAATGCAATAGTTCAACCACCTGCTGGTGCTGGGACCTTTTCATGGATGTATCATCTTATTGATATGATCAGGAACGGGTCCCAGTAGGGCTACAGCCACAGCAAATTTCTCCAAGGGGACGTGTTGGATCCATATCCCCACGCAAGCCTTCCAAAAGACCGGGACGTTCATACGTCCGGGCTATTAAAATGGAGTTTGGATGGACTATTTATTTAAGCTGTTGCAATAGAAAAATGTCACCTGCCGTAACCATCAATGCGACTGTTACCTCTGGCGTAATGCCATCGTAAGGATGGCCGAAAGCAACTCGAGCGTGACGGCTCAGGGGTGTCGAGAGGTAAGCTGCGCTTTCTCCGAAGTTACTCGCGGCGTAATAACTGGCTTTAACACTTCCAGCCCTGGAGCATATAGCTCTACAGCTCCTCTCTGAACGGCTAATGAAGGCAAGCCAGAGCTGAGAGTCCTACGGATCCTCTTGCCGGCCCGGCCGATGAAGGCCCACCCGGTGACGAGGACCCTGTCCGACTCTGGAGATTTCGGGTCCGTGGGGTCTTCACTCCGCAACAGCTCGCCACAAGCTGCCCTGCGGCCTTATTATTGATTAGAGTTTGGATCGTCTCCGTGTTACTTAAAATGTCTCTAGAGTTACCAAGAAATCGGACTTTTAATATACATTATTACGAGTATGTTTAAACAAATTGGGATACTGAACGTTCTAACGTACGCCATTAATTTAATCATAGAAGTGCCGTAATTAATGGTTATATAACGAATTTTAAAAGTTGTGGCCAGTTTTGTGACGAAAAATTTAGTTGCCCAGGTACAGTCAAAGAATGTGAAATAGTTACGTAGGTAACTTTTCGCACTTATCACAATGAAAATAAGGGTCCAAAAGGTATGCGTTTCGGTTACCTTTATTTACTGTACTTACGCTTGGGATTACAATTAGTTTATAGCACTTGTTTAACAGCAACCAAGGATTTCGTAGCGCGACGCGCGTAGTCGATAACATGGGGAAATGCGTATGTAGCGAAAACTGGCTACGAGAACAGCGCCCCCGGGTTCCCGGTGTCGAAAGTGTTAAAATACGTGGTATTCTTACAGTATAAACACAAATCTCAAACTAAAATTGAATAAGAAGTTTCTTCTAATCTTATAAGTTAAAAACTAACTCATAAAAATCTCGGGAGTCGCTTACGTCACTTTACGTTAATAACCTTGATATTTATATTAAAATAAGTTTATATATTTGTATAGAATCTTTTTATCGATTCATATTTTTTATGTACCGCTTCGATTGTAGTAGATCGCATTCAATTTTTCTTTCTTAATTTACCTTTGTGTCATTATTTATAAAAATAAGTTTATAGTTACATAAATTCAGAGTTCTGATCCCTATTTTCTTGGCCATATTTTCATAGGATAATAATAAAATTGCTGGCAAACAAACAGTAGTGGGTAGTAATCTTGTGTAGGAAGGCTGTCTGCATTGAAAAGGAAGATTAGTATCGGATAGAAATTCCTAATTATTTCAGCGTATCATGTCTAGAAAAATAGTATTGTATTTATAAATATTGCCTGAAAATTTAAGGTTTTCCTATGAACAGTTTTATAAATCTAATTAAAATATTACAACATGGGAGTTAATATCCTCGTACATTAATGTTAAAAAAGTGAGTGCAATACTCGCCAATAAACTTCGTGTTTGGCGAAATTAGTTGTAAAATGTGTACCATGCTTTTTTGAAATAAATAAATTAAAAAAAAAAACTTTGAATGGATCAATTTACTTTTAAATGAAATGAAATGAAATGAAATGAAATGAAATGAAATATTTATTGCCGAACACATGTAAATAACATAAGATCTTAAAGGAATAGGTAATAGAGAATCGTTAACGGAATATCTCGATTAACTTGGGCATTTATGCTATAACGAAGTATCTTGGAAATACTGAAAAGCATGACGTTTGACAGAAACAGAGAGGCCAAAGTTACCACTTTTGGCCACATCAAGCGCTGCGATCATTTTCGCTTTCCCTACGCGACCTCTGCACCCGGCCAATAGTTGATTTTTTTTTAAATGTCCTGACTCCACTTGAGAGCTTATCTTGTAAACATGAACACACAAAGTCACTTTGGGACAAATGGAAGCACAATAAAACGCAAACCAATGTCGTCTTGTTTCAAAAGTCACAGAGTTAAAATTGCAATATCTTAACTCAATTAAATAAGATACTTTGGCACTAAAGCCATTAAATTCGAAAAAGGTTCCAGAGCTATGCTATTCCAACTTCAACAAGAAGGTGATATACATTTGTTTGCGTTGTTTTTGTTACTGGTTTCCATTTTGTCCTCGGACCTTAGATTATATAGGTAATAGACATAGATAGAGCGTTGATGACGTCACAGCGTAAGGAGCATAAACGTCAAGATGGGCTGTATCGGTCAAATGCGGCTGTAAATGTCAAATTATTATGCTACCATATTAAGTAAACGAGTAAGCATGCGATGATGACAACCCTGACAATCCTTTTCAACTTAGTCGCATTATAACGTCTGTTTTTGGCGAAAAATAAACATTATTAATATTTGTGTTTTTAAACGAAAAAAAAGTGTGAAAGTGCGTGCAAAACTTAGAAAATGTCGGGCATTGTGCGCGGATGCAATTCGCATTCTGGGAGAGAAGAAAACTTGGGTGAAAATATAAGTTTTCATTAGTAAGTAATTCAGTATTGTTTTTTCAGCAAATGTACCAGAAATTATGTTAATATTAAAACTATAAGCTTAGAAATAGGATTATTATTGCACGCAAATGATATCTAAGTAGGCTACAATTAAAATAAACATAGAAATAGTGATAAAAACAATTATGTTAATTTCTGTCGTGAGGTTACTAGTGACGTAGAAAAAGTTATCGATAATTTGCGATTCTGTGAATCAGTCACTTTGGTCAGGTGTATATTTAAAAAAATCAATGACGTTTTGGTGGACATTTTTGATACCGTATGTTATATTTGTTTACATACATATAGAAGGTTAAATTTAAATAAATATTTTAGTGTGTCCACGACGCCAAGCTGTCTAGATATCTTTATTAATTTTCATCTGTTAGAAATATGAAATGTTATCAATCTTATGTTTAATCAGCAAGGTGAGAGAAGGGAAGACTGTAAAATAAATGTATTATAAATGTATAACAATTTCAATTGTTTTTTTTTTTGGTTCATTCCGTTAGTTTGCATAATAATTTTCTAATAACCACAGTCTAGTTCCATCGTCAGACGTAACCAATATACTAAATTTCAGCTTGATCGGTGCCCAGAAGAGTTTTAATCGGTGCACAAAAGAAAGAGAATTTTAATCTACTTTTCCCTTTTATATTTACACGATCAGACAAAAAAAATGCCTAAAACCTACAGAGTTCGCTAGCCGTGCAGTGCATAATTGATTATAAATGGGTACTTTACGTCCATTAAGAATATGAGTGAATGTCGAAGGAATTATTTGTATTGTACGATAACATCGTATCTGTTATTAAGTAATCAGAGCTTTGACTTGGCTTTTTATTGAATCTTCAGCTAAAACAGCAGTCAAGTGGCTTAGAATTATTTTCAAAGTGAGACTCAATTTAATCGCAATACTTAATCTTGTTCTTTTTTATAATGCTCTGTTTTTCATATTCTCACGAATATAATAATAATAACGGTCTTATAGCGAAGAGGCACGACAAACATCTTAAGAGACTCGCTAGATGGCTGGATCAAGGGCCAGATACAGAAGGCGGTACCTACTCCTGGACACGGCGCGCGGTTCCTGTCTCTGCAGCCCTAACTACCAGTAGCCCGGGCCCCTCCCCGCTGCCGGCGGCACCCTAGGTTAAGTTTTTTTATAATGTATTAATATTTTGTAATAAAATATCGCGATAGACCCGGTTCAATAATTCTTAATTATGTGTTCAAACCGCGAGAGTATAGTGTTACATATTTTGTAATAACTGTGTATATTTGTGTATTTTTATATACCTAAATTTATTGTAAAAATACTTAACCTAAGATATTTAATGGATTTACGAAATAATAATATTTAAGTGAAACCAAAGCTACGGACATAAAAATCACTTAAAAATCCGTGTCAATGTTTTTCTTTTCATATAATCTTCAATGTAAAGCCTTAAATTTAAAGACGTAATTTTTTTGGAACAGCATCAAATCAATCCAAGTTAAAGCTGTTTATTTATTTAATAAGTTGATAAAGTTATTAACTTGATAACTTTATCAACTATATAATTGTAGTTTTATCGATATCGGTACGATATCGATAAAATGTATTCGGGCATCACTACAACGAAAATTTTGACACATGGGCTTGTACATTTTTTTAAAAGACGTAACTGACAAATATACTGTCATCTCGTTTTTTCTTGCGGAAACTTGACGTGCTTTACAGAGATAGCAATATTGTCGTAGGTTTCTACTAAGTAACACGCTCTCTATTAATTATTCCTTACTCTAAGCCTCGGACAATGGCTTTCGGGATATTTTATACAAAATATCTTTATGACCATTCGGACGTTTACAATTTTTTTAATGATACATTTAAAGGAGATGTACGTAATCACCGCGCCGATCATTTTGGTGTGTAAAGCCTGACCAGAAATATAAATGAGGCTTGTCAAGAGGGCGCTATTTATAAGATTTATATGGCAACAATTTTGCAACCAATCGCAACCCACTATAATGACATTAGTTTTAAATACCTGTCAGTTCCACTATGTTAACCTCGTATTATCATTTAATGGAGTGCACTCTTTTCCTGACTGTTTTTCGTGTAGTAAACACATGTATAGTTTGGGTGGTCCTGTTTTTATCCTTTGGGTACGGAAGCCTAAAAATTTTATAGAAAACACGGCTGGAAAAGTGTTTATTGTCGTCCAGCCCCATTGAACTTTTTAAATTTCGGACCAAGAATGGCTAAGATTGATTTTGCCCAAACAGCGTTAAAATATGACTGGAAGCACATTTAAACCGATTTCACATTCAGTTTGGGGTATATCCTTCTGGAAAAATACTGCATACCGCATTTTCGATGGAAAAGCAATTATGACCAAGTACCATGGTGTGTCGAGAATACACATTTCTGTTTACTTTATTTTTCTTGCACTGCTTGGTCTGAAGTCTGATTGTTTGAAAAAGAAAATAGGAATGATGTCTGAACTTGAATTCCACAGCATACTGTTATATGTTATATGGATAAAAATTGCTAAAACGTCACGAAATTAACAATAAAAAATACAGTTTTTAAGGTAACATAAATATGAGGTGCAAAATCTTGATGATCAAAAAACCAAAATTGTTTTTAGACTACTCACAATTCCACAAAACAATAATTGTGAAACAAGCATGCAAACAACATAAACGTACTTTTTACGACCAAAACGACAAATTACTCATTCCCGTCTCAGTAGCATTTTGTATCAAGCGTTTTCAGCGCTCCGTGGGAATGTCGAACTTTAACGGTTATTTCTGACTTTTAGAGCAGCATTTGGACCCAATAAAAGGTCCGAAATGCTGTCCAGGGTAGATGGAGTAAGTATCTGAAGAGGCCTAAGGCCCTGGCTAGGTTGACGTCACTAAAACGCTGGAATTTTCCAGATGATATTCTTGTCGGCGGCGCGCCATCTGCGCCAGGTATGCAGATATTTATTGGGGCAGGTAAATCTATTAAGGGGCCTTTTGTCTGCGTCCAATATAAAACTTGATCATTTCTGTGGCCATAATATTATTAAACCTATCGTGAGACATCTTTATTAATATAAAAACGGTTTAAACTCACGTAAAAATTGTCAGGAATGGCCCGAAATTTCGAACTAATGTGGAGCTCTTCAAGAGAATCTACGGAGTTATTAGACGGATTAGAACTGGAAACTGCTGGACTACCATCTCGCCAGGCGGCAGGGGTAAAAAGGAAAAAGCATAAGAGTACATAATTATTATACTGGACCGGCAATCCAGAGGTACCGCGTTTGATTCCCGGTATCTTCCACCAGGTTGCGAATTTCAATTTTTCTATGAGTTTTGATCTTTGTATGAATGGTTTACTTAGGACTTAATTAAATACGTACTAATTAAATATTAAATGTAACATATACCCGTCATAGTGGACACAGTCATGTTCTGTGACTTTGTAAGTAGATAGTTTTACTTTTAGCTGCTTTTAGCCGCTTTTTTACCGCTGACAAAATCGAATAATATTAAATATAATTTTCCTTGTGCCTCGTTTCGAATTTATTTTATATAACGACGTTATTTTAGAAAATACACAATGAAAATTATGATGACATATAAACGACAGAAGTTTGTTTACCTTTTTGACAGGTGTCTAAAATTCATAATTTAATTCGTCCTCTAGTACCCATAGTACAAGCTTTGTTTCGTTTGGGACTAGGTTGATTTGTATAAGATTGTCCCTTGATATGTATGTATGTATGTATAATGTTAGTTCCCGTTTCTGCCACGACTCTTCTCTTTCGCACATAGTCTAGTAAGGTAAGTGCCCTTAAGGGGTGTTCGACGTAGGCCGGAACGGTACATAATCGAAATTCTTGCATTATTGGGTGGGTATTATAATATTTAGCTGCGACACATTTTAGAACATGATATGGGTTTCCATTAAAATAAGGTATATTGTTCGATATATTATATTCTCTTGTGAAATTTTCAGTTGATTTATTAACTACCGAAACAATGCAGATGATATATTCTTTTATCCGGAAGATCAACGCTGGTGCAACATTATAATTGTTCTATAATTTATTATTTTTGTCACACCCTTTAATGTTTCATGGTCATGTCACGAATAAATATATTACTTCCTTCCTTTTTACTTTCTTTCTGTCTTCCTTTCTTTCTTTCTTTTTTCGTTCAGTCTTCCTTTCTTTTTTTTTTCTTCCTTTTTTTCTTTTTTTCTTTCTTTTTTTATTTCTTTCCTTCTTTCTTTCTGTCTATAGCCGATGGTAATTTATAAACCATTTCAGCCGCTCAAAGTCGGTTGTTTTCCCATCATGATACATATAGCCCTTGGCAAGTTCGCACGTATGTATCAACCCGATCACCGACCGAAAGCCTGACCAGAAATATAATGAGGATGCGCCATATTGCGGAATTTCACTGGAACTAATTTCTTACATTGGCAATGATTTTATGATAGTTAGTCAACAATGTCAATGTCATTCGTGGTGATTTCTTTACAAGACAAATATTTAAAATTATCCAAAGAAAATGCCGAAAACCATTCACAGTCGTGAACGTAAGATTAAAAATAAACTATACATGTGTTTACTACACGAAAAACAGTCAGGAAAAGAGTGCACTCCATTAAATGATAATACGAGGTTAACATAGTGGAACTGACAGGTATTTAAAACTAATGTCATTATAGTGGGTTGCGATTGGTTGCAAAATTGTTGCCATATAAATCTTATAAATAGCGCCCTCTTGACAAGCCTCATTTATATTTCTGGTCAGGCTTTACACACCAAAATGATCGGCGCGGTGATTACGTACATCTCCTTTAAATGTATCATTAAAAAAATTGTAAACGTCCGAATGGTCATAAAGATATTTTGTATAAAATATCCCGAAAGCCATTGTCCGAGGCTTAGAGTAAGGAATAATTAATAGAGAGCGTGTTACTTAGTAGAAACCTACGACAATATTGCTATCTCTGTAAAGCACGTCAAGTTTCCGCAAGAAAAAACGAGATGACAGTATATTTGTCAGTTACGTCTTTTAAAAAAATGTACAAGCCCATGTGTCAAAATTTTCGTTGTAGTGATGCCCGAATACATTTTATCGATATCGTACCGATATCGATAAAAGTAACACGCTCTCTATTAATTATTCCTTACTCTAAGCCTCGGACAATGGCTTTCGGTATATTTTATACAAAATATCTTTATGACCATTCGGACGTTTACAATTTTTTTAATGATACATTTAAAGGAGATGTACGTAATCACCGCGCCGATCATTTTGGTGTGTAAAGCCTGACCAGAAATATAAATGAGGCTTGTCAAGAGGGCGCTATTTATAAGATTTATATGGCAACAATTTTGCAACCAATCGCAACCCACTATAATGACATTAGTTTTAAATACCTGTCAGTTCCACTATGTTAACCTCGTATTATCATTTAATGGAGTGCACTCTTTTCCTGACTGTTTTTCGTGTAGTAAACACATGTATAGTTTATTTTTAATCTTACGTTCACGACTGTGAATGGTTTTCGGCATTTTCTTTGGATAATTTTAAATATTTGTCTTGTAAAGAAATCACCACGAATGACATTGACATTGTTGACTAACTATCATAAAATCATTGCCAATGTAAGAAATTAGTTCCAGTGAAATTCCGCAATATGGCGCATCCTCATTATATTTCTGGTCAGGCTTTCGGTCGGTGATCGGGTTGATACATACGTGCGAACTTGCCAAGGGCTATATGTATCATGATGGGAAAACAACCGACTTTGAGCGGCTGAAATGGTTTATAAATTACCATCGGCTATAGACAGAAAGAAAGAAGGAAAGAAATAAAAAAAGAAAGAAAAAAAGAAAAAAAGGAAGAAAAAAAAAAGAAAGGAAGACTGAACGAAAAAAGAAAGAAAGAAAGGAAGACAGAAAGAAAGTAAAAAGGAAGGAAGTAATATATTTATTCGTGACATGACCATGAAACATTAAAGGGTGTGACAAAAATAATAAATTATAGAACAATTATAATGTTGCACCAGCGTTGATCTTCCGGATAAAAGAATATATCATCTGCATTGTTTCGGTAGTTAATAAATCAACTGAAAATTTCACAAGAGAATATAATATATCGAACAATATACCTTATTTTAATGGAAACCCATATCATGTTCTAAAATGTGTCGCAGCTAAATATTATAATACCCACCCAATAATGCAAGAATTTCGATTATGTACCGTTCCGGCCTACGTCGAACACCCCTTAAGGGCACTTACCTTACTAGACTATGTGCGAAAGAGAAGAGTCGTGGCAGAAACGGGAACTAACATTATACATACATACATACATATTAAGGGACAATCTTATACAAATCAACCTAGTCCCAAACGAAACAAAGCTTGTACTATGGGTACTAGAGGACGAATTAAATTATGAATTTTAGACACCTGTCAAAAAGGTAAACAAACTTCTGTCGTTTATATGTCATCATAATTTTCATTGTGTATTTTCTAAAATAACGTCGTTATATAAAATAAATTCGAAACGAGGCACAAGGAAAATTATATTTAATATTATTCGATTTTGTCAGCGGTAAAAAAGCGGCTAAAAGCAGCTAAAAGTAAAACTATCTACTTACAAAGTCACAGAACATGACTGTGTCCACTATGACGGGTATATGTTACATTTAATATTTAATTAGTACGTATTTAATTAAGTCCTAAGTAAACCATTCATACAAAGATCAAAACTCATAGAAAAATTGAAATTCGCAACCTGGTGGAAGATACCGGGAATCAAACGCGGTACCTCTGGATTGCCGGTCCAGTATAATAATTATGTACTCTTATGCTTTTTCCTTTTTACCCCTGCCGCCTGGCGAGATGGTAGTCCAGCAGTTTCCAGTTCTAATCCGTCTAATAACTCCGTAGATTCTCTTGAAGAGCTCCACATTAGTTCGAAATTTCGGGCCATTCCTGACAATTTTTACGTGAGTTTAAACCGTTTTTATATTAATAAAGATGTCTCACGATAGGTTTAATAATATTATGGCCACAGAAATGATCAAGTTTTATATTGGACGCAGACAAAAGGCCCCTTAATAGATTTACCTGCCCCAATAAATATCTGCATACCTGGCGCAGATGGCGCGCCGCCGACAAGAATATCATCTGGAAAATTCCAGCGTTTTAGTGACGTCAACCTAGCCAGGGCCTTAGGCCTCTTCAGATACTTACTCCATCTACCCTGGACAGCATTTCGGACCTTTTATTGGGTCCAAATGCTGCTCTAAAAGTCAGAAATAACCGTTAAAGTTCGTCATTCCCACGGAGCGCTGAAAACGCTTGATACAAAATGCTACTGAGACGGGAATGAGTAATTTGTCGTTTTGGTCGTAAAAAGTACGTTTATGTTGTTTGCATGCTTGTTTCACAATTATTGTTTTGTGGAATTGTGAGTAGTCTAAAAACAATTTTGGTTTTTTGATCATCAAGATTTTGCACCTCATATTTATGTTACCTTAAAAACTGTATTTTTTATTGTTAATTTCGTGACGTTTTAGCAATTTTTATCCATATAACATATAACAGTATGCTGTGGAATTCAAGTTCAGACATCATTCCTATTTTCTTTTTCAAACAATCAGACTTCAGACCAAGCAGTGCAAGAAAAATAAAGTAAACAGAAATGTGTATTCTCGACACACCATGGTACTTGGTCATAATTGCTTTTCCATCGAAAATGCGGTATGCAGTATTTTTCCAGAAGGATATACCCCAAACTGAATGTGAAATCGGTTTAAATGTGCTTCCAGTCATATTTTAACGCTGTTTGGGCAAAATCAATCTTAGCCATTCTTGGTCCGAAATTTAAAAAGTTCAATGGGGCTGGACGACAATAAACACTTTTCCAGCCGTGTTTTCTATAAAATTTTTAGGCTTCCGTACCCAAAGGATAAAAACAGGACCATGGGGTAGAGTTATAGTACTGAGACCAGTCTGTCCGTCTGTATGTCTGTCACCAGGCTGTATCTCATGAACCGTGATAGCTGGACAGTTGAAATTTTCACAGATGATGTAATTATTTCTGTTGCCGCTAGAACAAATAATAAAACAGAATAAAATCAATATTTCAGTAAAATATAGTCCTTTTCAAAATGCATATTTGGAGAACCCGGTTGCGTTTACTTTGCACCTCATATATGTATCAGGCGCAAGACATCCATGTATGATCGCAAACTTAACTTCACCCGGCCAGTTAAGATGGGATAAGTATTTGTACGGAATCCTCGGTGCGCGAGTCAAACTTGCACTTGGCCGGTTTTTTATTTATTTAATATTTATGGCACAAAAGAAAACGTATCGTACAGGTGGATCTCTTAATCTCTATTATAACATTCTTGAATTGTATTGAAATTCAGTTGTCTTTGGAGAGGGGTCATTATTTCAGGAAAAATCTTTATTGCCTTATTCATTGCTTTTTTCCAAAGTTTTATTGTAAGTTTTCTACTAAAGCTTTTTATAGTTACTTCATTTATCTACCTCATAAGTTTCCATAAGTGCAAAACGGGTATCTACTAGATTTTACTAAATTGTGTTGCTTTCCAGGGTGAGGGCCTGGAGATCTGTATTACAGGTTTTCAATACCTAGTTCAGACTCCAGTCCCTCACAAAGGATACTTTGTACCACTTTCATGTTTACCAACTAGTTGTCAAACTGTTTTTGTATGTCCTTTGTGAGGTGAAAATAAATGATATTTTTATTTTATTTATTTAATAGCGCGATGCAGTAGCGTAGAAACTGCCGTACAGCGCCATCTGTTTAGTAGAATTTTCTTTGTCCTCTCATTACAACGAAACGACTGGACGGATTTTAATTTAACCAATTTTAGTACAGGGATAGTAGGACATCCAAAGATGGTTATAGGATACTTTTTACCCGACTGCGGTAAAAAAGTGTTGCTCGGATGAAGTTGCGGGCACCATCTAGTGACACTAATATTAGGCGAAAGTTTGGAGTGTGTTTGTGTGTATGTCTGTTACTTCTTCACGCCCAAACTGCTAGACCAAGTTTTTTAAAATTCGGTATGGGAGTAGATGACACCCTGGATAAACACATAGGCTACTTTTTATCCCGAAAAAATGGTTCTCGTGGGATGAGCGGGTAACACCGCGCGGTGCAGCTAGTAATATTATAAAGGCGAAAGTGTGTGTGTTTATGTGTATGTTTGTTACTTCTTCACGCTCAACCGGCTGGACTAATTCTGATAATTGTTGGTATGAAGGTAGCTGACACCCTGGATTAACACATAGGCTACTTTTTATCCCGAAAAATGTAGTGTTCCCGTGGGATGAGCTAGTATGAAATAAAACGCGCAAACTCGTCGGAATTAGCAGCAGCTGCGCTCATTAGAGCCGCACAAAAACGGTTCTTTGAATACCAACTCTTCTTAAATTTACATTTCCTTAATTTGTGGATCTTAATGTCTTTTGCATTTAAACTGAAAATAAGTGTAGAAATTATTATGAGTTATTTAAAGTCGAACTGGGGAAGGCCTATGTCCAGCAGTGGACGACTCCGGGCTGATGATGATGATGATGATGATTTAAAGTCTGTTAAATACTAACTATAAATCTAAGGGCGCTTAATAGCCTTACAAAATTATTATAGAGTTAAAGGAGCTTAAAGCAGAATAAATATAATACAAATGCCGATTGATTCACAATCTGACTTGTAAAAGTGTCCTTGTGGCCAAGTCACTAAATAAATTATTTTATTTCATTTCATTTCATACTTATTTAAAACACAGTATTTTCAACATATTAAGCATGGGGTTCAGTGGGCGTTCCATTATTGGCTAGTGCTAATTTCATTCACAAATATCGATCACAGGCTGTACATTCCTCGCTTGATGGATCGTCGCCTTAATTGCTTCTGTCAAAACCGTGGTGACACTCCATCTATACATCCATACTCCATCTATTTCGTGTTTTCTGGCTCAATTTGATAGAAAGTCGAAACTTGGAGCGGGGTTCAAATCTAAAGTTGCACGATGCAATTATCCAGTGCAAGCAGCATACAGTCTGCATAAGTGCTTATACAGCAATTATATAACTTAAATTAACTTTAAAAGGGGGATTGTTCGCTAATTTTCACAAAATATTTTTTTCATAGCAGCGAATGTTCGCATCGCGTTTTTTCATGATCGCCAATTTTATTATTCGTCTTTCTTCATGTAGCGATTTTTCATGAAGCGTTTTATAATGTTCGCGTTTATTTTTTTCGCTTATTTTATTATTAGCAGTCTCTGATGAAGAGCTCCATACATCCGAAACAATAATGCACAAAGTATTTGCGAACTTTGATATTAAACTCCAAAAAGCGGATTTATTTGTACCTATTTCCCGAGATGTTAAATTAAATATTCGCTTTCGGCCTATAATGGCATTGTGTTCGCTCTCGTTTATGATATTACGTACGAGTTTAGCGTTTCATTTGGTAACGTATTTCAAGTTGAGTATAGTCGTTTTTTGAATGGATTCGTATGATTTATATGAACCTAAGAATCTGCGGAGAGGATAATTAATTGTGTTATAGGAGTGGTTCTGTTTGGGATGAATTATTTGTTAATGTACCGCTTGTGAAAGATCAGCGTTAGAGTGGAAGAATTGGGAACAAACTTCAAAAACCAGCCAAGTGCGGGTCTAACTCGCGCACCGAGGGTTCTGTTAAAATAGTTATCCCATCTTAATTAGCCGGGTTAAGTTAAGTTTGCACCTGGTTTGTATGGCGCCGGATACAAATGAGGTGCAAAGTTAACGCAACCGATCACGTTTGTTGTATGGAAGCACCCTTAACTATTTATTTTATTCTGTTTTTTAGTATTTGTTGTTATACCGGCAACAGAAATACATCTGTGAAAATTTTAACTGTCTATCACGGTTCATGAGATACCACTTGGTTACAGACGGACGGACAGCGAAGTCTTAGAAATAGGGTTCCGATTATTACCCTTCGGGTACGAAACCCTAAAAAAGGTTACCTATCATATCAGCGATTGCTGGACAAGGACACTCCACAACGATCGTTCGATCGTGCGCCGCCCTCATCCAATTCTGCTCGCGATCCTAACAAGGTCGTCGGTCCACTTCATTTGGGGCCTTTCCACGCTGTTTCCAAGAACCATCGGACCAAGCCTTCTAGTATTCATTATTTGAGTTCCCGATGTTTCAGAAGTTTTCCAGCGTCCATTTGAACGTCAAACGTGAAGCCACATACCTAACGCTTAGAGAGAATTTTAATCTAGTAGGTATTATGGCTCCTCATTTCTTCTAAAATGCTGATGGTTTTAGACATTTTTCTCTATGATCAAACATGTTTCTTAACATAGATGTTAATAGGTACCTAAAATAGGGCTATTGCGATTTATTGGTATATATTTGAAACCTACAGTTTGAATTTTTCATTGATAATTTTTGTTTCAAAAACTACTCGAAATTTACAAGATTCACGCAGGAAATTGTTTTTTTTTTTTATAACTTATTTTCGACTGCACGCAGTGAAAGCATGAAAAGTATTATTCACTTCAAAAAGTTGGTTGAAACTAAAAGGAATAAGGCCTCTTACTTATATATCCTTTTCAATTATATTCGCACTTAATTAACTTAACTGAACACACTTGAGATTAATCGAATGCCATTTGGATCAACAGGCGCCGTCTCGGACGCTAATAGATGACGACTATTCTGTCACGCTACAGAAGGTCGTATCTCACTATGAAATCCATATAAACATACGGCATTTCATCGTCGCACGGCAGTATGCTCCGCAAAATCCAAAGAGCCACAACTGTAAATATCAAAATATTCAACACCTAACCTTTTTCCTACGTTTTAAGGTTAAATTCAGAAGTATTATAGTTGGGAGTTAGTATGTTTTGGATCGGAGTGAGTTTAATTTCTCCCCGTTGCAATAAATGCAAATGAATAGGAGTAATTAAGGGTGTTCTACGCAAATGTTTAGATATAAGTCACTATAGTTGCGCAACCCTAAAGATTTATTATCTAACTACGTAGACGGGTAAAAAGTATCCTATAACCATCTTTGGATGTCCAGCTAATACTAAAATTGGTTAAAATATGTCCAGCCGTTTTGACGTGAAGAGAACACAAACACATTATGAATAACAGATGGCGCCAGACTGGCACGGCGCCGCGCGCCCAAACAAAACAAAAGAATATTCCTGAAATCATGACTCCTCTTCATAGAAAACTGATTTGCAATACAAATATAGAATTTTATAATAGTATAGGTAACTATTTAGAACGTGCAAATTCGTCCGCATATCTTTTTTCTTTACTGTAGTCGGGTACAAAGTATCCTATAACCATCTGAAACTGGTGAAGCAATCATCATTAACATACAGACTTGGACCCTAAGCTTATATCACACTAACATTACCATAAATGGATAATGTAATTTGATAATCCCAGCCATTCATGAGAATACGCAATTTATGGCGCCAGAGACAGACAGACAGACAGAGATGCAGAGCGAGAGAGAAAGACAGACACACAAACAGACAGATAGATAGGAAGGTATAGAAATACCTTGTGGGTCCTGTAACAGGAGCAAAAAATTTAAACATAGATTTTACTCGTCAAACTGAACAACATCTGTTCAGAAACTTTTTTTAAAAGTAGGTACTGTTTTCATATGTTCATTATTTCAAAACAAAGAAAATGCTATCGCCTTAGCATTGATATAGCTGTCACTTTACTTAATATAATATCTAATGTTTCTCAGTACTTTGCTTCTTTGAATAACTTTATTTTACAGGTTTACATTATGAGTTATTTTTTAAAGTTGTTCAATAAAATGTTGTTCAGTTTGAGGGGTAGGATCTATGTTTTAATTTCCTTCGGGGTCTGTCGTAACACAAATCAGAAGAAATCCGACAAATATACCTCTAGATAGATAAACAAACAGACAGGCATGCATATTGTAAGGTTCCATGTTTACTAACTGAGATATATAACAAAACTAAACTATAACAAAGGCCCAATTTCCTTCTCATGGCCATCGATCACCCGCGGCGGCCATGGCGCCCACGCTTGACAAATAACCGGCCACGCGACACCGTGACAGCTGAAGCAACGACCACTCATATATGGACTTCAATCTCTGTAGTAGTGCCGTATTCAAATAATAAAGAACTAGCTAAAGGCAAGTTGTAAGTAAGTAAGTAAGAAAATATGGAACCTACGGTGCCTGTCGTTGCACAATAATACTTACTTACCACATTTAAGGAAAAAAAAAAAACAAACCAGAAAGAGAAAAGAAATGAGACAAATAGACAATTAGATAGATACACAGACAGGCAGTTAGGTTCTTTCTTCAAATTGTGAGGTTTTTTCTGAATGTGATCGAGGAATGATAGCTCCTTATTCGTTCAAATATGCTGATAGTTTCAGACATTTTTCTCTAGTATCAAACATGTTTCTTAGCATATTATCTATGTTAGGTACTACTTCGGACACGGCCTTTGCGACTTATTGTTATTTGTATTTTGAAACCTATAGTTTGAATTTTTCATTCATAATTTTTGTTTAAAAAATCTACTTACTCGAAATTGACACAATTCACGCTGATTTTTCAACTTATTTTCGACTGACGCAACGAAGGCATGAAATAGCTATGTTACTATCTAGAACTCAGGGAAAACTTTTGTTCGCTTCTAAAAGTTGGTTGAAATTATTAATATATTTGTTTAAATATGAAAAAAAAAATATTAAAAGAATAATGCCTTTTGAACGTTCATAGATTTTGCTTATCAATCTAGCTCCAAGAGGCGGGAAAGCTGCACCTTCGGTCAGTGACGTGGGTTGAATCCGGGATGAATGAGGTTTTCCTAACTGATGAGAACTGAAGATTATTGGATGACTATGAAATGTGAGAATGCCCGAAGACATTCCATCCCACTCGCATATATCCACGATGCCGGTTGATTTATAGCTGCTAATGTAAGTTATCTTTTAACGAAAATATAATTTTCTTAAAAATAGATCGGACAAGTTGACTTTATTCATTAAAAAAACAGGATGCGAATACTATGCACTTATGATCCATCAAAAAAATAAAGATTGACGATAATGGTGTATGAAATTCCTTTATTTGTCGAGACATCTTCTAGTCAAGCATGCTTCTTCTTAGGCCTCATCGTCAGGTACATTCGAGGTCAAATGTTTGTAAATCGCACAAAAAAAAAGGTGCAACCTTTTTAAAAAGTTAAAACGGCCAACACCTAAACAGTCAAAACGGAAGATCAGTAGCAACGACTTATCGCGACGCGCTTTCGGAAGATAATACACTTCTTCAGGCAAGAATTCAGTTTTCACATTATATAGTGGCTAATAAAACTTAGGTATCTGTAATTATTTTGTTTTCTTGCACCATTCTTGAGAAAAGCTCTATACCTATTTTGTCTCAGCCGGAAGGGGCTTTGTATTAAATTAAACAGACTGTCCGAGGTCGTCCGTTTAAAATTATTACTCAGCCAGCAATTGCCTACTTCCCTCACTTCGACAATAATGTACTACTTATTTCGATATTAGATTATGGTATGCACTTGCCCCGCTGTCGCCCTTGCCCCAATTGACCTTATGTCTATTAATAGCCACTCATTTGAATTTCATCCCCTGTCGGCCGTCTGCCCACATACGCTGTTGTTATTCAAATCCCGACATTGCCCCTACGTAGGTATATTCGCAGTCCATTTAATTACAAGGCTACACCTCTAGGCATAACTGTCATACTTAGGGCTGCCATCCGTCCGGCTTTCCCCGGATTCGTCCTAGTTTGCAGGCCTTACAAAAAGTGTCCGGGAAAAACCACTTTTTATGTGAATGGAAAAAAGCGATTGTTTTTTTAATAATATTATTTTCGGACAGTTCCGGGGTGAAAATGCGATTTACGCCAAATGTCCGGGTTTTTAAAGTCTGTCCGGGTTCGGTGAATTTAGAGATGGCAGCCCTAGTCATACGCGACTATTTCTCTCGCAAGATTACCTGTCTCTTTCTGTGCTGTCGCGCGACAAGAATCGCGAAGCAATCGTTGTGCTAGACGGGCTGGTCCTATGCAAATCACGTACAGTCGCCATCAGATATATCGCAGCATATAAGGCGCTCATAAATATCTGAACATGTACTGTAACGCCCAGTCAATAAGAGTCGTGTTCAGGTATTTATAAACGCCTTATATGCTGCGATATATCTGATGGCGACTGTACACATAATTTGATCGTATTGTGATGGAATGTAGTGTTATCTTAATTGTGGATGAATTGATGATGATGAAGGTGAAGGTGGTGGTGGTGGTGGTGATGATGTTGTAGTTATGGTGGTGGGTGGTTATGGTTATGGTGGTGATGGTGATGAATGTCATGATGATGATCATCATCATGAGGTGGGGAAAGTGTCAGTGGTAGCGGTGTTGATGGTGATGATAATATTAATGAGAATAATATTGTGGTGATGATGGCGATTTTGTTGTCATTATCATTATCATCACAATTATCAATAATAGCATCGTCATTCATTACCACCATGACCATCACCATCAGAATCAACACCGTCATCATCATACCTAATCATTATCACCGTTATAAGCACCACCAATATCACCATCATAATCATAATCATCATCACCACCATCATCATTATCATCGCCACCATCATCACCAACACAATCACTATTTCACGAGTTAATGCCCACCTAAGAACAGTACACAACCATTTCAATTATATACGCAGCAACGCAGCCAACACGATTCCAACTCGGTGCACTTGCGGGGTAGCTCGATTGTCCATTCTGTATTTAACAGTACTATTAACTATTCTGTGGTATAGGGTAAACCATATTATCGAGTAAAATAAGCGATAAGCGAATTTATCGATACGAAAATCCCTACCGTCCTCTCAATATTCAAATTCTGCTCATAATCTTGAAACGCCAATCGGCCGGTATCGTAACAAAAGCATTTTCGGAAAATCGGGGCATAAAAAAAAGCGTAGGCGTGTCCTATAATATGTCTTCGTAAATATTCAAAGTGATGAAAATTGTTATTTTTAGATTCCCTTGTAACCTACAGTGATATCAAAGGACCGATCTTTCAATGTGGTACGATTAGTACCCCGTGTCCGCTCTTATCCCTAGGGATAATTTGACGAGGCGTTGTCATATTCCCAATATAGCAATATCTCGGTCTTACCCGGGGAATATGACGGTCATTTATCGATATTGAATCGACTTAAAAACGTAGATTAGGTATCTATTAGTTTAGATTTTTTTATTTTGAAAAAAGAAGATTTGAAGATTTTGATGCGGTGGTAGCCTAGTGGTTAGCGCATGCGACTTTCAATCCGGAGGTCGCGGGTTCGAACCCGGCCCGTACCAATGAGTTTTTCGGAACTTATGTACGGAATGTCATTTGATATTTACCACTCGCTTTTCGGTGAAGGAAAACATCGTGAGGAAACCACCTAAGCCCAATAAGGCCTAGTTTCCCCTCTGGGTTGGAAGGTCAGATGGCAGTCGCTTTCGTAAAAACTAGTGCCTACGCCACATCTTGGGATTTAGGTAGCCGACCCCGATTGAGAATTCATTCTCAAAAAAATGGAACAAAGGCTAGGATACGATGATGATGAAAAAATCTGTGCGATCTGGAATACGGGCGCCCGGTGCAATCGTAAAGCGCCATCTGTAGGTGAACATCTGTGACCTCTCATCACGGCGTAACGGCTGGACAAATTTTAACCAATTCTAGCACAGTGATAGCTGGACATCCAAAGCTGGTTAAAGGATACGTTTAAAGAAAGAAGTGTAACGCAGAAGAATTCGAAGTTAGAGTGCGTCTCCTAAACGCGGAGCGGAGAGGAGACGCGTGGAATCGACCAATCACAAAAGTGAAGTGGAGCTACAAATTTCAACTCAGGTGATTGAAGAAAGAAAGAAAAAAGAAAGAGAGAGAGAGAGAGAGAGAGAGAGAGAGAGAGAGAGAGAGAGAGAGAGAGAGAGAGAGAGAGAGAGAGATTTACTTGCACACACACGAACACGGTAGTAGTACAAACAAAAACAAAAACATTCAGAGATTTGACCCGTGTGCAAGCAAAAAGGGCCAGGCTCAGCATGTGCTGCAGGCCGCAACGCTGATTTTCAGCTCGTACCTTGTTAGTGACAAAACGTTTATCGATTCTTATTTTTTATGTGGTAATACCACATTTTTTATTTTTATAAATAAAGACACAAAGGTAAATTAAGAAAGAAAAATTGAATGCGATCTACTACAATCGAAGCGGGGTTTGAACCCGCGACCTCTGCGTTTCCGGCGCATTGCTCTCCCAACTGAGCTATCCGACCGCTACGTCAGTCACACCAAATCTTTCATCCCTTAATCCTTAACGCTACTGGAGCGCCCTCTGCTTCATATATGTTTTTTGAAATGCTTATTGCGCATTATAGCCATACCCTAGGATGTGCGTTTTACACGCACGATCCCCAATCCCCATTGCATTGGGGTATCAATACTTTTCGAGAAAAACGCAAAAAACCGTTTCCACAACTTTTTCCCCGAAAAAATCGTAAACTTTGACGGCCTGTATCTCAAAGTCAGTGACATGTGAAAGGTACTTGATACGGTATTTTGTTGTGGAAAAACTATGTTATTATGATTAGCTATTTATAATATGGGAAAATCTATCGCAACAGATCGAAGGTCATTGAGAGCGGGTAGCCCCTTAAAAGACCGTACCGTTTTACCGCAAGCTGCCACTGCCGCAGCCACTATCGCCGGCAACAGCCAACGGCGACGCCTGAATAAATGCGCATTATAGCCATACCCTAGGATGTGCGTTTTACACGCACGATCCCCAATGCAATGGGGATTGGGGATCGTGCGTGTAAAACGCACATCGTAGGGTATGGCTATAATGCGCAATAAGCATTTCAAAAAACATATATGACGCAGAGGGCGCTCCAGTAGCGTTAAGGATTAAGGGATGAAAGATTTGGTGTGACTGACGTAGCGGTCGGATAGCTCAGTTGGAAGAGCAATGCGCCGGAAACGCAGAGGTCGCGGGTTCAAACCCCGCTTCGATTGTAGTAGATCGCATTCAATTTTTCTTTCTTAATTTACCTTTGTGTCATCTAAATATATAAAAGAAGAAACTGACTGACTGACTGACATATCAGCGCACAGCCCAAACCGCTGGTTCTAGAGAGTTCAAATTTGGCACGTAGGTTCCTTATAAGGTGTAGGAGTGCACTAAGAAAGGATTTCTCAAAACTCACCCCCCTAAAGGGGTGAAATGGGGTTCCAAAGTTTGTATGAGGAAACAAGATTAGGTAAACTATTTTATTCGAAACTTCACAGGAGTATTTCTAGCGATAAATGAGTAAATAACCGCAACGATTTTAAAATCCAACGTGGCGGACGTGAGCTACCATCTCCCCTGTTGAGGTGAAATGGGGTTGAAATATCTAAATACTAAATCGCTGGTTTTAGAGAGTTCAAATTTGGCGCATAGGTTCCTTATAAGGTGTAGGAGTGCACTAAGAAAGGATTTCTCAAAACTCACCCCCTAAAGGGGTGAAATGGGGTTCCAAAGTTTGTATGAGGAAACAAGATTAGGTAGACTATTTTATTCGAAACTTCACAGGAGTATTTCTAACGATAAATGAGTAAATGAGTAAAACGTGTTTCAGGTTTTTTGAAAATTCAACCCCTATAAGGCAGAAATGTGGTGACAAAGTCTGAAAATCAGCATGGGTATTGTTTTTATGGTTTATCGGGTCGCTGATTACGAAAACCGCAACGATTTTAAAATCCAACGTGGCGGACGTGAATTAATATCTCCCCTGTTGGGGTGAAATGGGGTTGAAATGCTAAACCCCTGGTTCTGGAGAGTCCAATATGGCACGTAGGTTCCTTATAAGGTGTAGGGGTGCACTAAGAGAGAATTTTTCAAAATTCACCCCCCCACCCCTTTGGGGGATGACTTTTGAAAAATTCTCTCTTAACTGGAAACTGGAGGAAATGGAGTTGAAATGTCTAAATACTAAACTGCTGGTTCTAGAGAGTTCAAATTTGGTACGTAGGCTCCTTATAGGGTGCAAGGGTGCAATAAGAAAGGATTTTTCAAAACTCACCCCTTAAAGGGGTGAAATGGGGTTCCGAAGTTTGTATGGGGAAACAAGATTAGTTAGACTATTTTATTCGAAACTTCACAGGAGTATATCTAACGATAATAATCTGTTGGGGTGAAATGGGGTTGAAATGTCTAAATACTAAACCACTGGTTCTAGAGAGTCCATATTTGGAAACCTACGTGTCCTTATAAAGTCTAGGGGTGCAATAAAAGAAGCATTTGTCAAAAGTCACCCCCCAAAGGGGTGAAATGGGGGTCGTAAGTTTGTATGGGGAAAAAAAGATTAGTTAGACTATTTTATTGAAAACTTCCAATGAGTATTTCTAACGATAAATGAGTAAGCACGTGTTTCATGTTTTTTGAGAATTCAACCCCTAAAGGAGGAGAATATGGTGACAAAGTCTGAAAATCAACAAGGGTAATGTTTCTACGGTTTATCGGGTCGCTGATTACCAAAACAACAACGATTTTAAAAACAAACGTGATGGACGTGAAATACCGTCTCGCCTGTTGGTTGAAATGACTAAATATGAGTATGAGTGTAATTTTTATGGTTTCTTGGGACGTTAATTACGAAAATACCACCGATTTTGAAATTTTATATTGTGGACATGAAAAATCTTGAAAGCATTGGCGCCAAATTGCAATTTAATCGGTCCAGTAGTTTTGCAGCAAATCGGTTGTAACAGACGGACTGACAGACAGCTACACGTGATCGTATAAGGGGGTTATATTTTTGCTTTTGAGGTATGGATAGAGACCCGCGTTATCCTAATAGATTAAAAAAGTAGTATTTGGTGGCGTCTCGATCGTCGTCAATCGGTACCTATAGGCGGGTGGCGCGTTGGGACGGGACGAGTAATGATCAGGAAACTTCCTGCATCCGTAATAAATACATTCAAGCTTTTCAATAATTATGTTAAGTCAGTTCAGAATTCTGAATTACGTTTATCTGGCTCAGAATAATAAATTTTTCATTCATCAACGGAGAGAACTTCGATATCTTACAATAGAACATGACGTACCTAACTTAGATTGCAGATTATACCCTAACTTAACAAATAGCCTACTTTTAATCCTGAAAAAAGAGCATTGTTCCCGTAGGATGATGTATATAATATAGGCACGCGAGCGAAGCCGCGGGTTAATGCTAGTTATTTATATTATTTTAATTTAAAGTTAAATAAAATATTCTTTATTGAATATCCACCTAGGCTATTTCCGACTACACTAGCAAGGAACCTAGGCCTCAACATTGGTCCTTCGAACCGGATGTGAACCAGTGACCAGCCATAGTTGTCCATAAAGCGACCAGCGTTGATTTTTTGTTAAAGTGACTTAAGTCTTAAACAATAATCAATGAATGAGTTTAGTCGCTTTTTGCGTTATGAAAAAAAATGTTTGGTCGCTTTCTGCATAACTATGGTCTGTTATAATAATATTAACGTAAAAAAAAAGACAGCGACACTTGTGTGCAGTAACAAAACTCGCGGCTACGTGTGCGTGTCGAGGGGCGAGCGCGGGCGAGTGCGGGACGCGCGCGGTGGTGAAGGGCATTCACGTGAATGCCTCATCGAAGAATTCGGCATTACAAGGTCACCGACGCCCGAGTTACACCGATAGGCCGCTGTCGCGCCTGTGATTCAATGAAGACGCACCTAGCTTTAATATAAGCATATGACCTTCCATCTTTGTCTAATAAATCAAGAGACTAATGGACTACAATGTACATATGCATGTATATAAGAGCACATAAGAGCTACATTAAGGTTTAACTCAATTATTTCGAGAAGCGTCTCACCCTGCTATATTTAGAAAGGTTCTATAGCTGAACTAATTAAATTTTGCTACCTTTGTGATATTAATGCCTATTAATAAGGAGCAGAATATTTGATACAAAAATACTAAAGTGAAACGTGTAATGTCTCATTATTTTTAATGGCTCAATGCTAAAATACTTAATACTCGTAGTTAGAGAATCAAAGCGTTTGCGAAATGGTTTACCTTAAGCTGCAACCACACCGCTCCGTCACCGCTTAAGGGGCTCCCTGCAGAAATCAGCCAATTTGATGATTTTTACATCGTATCTAGTTTGTGGATTATAGAGTTATAATGTCCTATTTAATATATATTGTAGTATGGTCTATTCAAATTCAAATTCAAAATTTCTTTATTCAAGACAACAGTGGTCCATGATAGTTAGTAAACTTAAAACTAGGTTAGTTAACTATATAATTACTTATGCTACACTAATACCTACTTTACCTAATTGACATAATAAACCTGCTCAGAATGAGGGTTTATTAATGCCGATATCCAGTACCTCTGCAGAGGACTGTCGGCTCTGTCAACTAATATACTTAGAATACTGTTGGAACTACCCTGTATTCTGGTTTTAATGGATGCTATTTTTTTGCGCATTATGGCGTGAAAATCATCTACGCGAGCATCGGCAAACATACCTGATGCACTGCAGAATCTGGGTAGTCCCATCAACATTCTAAATATATTGTTATAGAGAACACGGAAGGAGTTGAGGGCTCTTTGGGTGTAACTTACCCACAGGCCACTTGTGTAGAACGATTGACAGAACGCTTTGAACAAAGTTATCTTTACTTCTCCAGAACAATGAGTGAACCTGCGGGCGAGCATATTCCCTCGAACCGCCAACGCCCTGCGTTCCCTATCTATATCACAATCGTCTCTTAAGTCACTTGTTATTATGTGACCTAAATATTTAAATGCTATGCTTAACACTTTGTAGTGACCCGAATTTTGATTTAACGACAGTGTATTTTATAAACAAATATTCGGTGAAGGACCAAAAATACATAATCTCGTTTCTACTTTTATCCCCGGTGTATATGTAGAAAATATCTTACATTTTATTGTTCTAAACCATATTCCACAAAATTTGTTGTGAAGCTTTTTCTATTTTTCTCAATACTTTTCGAGAAAAACGCAAAAAACCGTTTCCACAACTTTTTCCCCGAAAAAATCGTAAACTTTGACGGCCTGTATCTCAAAGTCAGTGACATGTGAAAGGTACTTGATACGGTATTTTGTTGTGGAAAAACTATGTTATTATGATTAGCTATTTATAATATGGGAAAATCTATCGCAACAGATCGAAGGTCATTGAGAGCGGGTAGCCCCTAAGACCGTACCGTTTTACCGCAAGCTGCCACTGCCGCAGCCACTATCGCCGGCAACAGCCAACGGCGACGCCTGAATATATACTTTCTAATGGGGCTTCTAACGGGCCATATTTTACTGCAATTTGTGGCCGGCAACTATTGCCGTCCCTCTCTGACACCCTACACTAGAGCAAGATGCAAATAATGGCCGGCCACAAAACATGGCCCATTTAGAAGCCCCTTAATAATAATGTTGATCATGTTCTGGCGTTGCATTACTTTACCATTGATATTTTATTATAACTATTTTTATCTAATGAAGTTAACGTAAAATATAAGTCTCATCATCTCAGCCATAGGACGTCCACTGCTGAACATAGGCCTCCCCTTTGGACTTTCATATATACCGGTTGGAAGCGACCTGCATCCAGCGCCTTCCGGCGACCTTTATAAGGTCATCTGTCCATCTTGTAGGTGGACGTCCTACGCTGCGCTTGCTGGTCCGAGGTCTCCACTCGAGCACTCTCACTCACTCAGCTCAAAGCTCAAAGTCGCTCAACGAGCAATGGAGAGGGCTATGCTCGGGGTGTCTCTACGTGATCGAATCAGAAATGAGGAAATCCGTAGACGAACTAAAGTGACCGATATAGCTCACCGGATTAGCAAGTTGAAGTGGCAATGGGCAGGCCACATAGCACGCAGAGCATATGGTCGATGGGGCCGTAAATCTAAGTCTAACACACATGTATTAGTGAAATTTACGGTACGAACTACGAATGTGAGTGAAATAAATTGTATTTTCGTTTAGATACAGTAGCAGCTCGTTTGACATGAGGCTAAAGTAGGTAAGCCATGACATGTAGCAATTACAGAGGTATTTCAGTCCTCTCAGTGGCTTATAAAGTTTTATCAGGAGTTATAGATTTATTTATTTATTCCAATATATGTAAGTATAACAGTAACAAAAAAAAAAGCGGTGGTAGCCTAGTGGTTAGGGCATGCGACTTTCAATCCGGAGGTCGCGGGTTCGAACCCGGCCCGTAACAATTAGTTTTTCGGAACTTATGTACGGAATGTCATTTGATATTTTACCACTCGCTTTTCGGTGAAGGAAAACATCGTGAGGAAACCACCTAAGCCCAATAAGGCCTAGTTTCCCCTCTGGGTTGGAAGGTCAGATGGCAGTCGCTTGCGCAAAAACTAGTGCCTACGCCACATCTTGGGATTTAGGTAGCCGACCCCGATTGAGAATTCATTCTCTACAAAGATCCCAAGGCTAGGAGGAGGAGGATGTCAGTATAACATTATAAAACACCAAAGCACTTACGTACTAATTTAGTAAGTAACTAAATAATTTCAATGCAGATTTTTATATAATTTCGTCATGCTTAATTTCTAACTTTAAATTAATAATTAAATCGAATCAGTATATAAATTAAGTTAAATTAATGGGCGCCACTATTTAACTCGTAACACCACATAAGCAAATAATTTAATTATTTAGTAAATATAAGTAATTTTAATATTAATCAAGACTCCAGGTCGATCGTCGCAAGTCGGAACGTGTGTGTGAAAAAAGACAAAACACGAGCGTCGAACGCTTATATTTTTTAAACGGCTTTTGTAAGCGGTCAGTGGTGCACCATGAAGGTTTGCCGCGTTCCAAGCATATAAAGGAGTTAACTCTGATACAAATATCTCTCCTTAAAAGTGACAGTCCGGCCCAGGGATAAGGGAAGGTTTAATTAATTTTACAATTCCTCGGTCTACTTACTTATTTTCCAATCTCTGTTATGTAATAGCTCCTAGTCCCAATGTAATGTCTTCTAATTTTCAAATGTACTTATAATAATAATTTCACTTTACCTGTCACATAATAATTTAATAATGCATGTTAGCTATTAAGAAATGTTTACACCAATTAGCACGTAAGGTTGAACTGTCAGTGTTAATTGTATGCAATAAACAATACAATAGTGGCGCTAGAAACTGCTTTCCATATGGCAGTGCTTTCGGTATTGCACACTTCATTATGTTTGCATTATTCAACGTCATTAGCGATTTGTCAAGGATTTGTCATTAGCCAGATTCAAAACATTGTTAACTGAATAATAGTGCTCAACGCTCGTTTTTCTTTCTAAATAAATAATGAATGCTATAACTTGAGTTTTATCACTGTTTTCATAACTGACTTTTACAAAAATTTAGTCCTGTTTCCTCTTTGTTTACACCAGTGACATTCATCGACTTTCAACGTCAGATACCAAAAATGTGTAGTTGCTAGTAAGATTAATTAGTACCACTAAACACCCGCAATTGGCGTGGGTTGTAAACACCCTTTTAGGCTATAAGTGCTTAGTATACCTAAACAGGTCTACTCATAGATCTAGCCGAACTGGGTCTAACAGCGCACGTTTCGGCGCAGGTCCCTCCCTATTGACCCCATTCCGTTCCAGGTCACCGGTGAATGAAACGAATGAATGAATGGTATCGAGACGATACATAAATACTCGTGGCCGTCACGATGTGAGAGACTTCAAAAACAAACGCATTGTTAATATTTTCTTCGGTTTCCGCGACTTACACATTGAAATAAAAGAATTTAAACGGATTATATGGTGTGTATTCTTTATTTCAGCCTTCCTGACGTATCCGCAACTATTACACTTAGTATCTGATGGATATTAAGTAATCCATACTAATATTATGAATGCGAAAGTGTGTCTGTCTGTCTGTTACCTCTTCACGCTTAAACCGCTGAATCAATTTTGATGAAATTTGGCATGGAGATAGTTTAATATCCGAGGAAGGACATAGGATAGTTTTCATCCTGGAAATTATCCCTAAAAAGATTGAAAAGTGAGTAAGTAATTCATGATGACATTGATGACCCTGTAGGAAATGTAATGATCAGACCAAAAGCATTGCTCTTACATTTGCTTAGGCGCTGTTAATAATCCCTTTTATTAATTAAGGTGATTAAGTGGATATCTATCGTGTTGTACGAGGTTGCTTCCATACTTCCAAGTTCCACGCGGACGTAGTCGCGGGCAAAAGCTAGTTATTTTATATAAAAATATCTACCACAGGTTATAAGGCGATAAGCTGTAGTAGTTTCTTAAACATCAGGAAGGCTACGCACTTAATTCCACGGTGCTAATGGCATGTGGCCGAGATATGCAAATTGCGATATACCCTATTTACCTTTATGTCAACTGAACCACGCTGTGACCGAACGCAGCTCAAGTAGCAAACGTAGATACCTGTACAGATCGGAATAAACGTAAGGGCCCTGAAAGAATAGGAATAAGAATATATATTTAAAAAAACCAGGCAAGTGCGAGTCTGACCCACGCACCGAGGGTTCCGTACAAACTTTCACTTATCTTAATAAACTTTAAATCATTTATTCAACAGTAAATAATGCATAAGACAAAGTGTAAAAGTCAAATCCGCAACGCAGGCATCGTCAGAGAGAATACAAAAATCTAATCAGCGACAGGCTTCGTCAAACAACACACCAATAACGTGACATCTGCAACAGGCTTCGTCAACGTTGTGGATCGATAGCAAATATCTTGGAAGGTGAAGAAGGACTTAAAAAGGCTCGCCCCGAGTCGCACCTGGCCCAAACGTTCCCATTACACTGGCAGCGTTCCCACGTTGTATGGCCAATGAAATCTGTTGAACCAGATACGACCCTGAGCGAGGATCACACCCTCTGTCTCTGAGCCTGCGACCCACCTCCCTTATAAAGTCCCTGGCCTCAGTACCCCACGGTCCCGCAGTCTCCACTGCCACAGGCACAAAATCATAAATTGGTTCCAGGGCAGAGTACTTGGTGTGCTTGAGTTTTGCCGCACATTCTGCGGCGGCCCCGGCAGATCTAGTAGTGTGGCTCAAGTGTGACGGTGCAAACGTGCTAACACACGTAGCGTCCCATAAGAGACACCGTCCCTTCTGCCATGGAACCAATGTTAGGCCATCCGGCCTTTTACCATCGGTACGGCATAACCCTGGGGGCTCCAACACGCAGGGAACGTTGGCTGAAACCAAAGCCCGCTGAATGACAACGTTAATGGCATAATGCCTTGAGAACCGCCCGGCGCATCTCTGACAACTCAGGCCATGGTGTCCGTTTTCTTCGACCATGACCCCACAGATGCACCGATGCGGCTCACAGACCTTGGACCCTAGCCGCAAAGCCACCGCGATTCTCAAAGAATCATTATCCAGCAGTGTGCCCAACTGAGGTGAGGGCAAAGCCTGAAGCCACGCTCCTGCTTCCACCTTGGCAGCGGCCCTAATGCGTGCTTGATTGGAACCTTGTGCAGCGCCCAATAAAGATGCATATATATCTTTGCACAATAGGTCATCCCAACCTCTCTGAGCGGTAAGGTTGTCCGGTCGCTCGTCGCTTTGACACAAGGCAGTCCATTTGGCCTGCGCCTCTGTAAGATATGGTACTTCGGTACTCCCACCATTATTAGACCAAATGCGAGTGACGAGTCCCGAAGTACCATAAGCAGAGGCAAGGAACGCTACCACACTGAGCTCTCGACAGCGACGTATTCCTAGCCCGCCGTGACGAACCGGAAGAGCAGCCTGACACCACTGTGACTCATTCAGGTGCACATTAAGTATAGATTCTAGCGCCAACTTAAGCGTGTCATCTAGTTTCGCCACATCACTTTCAAATAACCATGTCGGAGACGTTCTTAAAATATATGTCATCCGCGGCATCGCAAAACAACTTCGAAGCAAAGTCAGTGAGACGTGTGCTGATAAATAACCCAGGTGTTCTTGGGCACTGACCAATGCCAACCTTTTCTCCTCAAGTGCCGAACTAACTCCATCTGGGAAAATAGGAGCGCCCAATAAATTTAAAGATGGTTTATAAAGGCGACGTACCCCAGGCAACAGTAATTCAAAATCTGGCAATAAACTCAAGTCCCCATCGCTACAATAAAATAACTCGCATTTACTAGGGTTTATTTCCAATCCGACTGCCTTGAAACCTGGCACGAGCCTCTTGAGGTCCTCCAGCACTAATCGTGGATCCCCGCCAATAGTGCCATCATCCAGATACCACACATTAAGGGGAGATTCCAAAGACGAAATTACTTTTTGTATGGCCAAACAAAAGATCAACGGACCTAAAGGATCACCCTGCTGAGCGCCCACTTGTGAGGGAACAGAAACGTCGCCGAAGAATAGATTACTAGCCTTAGAATAGCATTGATGAAGGAACGGGTAAGCTGACGGTACTTGGTCTAAGACCTCGCCCAGAATAGTGTCCCTTTCAACACTATTAAAAGCATTCTTCACGTCTATCTTGAGAATAATACTGTCTGTTCCCTCACTCGCGAGCGCAAAAGCCCGGGTAGCATGTATGGCTGCCTCACACCCCTGGGTAGTGCCAAAACCAATTTGAACAGGCTGCAAATAATCTGCCATTGGCTCCCTAACCATCCGGCAACATAACTTGGCTACCAGACGACGTACTGTATTCCCTATTGCTATAGGTCTGATACCACCATCCTTCTTCAAGAGAGCACAAAGAGAAGCCCCGTACAAGTAAGGGCATACATCAGGATTCAGTAACCCCCGCAACAGGAAGTTGCATAGCTTTGTGATGGATTCCAACAATTTAGGTCCATTACTACCAGCTGAAGGAGACGTTAACTCCTTGAGGTGCTGGGGGCGCAATCCATCCAGACCAGATGCGGACCCATTGTAAAAGGATCCTATAGCCTCCCTCACTTCGATGGGCGAAACCGTTAAGTAAGGACATGAACTGTCAGGCTCTGGCGGAAAAACGAGCGTTCTGGACGGAGAAGGATGTTTCTCCTGCAATGAACGAATAGTCTCATCGTTTTTAGGAGCTAAGGATGAGTTTGAGAGCAGAAGACGGACCGCACCTCTCAAATCACCTTCATGTACCTTGCCTTCTATGGTCTTATATAAAGGTCCAGACTTCCGTGAGGAATCCTCTGGGAAGTACAACGTCGAGCTCTCCAAATTTTCCTTAACCTTAGAAGTTAATGATTTCTGCTTACTGCCGTCCGGCACTCTAAGAGCGGAAAAAGAAAAAGATAACAAAGCAAACCAATCCTCAACACTGTTAGACTGTACACAATTATCTACCACAGAGCAAAGCTTTTCCGCTGCCAGACTCCTGGCCCCTTTGGGTATATGCTTTAGGACTTTAACTTTAGCCTTGAGCTCAGACAGTTGTTCCAGGCAACGATCAGGATTGACTGCTGCCTGAGCCGTGACCTGAGAACCCGGACTCCGGAGCCCCGACGTCACCGCACTTGGGCCCGGCACCGTCAACCCATCCGAACCACGTGAAATAATGTCCTTGTGAACCCGGGCAATATGAACGTTAAGTCCTCGTGATGCCGAGTAAAGCTTTGGCGACCCGGGACAGTACGGGCAAGAGACTTTCAGAGGGCTGCTCATTGTAAAATATAATACAATTGCGAACAAATATAAATTAGGGGGACACAGAAACAAAAACATGCAAATTGATGACATTAGTAAATTAGTCAAAACAAAGAATTAAATAAAAGTTGATCACAATAATAAAATAAAAAAAAAAAACATTAACACTAATAAAATAACATCAAAATTACAATTTCAAATAAAGCTAAAAACAGTGTAAATAAATATAAATAAATAAATAAATAAATATCAGACAACCTCACACAAATCAACCTAGTCCCAAATTAAGCTCAAGAAGGCTTGTGTTATGGGTACTAGGCGACGATATACATACTTATATAGATAAATAAATAAATATTTAAATACATAGAACATCCATGACCCAGGCACAAATATTCGTGTTCATCACACAAATATTTGCCCTTGCCGGGATTCGAACCCGGGACCGTCGGCTCAGTAGGTAGTAAATAATAATGATTATAAAAACTTCCATACATATATACTATAAAATACTTAAAACACTACATAGGCTTCTTCTTTTCTTCCTTTTTGTGCCCGGACTCGAACCCGCGGCTCCGCGCAGGTCTTTCGATGTTGAGCACCGCAATCCGCATATACCACACTACGCTCGTGTTATCTTAATTAGCCTGGTTGAGTTAAGTTTGCACCTGATATGTATGGCGCCGCATACAAACGAGGTGCAAACTTAACGCAACCGAGTTCTCCAAATATGATGTTTGAAAGGGCTAATTCTTCATGATCTTATTACAAATGTATAGTTTTCAGACTTTTATAAGTAAGACGATATATTACCTACTTGCCAAATTTCATAGTTCTAGGTCATTGGGAAGTACCCTATTTTTGATTCCCTTGAGAGTGTCGCAATGTACGTTTTTTGCGACATAAACGGCCGTATCTTTTTAGGGTTCCGTACCCAAAGGGTAAAAACGGGACCCTATTACGAGACTTCGCTGTCCGTCCGTCCGTCCGTCTGACACCAGGCTGTACCTCAAGAACGGTGATAGCTAGACAGTTGAAATTTTCACAGATGATGTATTTCTATTGCCGCTATAACAATAAATACTAAAAATAAAATAATATAAATATTTAAAGGGCCCCCGTATCCCATACAACAAACTTGTTATAGATAACGGTACGGAACCCTTCATGCACGAGTCGGACTCGTACTTGCCAATCCAGAAGTACCGGGTTCGATTCCCGGTCTCTTCCACCAGATAACTCATTTCAATTTTTCTTTGAGCTGTGATCTTTGTGTGTGTACGTACATAAAAAAATGAGACATTACATGGTTCATAAATAAGACCATATTCTATTAATTTCCCCAAGATGAATACGAAGCCGAAAACTGAATTGAATCTAATCTCGTTTAATTACGATAACACATGCAAGGGCGTTCATTTAGAAATAGATTTACGTCTACAATACATCTACAATAGTTACTGAAATTGTAGTGAATCCAAGCATTATCATTGTTATCTGTTCAATGAGTTGAACATTGATTAAAGCTGTGAACAAAATGTTTATTCTGTCGAAAAAATATATTCCATAAATAGATACTGGCTTGAATCAAGGGTATTGTATTTTAAAATAACATTCGCCAACTTTAGAACTTTTATTAAGTATTCTTTCTTTCGTTTTTATTTAAAGTCAGGGTTTAGTAAGAGCAGAAAGCGAAAAACAGGCAACTATAGAGGACCTAAATAGATGATACATACGGTTATATCGAGAATCTCTTATTATAGGAGTTTGTGATTACTGTACCGACCATTGCACACGGTGTTTTTCATCTCACTTACGAGGAAATGAATTGTAAATTTGTAAAGTCATTTTATATAGATAGTCATCCTATAGTTCATCGGAGCTGTAAGCAGAGAAATTATGGGATGGCTTAACTTTTCTGTGTTTTCAAAAAGCGATATCGACCATCTTGGAATCCAAAATCGATAACATTTTTTGAAAATAACACCTATGACGACTTAAAAAAAGGGGATGTCCGCCATCTTGAAATCTAAAATGGACGCCATTTGTACATTACGTAACAAGGGTGGTAAACGAGGAATTACAAACGAGTGTCTATTAGAAGCCCGAAGCCGAAGGCGAGGGCTTTAATGACACGAGTTTGGAATTCCTTTACCACCAGAGTCACGTACGACGTTTTTCATCACACTTTGGAGGAAATAAAACAAAAGTAGTAGTAGTCAATACCAAAATTACTTACCGCCCTAGGGTGTAATATATGACTTACCGTAATATACGACTTACCGCCCTAGTTACGCCCTATACGATTTACCGGTTTACCCTTGTTTGGTCTAATAATTTTTTGCCTAATTTTGATTTGCCTAATTTCATTTTGTCTAAAATTACTTTGCATATTTATTCAGTTTGCCTAATATTCGTTTAGTCTAAAGTCATTTCGCTTAATGAATATTTTGCATAATCTTGTTTCGCCGTATTTTCATATTGCCTAATTTTTGTATATATAATTTCATTTTATCTATTATTCAACTAATATAATAACATTTCCTATAAACGCTAGTTTGCCTACTACAATTTTTGTATAATTTCAGTTTGCCTAATTTGCTCGTGCAGTATATTATTTTACGTTTTTTTTTATTACCTGTTATTTATTTATTATTAATCAAAGTATACACCTTAAATATATTCAATTCCCTGCAAAACTTAAGGATGGTAAGTGTTTGTACGGAACCCTCGGTGCGCGTTCGGGTCGCAGTTTAACCTAACACTCCTCCTCGCTTCGCTCGTCGTCGTACCTAACCTAAGCCAAGTCAGATCTGCCTTAAGGTGAAATAGGTACTGTTAGAAATCGTAAGCCAAGTCGGACCTGCGAGGCTCGCTCGCTTCGCTCGCTCGTTAGGGTCGTAGTTCAACCTAACACTCCTCCTCGCTTCGCTCGTCGTCGTACCTAACCTAAGCCAAGTCGGATCTGCCTTAAGGTGAAATACGTATTGTTAGGAATCGTAAGCCAAGTCGGACTTGCACGGCTCGCTCGCTTCGCTCGCTCGTTTGGGTCGCAGTTGAACCTAACACTCCTCCTCGCTTCGCTCGTCGTCGTACCTAACCTAAGCCAAGTCGGATCTGCCTTAAGGTGAAATAGGTATTGTTAGAAATCGTAAGCCAAGTCGGACCTGCGCGGCTCGCTCGTTAGGGTCGTAGCTCAACCTAACACTCCTCCTCGCTTCGCTCGTCGTCGTACCTAACCTAAGCCAAGTCGGATCTGCCTTAAGGTGAAATAGGTAATATTAGGAATCGTAAACCAAGTCGGAACTGTGCGGCTCGCTCGTTTGGGTTGCAGTTCAACCTAACACTCCTCCTCGCTTCGCTCGTCGTTGTACCTAACCTAAGCCAAGTCGGATCTGCCTTAAGGTGAAAAAGGTATTGTTAGGAATCGTAAGCCAAGTCGGACCTGCGCGGCTCGCTCGCTTCGCTCGCTCGTTTGGATCGCATTTCAACCTAACACTCCTCCTCGCTTCGCTCGTCGTCGTACCTAACCTAAGCCAAGTCGCAAGTCGGACCTGCCTTAAATGTTATGTTCATAAAATGAGTTTCAACGTGATGGTCGTTAGTTAGAATAACATTCGGCAAAATAATCATTAGTTAAAATAACATTCGGCAATATAATCATTAGTTAAAATAACATTCGGCAATATAATCATTAGTTAAAATAACTTTCGGCAATATAAGAATTAGTTGAACTAATATTAAACAAAACAAACTTTATTTGAAGTGATGATTAGACTAAACGAGTTTCGACAAAGTGATGATTTATTGAAACAATAATTATGAAAACTGAAATTTGAAGTGTGGTAGCACGGGGATAATGATACGACGGAGCTCGGTGTTAGAATGAACTCGTTTATTAGAAAAATCAGGTTCTTATATACTAAACAACATATGATCCTTGCACGTGATCTGCACAGCAAATGGCCTTGTTAGTCAAGGTTCTATCTGTTGCCTTGAACCGACACGTGTTTATCATTTATGATTTACATCAGCTGTGGGCTATACCGCATCTCTCCCCTTATTTTTGAGACAAAAATAGTAAAAATTTTGAAACTGTTTTTGGCTTATATAATACTTAATCTACTTATGTCTATGGTATACAAAATTAATATGGAGTTGTTTACTTTTTAGATGAGAATACAAACAGTGAAGTTTCTTTTGAAGTCGGTTAAAATAAGCTTCATACTAAATGGTTTACAAAGTGGTTCTTATCTTAGTGGTATTGTAATGTTTACATTCCATGTGCCCTATATGGGTATGGCTGATATTGTTACATTCATACTTGCAATACATATCATGTTTCTTAGTGGCTACTTGTGATGTGGTAGTGGTTATTATTTTATTTATACATAGAAAGGTTTAGTTCTATTTTTATGCACTATGTGCTCTTTACCTAAAACTAATATTTTTACAAATACAAATACAAATACAATTCATAATTGTAATTCATACTCCGTAAACTATCTTAATCTAAATACGCATTAACTATACTAATCGCTAATAGAATCTTATAACCTAATATTTATTTTAATAACTTGGCTTAATTGTATAACTTCTTATCATTATTTTACGAATATAAAACATTAAGTTTAATTCTAAATATCCTATTTTCTTTATGCTTTTATTTTACGTTATCTTTATAACTACTAACTTTTTTAACACTTTTAATTTAATACAATCGGGGTTCTTGTTGCAGTTTTTGCAAATTGTACCTTATTCTCCCGCGAGCAAAGCTCGTTTCGTACGCGATAGAGACACACAGTGTCGCCAATGCGGCAGGTATATGATTTCACTCTTATTTGTTTGCGCTTATGATACATTGTATCACTGAATGGGGAAGCTAAGGTTACACAGCGCTTGGTCGGCCGACCGTATTTATATATACACCTATTTATGTGTATAGGAATTCCATACAGGTAACAAGGATTTGAAGAGCGCGCGCGCATATAATATTAATATGTAATATATGCATTACATATGTTCAGGCGGTTCTTTTAACACTCCATGTCTTTCATAGACATTCCAGGTGTCCAAGGATCTTCACGATTGATGCTCGATCGAATCATGACCAGATTTCAAGGATTCCGCGCCTGCCTTGTATCCTGGTGTACCTTGCAATTACATGCCTACTTGCGAAGTTACTCAGTGGTAACGTACTCACAAGTGACATTATTTCCCTTTACTTTGAAATCATATAACTGTGGTGTCATTTTATTTTGTTTTTTAGTATTTACACCCGAAATAAAACGTTATTACGTTTTTTTTTCTCTTGTAATGCCTTAAGTGGCTTTTATGCCGTAAAACTTCATCAAATAAGAATTTCAATAGCTCTTAGGTGATCAGGCTAATCGCTCATCGAAATACTTATCAATTTAATTTGGGTTTTCCCCCGTTACGTAATATAATTGTTATTCATTTAAACACATTTTCTTCATTCATTATCAGTTAGTGTTAATAAAAGTAATTAATAATAATATAGTTCTCGAGTAAAATGTTAACACAGTATAATTTTTTTGAATTTAATAACACACATTTTTAATTTTTGCATTATTTTTGTGAAATGCGTCAATTAGGGTTTTTAAATACTTTGCATGTCTTCGTCTTTGAGTTTATTTTTTTTTATTCTTCCTCTCTTTTGCAACATCTATAAGGTACGTAATTAAGTGTGCACTTTGGCTTCACTTTACTGGTTCGGAATACAACACTTTTTAGTGGCTTGCCGACCTTGTACATTTTTGTACATATTACAGTTAAGGGTATACTTTGTATCCCTGCAGGGTATCCCTGCCTGTCTTGTACCTTGTTATGTATGCATGCCTATCAGCTGAGCGGCGCCTCTTGGGTCACCGCTGATGACGACAGATGTATCGTCATCAGAAAAATAAACTCATTCTCAAAACCCTTTAAAGTACATAATCGAGTGTGTTATAATTTAAAAGCAAAAAATCAAGACACAAAAAAAAAAATTACGTCCATAATTTAAAGTTCATTAAGTCTTTGTACTGCGCGAATATTGTGTTTGTGTCGAGCAACTTGACACGTTATTACAGCTGAGCCTTCCATTCCTTATCTGGAGGCAGGTTGGTCATTGTGTTTACACATCAACTGACCTACTTATTATATTCTATTTATATCCTACATAATTAATCCTATAAAAATATAATGACAATAACAGTAACGTTATTCTACAGTAAAGTTGTACCTCCAGTCACGTTGTGATGCTGGTGCTGATGCTGCTGGTAACTGCTGCTGGACGCTCTGCTCCGGCCTGCTGCGCATCGTTGCCGCTGCCTCTGGCTAGCCGCTCAAATGTCCCGCTGACGTCACGTGATCGTGACTCTGCCGTTGAAGCTGACTTGGCGTCGTCGGAGGGCCCTTTTTCAATTGGGGATGCCGTCCTCTGCCTAAATCTTCTTTTTCTTCAAAATTCACTGTTTTTCGGGTGGCACTTGGTTGAGCTGGTTCCGGCTGGCAGGCTGGCTGGTATGCTGAGACGAGCTGGGTTGGGCGGCCTCTATACTGTGCACGCAGCTGGGTCGGGCGGCCGTTTTGCTGTGTTCACAGCTGGGGCTGCCTCGAAGCGTTGGGTTGCGTCGAGCAGCCCCACTGGCAGGGTCGCCATGAAGTGTGGTAGCACGGGGATAATGATACGACGGAGCTCGGTGTTAGAATGAACTCGTTTATTAGAAAAATCAGGTTCTTATATACTAAACAACATATGATCCTTGCACGTGATCTGCACAGCAAATGGCCTTGTTAGTCAAGGTTCTATTTGTTGCCTTGAACCGACACGTGTTTATCATTTATGATTTACATCAGCTGTGGGCTATACCGCAAATTAGGCAAACCGTTGGTTATACTAAAAGTTGTTAGGCAAACTGAAATTAGGCAAATCATTTTTAGACAAAACAAGGGAATACCCGATTTACCACCCGGTTTTCTAGCATGTAAACCCTTAAAGTGTGATATAAATTACTTACCGCCCTAGGGCGTAATTCACGACTTACCGCCCGCTTTTCTAGCATGTAAACCCTTGTTTACGAGCAAGTGTGATAGTAAATGAGTAGCCTGAACAACCTAAATCACTGGACTGCCGTCTATCCGTCTGTCAAACACGGGCGTAATATTTGAAAATCCATTATGCCCGTGCTCACAATGTTGAACTTACCAACCACATCGCCTACATGTAATGACTATATAATGACCTTACTACTTAGCAAGTGTGATGAAAAAGATAACAAAAAAAAACAATATTGTGGCGCGTGTTTACCTACTGCTATCCTAGAATTGTCTCAGTGAACTTAGTAAGTATTGATTGGTTTTTTTAGGTCGGCAGTCAGAATGAACGATAATTGTGAGTGAAAGGGAATTATTTGTATTGTGTGCGTCAATGCTTCATTGGAAAGGTCAGCATTATACTGGAATCGGGGGTTTTATACTTAGTATACAATGTGGTTTTTATTGTATGATTACAGTGCTTTTTCTAGCATTTTTGGTGCAGTGTTAGGGTTGTCAGTAGCGCCCAATATTAAATTGTTTGAACCATGAATCAATTAATCTCAAAAACAAAAATTAAATAGCAGTATTAAACAAATCGGAAATACAGAAATTATTCTCAAAACATATAAAGCCCAACCCAATATGCATAATGAAATGAAGGGTTAATTTACTATATGAGAAAATGTCTAACACAGTTGCAATAAATTAACAAGCTGGTTGCTGTTGTTCGACAGGGCAAACAAAATTATGAAAACTAATCGTCAGCATACCCTCCGCAAATTTGAGGAATTTCGGGTTACAGTAATAAATGTTATGTAGGTATACACAATTATGATAACTGATTAAGTAAAAAAAAAGTGTTTCATTTTCAACACCAGCATAATATTCCATAATTTTAAACGTCATTCAATCATAATATGATTGAATGACTATTATTATACACGTCGACAACCCTAGGTCGATGTCGTGTGTCGTTTGACGTCATCGCACCAAAATGCTAGAAAATTACGATCACTGATGATTACTATTTACTGTGACCTTGGACATTCTGTTGCTTTGGCTACTGTCCCTGTGGCGTTATAGTACATTACAGTCCGACCAAAAAGAGTAGAAATTAAAAAGTGGCAATACTGTAGTGTTGTCCCCGTATTCTTAGATTGATTAGAAAGGGAGGACACTACAGTATTGCCACTTTTTAATTTCTACTTTATTTGGTCGGACTGTATTACATACCTAGGTATGGTATATTATAGGAATAATGGCAGTGAATTAGTTAATGCCTCAGATCGCCGGTGTTTGTGTTGTGGTCTAGTAAATATGCGATCTGGTGGTTGACTAATTACTAATTACCACATGTGGCTTGTCTAAACTTTTAGAAAAAGTAATTTCCGTCTTGCCTTGGCTGAGAAGTGAACTTTTCTCGCCGCGTAGCACCCATAGCACAAGCATTGCTTAGTTTAAGACTAGGGCGATTTGTGTAAGATTGTCCATTAACTTTTAGGGTTTTTACCCACATTACTATGACTGTCTGTCCCTAGGCTGTATCTCATGAACCGTGATATATTTCTGAAATTTCCACAGATGATATATTTCTGTTGCCGCTATCACAACAAGTACTAAAAACAGAATAAAATTAAGTCACAGTCAAGCAGAGAATACAGTTTCGCAGGAAGCTTTTCTGAACATTAAGATTTTATACTTTTTATAAGAGTAAATAAATAGAAAATAATCTCCTAAGTCGATAAAACACTTCAAGCGCAAGAAGACCCACGCGCGGGCAGCTTATACTCGCGCAAAGGCTTTTTAATAAAAATTCGGCGCGGGAATGCTGTCTGCGTCAAGAGCATCCTACTCAAATGATTAAATAATTCAAATCTTTTTACATTTACATTATCATAACACACCTTTTCTTTCTTTTCAGTCTGTTTGAGTGTCCCACTATTGGGCAACGGGGAGCATTTCACTTCCCCGAATTTCATTTCTCATAAATGTATCACTTGCCATAATTTCCATTTGCCATAAACTTTTTATTTCATAAATCATAAACTCTTCGGGATTTCTTTGATACTATTCACGGAGAAATCATTAGGTTAGGTTAGGTTTGTTTTATGACAATCCTGAAAAGTTTCAGCTTACAGAGTAAAATAGGTATATTATGGCAAGTGATAGATTATGGCTTATGAAATTTGGGCAAACGATAGAGAACCCTGGGCAACGGCCTCTCGGCTAGATCTCCACAACTTTCTGGTCGTTGCTTTCGGCCAGTTAATTAGGGATGCATATAAATCATCCCACCATCTCCGTCTCGGTCTGCCTTGACATCGCCACCCATCTTGCGGCACCCACTTGGTGACTAATGTAAGCCCCTGTCCGGGTGCATGTGGCGTGGCCAGCCCATTCAAGACACCTACGATGCCCAAACGTGGTCGCTCACTTTTGTCAAAATTGAAGGTTTTGTAACAGGCAATGGAACGCAGCATTTAAGGGGTGAAAAGGAAGGATCGGGTCCAGAACACTAGTAGCCAGGTAATAAAACAAGCAAGCTCAAGTGAGATTGTGCAGGCCACTTTGTCGTTTGCACCCGGATAGATGGGCCAGCATTACCACCAAGTGGGTGCCGTAAGATCGGCGACGTAGACGGAGATGGCGGGATGACTTAGATGCATTCCTCAGCCACTGGTCAGAAGAGACAAATCAAACAGGAACGTAATAATGCTCGCCCATTTACATCTTAAAACAGCACCAGCAATCACTTAAAAGGGGTTCGGCATATGATATAGATTTTGATAAATACTTAATTGAATAACAATGGTTTAGGACGAAAGTAACCTTAACATATTGTGGCAGGTAATAACTATAGTGACTAGTGAGTAGATCTGACCACGGCGTGAAGGTAAATAAATACAGTCTGAACAAAAAGTGTAGGAATAAAAAAGTGGCAATACTGTAGTGTCGTCCCCGTTTTCTTAGATTGATTAGAAAGGGACGACACTACAGTATTGCCACTTTTCAATTCCTACTCTTTTTGGTCAGACTGTAATATCACGATAGACTCGTTACAATGATGTGTACAAAACTCGAGAGTATAAAGTGTCATCTTAACCAGTGGTTCTTGGAGCTGTATACCTCGCCAGTTGGTTTCCAAATGGTTAGTTTTTTTTCGTTTTGAACCTCCAAAAAAAAACGGGAAACTGAATAGAGAAAAAAACTATATACTTATAGAAATTATTTTTTTTGTTCTACTGTTGCACCGCCTCAAACCACAATCTGGAAGAGATCGTTCTTTAGCTATAAGACCGTTAGTTGTTTACTTTGTAATTTCTTGCATTGTATCTCTACTGTTTGTTTTGTGAGGTGCGAAATAAAGAGTACCTACTTGTAATGTATTGTCCCAATAGATCGATATAGGTCGGCGTTAGTTTGCCAACTGCAAATAAGTTTGTACCTAATCCCAAAAAGATACATTGTGCTGTGACTACAAATTTACGAGTTTCAGTAATTTTTATTTGTTCTCATATTTAAAATTTCAATTTGTTCAGCAATCTTCTACTTTTATGAATTAAAAAATATTATAAAATTAGGTTTCCTTTGTCAAATACTATACGACGTATTTAACATGAGCCTTTAAAGACATATTTATATTGCTTGCCGGGATTTTTTGCCTCATAAGATTAGGAATCCTTATGGTAAATATAGATGGGACTCTATTAAACGCGCTCAATCATATTAAGCCAATATGTGTACATGCAGTGGGTTGCTGCCTGATATTAATGATACGCGTATGTATGTATTAATGTGGGCGGCTATCGCTTTTCCTCTTTTTTTGCATCACAATTGGATTAATTCTAGCCGGCCATTCATAACATGATGTAACTTACTAAACGCCACTATGCCTACCTCTACATAGTTATACAATACCCGCGATCACAAAACGTCGTAACTCCTGTAAATATCCTATTAAAATACGCTGTTCTATGCAGACATCTCTGAAAGCCACACAATCGAGTTAAGAATGCACTCAAAATGTATGGAGTTGCGGTTAAACGAGGTGCATACTTAATTCAATCGGGTTGTACGTAGTGTAGGTGGCTTGGTTCATTCTAAAGGCACCAGTTGCGCCATGAATGGGCCCATTCAATACTGCGGCGCGCAGGGCGCATGCGCGTCATCGATCCGCGCCGCGGAGGGAGGCGCGTTCCATTGGTCCAAGTTCCGACACGGGAAATTGGTTTCATGAAAATTAAAAAATTGTGATGTATTTCTATAGTAGTATAAAATTCTTCAACAGTATTGAAAATCTGTTTTATATGGAGAGGGGTCATAATTTTACGAATAATCGTAATGGTGCGAAGCAGAATTTGTATGGCCATCTGTTAGTCAAAATTAACGTAACAGTTTTTTAAGCAGCGGCTTGGAGAGTTGTGGTAAAAACGGTACGGACACGATAGATGCGTACGTCACTGCGTAAACGCTTCTTTTGTTATTTTTATAATCTGCCGCAGAATAGATTTGGGTTTTTAAGAGATGATTATTAAGGCATATTTAAGAGGCCTTATTCCTTTTAAAATGGTGATCGTTTTAGACATTTTTCTCTATGACCAAACATGTTCCTTAACATATTATCAATGTTACTACTTAGAACTGAGCTATTGAGATTTATTGGTATGTACTTGAAACCTAGAGTTTGAATTGTCCATTGATAATTTTTGTTTAAAAACCTACGCGAAATTGACAAAATTCAAGCTGAAATTAGTAAATTAGTTTTTTCAGCTTAATTTCGACTGCACGCAATGAAAGCATGAAATAGCTATGTTACAACCTAGAACTTGGGGAAAAATATTATTCACTTCAAAAAGATGGTTGAAATTATTAATATATTTGTCATAATATAAAAAAAAAAACAAAAGGAATAAGGCCTCTTAATAATAAATAAAATACAATGTGCTTAACTCAAGAATTCAGTTAATCCGGACCACCACTCATACAATTCTGTAGACAAACTGACAATAACGGTATAATCTAAATTAGAGGTACTATTTTTAAGTTTAAATAGTCAAGTGCCAATCCTATAAACTACGTTTTTTGTATTTCAGTTTCTAGAACCCTTGGTGCAATAAAGCCATATTTCTAAAATTACGAGTTTTCAAAAGAGCACTTTAAAGTTTCTGTCAATTAAAATATTTTATGCTAAATGCTACTTTTATAAAATTTCACAACTGTTGTCATAAAAATGTACTCTCGTTAATACCAAATTGTTTATTTTAATAATAATATATTTGCTATCGCAACGCGTATAACCTATATCGCGGTAACATCGGAATACAATGACGCATGTTGCAAAAGCTTTGTTTCATGTTCGCTCAATCATGCGAAGATTTTAATTTGATTTATTTGTGCAATAACTAAAGAAACTAACAACGTTATGTTTCGAATAGTTCACAGTGTTTGTGTAATATTCGCGTGATAAGACCACTTCCCAAGTAGCAAAAATATGTTATATAAAGGTTTATAAAGATAAAATAATTATTCTTATACAAGCCATATAAACGTTAATAAGGGTGGCATTGGGCCCAAATTATAAGATATTGAACCTTATAATTACCATATTCCAGTTTTATTATTTGCTACTTATCTGATACCAGATGTGTTACGGTTAGCAATAAGTGTAATTCCCTTGTAATTGCCAATTGTAATCCGTTTATATGTTCATAGTCCTTATAATCGAAATTTATAAAGCTTGCATAAAAAGGATTAACTTATAATTGCTATGTAAACTCCAGTCGTAAGAAGCGTGTTCTTGTAACCGCTATGTAAGGATCGTTTAAAAGGTTATCCAACTCATAAACGTCGCAGCAATCATACAACAAGAATTATCGTGCGTGTGACATCGATGAATAAAATAAAAGATCTTTTATTCGTCAACCATTTTGAAAAAGGTAATATAGTCTGTGTCCATTTTTCTGATGTTACTTCTGTGTCTTTAATAATCGAAACTAAGTGGGAACTCATTTTTATGAGGATATGGGGTATGGTTTTCAATTCATTTTCAACGCCCCCATGAATTGACAATGATTTGTGATGAAAATACTTTGGATTTTTTTTAATTCCTTCGTTATTGTTGCTATAAGTCTTTAAGAAAATTACATAAACTCTACAAGGTGTTTACAAGAAAAAAACATTTATAGAGGTTATGTTTTGTCCTAAGTATTCTCCATCTTGATACATTTTAGGGTTCCGTAATGACGTAATTAATTAAAGACATTTCTTTCCTAGATTTGCCGAACTGAAAACTATGGTAATTTTTATTGATGTGGACCGGTTTCTTAGAAGAGAAGATTTATATCTTGTTCATAGTTCAATATGGCCTTGGCAAATGAGAGACAATTGTTATAATTGCAAACGTACTACTTCGACCCACATGACATCACATTTCTTTATTAATCGTGACCAAATTCAATTATTATTGTATTTCACATTCATTTGGTGTCAACATTGTCAGTATATGATTTATGATCATTTCCCGGATGATGAATGCGAATTTTGTCACTCTTAAAGTAAGTTTATTGGTATCTTATATTCTTATCTATGCCTAAAACTGCACAGGGACCCGACCACTCTTTCATTTGCTTAAGCCTTTCAATGGGCCTCCCTTTGTAATACTGGGTTACCCAGTAAAAGACTTACCGATTCATACTGATAACCCATACATTTGACTATCCCTTATTAAGAGGGGAACCTAAGAATAAGGCTAACCCTTTCCAATTGCTAAGCGGTATTCTCTTTATTTTGCTATCCTCTTAAAAGGGATACCCTTATTTTATAGCGCTTAAAATAAAACTTACCCTTTCATCATGTCATACTTTAAAGGCTCAGGAGAAGGAGACAAGACTAGTTCTCTGGGCCAAAGTATGACAAGAAAGGCAATAAATTACGAATATGCCTGACCCTGTGGGAGTGGGCAGGGCAGTAAGTATTTTGAGTTTGCTTGACGTAGTTGTCGTCACGTCGCGTCACATAGTAAAGGAAACCGAACCAAATTGCCGTTTTATTAATACTGAGACAGAGTGATACCAGATCAAGAATGAGTAAGTACTGATATTCAAACATTTAGTTTGTCATAATCAGGGAGCGAAACTTTGGTGCCGATGACAGACGTATGACGTCAAGCTACATACAGAGTGTTATTATTTAGATTATAGATACCTAATGAAATGACAACTTATTGGCATATTTATAACTGGCGAGAGGTTCGAGAATTATATTGCCCTGAATGTACGTGTGAAATGTATACATGTAAATTATATGCATAGTTTAGTTTAAATGTAACTCTTCATGTCATTTTGGTACGCACTGAATTGGAAAAACTCGATAAAAAAAAATAACAATAACATATCGGACTAAAGTATATACTCGCAGGGTTCAAACTCTTCCAAATAGTCCTGTATCACCTCGAAAAGTTCGTACATCGTTATTAATATTTATATTACCATTATTACATTATAAAGAATCACTGAGGTGTTGCAATTTTGTTTTAAAAAAACATCCTATATGCGACTTTACGTCATAATGACGTCACCGGCACCAAAGTTTCGCTCCCTGGTCATAATTTTTCTAAAATGGCCTAAGCACATGGCGTATTTTAAGATTTTCGTTTTAAGCGCGCCGTCGACACGCATTTGTATGTGTTGATAGAAACGCGCGTTGAAGGCGCGTCTCATAGATGTTCTATGCAATGAAAATGAAAACCACGCTGTATGCGTACGCTCTAATAGTTTTAATTTTTAAATGATTTGTAGGGCATATGCACACGGCGTATTTTAAACGCCGCGCGGCGCGGCGGTTTTCATTCCATAGAACATGTAGGTAGGTATGAGACGCGCCGTCAACGCAATAAAAATGCATCAATAAAAAACATTCGTTTTATTTATAAAAAAAGTTACTTGCCCGTTATAAATTAATCAGTAATAGACAATCCAGTTAGTAGGGTTTACAAATAAATCATTTTTTATTACAAGGACTAAGTACGTTACTTTTATCCACTTGTTATTTTAATTATTTCACTTCCTCAATCAAAAGAGATACGTCAAATCAAATGTATTAATTATTCGTCTTTGTAATCCTTGTAATTAACATCAAAAAATTATAATTATGTCGTAATCACTACTCTGTTCCCCACTGTCATATTCCAAATTTTCACTGCAATAAGTCTGCTCTAAGTTATAATTTTGTACGGAACCACTTGCACTTTCAGATGTGTTGTCCTTGACAAAAGAAGTGTTGTTGACATCGGTAGAGGTTGTAGGTTTATTAACGTCATTTTTCATTTTTTCGTACATCCTTTTCACTTTCCTCTTGTAACCACCACTTCTCTTGAACTTTTTCCACTCTTCCAAATCCATCATTTGTAATTTCACTTACGCAAACAAACTTTTATTCGTATAATGGCTGACTTTGTTATATAAACAAAAGCACATGACAATCATAAGAATTACACACTTATAATTACTATATAGCAAACTAACCAAGACTTCAACCCATTTAAAATTCACATAAAATGACATGTATACCATTGCTATATAAACGTAAAAATTCTGACTTCTATAAGATAAAATGCTTTATAACAATCCTGTGTATTTTCTTTACAAGATCAAATAGCCTTCATGCTAGCCTTTATATGGCTTCTACTATTATTTGGCTAAAAGCCCGTATAATTAGCCATTATAAGATAATTCATAATTTTAGGCTTATAGTAGCCATATTATTTCGTTTTGTTGTCGTTTACCTAACCGAATTATAAAGGTTGTAACCTTATTAACTAAAGGTTTTATAGTAGCCATATTATTTAGGTTTGTTGACGTTTACCTAACCAAATTATAAAGTCAGTAGCCATATTAGCTGAACACTCTTGTAAAGTGCATTTATACGATATTTTGACATAAACAATGCCTTTAAATGACGACTATAAGAGTTATGGCCATATAGGCCTTTCGTTATAAGGTAATTTTGCTAGTTGGGTTCTGACGTTTAGTCCTTATAACTCAAACTCAAACTCAAACTGTTTATTGTGCACATATTACAACATAGTACAATACTACAATTATAATATGTACCCTGTAAGGGCACAGCAATTTCCTTAATTCTACTTAACACTAGCATTATATAAAACTACAAAATTACATTCTATGATTGATTTAGATATTCCTCTAATGTATAGTAACATTTATCTAATAAATATTTATCTAGTTCCTTTATAAAAACATTAACTTTTTTTATACATTTAATTTCGGGTGGTAGCTTATTATAAGTTTTTATGCACATCATGTGCGGTCCCGTGAGGAAATGTCTTAGATTGGAGGACTTAGTAGTAGGTAGAGCCAAATTTTCATTGCGACAGTGATTTATTCGTTCTGAATGAAAGTCCGCCAGTGGGAAGAAAGTGTTGTGTGTTCGAATGAAAAGGCAGACTTCGTGGATGTAGAGTGAAGTAAGTGTTAAAATCTCAAGTTTTTTAAAATATGGCCTACAGTTTATCATTGGTTTTATATTGGCTAGGATTCTAATATATTTTTTTTGCAGGATAAACAGACTTTGGACATTGGTACTGTTTCCCCACAGCAGTATACCATACCTAAATATAGAATGGGCATAAGCATAATATGCTGATTTGGCTGTTTTTAAATCAGTTGTCTTTTTGAGTTCGTACATCGCATATATAAATCTTGATAGTTTACTTTCCACTTTTTTAACATGTTCTTTCCAATTCAGGTGAGTGTCAATATTCAATCCTAACAGCGGAAAGACATCTACAACTTCTAATCGGATGTTATTAAATGAGAAATCTATTTTTATTGGCTGTTTTTGACAAGGTCTGAAAAGCATTAGTTTAGTTTTTAAGCAGTTTAATTTTAAGTTGTGGTCTGTAAGCCACGTCTCCAGTTTAAGCAGAATGTTACTCAGATTGGAATTCAGATATCTCTCGTCGGAGCAAGGAAAGACAACAGATATGTCATCCGCAAATAAGACGCTAGTAGGTATCTATCGATTTAGGCAAGTCGTTGATGTAAATCAAAAATAATAAGCACCCCAATACGCTGCCTTGAGGGATTGATCGGGTTACATTTTTTTGTTTAGATCTTACATAAGAAATTACTCCAGATTGGTTATCGTGATGTTCTATTTGTGCATATTGCACTCGATTACTAAGATAAGACTCAAACCATTTAAATACAGTTCCTCGTACACCAATACCATACAATTTGTTTAGCAGTACTTTAATAGAGACTCTGTCATACGCTTTACTCATATCAAGCAGTATGCCTACAGCATACTGCTTGTTATTTAGTATTTCCAATGTTTGGTTGACATATTTGTAAACAGCTAGTGTTGTCGAATGATTCTTTCTGAAGCCGTTTTGATTTTCGTTGAAAATTAAATATTTTTCGCAGAATGCGTACAGACGTTTCGACATAGCTAATTCGATTATTTTGGAGAAAGTTGGCAAGAGTGCGATTGGTCGATAATTATTGTAATCATTTCTTTTCCCTTTTTTGTATACAGGTTTTATAATAGATTTTTTAAGTAGATCTGGTACAACGCCCTCAGTGAAAGACTGATTTATTAGAACCGTTAAGGGCTGAGAAAGTTCATCGGCACATTTTTTTATTAGAGCCTGAGGGAGTTCGTCATAACCGAAACTATACTTTTGCTTTAAATGACTAACAATTCGATGCACTTCTTTCTCCTGTACTGGCTGTAGAAAGAGCGAATTTGGTGAGGGAGCAATGACTGAATGGCCGGCACACTCGGTCTCTGAATCTTCCTCACCTATAGATAAAAAGAAATTGTTGAAGGAAGAAAGAGGAAAAAAGAAGAAACTGTCGGGAATAATTTGGTTTCCGACACGGCGCTCCATTGGAAAAGCGCCCCGGGCCGGAATGTTACGTTTTGGGTAAATACTATATTTATGTGGCGTAGCCTATCTGCAGACCTGTATCACAAACGTATAACCGTGTCTGAGAACCTATGATAGGAATAGATTAAATACCAGTTTACTTACCCTCATTACATTGAACAGCGTATAATTTTGTATAATATCATCGAAAGCATTTTTTTAGGGTTCTGAAGAGTAAACGGGACCCTAAAACTAAGACTCCACTGTCCGTCCGTTCGTCTGTCCGTCTGTCATTAGGCTGTATCTCATGGAACTGTGATAGTTCGACAGTTGAAATTTTCACAGATGATGTATTTCTGTCGCCTCTATAACTACAAATAATAAAACAGAATAAAATTAATATTTAAGTGGGCTCCCATACAACAAACGTGATCGGTTGCGTTAACTTTGCACCTCATTTGTATCCGGCGCCATACAAACCAGTTGCAAACTTAACTTACCCCGGCCAGTTATTTTATTTGATGGTACGGAACCCTTCGTGCTCGAGCCCGACTCGCACTTGGCTTATTTTTATTTTATTTTAAATAGACAGTCATAATTTATTGATAATTGAGTAAATTACAAGTCACAAATATTTGGGATTGTTGAAAACAAGCCTAACCTAATCGAACATTTCCAAGAATTATGAAAACATCTGTAAAGAAATATGTATAAGAAAATACTTTCATTTAAAATTGGCGGCCAAGACTCACATGCTCATGTCATAACGCTTTCGCTGTAAAAAAAGGTTATCAGAATTTGGGCGCTCTGGTGTTAACTGGGATGAAACTATGAGGGTTTGAAAATGAGACGACACGGTTCGAGAAAAGGTAGGTAATGCCCCGCTTCTTTTTTGTTCGTCTTGGCGGGGTCACTACCGTGCCCCCAGATACATAAAATACCGAAATTTACGACAACTATGCCAGTTGGTTGTAGTGTTCGACCTATCCGCGAAAAAAAAAAACAATCTGTCAACAATATCAAGCTCAACGTCATTTGTTTTTTAGAAATTAGACACTAGACTAAAGTAACCTTTCCATTGTGTCATAGTTTTGGAGTTAGTACATTTTAGAATTAGTACATTTTGACAATCAATAACAAAATAATCTTAGGAAAAATATATAAGTAGTGATTACGACTTCTTTCTAAGCGGTATACAGAAAAGTAATAAAAGTGTAGTCTTATCAATATGAAATCATATCAATTGTATAATTAAAAAAATATCTCATTTTGAAGTCGGTTAATAAGAATATCGAGAAGATTTATTTTTAGTAATATTAACAGACTTAAGACCCTAAAGTATTTATTTTTCGCAAAATACCATGTTTTATTTTAATTTGATGTTTATTTAATTATTTTACATCTAAACGGCTAAACAGTGACAAATTCTGCTTTGACTTTCTCTAACTGCCATCTTTTACTCGATTACCAAAGGTTTTTCATTACGAGAGACCTTTAGGTTTATTACCTTTAGAATAAATACGCCTAGAAACCTAATTAGCGCTTGAAAGAGAAGCCAGTTTTAATTAGCCACGGGGTAAGTTTCGTCCGCGTACGCATCTGTACAACATAAAGAGGGATTGTTCCTTTTAAAATGTATTTTATTCATATTATGACAAACATTTTGTTGATTTCAAACAACTTTTTGATGTTAATGTCTTGAGGTCTAGATAGTTACATAGCTATTTCATGCTTTCATTGCGTGCAGTCGAAAATAAGTTGAAAAAAAAAACAGTGCTCTGTGTGAATTTTATCAATTTCGAGCAGTTTTTGAAACAAAATTCTCAATAAAAAATTCAAACTGTAGGTTTCAAATATATACCAATAAATCGCAATGGCCTTGTTCTCTGTGAGTAATAACATTGATAAAATGTTAAGAAACATGTTTAATCAAAGAGAAAAATTACATAAACAATCAGCATTTTTGATTGGATAAACAGCCTTAATATCACAAGCAAAACGTCTCTATGATCGATTCGTAGACGCACACACACAAAACCAAAAGGGGAAATCTTTCGCAAATCTGTTCTATGAAGGCTCTCGTTCAAGGCTTATATTATTCTGAGCCTATTATAAAATATTAAGAATCGGAAATATTGAAAATGCGTTTTTTATGGACATGCGTTATTATTTCAAGAAATTGTGCGCGCGGCGTCAAATTGTTGTCTTCTCATTACGCCGAAACGGTTGGACAGATTTTAAGCAATTTTGAAAGATTATTGTGTAGTCTTTAATTGACTAAGCTAAATGCAAAAGTCTTACGGAGACCTTAGAATAAATACGATTAGAACGAGTCTTCATACTACTTCAGCTAACATTTTCACAACGGCAGATTAGACACAGCTCCAGATTTATATGTCCGAGGCACAGTACTGCAGCATTTCGTGGCAGCTTTCGGTATGCCGCTACGAAGTGTTGGAACAATCTTCCACCACCTATTAAGGATTGTAAATTATTAGTCTCTTTAAAATTAAACTTAAAAAACATGTTCTAGACTCTCAAAGTGCTGCTGCCTCGAAATAAATTGCTGATATGTATAAATCCACCGTCAAAAATCAACCGCCTACCTACATTATAAAAAATATATTAACTCCGAAATAATGTATCGTAATATTTATTATTTTATTTTTTATTCTAACATACCTATGCATATATAAAAAATCAATCCTATGCATATATGGGTAAGGCCGCGGGAATTTACCAATGTGACATAGAAGTAACATAAAAAGATATACGTTTTGTTATCATAAAACGTAACATAAGTCGTTATAAAGCTTAGATCATACTGGAAAATATTCCCATTAAATAACGTAGCTAAGAAAAAAAATCAAGTTATAAAATGATTAGCTTTATATTGCCTGTAAACAAAATGTTCATGGCACATTAAAATCAATATAATCAAACACGCGTGTGATGGAACTAATGAAACCCAAACCGCTCTAGTGTTTTAAAGCCTCTCATTTTGTACCAGGTGGCAGTAATTACTATTTGTTCACTGCAGGTACCCAATACTAGTAACAAGACGACCGTATAACAATAAAACAGCTTTAGAATCAATGATTCTACTGTGACATGAGGTCGAAAATAAATTATTTTCTTCTTAAATAGTATTAAGATGTTGTTTTTATTTATTTTATTATTTTACAGGAATTTTGCAAAAATGTAACATATTCGTAACGAAAGTGTAACGTATTTTTGAAAAAAAGTGGATTTTCATGGTGAAATAAAGACATTTTTAATACAATAATACGTGTCACTTGCGTGAAAACCGTTACGCTATTGTATAAAAAAAACTGATTAAAAACAATCACTCCTTACCTTTAAAATCACACACGACACTTTGGGGTACTTTCACGAAACTATGACTTCTACTTTGAATTGGGTTTGTTGACAAACTGACGGGTTTGGACTTGCCCATCGGTGTTGCCCTACTAGAATATGAGTTGCTAGTGCATGAAAACTAATTTCTACCACAATTTATTTAAAAACAAGCTACATAAAGCGTCACGAAAGTATTGTAACATAAGTGTGGAATGCTGATCCATTAAAATAATGTAAGATAAAAAAATAAAATGATTATATTATCATTATTCCGTAATCGGTAGAACTATCCTTATATCATAAATTTTAGTTTAAAACAAAAGTATGCCCATGAAAGTTGAAATTTCATAGAAATAACAGAGCTTTTAGTACTCGTGGTCGAAAAATTTAACCAACTTTCGTTACGTTTTGGACGGAAATATATTTTTAGTATTTTTATAAAGGGGTCTATATTAATTATCTTACTTGCGACCATGAGAATTCCTATATCTACATATAATAAAAATATTTTTGAAACAGTAGGGGTTACCAATTTTTTTTAATCAGCTGGTTAAATTTGAAACGTCCAAATTGGTAACTTTCCGCGGCCTTACCCATATAAATGGGCGTCAAATGCCAACTCGGTCAATTCGCGTGTAGCTGACACTGCGTGTAGCGATGTCACTGTGCATGCAGATCCGCGGCCCCCCTGCCCCCTCCTCGCGGGGCCTCCCGTCAACGCTTCATCGAAACCACGTCGTCGTTTTGCTGTCGTCGTTTCTGCTGGTGAGCCTGTTCCAGCCCGCCGGAAAGCCGCGCCCTCAAAAGCGCGTGAAGTTCGGGATCCTCCAAAAAAGGAAACCCCTCGCACCAGTGTGGACAAGGAGGGTTTCACAACGGTGTCAAGAAAGCATAAGACACGCAAGAGTCAGTCTGGTACTGCAGAACCGGTTGGTTGTGATCTGCGGGTCTCCACACCGCGCAAGGCGCTATACGTGTCGCGCCTGCATCACACTGCCACCGCTGAAGAAGTGACGCAGTATGTTCGCCAGAAAACCGGCTACTCGCTGAGGGTATTCCAGTTGCAGTCGCGCCACTACTGTGCACTTCAGCTCATTTGTAGTGCGCGTGCCGCGGCCGCTCCATCAGGAGACTATCGCGTGTGCTGATTTCTGGCCGAAAGGTGTCGTGTTTCGTCGGTTCCGGGGCAACCTACCAAATCCAACACCTGAGATGTCGGAACAACGGGGCCACGCCGTTTCGCCGTCGAAATAAACATTGTTCGGTTCATGACGCATTGGTGTAAACTGTAATGTCATGTAACCTGTTTTTCAATAAATAAATAAATAAATAAGTAAATAATATATACATATACATAATAATAATAAATTAAGAATAATAAAAGTTACTTGCTTCGTTTTCGTGTTTAATACAAGTCGCTCAGTATGCTGTCCCGCGAAACCATCGTCCCTCTGGCTCCACAGAAAACCAGCGCCGTGGGCATTGCTACCTAGCAAAGCCAACAGCATTGCTGAGTGGAGACCATATCGGATGCACATCTCTTGTACTCTGTCTTTAATACTTAGGCACTTAATATTGTAATTGTAATGATGTGTTATCTTGAATAAAGCTTTTTCTATTCTATTCTATTCATACGACAGATTTCCGAAAAATAAATAATACGGTGAATAGAGACTAAAGTACTATGTGTGACCTTACAAACGGTCCGGTAGTTTTGAATTTTTGATATGTTGTCTAGGATAGTTAGGCAGTGTTTAAAATGCAAAATGCACAATTCCCCCCCCTCCGCGCCCGCCGCCATATTGAAAAAACCGGCACTTTCTTCATATTTTTGCTCATATCTTCCTTTAGGACCATTTTAGCTAAAAGAAAGCTTCCACAATGTTATAGAGAGTTAAATTTAGTACATTCTCCATTTTATATTTTTTTTCTAGGACAGATAGTAACGGAGATATCCACATTTAAAAAAACGTAAAAAATCGCAATTTCCTACTGAAAAACAAACTTCTGGATTATATCTTCGTTTAGGAGCACTTTAGCTAAAACAAAGCTTGGGCAATGTTGTAGAGAATTAAATTTACTATAATTTACACTTCAAATTTTGTTTCAAGGATGGTTAGTTACGGAGATATGCACATTTAAAAAACAGGAAAAGTCGAATTTTCCGAAAATTTCTCAAAATTCTTGGTTTAGAACGCTGTCATTCAGTTACGGACTAGTCTAGGACAAATTAAAACATGTAGGAAATATAATTGCTTATAAAACTCATGTCCATTTTTCCATACATTTTCGGAAAAAGTGACTTTATTTTTTACATATCTCCGTAATTATCTGTCCTAGAAACAAAATTTGAAATGTTTATTATAGTAAATTTAATTCTCTACAAAATTGCCGAAGCACTGTTCTGGCTTAAATGCTCCTAAAGGAAGATATAATCCAGAAGTTTGTTTTTGAGTTGGAAATTGCAATTTGTTAAGTTTTTTTAAATGTGCATATCTCCGTAACTATCTGTCCTAGAAACAAAATATAAAATGGAAAATGTAGTAGATTTAACTCTCTATAACATTGTCGAAGCTTTCTTCTAGCTAAAATGCTCCTAAAGGAAGATATGAGCAAAAATATGAAGAGAGTGCCGGTTTTTTCAATATGGCGGCGGGCGCGGAGGGGGGGGAATTGTGCATTTTGCATTTTAAACACTGCCTAACCATCCTAGACAACATATCAAAAATTCAAAACTACCGGACCGTTTGTAAGGTCAAAATCCTTTATTCACTGAATTAAAAGCCGGTTTTGGTTTTATGCGTGCGTGTCTACGAACCAATCATAGAGACGTTTTGCTTGTGACATTGACGTTGTGACAGATGCGTACACGGACAAAATTAAGCCCGTGGCTTACCAAAACTGGCTTCACTTTGAAGCGCTGACTATCTTTCTAGGCGTATCTATTCTAAAACAGAGACAGAATTGAGACCTTTCTTTTAAAGTTACGAAATAAATCATATTTAGTAGACGGGAAAGGTTTTCAGCTGGCTGATGGTTTTAATCTCCGGAACTACTGAACCGACTACACTACAAATTACGTTTATTACATTCTCAGGACGGTACGGTACGGAATCAAGGTACGATCACAACTGTAGTTTATTGTGTGTGAGTGTGTATGAATTTATTATATTACTGTGTAAAATCTATGAAAGATCAAAGGAATCTTAATATACTAAAACTGAACATACACAAAAACCGGTCAAGAGTATCACAGACTCGCGCACAAAGCATTTCCATATATGTTTTTTGTTGCTGTTCTCGCCTACAGGTCACATTTCAAAATAAATACAAGATTCTTTTCGATTCAGTTTTTCTATTTCTTTTTCAAAATGGCAGTGAAATTGGGGGTAGAGTTCACAAATATAGTTGCCGGAAAACAATTTTTGAACAATAATGGCGGATCTGCGCATGTACATTTGTACGTAAATCGGCAACTGCGCAGTCAGGGTTATGCTCAAGAAGTTTGATGGCAACTGTAGTTCTCTCTCTCTGGAGTCGATCCCTCATGTCTGAGGATCGTTGTCTGCTTCAGGGTTGCATCTGGCGCGGATGATCTGCCTCCACCGGTTTCTGTCCAGCGCGTCTCTTACAACCGAGTAGAATTTAGAGGTTGATGAGTCTTTTACTTGATCGGTCCATCTTGTTGGCGAACGACCGCGCGATCTTTTGCCTGCGGTGTTCCCAACCACGATCAGTTTGTCGAGATTTTCGTCGTCTCTGCGCATTGTGTGGCCGAAATAGGAAAGAATGCGTTGTTGGCACGTGATGGACAAGCGAGTTTTTATTTGGAGCTGGTTCAGGATCGATGCCATGGTGCGTTTCGCAGTCCATGGTATTCTTAATATACGTCTCCAGCACCACATCTCGAATGCATCAATCCTTTGCCTTTCTCGGGTCAGAATTGTCCACGTTTCCACTCCGTACAGGAAGATAGGGAATACCAGAGCACTGTAGCTAGGTAATGGTATATAGACATTAGCGACCGCAGGGAAGCTAAGGCGGATAAGTCTAGTCTAGACGGAAGCACCCCTTCGGCCGCCGTCTCCGGATTATCCGGGGAATACTTTACCCGGAAATATTAGTTTTTAATCATACCACTTAATACTCGTATTATAAAGGCGATAGTTTGACTGTGTTTGAGTGTATGTTTGTTACTTCTTCACGCTCAAACGGCTGGACCAATTTTGATAAGTGTTGGTATGAGGGTAGCTGACACCTTGGATTAACACATAGGCTACTTTTTATCCCGAAAAGTGCAGTGTTCCCGTGAGCGGGTAACACCGCGCGGCGCAGCTAGTACTCATTAATAAACTTATATCTACATAGGTACTTACTAACCTTATGACTTCGTGTTCCAAAGCCAGTTGAGTTTCTTTCGGCTTTCTTCTCAACAGCGGTCTCCTCTTGGAAAATGCCGGTGGATTCACAATCTGACTTGTAAAAGTGCCCTTGTGGCCTACTTACTGAATAAATTATTTCATTTCATTTCAGTCTTGGCCTCCGCCACGAGTTTGCTTCACTTGTCCCGATCTAACACTGTTTCCTGGTAGTTACCGGCCTAGCGTTCACGCAGATCTAATTATTATATCACACTTACTATATCTTTAATATTATGAAATTGTAAAAATGTGATCATTGTACTTTCTTCACGCCTTTATACCTTTCTTTTATTACCTGACTACGGAGAAGCAAACAAGGAGGTTGTGACCTTTTCTTCCACGCGGACGAAGTTCGCGGGCACCTTTTAGTGCTATTATAAAAAGTTGCTTCTTGCTGTCTGTCTGTCTGTCTGTCCCTATGTATGCTTTGATCTATCCTCCTGACGACCAGCATTCATAATTTGTCAATTTAATTTTAGCCTTATGACAAATAGTTTGACCGTTGTAGTTTATGTAACTACTATGTGTAGGACACTATAACTCATGAGACTATACAACTAGGTACGCAATAGATTTTGATGCAGTTTTTTAAATAGAGTGATTCAAGAGGAAGGTCTATATGTATAATATACAGTATGCATAATTTATCAGCATTTCACCCGTGCGAAGCCGGGGCGGGTCGCTAGTAAATTCCTAAAATGGTATTGAAGAAATTTTTTTTATGGAAAGGACTCATGTTAGAGTTGTTAGTCCGCTGTTTTCTAACATAATTGTGCGCATCGGGTTACAAGCATAAAATTTCTACCACAGATAGTGTTCCCCGGTGATTATTTTCAAATGTGGAGGGAAGTCAGATTCGTCCCCTGTGAGGCGGGAGAGTGGAGTGAATAGGACCAAGTATACCTCTTTTCTTTCTTGATTGCTGGTCATTTAAGTCTACTAGGACTTGTTTGGTGTCGTTTCCGTGTAAAACAGATATCAGAAATTCATTTTTTATGTTATTTTTGTATAGTTCTATATAAAAATATGGGTATATGGCCGAAAATGAAAAAATCACAACAAGTTTTTTTTATTCGGAACGATTAATTAGTTATACATCCTGAATATTTACAATTTAAAAAAATAAGCTTTGACACGCGACTTTTTGCCGCGCAACAAATGCTACCTGTCGCTTTTCTTTTAATACCGTGCGAGCAACGCAGGTGACGCTGAGTCACGCGACAAGGGAAGTCGCGGCAAGATATGTAATGCTAGCCCCGCTGGACATACGAAAATGGTTATAGGATACTTCTTAAAAAAATAAATATCGGACAACCTTACACAAATCCATCTAGTCCCAAATTAAGCTCAAGAAGGCTTGTGCTATGGAAACCAGACGACTATATAGATACTTATAGATAAATATATACTTAAATACATAGAACAACCATGACCCAAGCACAAATATTCGAGTTCATCACACAAATATTTGCCCTGGCCGGGATTCGAACCCGGGACCGCCGGCTCAGTAGGCAGGTGTCTACAAACTGAGCCAACCGCGTCGTCAAACTTCTTGCCCGACTTCTTCAACTTCTAGTAATATAAAATCTCCGCTGGTTAGACTACGCACCGTGTAGGAGAAAGCAATCGCTTAATTAATAAATTTGCATTTTAATCAGTTCAGCTTAGTCCTGTGTTTATCCTAAATTATGCAACACGCGCTGTCTCAGCCGTGAGCTAAGTCTGGAAGTTTCCTAAGATTATTCAAATAAATCACTTGAACTTTGATATTGACATTGTTCTTTTATCGTTCTTCTTTTGTTTGTTCTTTTTAAATATTATCCCACTAACTACTACTTATAAAACACTAGCTTTTGCCCGCGACTACGTCCGCGTGGAACTTGGAAGTATGGAAGCAACCACGTACAACACGATAGATATTCATATCCACCTAATCACCTTAATTAATAAAAGGGATTATGAAAAGCGCCTAAGCAAATGTAAGAGCAATTGTGCTTTTGGTCGAATAATAATAAATAATATAATGTTTTGAAAATCCAAATAAATTTCTTTCAAATAATTCACATCTCTGCAATACGCAACACTAAAATACTCTTAAAATATACCAGAATATCTAAATTATATAGTGAAAGTGTTTACTTGATTCAAAATTGCCGTAAAACAAAATTATCAACATTCATACCTTATGTCAACATGCTGATTGCTCTCAACAAAATTGTGTTTTGAAGAAATGAATACGACTGCAGTCAATCATAGAAAATCAAGAAACCTGCCCCACCTGTTCCAAGACCTTTAAAAGAAATGGCCTGCAGCGTCACATACGTGCTGCTGCCCACCCTCTTGTGACGGATGCGGCAACAGCCATTTTAATATCGACCATGCTCTCTGTTGCAAGACTGGTGCGCTAATTTCAAGACGGCACAACGAAATACGAGACCTATTTCATATTTGCTGAACTATGTCACCAAGCATGGGGCAACATCACAATAGAACCTATAATCACAGAAACCGACCTTGGATTACGCGGTGACTTATCCTGCCGTGGCGTATGGAATGCACAGAGAGAGGCGTTATTCGATATCCGTGTCGTAGACACCGACGCTCCCTCTTACATTGCACGTCATGTCACTTCTGTCCTAAAATCTGCTGAGACTGAAAAACAAAGAAAATACTTGGCTGCCTGCGAAGTTAAACATGCTAATTTCACCCCCCTCGTGACCTCTGTCGATGGGATTTTCGCACCACAGATGACCTCCTTCGTCAAACACTTAGGCGAATCCCTCTCGGACCGTTGGAACAAATCGCTGAGTACGATACTGGGTTGGCTTAGAACAAGGATATGCACTGCTATAATTCGAGCCACCAGTATGTGCATACGAGGCACACGTCACAAATTCAAACCTGCAGCGAAACTGTTGGGGTTTGACGACGGAGCAGCCATTCCCAGTTCCCAGCACTAACTAAACTGCAACAGAGATGTGTTTTATTACTTTTTGCTACACATTATTATTTTCATTACTATTTCTTTGTTATAAAGTTAAGTTTTTCTTGCAATAAATTATTCTTATTTTTTACCAATAAAAAAAGTATCCTAATTACATTTCCTACAGGGTCATCAATGTCATCATGAATTACTTACTCACTTTTCAATCTTTTTAGGCATAATTTCCAGGATGAAAACTATCCTATGTCCTTCCTCGGATCTTAAACTATCTCCATGCCAAATTTCATCAAAATCGATTCAGCGGTGTAAGAATTAACAGACAGACAGGCACACTTTCGCATTTATAAGATTAGTATGGATATGCTTTAATAATCAGTTTCCTATGATTTCAGGGAAAGTCTTAATAGCGCGATCGTCGTCTATTTTGTAAGTATCATTGTTTTGTTTGTATCAGTTGTTCATATTTTCTTTGTCCTCTAATCAAATCGAAATGGCTATACATACATCATCAGGTATAGCTGGACATCCAAAGATGGTTATAGGTTTCTTTTTCCAGTCTTTACTTTATTTCTCCTGCGGATCTCTTCATTTTCAACAGGGAAACTTCAAACACATTGATTTTGGGGCGACCTTATGTTTATGGTATACCTAAATCTATAAATAAAAAGATAGTTTTTTGTATATTCTCGTTTAATTTCTAGAACTCATGAGGTAAACAACACTAATCTATTTTCCATACCAATAGTTGTGTAATCTCAAACAAACTCCTAAACAGTGGTACAGATTCGGAATACATTCGGATACTACATACAAATACACAAAAATCAATTTTGTACGAAATAAATTTGTCAATTTAAATACTCTAGCAACACTCCTGTCTCATTTTTGTGCAATATTTAAAAGAAATAATATTTTTAAAAGTATAATTACTAAATTTAAAGCTACGTATACTAAAATACATAAATACGCGATTAAATTATTTTTAAAAGTGTTTATGAGAGTTGAAAAACTTAAAAAGAGTTGAAATAAAAACATTAAATGTAAAATTAGATAACAAAACAAGAAGAATAACAACCAATAATGTGAGAAATCATATTTTTATTGCAAATAATTGTGACTTTTAGCTGCCAATGCCAATCGAACTAAAAAAATTGAGACATAAAAAAAAAACAAATAAGGTAGTCAAGTGAAAAAGGTAACTTAATTATTTTCGTCCAGATTAGTCATTTTTAGAACATGACTATTTTATGGCACGGACTTTGATTGACAAAAAGTGTAATATTTTTCAGAAACAATAGAACACAAGATAGTCCAGAATCCCATAACATATTATGGTCCTAACTATTAAGATCATATATATAAATACAAAAGATAAATAATAGCGGAATGAGACGATATTATTTCACGCTATCTATAGCGGTCCAATAGCTCAGTAGTGAGAGCAGCTCCGGTCAAGCAGAGGTCGTGGGTTCGATTCTCACTAACACTTCAGTGCATTGCGTAAAGTTTTGGCTTCTTATTTATTCTGTGTATTTATAGTACATAAATAAGAAATGTGGTATCACCGAATAAAATAGGATCAACATTGGTTCTGTTCAATAAAGATACTCTTCATATAGACACCTTCTCCTTCAGAACTTCTCTTAAGTTTAGGAATAGGTAATTAATCAAAAGAGCGGTGTCCAACTCATTGCGCAGTATAAATGACTACTGCGCAATTAACGTTCTTTTTACGTGAGATTAGGTATACAATCATAAAGGCATACATACTAATGTCTTAATAATTTGGACCATAATTCAGTGTATTTGGACCATAATTTTGTAGTTTACAGAATGAAATGAAAAATATGTATATTTCGGTTTTTCTTTTCTATAGGATACTTAAATGAGTACAGTCTACGTTAATAATAATGCCCATTTACACGGAAAACACACATTTATTTATGAGAATGACTTATTTGACTGAAAATTAATAATCATTGTACATTTTACTCTCATATCAAGTTACTTAAATAAACGAATAAAAAATGGATGTACCTATACAAATGTAATTCTGAATGAATACAAAAAAAAATCTTGTAAATTATTTATGAACAGTTCTTAAATAAGTGTAAATGGGCGATGTGCGAAGAAAATGAGTATAGGAACAACGTGAGAGAGCTTACACTAAAAAATACTGATACAAGCTAGGCATAGGATTCAAACTGGTTTGGTCATACACTGCCGTCAAAAAACAGTATCCTTGCATTTACTGTTTTTTTGGAAATGACAGAAAAGTCCGGGGACCCCTCAATACTACATAGGAATGGATATTGACAGAGCTAACGAAAAGTACAGGCACCAACACACAGCAAAAAAGCATCGTATGTAAATTTTAAATTGACATCAACTTAGTTCACAGTTTGATAACTGTATTAGCTAGTCTGTGGCTTATTACTAACAGCAGTGTCGTTTAAATCGTTGTTTCACTGAGATGTGTGTTTTTGTAAACGTTCGAAATTCGAATGTCAAATGCTTTTTTGTTTTTACTTGCATTGCTTTGTTGTGCATGTTTTTTTTTTAAATTCACAAATCGAATGTCTATCGTTGTGCTGGAACCATCAACATACTGCTACGCCGTATACTGTTTTTTTTTTATATTTATTTGATGACCATGGAGCCGCACACCAGTGTGACCAGTTAATTCACGTATTATACAAAACACGGATGCTTGTGGTTGCGGTTGCCTGTACTTTTGCGGTATCGCCCCATTTAATGCCGGGAATAAAAAAGGAATGCAAAAGGTGATTTCCGAAGGACACTTTTGACTAATTTAATACTGATTTATATTATTTTCCGCGATTATTACTAAAATATTTGTATGAATATGGCATTTTATGGCTACCTCATGAATCTCAAAACGTTAGCACTTGATTCATATCTGTACAAATCCAATCTTTTTACATACTATACCAATATATTTTTTATTAACAATGATTTTAATATACTCTAAATTCTTATTTACATTGTTTATAAAATTGACGTTTTTTAAATATTTTTTTTGTAAGTTATAATTTTTGATTTTTAACCTATTTGCGGTAATTTTGACAGCGATTTTCGCCATTTAGTACGATTTTGTACTCTATCTGATACCACTAGATATTGTCACGTTAGGGGCGAGGCACATTGGCGATGAACCAAAATGAATGCCTTATTTTAAAATTTTACGAAGCCTAAATTAATAATACTATTCGTAAAAATGTCTTTTCTTGGGATAGTAATAAATATATAATTTTATATAAACTATCATCTAAGATTGGTCGGGATTTAGGAAAATACACACTTTAAATATATTCAACATGCAATTTTGTAACTATTTTAGAATTTCTTTCCTCTAAAATCGCATTTTTGCACACATTTTTGTAGAATAACGATTTTAAAATACATGCCCTATTCCACAAGGCGTCAATGCATAAAAGACTCTAAAATGCAATGTCCAGTTCAATCACCTACTAAATCAAATATTGAAACCCTGTTTCTAATATTACAAACGTATGGTTGTATTGTGCGACTAACGCAGCGAAATCGCATTGCGATTGACACGCCAAACTTCACTACGCAGCGACAATCGCCATATCAGAAGTATCGCGACTGGTCGTTAGTCGCATGAAACAACCATACATTTTAACTTATTTTCACACTATAATCTCTATTTAACACAATAAATAAAGTTAAATTAATATAGTTTTATAAATTTACGCCTCATCAGCTAGTGGAATAGGCTTTGCTTAAATTACAAAATCTACTAACAATCTGAATAGTTTTAATTTATTTTGGCACTTGTTTGCCACGTACTAAATCCGATGAAAGCGTCTAAGGCACTATTTTGAGGGATAAAAAGGAATGCAAAACCGGTTCTTTAGTCATAGTGAAACCGGTTATATCCGGTTATTTCTATAGGGAAAATACCGTTTTTTGCATTCCCTAGGACAAACACTTCACAATCAAACCTTTAAAATTATTGCTCACGTTTAGGTATTTACGTATAAAATGACACATTTGGATGAATAGATGGAGCATATATCTTTCAACACAAACTCCATATCTTCAATACTTTGTAACGGTACGTTACAAGTTTACAAGTCCATGCAAAATCTTATTTGCTTATAGTCCTTATTCTAGTTTCACTAATCGCAGTCACATGTCCAATCGAAATTGGATTTTGTCATTTAAGTCAGTTTGCGCTTACCCAAGCCTGACTTGGTTCTTGTTATATCTTTAATCTATCACTACTCTGTCCTTTAAGCAGTTGGTCAGTTGCCGCTGGTAGAAGGTCCAAGGTTCGCCTCCTGATGTTTGTATTTGTGTGACGTCATCTGCGATAGGCCTAGCACGGCGAATCCGCATTGTAAGCAGTGGTAGTGGGTCTGCTTCTTGCTGTGGATGCATTGAGGCTCGTAGCCGCATGCTAGAAAAAAAACGTTAAGTCAGTAAAATTGTTTTAAAGATGACATTATTTCTTAGATAACGGGTGAAAAACAACAGTGGCAAGATTTGAAGTGAATGGATTTACGAAGTAGGTAGATTTACTTGAACTAGCCATTGATGGTATGTTCAGGGATACGAAAAAGTTGGTTAAAGAAAGATTAGCTCATATTCCTGGAGGCAGGAATACAAACCAAAACCAGAATTTGAGATAAAAAGCAAGCGGTCTCATCGATACAGAGAAATCTGTTCCTAAAGTTAACTTTGGGTAGCAGAGAATATGAGGATTTATTTGAATATGAGGCTGCGGAAATTGATGAGATGATGAATGATAGGGAAGAATGAAAGATTCGACCCAAGGAAAAATGGACCCAATTAAATAGGATATGGGCAAGCTAATGATTTGTTATCCTGAATACCAATAAATAATAAATAAAATAAATAAATGATGATGAGGCTGCGTAAAGACAGAATGTGAAATACCATTTGCATAATAAATGATTGAGTATTAAGAGTACAATTCTTACCTTTACTGGGTGGAAACTTCTCGAAGCCAGCGGCCTGGATGCTGTCTAGCTTCTGGTGCTGCCGACGATGCGCCACCACCTTGTTCGTGTCGGTGCACACGAAGTCGCACTTCAGGCAGTGGAAGTGGGAGGCCTTGTTCTGGCCGGTACCTGCGCGGAAGCCTGAGCTTAACATAGTTTTGCAATAGGGTGAGGTCAATCGGGGCAAAAACACCTATAGGGTCAAAATGTTTCACTTTACGGCACCAGGGCTGGAGATATTCTTGGGAGTAGCCCTAAAACTTTTGTTAAAGAAATCAAACTACACGAAAATGAACGAGTAACATTTTCAAGAACATACAGGTACAAGTGCTACAAGTACAAGTAAACATGAGGTTTCTGATGAATCAACTAAACACACATAGGTCTATCAAGCCTCATAAAGAGGCAGATTCGTCATTGTTGGGTGTGGATAGCACAACAGCTATAGTTGTAATGAAGATCCTAATTTTGTATCGAGATAGAAGAGGTATATGATCTAATAGACTTTGTACAAGATTAATAATTACCGAAAGTCGATGCATGTGGACAATCGGGCCGTTGGCAGTACACATTTGCTCGATATTGCTGGAAGTCTCCACCCATTAGTGTGTCCAATCTGGAAAATTACATAAAATTATGAAAAACAGGATTTAAAATGCAAAAGTTACATCAATTAAAGGGGTGCGGTTCAAGTTGCATAAAAACTTTTAGCATATTTTCATTTAACTACTTTCAAAATGAATAATAAACACATTGCATAAAAACAAAATTCATAATTTTGTCAACCATAATATTTAAACATCATAACCATTAATAATCATAATAACATTAGTTATAATGTTCATAAGTCATAATGTCACTTGGTATAACATACATTCAGAATATTTATTAAAACTCATAAAGACACCTAAAATAATTAAGTTGCATAAATATCATATCAAATAAGTCCTAAAAAAAAAGAATAAATAAAAAGTTGTTGAGTACCTACTGAAATATTGTTGTGTTTTACCCTAAAAACGAAACTGCTCCAAAAGATAAGTAGGTTAGGGTTTTTTTTTTATGACCTTATAAACGAAACTGCTTCAAGAGATAGGTAGGTTAGGGTTTTTTTTTATGACCCTAAAAACGAAACTGCAGAGATAGGTAGGTTAGGGTTTTTTTTGCCCTAAAAACGAAACTGCTCCAAGAGATAGGTAGGTTAGGGTTATTTTTTTTTATGACCCTAAAAACGAAACTGCTCCCAGAGATAGGTAGGTTAGGGTTTTTTTTTATGACCCTTAAAAGGTAACTGCTTCTAATTTGGCTCGGCAATGGGGAAGAATGAATAAGAAAAAAATATTATATTTTTGTATATAATTATTTATTTGGACAACATTTATGCTTTAAGTTTTTATGAAAAAAGTATGATATGACAATGGTATAGTATACAAAGTGACTATTATGCTATTTGTCTATTATGCAAATACATTATTATGCAATTAAACTATTATAATTTTCGAAATTATGCAATTCGTTTGTATGCATTTTGTTTTTATGCTATATGATCACTTATGCAGGTTGAAATTATGCAATTCGTTTTATGCAAAATGAAAATTCGCAAATTGTTGTTATGCAAAACATTACACACCCCAATTAAAGACTACAACCAGGCACCTCTCTCTAGACCCCTGAAATCTTGACCAGATTGCGTTTTACCTTGGGTAGACTTCCAAATTTGTATTTTCTGGGAATCGGAACACAGGTGGTCAGTCTACGTTGCAATTTTCTTAAAGTTTGATCATGTTTGAGAGAGGAAGTCGCTTTGTAATAGAAGCTTTTCGTATTGTGTCATGATGGCTATAACTATGATTGTGACTAATAAAGTCGTGATTCTTACCTTTCGTGTCGGGCGGTGTGTTGGACGAATCTAGTCTTATCACAGAACGAGTAACCACAATCTTTACGGGTGCAGTGGAAATGGGTCTGGTGCTCCCTGCAAACAATATAAATGATTAGTATGAAGAATAATAGTGTCAATAGGATTATAGCCAATTATAGTCGTTAATAATTTTAAAAATTTAACTTTTTTGTTTATGTTTTTGATTGTTTAACGTGTCTCGAATTTAATATTTAAACTTAATGCTATAAAATAAAGCACACTGCCCACAGAGTCAAACATGTATGAATGGTATAAGTATTAATACAAAGGGCATATAACCGTCAAACATGGGAAAAGAGGTTTAAGGCCTATAAAAAATCTCTAGGGCAACAACGAAGATGAATAGTATGGTGAAGAAAATGTTGCGTAAAATTATCCATGGGATGGCCCGAAGGACCTCTATATTTATTTGTTATCCAAAGCTACGGACTGGTTGGGTAACCTGGATTTAGAAGCTAATGAGAAATAACCCTTCTTTTTACTTCGCCGCAGTCGGGTAAAAAACTGATCAATTACCTGTATCCACAATGCTGATAGGCGCAGTCTTCGTTGAAGCGGAAGCGCAGGTAGCCCTCAGGGATTGGTTCGTCTTTCAGGACACGCATGTGCGGGCCTCTTGTGGTGTGAGTACGTCTCCTGGAAAAATACCAACATTTTCGTTAAAGAGGGCTTTTATCAAAATCATTCGCTGCAAAGATCGCTACCAGCAAATATAAATTAACTTTGTGATTAGATAACAAATTAACAGTTTGCAACAAAAAAAGTTTTGCAGTGTCATAAGTAGTAAATGTAGGAAACGCTTCATTATGAAAACCTATTATTATACATATATTAAAAGTGGCAACTTACGTTTTAGCTATCATCTCAGCCTCCTTATCCAAGCCAGGCGGCATCCCGTGACCTTGTAACAAACTCTGTTCTAAGAGTAGCTCTGGCGGGTACAGCATCGTTGGGTAGAGGGGGAACGGGGAGCCACTGCAAGAAAATAAACGAAACGTCAAAGAAATGCTAAGTCTTACAAATATGGTAGTTTTTGTATTAATATTTTAGGGGAATAGTCTGTAAGTGACCAATCTAAGTTTATATGATAGAGGTTTTATGTTTAGTCTATACTTTGAATTAAGATTTAATTGCACATACCCCTGAGAAAACAGAGCGACTTGTGCCAACCCTGGTAGTCCAGCCAAAGAGGCAGTATACTGTTGCTGCATTTTGAGCTGATCTTGGAGACTGCCTTTACGCCCTCCTGCCAGGTATTGCTGCAGAAGCAGACTTTGTACTGCTTGGACCTGAAAAATATGACACAGATTATAAAACAAAAAATTATTGATGCAAGTATTTTCTACAAAAACCAAATGGTTATTCGTAATAACTTACTCTTTGAGATAAAAAAGAAAAAAAAGAAAGAAAGAAATACATTTATATATTTACATAGATAGATGAGAATCAAAAATAGATACCTGTTCAGCCGGATTCGGTGGTCTGTGGCCAGGTGACGGGATTTGACTAGTTCCAGATGACGATGCCGTGGAAGGCAGTATTGAAATCTCAGGGTATTCCCTCTCCAAGGTTTCCTGTAGAAAATAAATTGTGGTATTAGTTTTATATATTGCGCGATACATTGAATTCTTGTTAAGATTTGAAGGGAATCACAGGCAATATAGAGTTACGAACCTTAGTAGCAGCCAATCCTGCTGGTCCAGGGTCCATGGCATTACTATGTTTCTTCACCATATGGCTGAACAGCACCTTCAAGTCCACATACGGCTGGTTACAATGAGGACAGTGATAATGAAGATTCATTCCCCCGGCATTTTTGTTCAACGGACACGACTGGTCATGACAGGATGGCGGGATTGTAGGTCCTGAAATCTTCGGAGGATCGAAGGGTTTCTTCTGGTCGTAGTCCATACGAAGTTTGAGGTCTTTTGAGGGTGACGCATCGTAGATACTACGGGGTGAAGATGTGTTGCTTCTGAGGTGAGACGAAGGATAAAAGGTTCCCGCCGCTTTAACTACTGGAAACAAATAAATATTTGATTTTAAAGTACTGTAATAAAATTGCCAGAATAAACTTGGAACACGGTAAACAATAGAGTTAATTTATCTACCTACTTCATGGAGAGATACTCACCCGAAATATTATCCTGCTCCCTTTCGAATTCGCTCTTAATCGAGAAATTTGTGGGCGTATACGATTCATTTGGCTCTTTCATGGAGCTGACGCTGTCTACAGAAGCTCGTTCCTTCAAAGAGTAATCTTTCACTTCCTCAAAAGGTCTGTCTTGTTCCGTTTCACTCTTGATTACAGGAGTTCCTCTCCCGTGTTTATGAGTAGCTAAAGCTGAGTATTGGGTCAAAATTGCTGGACAATTATTCCCCTGGGCACAATGGAAGTGGTTCCGAAGTTGGTTCTTAAAGCAGCTCTTTCCACCACAGTGGTCAAAAGAGGCAAAATAATCAAAACCTTCTAATAGTGGGCTCACAGAGTGTGATTCTCTCATATGTGTTTCCATGATGATGTGGGATTCTCCGGCAAAGCTGCAGTTGAAGCAGTGAAGATGAAGTCTCGTCATTCTTAATTGGCAATTGGGATATGACTGCGAGCAGGCATCGGGTGTTGTGAAGACTTCGAAGTGTTGGAATTTGATCCTCTAAAAAACAAACATATGGTGAGATCACTTGACATACGAGTATATGCCTAACACGAATCGTTTAAATCATTTACGTAATACTTACCGGAAATTCTTCAATTGTCGTGATGACAGGAGCCTGCGGGACCGGTGGTAATGGTAATTGATTGCTTTTTGGCAATTTAAATGACGTGAATATGGCTTGAGGAGTCACCTGGAAATATGAAAATATATTTGGTACATTCTTGTAATTAAAATTCAAATCAAATTGTGTTAATCTACTCAATAGATATAAGATACTCACGTTATCAGTCCAAACTTCCACAACCCTATTTTTGGGTGGTCTTCCCCTCTTTCTACTGAACATTTCGTCTAAAGAGCTCGAGGGATTGACATGCTGAGGTACCAATCCATGATTAGGACCTAGGTTAAGCTGAGCTTGCAGGTTTGGTGTCAACTGAGAGCTGAGACTTGGCGTCATTTGAGCCAGCTGGGCTAAGTTCGGCGGAAGGTTGGGTATGTTCGGGACTTGTCCAAGCTGTGCTGCCATATTCGGATGGAGTTGAGCCGATAGCTGAGGCGTGAAGTTAGGAGCAAATCTGGCTGCCAAATTGGGCGACATGGGGCTCAGGATTGCGTGCTGGCGATGGTGTTCTAGCCGTCTGAATGGATGTTCTTCTGACGAAAGAATAACGGCTCCGCAATTTTCCTAAAATCAAACAAATATAATCTGTTAGTCCTTAGAAAATACGATCTAGATGCGTTCAACCAGGTCAATACATTATACTAAAGACAAGTAGAATAAAGAAGAATGCCTATATTTTGAGATGCACCTACAAACCTACATATGAATGTACTAAGTACCTACGTCAGTATTTTTATAGACAGACTTACCCAAGTGCAATGGTAATGCGTAATGTCCCTGATGTGCTGACAGGCTGAATTTGAGCAAGGATTATTCCGGGAGTAGGTCATGAAGTAGGCTTCAGTCACTTGGTTCTGCTGTTCGTGCTCCATTGCGTGTTTCACCATTGTATTGTGACAGCTGAGGAAAAAACAACAATATATCAACCATTGGAAAACGAGTCGAGAGTTATGAAGATTGGTTGCATGCGAATCTCCTCTTATCATTCTTTCTTTCGATGCCTCGTATTTATAATCAGCTCTATTGCGATTTTAAGTGATTTTGTAATTTGAATTGTGAAATTATGGAAAACAACCTGTGAGCCATCTTGCAGTTTTCAGCCAAGCAGTGATAGTGCTTATTGAAGGCACTGCATTTAGCGCATTTGTCTTCTGCCTCGGTCCCTCCATTAAAGGTCTCGATGTATTTTCGTGACACTTCTTCAACCAAAGCTGGGTTCTGTAATATATAATATCAGATTTGATAACGTATAATTTATTCTTTAGTCTGTGTTTTTAATTGAAATCTCGAAACAATATTATGAATTGAATTTTTATCTTAAAATAACTTGAAAACAAAAAAGGACATGAATACAGTAGGACAAAGGCTGTTTGATCAGATACTTACGAATGGATAAGGGTAGTCAGAGTCCATCATAGAGTTGGACATGTCATCATCGATATGTAAATTAGTACCGGGAGAGTACATGCTGAGATCTGCACCTTGCTGCATCAGCGCACTTTGGATTACTGACGTCGGCAGCCTGCAAAAAAAATATTTTTACGTCAGCTAGATAATTTTTATTTATGCAAGGGACTATATTTCTTTATAAAATCACTTTTAAGATATGATTATAGAACTAGTTGCTGATTTCGACTTACCCAAAACTCATCTCTTGCTCTTTCCTCTCATGCTTCCTCTTATGCGTAAAGATCTGGCTGCTGGAGTGCAGCACGTAGTTGCAATGGGGCCTGATGCAGTGAATGTGGTTGCAAGTCCTGCTGAAGCGGCAATCGCGGTATGGACATGCCTCGTTCTTCATGTACTTCTTGAAGCCATCCTTTGAGAGGGCTTCGTCTTTGATGTGATAGGTCTTGTGTTTTTCTGTAAGGAAAGGTTTACAATGTTATTTCTGGAGTTTAACATAGAGAAGATTCCAATGTCTGACCATAGGATTATATCTAACCGTTTCTTTATTTGGGGTATTTCAATTGTTCGGAGTTAGTCTGATTAGACTGGTGAACTTACCCATATCAGCCTTATTCTTGAAAGTATACGTGCACCCAGGCCGCCGGCAATGGAAATGGGTGGTCCTCTGGCCAGCGAACACGCAGTGTGGGGCGGCGCAGCTCTCAGTGGCTCTGAACCGCTGGAAACCTTCTTGCAGGATAGCCGAGTCCTTACGGTGGTAGTTGGCATGCATTTGCACGTCTGAGGTTGAAATGTAGACCTGGAAAAATAAATCAAATTTCAAGTTGAACCTATTTTATCTGATTTGTGAATTTCATATTGTTAATTCAAATACAAGTACAACTTCGCAAATTCGCAAATTGTTAAACTCCTAATACTCTCATGGTCCGTGAAAGTTAAAAAGGGGTGTTTGGGGTTAGTCCGGTCAGACCGTCCCCCGCCATGCGTATTTTTCATTTCACAGCTATACTTCATCCCCCATCACCCACGGGGAAAGCCGAGTATGGCTAATTTAAATATTCCAAACACACTCACCTTATCACAGCCATCCTGGATGCAGTGGTAGTGGGTCTGGCTGCGGTTGTGAGGGCATTCGCTGAATCGTTCCGAACAGTCGTCCAGCGGTGAGTAGCGCATGAAACCGTGCGCAAGCGACTCATCACGCTTCTTGTGCCACTGTTGAAAAAGAAAGATACCTAAAGAATATACCTACTTTCCGTTTTACAATATACCAAATAGGCAAAAGTTGATAGACAAATAGCCTTCTGAATGTCAATGTCTTTCGACTTGAACTATTGAGGGTTCATAATTCAGGAAAAATCAGTAAGAATCAATAAGATACGTCAGTAAGTAAAAGGTGAATATCAAAATACCAATAAACTTGAAATAAACACAGTGCTCGACTCTTTAAAAATCAGCATTGTATATAACGAAGTCATACCTTGAAATGTCTGATCATCTCCTCCTTCTTGCAGAAGACTCTGGCTGGGCAGTCCATGCAGTGGAAGTGTTCTCTGTAGCCAAGGTCCTTGCAGTACGAGGAACCGCACTCCAACGTAGAGCTGTACCTGGAAATGAAGAATTGATTGCTTAGTAACATATATATAACAGTTTATTAGGGTTCTTCCTAATCAAAGACAGTACATCAACCGTACCTCCCAAGTACCACACAGGCTGATACAGCTTTTATTCAGCTTTAATTGGCGGTATAAGGACCATATAAATTGCGAGAGCATAAAGAGTGCGAATTTAAAGTCACTCGTTTGGAACGTATGTTGCATTTTCATCCCAAGAACCTAAACCTTGCGTTAAAGAACATTTATTTCAATGCTGTTACTCCAAAAGGATTTTTATCTAAAGATTATCTTGAATGTAAATTTTCCTTTTCACGATATTATGACGTGAGTACGCCTAAATCGAATTCATCAACAAAGTACCTATTCCGTCCTCGATGTTGCTTACGCAATTGGTGTCACTTATAAAGAGTGACATAAAAAATGATGTTCTTTAAATGGGTGATTCAATACAATACAAATTATGATTCCAAGTATAAAGGCCCTAATAGCCACGTTTCCTGCTGAGCATTCTTCGAATTTACAGGAAAACGTACAAGAGAATTATAGGATGATATGTGAGATTGTGATTTGATTACAGAGCAAACGTCTAATGATTATTTCATCATGTAATAACAAACTTAATGTCACTTGTGAAACCAAATCTCAAGTTGTTGAACCTGAATTTGAATGCAAAACAATGACATTGTGAGCGTCTATTATATTATCTATTTTGAAACCACTAATCCAAATAAACGTGGGTTGTATAGATGTTTAAAAAATATCATTACAAATACCTCTTGACATATCTGGAGTAATCCACCGTAGTTTGCAGAGAGTTCTTCCGAGCTTGATCCAAATGATTCAAAGCCGACAGCAAACCTAAAAACACGAAAAAAACATATGCTAATATCCTTGGAAGCAATCATAACTAACGATTCATTCAAGCATTCCTTTTCCGTCAAACTTATTCTTTTGTTTGGAACAGGCAAATCACCTCGATGCATCATATTCAAAGGAACAATGTACTGTTTTCATCGTGCTGGAAATATTAACGTCATGCTATACGTTTACGTTATAGTTTCTATCGTTAAGAGGTTTAGGTTGAGAAAAAACCAAAACTTTGTTGGTTGTGTAAGCGGCCCCTCCCCGTATCAAGTTTTGGAGTATCAAATAAATTATTATGGTAATTAATCAATGTTTTCTCCGAGTCACTCTGGAGCGGCCATTGTGAGTGATCGTTGACTCTGCTCTAGTGCGTACATTGTAACACGAAAGCGTTTTTGTGTATCAACTCTTTACAAGTCGCCAAGACGCCGTCCTCACTTTTAACGAAACAATTGTAATGATTTAGTACCAATATTTTATCAACTTCATTCAACTTATGAACCGTTTAAGTAACATGATTGTTACAAATTCTGGCGGCATTGTTAATTAACTGTATCTTGGCATCATCAATGTTTTCTCACGCGAAACACTTTTGCGCGCGCTATTACATCATCCACACACGTACATTGTATTGAAAATTCGGATTATTCTCCGAGAGATTAAACTGGTGTTTGTGCTCCAAAGCAGTGTCGACACTCCACCTCTGCCTTTTTTTACAAATTCGTTTTGAAACACGAATTAATACCTATACTTATGTAGATTAGCGTTCAACACAATGGACGTTAACATACGGTTTGATAATTCGGCTGGTTACATAAGTCGTGCATGAATACGCGTGATTGTAACCAGTATTAGAGAGCTGGTTATTATTAATGAAACAGATCACCGGTTTCCGAGATCTTTCTTCACGTTAATGGCTCACGATTTTGTAACACTGCCAAATTGATAGAGAAAAATAAGCATTGTTACACGTCAATAAGTGTTAAGAATCAAGTTTATTGCCTTTAATTTATGGAGATTAAAGATTAAGTGATGCGATAACGAAGATATTTGACGAAACGTCGAAGTGAGATCGTGAAACTTCGGGCGGAATTGAATTTTTGATTCGTTGCGAGTACATGATGAAAAATAAAAAGACAATGGACCGATCCGGCATCAGATAATGCCTGTTCGACATAATAAACATTTATAATACGGAGGTGGTTTTTAGGAAATTTCGTAAGATATTGTATTGGCTCATTCAGCCGAGACAATGGGGTCCTCATAATGTTCTACATAATGGGTATTTTGAGCTCACTCAATGGAACCTCGCGGTGATCGACGAAAGTTGGGATTTATGATTCAAGAGAAAAGGGTGCGCGACTTCCTTCCTCCAATGTATCCGTGCTTTGAACCAGAGATGTTGCTCAATGAATAAATTGCCTGTTTCTACATCGTTTATGGCCTCTCGTCTACTAAATTGAATCACATTCTTGTATTCGCAACAGAATGTATGTCTAATATCTTATTTAATAACTTCCTTGTTAATATCCTTAATAACAGTGTTGGTCTTGTTCACACGGCTATTACCAAAGCGTTTAGTGACTCTCCGACCGTTAATACCGAAAACTAAACCACTGCTCAGTTATAATCCCGCACTGGCATTTACTTAAGTGAAAAATGTTCAAATGTCACTCCGCTTGTACGGCTTTACAATTCTGTCACTAATTGAAGTAAAATGTCATCCGAGATTTAGATAAATGTTTGAAAATGTTTGGTTTGGTACCGCGTGGGTTTAGAAAGCGTCTTTGTTAATTCAATCATCTTTCTTTCGTTCATTTTGAGTTATTTTGTTGTTACATGTGATATTTTGTCAAAAATACCCATTGTCGCCCTTAGTAGGTAATATTTGCTTTGTAGTTAATGTTATTCTAACATTAAGTCCCAATTGAACAGTATCGAAGCTACAATCAGATGAATAGACATATATATCTAGAACTCTAGACTCAATTGTACGACACGCATGTAGTCTATATTTGTAGTTTTTCTCTGTATAAATAGCTCACTTTAAACGACTCCATACGCTGCGGTCCAGCCGTCAACAATCGGGTCATCATGAGTTCAATAACTGCGTCTTCAATTCCTCGTTCGTCTCTCAATTGACATTTTATTCTCTGCAACTATCTCTAAAATGTAAATGCGGTCTACAGACATCTACAACATCACCAACTACATTTTCATCAACATCGTTCTTCGAATTGTAATCTTATTTAGTAACAACAAGATGCAAGTCGTGTTCATCGACAGCAAAGTTATCGTTGTCTTCAAAGTTACACGTCCAGCTTTAGTTGAGACTTGATGCTGACTTGTTGACGGGTAATTTTATTGAATGCAAGGGACCATGTTATACTGGTAGATGTTCAGTATAATAGTATATTTTATAAGGCTGTGTATCGTATAGAGGAGGTAATGAGGCGGGGCCATGGGTATGTATGGACAAAGATATGGCTATTGACATGCTTTAAGATCATCTATGTATGTATCTTTAAGCACCTTTAAGCTTATTAACTACTTTTGTAACGAGTTTTGTAGACTTAATAAACTATTGTCTTTATTTAACTTTAGAGTTGACTGTCGAGTTTTTATATCTGCTTCAAATTCCTTTTCGACCAGCAGTATCTTCGAGAAATTAACTCAAAATGAAGAAATATGTCAGGGATCTAATTCGACCCGGTATTAAGTGACACTGACAAGTTTAACGTAAATAGAGCACATCGCTAAAGAAAACATCTAGTGCTAATTAACGATGTGCCATTTCCGGGACTCACATCTCATCTGGTGTGGTAACATTTCGGACATATATCATAAGAAAAGTCGAATTTAGTTGTTTAAACAAGTTCCTGCTTAAAAACTGGTAAATTTAATACTGTACATAAAAGGAGCTCCGTATATCTAATTCAATTAAAATTGAATCTCGTATCCCTATTTGTACTTACTCCAAAACGGATGAATCATTCGATCCTCTGAATATTACGTCAATATATGTGATCGATGACCAAGCTAAAAATATACTCGCTGCGCTCAATAAACGTGAAGATACCTCTTTATTCCAAGATAATACGTTCGATAACAGAACAGCAAACTATAGCTAACAGTAATATCAAAATGGTTGTAACAAGGTACTTTTTATAACAATATTTCGGTTTGGAGATAGACAGATAAGGACAAACACGTCTAGTTCAATTTTTCCATATATCGATTAATGTATTGTGTCTTTGAGATTGTAAGTATTTTTAACGTTTTCCTGTGCAGATAATTCGTGTATTGTTATTTGTTATTTGCATGTATCGTTTGATCTTTTTGTGTGTTTCTTGAATACCAGCTATTATGAACGTTTACGTATTTGGTTTTTTGACGTCTTCAGATTCTAATCTGTTACCGAGAACTTTACTAGCTTATTTGTTTTATTTTTGCCACGATTTATACTAAAGCATAAATCACGTCTAATTTTGGCGGATAACAATTTGTAAACATGCCAGGACTCACTACGCATAGCGGACCGCGTTAATGACCTACGGATCAGCCATACCGAGGAGCGCAGCTCCGACTTCCAACTTTGTTAAGACAAATTCAACGCCTTCGTCGTCACCAACACCCCACGACCTAATAACGTTGCATTTTACAGATTTTCCTCACTTCCTGGTGGCCGAGGGTCACGTCCACTTGAGATCGTTATTTTATTCATCAAAGCTCTCGGTTTTCCGCCTAGTTACAACCAATAAAATACAATTTTCAGGCGGCTTTTCCGAAGGTCAAAAGAGAGAATCTTCTGAAATCTTTATTCTGAGACGCGTCTAGTTAATCAAAACAGCAACAATAGTAAATGCTCCAAGGCACATAAGTATACTTTCATCGAACGTACTTAGAAACTCTCTACACGATGAATGGCCGACGTTAAACTTTAATTAGACAATAATTACTGTATTGTGTACACCGTAGTTAATTATACATACGAGCATTAGTCAGTTGCCAATATGATTTGAGACATTTACACGAGTTGGGGACCCATAAAGTGAGTCGGCGGATGAAAGAGACTGATAATTATGAGCGTACGCATGCGTAGATCAAATCGGGTCCGTCGATAGATAAAGGATCAAGATGTGTTGCGCAGAGATCGGACGGTATTACGTATCATGGAGTTTCGACGTTTATTTGGGTAAAGAGCAAGAAGTTGGATGATATTAACACGTAATCGGCTATACAAAAAGAAAAAATAAAACGATTGGTAAAGTTTAGTTGTAGGCCAAAAATTAATGATACAATGGGGAACCCTAAGGTTCATTACTCGATGGTTTATTGTCGCAAAAGAGAAACTTTCATACTTTTAATTGAGTGATTCTGCTTAAATGACTACATATTTCTGGATCATTCAACTTTTTCTGTTGCAACCATAGCACAGAAAAAGTTGATTTAGTTTTCTATATCTTCAAAAGCATTAGAAGCTCCATTAACTTAAAAATGTGAATGGTGGCCCCATTTAGCGCGATCCAATAAATTAAATATCTGTCTTATTAGTGAAAAGTGTATAATATTATAGTGTGTGATCTCAACGAGGGTGACATAGTCACTGTGTGACAAAACCCCTTTCTAATTAATGAAGATAAAAAAAGACTTTCTTGACATCGCTATTGCCATGACACGTAATGGCCATCCAGCCCGTCTCCGCTTTGTCCGGCGCCCCTCCGCTGCGCCCGCGCAAGCGGTGATTGGAGTAAATGATTCCGCATGATCTCGTTTGGTTTTTGTTCTGTTTGCGTCTTGTTTCTGCTTTTTAGTTTGTTTTAACTGCTAGTCAATTAGAGGTTTTGCTCGAGTTTATTTATGGTTGTTAGTCGTTTTGGCAGTTTTTTCGAATTCGGTTCCGGAATGTTATTACGAGTTTTACTCAGTTTTTGTAATAATCAAATTTCTCCGCGATTCGTATTTAGAGTGAATTGAGTTTATTACAGTTACTTTTCCCTTTGTGAGAAACTATTCCATACGATTCTGAGTTTGTCTACCATTATGACGGAAACGTATATTATATCAAGTTTTAATATCACAACTTTTAAATCAGAAACAAGACCAGTCATTCTGATTGTAGTTTTTGTATCGTCATAAGTGTAAATCCAAAGCAATTGCTTAGTTTAAAAAAATACTTTTATAAGTGTAAATATTATAAAATGATTATCACAGTCTGTGCAAATACTTACAAACATATATAAATAGTTAGCTGTTAATCATAACTTGAATTTTGCTTTTGACTTTGGGTTGGCAACAGCACCAGCGCATTTTCATTTGCGTCTTACATTTTGTAACACACATACCTACAATATCTACTTTATAAATACTCGCATCATTAACTCCACTTAATTACCATTTTCAACTTATTGTCCTGGTCCTTAATAAAATAAAGGTAAGCGCACAATGACGGATAGACGGCCCCGATCGCATCGATACGACCGAATCGATTATATGGATTAATGCGGCGATAATCGAGTTCTCGTCTTGTTGCAGTCGATTCTTTTTATCGAGCAGATGTACGAACGTACGAATGCGGTTTTGTTTTAATTTCAATAAGTTTAAAGCATCAAGATGCGAAAGACGGCTATCATTGGGGCATTTGTTTTTTTTCTAGAGATTCTGAATAATTATTGCTATTTCAAAAGCTACATATTAATAATTTAAGCAAATAGAGCGGGAAAGCATTTGAATGTAATTGATTTGTCATAATTGTGATTAATTGTTATTTTAATTTGAAATTCGCTAGCCAATGGTTGTCGAAGATATCGCTCTTTAGCGATAAGACCGCCGGTTGAATTTTACGTGTAATCTCTGCTTGTTTGTATTATTTTCCCGTTGAGGTGTGCAATAAAGAATATTCTGTTCTAAATTATATTAGACGTAAGGTATTCTGAATATAAGTTTTAAAGATGACAAATTATATTTATTCCGTTTCTCGGTGTCTCAAAACACATGGAAACTTTATTCTATATCGATGCGACAATAGAAGGAACATTAAAGTTCATACTTTCCGATCAGAGTTACTTAAACTAGTGAAGAATCTATGATATTTTTTGTTTCCCAACCAATTTTCTATTAACGATTTCAAGACGTAACTGCAAAAATTTCACCAGATCCATGATTTAAGTGAAACGCGATACCTTACCCTAATCAAGCGTTGTCATAACACACGATTCACATAAACATAGTTATAATAAACACGTATAATATACAAAATCAGCATAACATGTCATTAACATTCTCCGCGTATAGGCGACAATTGACGAGTCACATTATGGTCATTATATATATGTCTATTATACTGGTATTTTGCCATTATTGTACGAATTCGAAAGTAGGTATTCTAGTACCGTGACCGTGAATGGAAACGAAAAGTATTAAATTTATGAAGAGGCGGTACCGACGCAAATGTATGTCTGATTGTTAACTTTTTTAGCGATTTTTGAGGCGGTTCTACGGGTAAACAAAGTAATTTCAATTTAACATAACATTTGAAAGGGTGTGGTTTTCTATTGTTTTCCAGTAATATGCAAGCATATGTTATGCGGTACCGCCCTAATGGTTGAGTAGTGACCAAATTTTAGGTTAAATTATTTTATGAAATATGGTAAAAAAAAATTAATAATGTGATGTTTAGAAAATGATGGTACCTACGTATATTAATGCCTTTATGGATTTAGTAGGTATGTTATTGAAGGTAAAAAAAAAAATGAATACCTAATGTGACGTTTAGAAACTGTTGATACCTACGTATTTTTATGCCTTTGTGGATTTAGTAGGTATGTTATTGAAGGTATTGTTAGGAGATTGATTGATTAGAGCAGATTTAGTTATAAGGGTATTAAATAAACTATTATTTATAAAACCTAAGTCGAATAATATGCGTAAGTAAATCAGTAATATCCTGAGATTATCAAACTCGTTATACTTATACCACGACTTAAGAAATCTAGCCCTCGCCCTTTTCAGAAACAATTCATTCAATTTAACACGCACGCAAAAAGGATAAAAATAAAGCACCGAAGAATGCTAGTATCTGCCTTTTATAACGTAAAACGAATAAGACGCTTCGGGTCACATAATGCATTATAATTTTATACAAAGATACAAACTGCAACTCTCAAATGAATATGCAAAAGCGATGAGAGTGTATTGGGATTGAGTTATTGTGATCGCGCGTGTGTGTTCCCCTTTACATGCGTACTTACACTGTAGAAAATGTTCAAGTGTGTGTGCGTGCGAGTGTGTGCGAGCATCGCGTCCGCATCCAAAGAAATGCATATTTTATGACGACTGTTCACATTCTGGTCGGTGCCACAAAGAAATTATACGCGCATTAAATCCGTGGAGGTGCGATTTTTTTTTTTAATATTTTTCCTACACGCTCTTTAGTATTTATGGAAGAAAGTCGGATCGCCTCGATGGTTTATTGCGAATCGATCGAACCTTTGAATATTAATAGCTTTTTCCTAGACTGTCTGGCTCTTGTATAAAATAACTTAAGTCTCGAGACAGAGCAGTGGAGTCGTTATAATAATAATAATAAATAATAATAATAAATATCGGACAACCTCACACAAAGCGATCTAGTCCCAAATTAAGCTCAAGTAGGCTTGTGTTATGGGTACTAGACGACGATATACGTACTTATATAGATAAATATATACTTAAATACATAGAACAACCATGACCCAAGCACAAATATTCGAGTTCATCACACAACATTTGCCCCGGCCGGGATTCGAACCCAGGACCGCCGGCTCAGTAGGCAAGTGCTTACAAACTGCGCCAAACGTGTCGTCATGCATTATGCATTACATATTACAGTTGAAGTTAATTGTTTATTCGACGTTGGGAAGTTTCGGAAGCCCGTAAACAGGCGAAAACCACATTTTATATCACCCAAAATACCAAACATTGGCAGAATCATCATCATTACGATAGACGTCCATTGCTGGACAAAGGCCTCCCCCAAAGTTCTCCAAAAACAATCGGTCGTAAGCCGCTCTCATCCAATTGTTTCCCGCGATCCTAGTCATTCATCAGTTTACCTTATTGGACCTAGCCACGCTGCGTCTTTCGGTACATGGTCGCCACTGATCCTTGCTGCCCCGACGACCATTGGTTCTCAACATGCCCTGCCACTGTCATTTCAGTCTGGCGACTGTCTGAGCTAAATCTACACCTTGGTTTCCTTGCGGATCTCCTCATTTTTGATTCGATCACGCAAGGAAACTCCGAGCATGGCTCGCTCCATTGCCCTTTGAGTAACTTTGAGTTTTCTTATGTTGCCCATTGTGAATTTGTGAGCGACCACAGAATAATCACATTGTATTGAAATATGATCAAGTAGAAGAAGAAAAAGGAATGCTGACAATAACCTACTCTATCGAAACTTAGCTATCGTACTAATGTCTGAATCATTTTTAACAGTTAATAGGTGTTAATGTAAACTGACACAGTAAAAAATGTCTTACTTGACATAAATGTTTCATAATGTCCTAGGATATTCCTGGGTGGTCCAATCTGTCCCCATGTATGATCGAAGAATTGAAGCATGACAGCGATGTTACTTTGTCCGTGTTTTACTACTTTTACTAATTCCATGGAATCATCACATTACCTGAATCATCGAGAACAGACAAACGATTTTATGGGAATTAGTTTCATGGTCTGTCGAATCCGAAAACATTGTTCTGTTGGATAAAATATATATTATAATAAAATTTATATTATATATATATTTTTATTACCTAAAGCAGTATAATCTGCTACCGTAAACCAAACGTTTACAATGACGATGATGAATGATGATGATGATGTTTTATATACTGTACATGGCGAAATTTCGTATGCCAAAAGGCACATCATAGCTTTACTATGTCTCACAAATGTCACCTTATTTTACCTATGCATGACGAAATAAATACTTTTGAATTTGAATTTGAAGTGAAAAATAAACCTCGTCTGAACCGTTACATTTTTAAATTTTTGTCTTCATTGTAAACATTTTTATAAAATGATAAATTTTATTACTAACTTTTGTGCGGGTAAATAGTATTTGAATTTGTTGATTAATGACTGATTTCCCTGGATTAACGTGAATGATCAAAAAAAAAATATTTATTTTACTAGAAGGAAATTTCGCCCGCATATTTATCAATACCGTAGTCAGGTAAAAATGTATCCTATGAAGAAAAAAAAGTGCATCGCACTATCAAGATTTCCCTAATTATAAAAATTGGTAATAAATATAATTTTAGAGTTGTATTATAGATTGCGTCTCCACGCCTTCTTTGTCCCGCCGACAGGATATGCAGCGACTCTAAGTTAATTAACAAAAGGGCTCGCATCCACGGTTTGCGCTCTATACATTACACTGGATATACTAGCGATGCCCACGGCTCTGTATTAACTAAGTGCCAATGTGTAACAAACTTTAGATATTTACGATCAATTGGCCCGATCAAGGCGTAATTATATTCACTATAGTTCTGCACTAATTAGCGTTTAAAATGGCTTTCATTTCTACACTGTTAGTTATAAAATTTTGAAATGTGCCTGCGACGTTCGTATTTGCGGAAGAAAATCCCTTTTTAGCACCTTTTTAACCAGAGCACCCAATGTTGTCCAGCCGATTTGGTGTGATAACAAGTGTTTAGACACATATACCAAAAATTATGAAAATTTAACTGATAATTAATATATGCAATATAATCTGTTAAAAAAACTATTTAAATTATTATTATTTGAGCCTTCCTAACGTTTAGTTACCGTTCGTTTAAATTGTTCTATTTAAATCGCGAAAACCGAAAAAAATATCATATACAAAAAATACCAAAAATACATATAGTTATCGCTTTAGCTTACTAGCAACCTTTTATCTTCCAATATATTTCATTATAAACAAGGTAATTTATTATGAGGTAGAGGAAGACATTATATGGAAAGCATAAATAAAACCTTAAATTAAAAATTTAAAACTAGACTTAAAAATTAACTATACATAAAAAAATTGGCCCAAATCGCCGTCTATTGGCAAAGTTATTTGTACAATATCTCCAATGTAACAGACAATTAATTCTTTTACGTCACCCGAAACCGTAAGTGTGATCTTCCCTCACCGGTTCGGGCCACAACCATACGATCTGAGACATTCACGAATTCAGCCCTAGGTAAGTAATGTACTAATTTCACAACAGATCGTAGCATAACTCCAAAGACATCTTTCCGCAACCGCACCACTAAGGGGAACAATTGTCAATAAAATCCCAATTTAACCAGTGCCGGTTATTTTCCATGATATCCTGTGGGGGACGCAATAGGCAAATCGGGAACCGTTTCCCATTTACTGGGCATCTAGGTTCGCGTCCGGTGGGTGACGATTTGAGATCATTGCCGTGAGAGTGCCCCGCCTTGCTTGCGGAGCTTATGTAATGAAACAAATAGGTTTGTACTGTACAACTCAAGAAAAGGGAATTTTGAGGCTAGGTTTGAAATATTGGGCTTCAATCGTAATCGAAGGGCTTTAATCCCCATGATTGCGTGTTTAATATAACTATAATTATTTTTTGTCTAATGTAATTAGCTTGTGGAGCTTATGTAATGAAATAAATAGGTTTGTGTACTTTAGGAGGGATATTTTGAGGCTAGGTTTGAAACATAGGGCTTAAATCGTATTCAAAGGGCTTTAATCGTGGGGTGCGTGTTTAATATATAATAATGTTTGACGTAAATAATGTAATTGCTTGTGTAGCTTACATATATCATGAAACAAATATTTTGAGGTTAGGTTTAAAGCATATTCGGGCTTAAATTGTATATAATCGTGCGGTGCGTAATGTTTAATATAATAAATTATTTTGGTTCTAATATTGTAACGTTTGATAGGTATAACACGTTTATAGGCTAGTACCTTAACGATATTTATATAATAATTTTCTGGAAATAAGCACGATTTTATTGAATACTTGAAAAATCAAAGAACAAAGTGGCGAATAACTCGAATAGTTTAAAGAAGAAAAATAATATTTTACTCTAATAAGAAATTTATAAATTAAACTTATTATCTTACATTTTTTTTTTTTTGAAAATACAGTACAAAGTTTATTTTAAAATAAACACATACAATATAATATTTACAATACTAAAAACTACAGATAAACATTAAAAGAAAGGATAATTATTACTCTAATTATATTTCAATCTTATCGTACCAATTAAAAAGTCTTTAAAATTGTATGATAATATGTATTTTAGGTCAAAATGTTCATGTAATAAAGTAAACTCTCCATAGAGGTCATTATACTATTAAAACAATATATTTGGCGCAACAAAAAAGGTAATAATAGAATTCAGCCAGTTATTAATGCCACAGCACAAATTAGAACATATTGGAAAAATCAAACGCCGCCGCCGGCGAACTCAGTGCCTAGATATCGAATGACAAATCGATTGTTTGATAAAATCATCGATTATCGACTCGCAACCTCCCACCGGACCCAACGTTCCCAATATCTCTATCCCTTTTGCGTTATACCATTTAATATTCCCATCCTTTTCTATAAATTATTATACCGTGCGCTCCTAAGGCGATAGAGTTATAATTTATTAAGAATTTGTTAATTATAGCAATTAAAAACACGGCTTCTTCTATATTTCCGATGTTTATTGTGTGTTGGGGTATTTATCAATATTATAAAGCTTTACACCTACATACAAAACTGTTTATGAATTAGTTATTCTAATTCGGTTCAGCTTGTAATCGAATAATTAATCGATTTTAATCGATTAGGTTGTTGTACTTTTAATTCGATTTTGGAATGATTTCTTTATTACGACTCAATTTGGATTATATGGGGCAGTTAATGATAACAGTTAAAACTGGTTGCTAGTGATTTTTTGCTTTGAAATTATGCAGTACAGGACTATGAGCATTAGACTTAATACACCTCAACAATTTTGTCCTAAAATTTATGTTAATTTAATTACTTTGCGATAGGCAAGTTCATTGACGTTATAATAATATTTAAACTTCTCAAAATACTGGTTGCTTAGTTTGGTAAATGGTTCAGGCAGTAATGATTAAGAATAGTTTTGGTACAGATAAGTAGACAACCTTATATAATTCACCGAAAATCTAACAAAAATTAGCGTTAAGTCATATATACCAAATGATTCTTCAATAGTACTAATAAACAAGCTCATACAACGAGACACGCTTCAACATCACTATAAAAACTACTCATAACTTTATAGCCCATCTCAACGGAGCGTATATTTCGAAACGTCGCAAACAGATCATATAGCCCATTAGCTCCAATTGGGTGAACTGGCTCGATTGAGTAGATTAGCCGTATTAGAGCCGCCGAGGTTTCTGCTACTCGACCAGGGGCCGTGCGGAAACGCCTAAAACTAGTGTCAGTTAAAGGTTACTTTAGTTACATCATTAGACTAATATAAAGTAACATTCGTATAAACTTTTATAGATATCAGTACGTGCCGGCAACTTCTGCCAAGTAACCCTTTTTTTTCATTTTCATTTTTACTGTAGTCGGGTAAAACGTGTGCTATAACTATCTATCTCTCTACCAAAATCGGTTAAGTTCTATGTATCCGTTTTGTCGTGATAATTTAATTGATATTGACGATGAAACAAAAGAAACTCGCACCTCCATAGAAACAGATTTTTTAATACAATTTTAGAACTATATAATAATGTAAACAATTGAGTTTTATAATAGTTGCCATTATTTACTGAAAGTATAATTAGAATAGACACATGCACAACATGACTCTCTCCGGGTTCAACGGACAAAGTCAATATTTGTGTGGAATCGATAATTATGCCGAAACATCGGAATTGGTTGATCAACGAATAAATTAGTCGGCGTCACTTTTCACGGTAAAGTGTAAAGAATGTACACTTTTGTGGAGAACACCGATCTAAAGCATAAGTCATACAACGAGAATCGAACGATGTTGTCTTTACATTGACGCTTCAAATGTTATTTCGGTAACTTGTGTTAGCTTGTACACAGAAGCGGAGTTGTGTAAATTAAACCAATCACATGCCTCAGATTGAAATGCCCCTCTTTTGGGTTACACAAAGATATAGCCTGATTGATTTGTTTTCTACGTATCGCATTTTGACAGGTTTTACCTGAGATATGAGTCATTTTCAAAATACATGTACATAGTTAAGGGCTTTAATTAAAACAAAACTTAATTGATTCCATTGTGTGACGATAGTTACCCCATACATTTTGTATAGGTAGGGGGAAGTCCCCTAACGCCGGACGGCACCTAACGCCGGACATTCGAACTATCTCGGCAACTGGAAGCTCGGCAACGGCAACTCGGCAAGTGGAAGGGGCGCGGGGGACCCCGCACCCCTTCCACTTGTCCTTGATTCGCTCGCGTTGCTAGTTGCCGAGATAGCTCGAGTGTCCGGCGTTAGGTGCCGTCCGGCGTTAGGGGACTTCCCCCTAAGTAATTTTCGTAACACAAAAGAAGCGATCGTGATTTTGTTTTTATTAAGCCTTTAACTATGTACATATTTTTTGAAAATGGCTCATATACCTGAGAAATCGCTTATTTGGTGATATCTTAAAGTACACTCGAATTAGCGCCCTGCAGTTTAGGTAAGGAATCGTCTGTTGACAACCAAAAGTCACTAAGTAACAAATACTTAAGACAAAAGCTCGTACCACAGTATCAATCTACATACGCGGTTTTGACATAGGCGTATTTAGGGGGTAGCCGGGTGGGTCGTGCCCACCCCAATATGGTCTAGTGCCCACCCCAGAATTTTAGGTTACCCATAGAAATTCATGACTTCAACCCATAGGCCATGGCCAGGGCCCCACCCAGGCCCCACCTGAAAAATAATCTTAGATGGGTTTTAAAGCAGTGACAGAAATCTTAGTGAGTTTTGGTTGCCACCAAGCGTAATAATATGAATAGATAAAAATAAATAAAATAAAAATAAAAAAAATAAAAAAGCCTTATATTATGCCATTAAGCCATTATGAATAGATACCTCAATAAAAATTAAGGCTTATGCTAAGATATGCTATGGTTAAAGTCAAAGGCGTACCCCGAAAAATCGGAAAAAAGAGGGAATGAAAATCAAATCTGAACCAGTAATGTATAGCGAACCGTTTTAAAAGATCGACCGTGCTCGTAAGGTCGAACGTATTTAAATCGTGGGTAATTTGAGTGCATATCATTATTGCTACAGTTATGTGTTGGTTTAGTAAGTTAACTGATAATAAACATTTGTAAATAAAGTTTTCATGAACACCTTTTTTTTTGACGGACAGTAAATATCTAACTTCCCGTGAAATTGGCTTTAGTTTGATCCATGATTCCATTCTTAAATTCACTTGTTTCTACTCAGTTAATTTAATTTTGAAACACGTACGCCGGCATTATACATATATATATCTGTCTCTATATATTTGTCTTCTTTATTTGCTATTAAATATTTGAAAGTGATTGTTTTTGTAGAAATGTTTGTAAATGACCCGTTTTCAAAATACATGTACATAGTTAAAGGCTTGATAAAAATAAAATTACTTATGTGTAACGAAAGTTAGTAATACAAAAGATATGGGTAACTGTCGTTACACAAAGGAATCAATTAAGTTTTGTTTTCATTATAGCCCTTAACTATGTACATGTTTTTTGAAAAAGACTTATATATGTGACAGTCGCGGAAAAAGAAGAACACGTAAATGTTTCTACTGAATTTAATCAAACCGTATTAAATTAATATTTTTAATAGAATCTAATTGTGACTTTATTCAGAATCGTAATTATCACACAAATCGATCTAGTCCCACAATAAGCTCTATTTAGGCTTGTGTTATGACACCACCTTATATAGACAAATACATACTTAAATACAAATAACATCCATAACCCAGGCACAATTAATATTCGAGTTCATCGCACAAATATTTCCCATGCCGGGAGTCGAACCCAGGACCGCCGCTCAGTAGCTACTTTAGGGTGAAGCCTGTCGTTTTTTGAGTTCTGAGCCGCGTAATTTCGGTTGCACCATACATCATGTCACGTGAACACGCGCGCGTGTGGCGCGACCGAAATTACGCGACACAAAATTGAAAAAATACGCGCGTTTGGCTTCACCCTCAACGCTAACCGCGTCGTCAAATTAAAAAAATATACAAGTAGTAGTGATTTGTACTCCAATGACACACAAACACATTTTCCCCGTTAAAAGATACTAACAAGAAGAAACTGAGAGCACGCGCTAATTCTAACACTGGGACTTAGCGGTTGCACGACACTGACGTTACGACATAAATGGAAAACTATATTCTAGCTAATTCAGGCTATTTTTACCCGAGCGAGCGAAGCGCGACCGTTCCAGCTTGGTCTAAAATATGTTTGGATGTCCGTTTCTCCGGATTTGCGACTTGGTGGTCTCATAAGAGGCCTTATTTCATTTTTTTCATATTATGACAAACATATTGATATTTTCAACCAACTTTATAAATTGAATAATACTTTTCCCTGAGAAAGTAACATAGCTATTTCATGCCTTCATTGCGTGCAGTCGAAAATAAATTCGAGTAGTTTTTGAAACAAAAATTATCGATGAACAATTCAAACTACAGGTTCAAATATTTACTAATAAATGTCAATAGCCCTGTTCTAAGTACTTAGTAACATTGATAATATGTTAAGAAACATGTTTGATCATAGAAAAAGATGTCTATAAAAATTTGCATTTTTGAACGGAGAAGAAGCTTTATGTTTGGGCAATGTAACCGCTTAGGTAACCTAAACTTAAGGCAGTCAATACCTAGATAGCTCTATGAGCTGTAGATCTTTTTTTTTAGGGTTCCGTACCCAAAGGGTAAAAACGGGACCCTATTACTGAGACTTCGCTGTCCGTCCGTCCGTCTGTCACTACGCTGTATCTCAAGAACGGTGACAGTTGAAATTTTCACAGATGATGTATTTCTATTGCCGCTATAACAACAAATACTAAAAATAAAATAAAATAAATATTTAAAGGGGGCTCCCATACAACAAACTTGTTTTATGGTACGGAACCCTTCATGCGCGAGTAGGACTCGCACTTGCCCAATTTTTTTACATATTCAACCCCCAAGTCTCTACCATAAAAAAAAAACGAAAAACGGTGTCAACAAAAAAAACTGTAAGTAACGACTACTTACTCACAAAATTCTTCGAAAATCGGTTGAGAAATGCGGCCCTAGGCCAGAACAGCTGCAAATCCGGGCAACGCAAATTTGAAAGATTTTCCGGCCAAGCTGAAACGTAGGCGCTTGGCTCGCTCGGCTGATTAAAAATGTCTCACGACAGTTTTATAAGATTTCTATTTCAAGTAATTCCTGATATGTATAGCATGACGTTAAGCGATATCGATGTGTAACTAATCAATTTATTATCAGAAATTCATGTTTTTTTAGTTTAGTTTTTAGTACTTACCGCTTGCTTGCAATTTTCGTTCTTGTGAATCGTCAGCATCCATCATCGGTTTCGGAAAGAATCCCTGAAATTAAATTTGGTATAAATATTGCGTTTAGGTTAAAATTTATGAAAGAAATTTTTTATGTGAAGCTAAATCTCAAAAAAAACATGACGCAGAGGGCGCTCTAGTAGTGTAAAATTATGGAATTATGAAATCAAAGATTTGGTGGTGGTGGTTTATTTTCTACGCATCGCGTTTTAATGACAGCTAAAGATTGACTGAACCTAGGTTGTAGTCAACCTATGACAACGGTATCTGTAAAGGTACCGAAACGTCAGGGAGGCTCAAATAATTAATATACGCGATATAATCCGTTTAAATTGTTTTATTTAAATGTGTGACAGTCGCGGAAACCGAAGAAAATATTAGCTAAAGACATTTTATCGCTTATTTTTTGACTCACAAACTTTCCCCTTTATAATATTACGAGTAGTATGATTATTGCGAGTACTTAGTAAGATGACGATTCTAACCTGCATTTGTAGGTTCGCCAAATCCTCGAGATTTTTGCGCATGAGCATGCTTTGTTGCTCGAACTCTGACACACTGTTGCCAGCACTCGAGGTCGTAGACTGTTCCTGTATGACAATACAGAAATATCAAGGAAAATCTCACACAAATCGATCTAGTGGGCCTAGGAATAACTTAGAACGGGAGTTCCTAGGAACTGATTTCGTCGAATATTTAATTTCGCCGAAAAATCATTACACAGAATTTTTATTCCTCTGTAGTTATACATTTTTCATAGTTCCTGCAAATATATCATTCTATTGATTAGGTTAGGTTAGGTTTGTTTTATAACAATCTCAAATAGGTATTTTAAGGCTGCAAGAAAAATGTTTTTTCGGCAAAAAGGAAAATTCGATGAAAACTAATTCTAAGAGACCCATTTGGCGTTCATCAATAATCATATTTGCCCTTGCCGGGATTTGAACCCAGGGCCGTCAGCTTCATAGGCCACCTGGCTATCTATATCTACTACCGCCGAACCAACCGCGTCGTCAGAGAAGTACCATACGAATTGTATCTACGAGTATAGCGTGAAATCAGTTGTCAAAATCAGGGTATCCAAATGTTAGAAACCCCATGAAAATGTTAAATTACCTGTCCATCAGTGTCCCTTGAAACGCTCAGATCCAGGGTTTGCTCTCCATCATCAGAGCCGCTTCCATCTTCTTCAGGAGCCCTCCCAAACAGTCGCATCGACTGTTGGTTGATTATTTGTAAAGCTCTTTGCCTGTGGAAAGAAATCATGTTATCAAGAACAGAATTCTGGTAACACTTATCAAGATTAAATAAGAAAGTACACAATTAGCACACAAGCTGTATGATCAATTGATCACTTATACAGCCCTTATAAAACTTAAATTAGCTACACAAGGGCTGTAAAAACGCTTATGCAGTATGCTATTTGGTTATTTATGATTCAATGATTCGTTGATTTTATAAGAACAAGAGATGTCAATTAAATACCTTTGAGCCTCAATGTCGTTATCAGGTGTCTTCGGTGGGGTAATATTGGTGGAGCCTTCATCTTCAGTCGCTGATGAAGATCTCCTGCGGATCTTCTCACCATCGCCAGAGTCGTGTCTTCGCTTTAGACTTAGAGGCAGTTGGGTGAACGGTTTACCTGAAGACATATTGTTGGTTAATACTTTGTTCAGAGTTTGTGTATCAATAAAACTTGCTTGTTTAGGAGGATTACCTTGGAGCGCTTCCAGAGCTCTGATTTGTCCGGTTATAGCGTCAGCTACTTCATTGGAAGACAGTCCGTAGATTCCCAGTAGTTCCTTCATCGTGTTCATTGCATAGTCCCTCAACATCTTGTTAGTAGCGTTTGATCCATCTCCATTCTGCTGCGTCTCACTAACTTCCATTGGTTCTTGGTTTTCTCCTAACCTATCATTTGCATTAATATCTTGACCTTTATTGTCATCGTCTGATTCCGACTCCCTTCTTCTGGGAGGCGAATTAGTCTTAATTAACTGAGATATTGCAAAAGGATTTTTGGCACAAAAAGATTTATTTTGTAAATTACTAAAGTTTAGGACGGTCCGATCCCTTTGGGCGTCCTGGCTTATTTGTAAGCTATCTATGTATGAGCGTTGAAACGACTCCACTTTTTTATCATCAGGTAACCTATTTTGGTAATTTGAATCTATGTTCTCGTTGGAGTCTGTGCTAAGTCTTCTACTTAGATCGACAGCGACGCCTTTGAGAAAGTTGAAGTTGGTGACTCCTATTTTAGGGTAGTCTCCTTCTTCTGTTTGTTCTGGTGTGGTTCTTTCGTTGCCATTGACAGGACTCTGTTCGCCGCCGTTGGCACCGTTGGAGTCATCGGAGAAGGTTGTGGCGTTGGGAGCGCATCGTGGCTTGAAGTTCTTCCGCTTGTTTCTTTTTGGCATGTTGTAGTACGGGGAGGTGTCGATGTTGTGCTCGTCCTGCTGGTCGGAGGTCTCGGGCCAGGTCGCGCCATGATGCAGGTACAGGGGCTCCTCCACCGGCTGCAGCCGATCGTGCAAAGGTTCCTGGTGGGCCGCCATTGCAGTCATCGCAGAGCGTAAACTCTAACGTCGTCAATCCGAATCGACCTGTGACAAGAATCCAGTTTGTCATAAACAATCGAATTTAATTGAATACATTTTAACGGGCAATCATAACAGTGATTCATTTCGGTTCGATGTAAATGAAACAATGTGTCCAGCGAACAATAGGTCTTTGTTGACAGTCAGATTAGCTGAATGCTGTGGAATGTTTTGAATTAAAACTTTAATTTTCTCGGCGATGTTTTTATACGGCTGCCAATTTTGTACAATAGGGTTGTCGGCGAGCTCTGCCAATATTATTTAAAAGGGTTGCTACCCTCATCCGTTTACATTAATAATGTAGTAAGATAGAAATGTCATATTTACCTGGAACTTTGCTTCATGGGTCACTCATTTCCTGACTAGTTGGCTTCAAAAAGTATACTAATCAGTCTTCAAAGTCAGCCAACAATTTTATCATCTGAAACAACGAAAAATTCAAATTAAATTGCGTATTCTTTTAAAAAGTTCTGTAGAAGCTACAAACAGTAAATGTGTATCGGTACAGTATGTGACTTCAATCAAATTAACAAAGATACCGAAGAATCTCAACAAAAGGTAGTTCAACACCTAATTCCAACTAACAAGGGAAATCGGTTCAATCCGTCACTTAATTCGAAGCAGCAAGGTAAATACCAGCACCCAAGTAACGTTAGGTTAGATTGATAGTTAAACCCGAAGGCGGACGAAGGCCGAATGGTTGTATTAATTTTAATAAGTAATTGTATACCGTCCACGTTACCAATTTCGACATGAACACTCGTGGCAGCATTTTTTGTTCCGCTCAATCTCGTTTTCTCGAAAATAGATCTAATACTTTGAATATAATTAATTTTACCGACTCGCTTGATCGATGCGTGATACTCCGCTTTTTTAGAATCATTATTCTTAAATTACAGTACATTACGTCAATTCGTCTAGGAAACCGAGCGGGTTTTTTTGCCTCGAATCCGTTTACGCGAATCTTGTGTTTGGCCGGTTTTTTTATTCGGACATTTCATTATAAAAGTAATTTCGGGTAATGGCATGGAGGCCAACGGTAGGTCATTAGACATAGCTGTGATTTTGTATAAATAAGATATTAGATACAGTTACAATTTGCGCGAGATATTAAAAATCGTTTAACGAATTTTGCAAGTTAATTTTATGCAGATAAGTTGCAAGTTGTAATTTTCTATTATTATCGATTTGACATCTATAATAATAAACTGCCTGATTTTACAGATTGTGTAGAGTGGGTAATTTTTAATTTACATATAAGTAGTTGAAAAAACTTATTCGCTTGGAAAGCTCTAATAAAAAAAACTAGTTTTATACAAAAAGCATGTCAAGCACAAGTTCCATGGTCGCATTGAAGTTCCGTAACATTTATATTATCATTTTAAAAAACGAAATCCTATTACTAAGCTTCCGCTGTCCGTCCATCCGCATGTCACCAGGCTGTATCTCATGAACTGTATTAATAATAGAGACTAGACAGTTAAAATTTTCAGTGTTTATTTTTGTTACCTCTATAACAAAAATAAAAAAAAAGTAAAAATTAAAGCGTGGCCCAATACAATCTTTTGCTCGATATTGGTAAGGAACCCTTTGTGCGCGAGTCCGACTCACACTTGGCCGGTTTTTTTTATATCCAGTCTTAGTACTTGTACGGTAGTAGTTACTGACCAGATGATATGCGTCGTAGTTATTAATAGTAAAACGACAACTAGTCAGTTGTGTTGTCTATGATTAGGTAACGTTACAATAATAGTTTAATCAGTGAGTGATGTTGGTAGTGGTAGTGCATCTGCCTACTGAGACGACGGTCCTGGGTCCGAATACTATTTTTTTCTATGTATTCATCTATAATAAGTATGTTTATATATCGTCGTCTAGTGCCCATAACAGAAGCCTACTAGAGCTTACTGTAAGCACTAGATTGTTTATTACTAGCGCCGCGCGGCGTTACCCGCTCATCCCACGGGAACACCACGTTTTTTCGGGATAAAAAGTAGCCTATGTGTTAATACAGGGTGTCAGCTACCTTCATACCAAAATTTATCAAAATTGGTCCAGCCGTTTGAGCGTGAAGAAGTAACAAACATAATAAACACACTCACAAACTTTCGCCTTTATAATATTAGTTTGACTATTCTAAAGTTCCACGGATCTCTAAAAAGGGCGTAAATATGTTGTTGTCAATTACTATCCGGTTTTGACATTTCGGTGAATGATCTAATACAGGGCTGGGGCAAAAAACTCTGAATCATGTGTAGGCAAATGGAAAAAATGTATTACAATATTCAATTAGTCCATGTGGATGCCTTTTGGGAATCCGTAGGGACTAGAAACAGTCGATTTCTAGCTTGAAATTTTTTATCGATGGTTTTTAGAAAATGTTAAAATACATGTTGGTAAAACGTCAGTTCGAGTCAACTATTCCTGTTTTTTTTTTATATAATTTCGGTTCGATGTCAATCTTAATGTCCTTGTAGATTTTTTAGTACACATTCAAAGGAAAAAATAATAAATTTTGATTATAACTTTACATGTACTGGTATTGTATTCAAATTCATCCTAATCAAGCATTTTGCTTTTTTCTCTGATATTTAAATGATTATATTAACATTGCATTAATGTTAAATACGATATCCTTCAGACATCGAAGGTTAATTTAAAACTAACCATACCTACCGCTCAACGTCACATTTGAGGAAAAAACTTAATCCAATATTAACCTAAACCAAATTGACATTTGAGACATTCGTGGTCACTGATGCGGTTTGAGATTGTTTTTTTAACAAAAAACGAGACGAAATGGTTTAGGCACTGATATTTATTAAACTGAAATACTTAAGTATACAAAAAAACATTGATTGACATTAAAGCCATTTAAATTTAATCTCCCATCTAAACAAGTTATTTTAAAAAATAACTAGAAACATTTCGTAATTGCTTTCTTTGTAACTATGTCTAAACATACACTAGTCGATCGACATATCGATAATGTAAATGTCACATCACTATTGACATCTCGGATAAGTTGTCAACGCGGCACGTCACTATGCATATTTCGTTGAAATTTATTTCGTTTTAATTTGAAGTGAGTCATTTGTAAAACAATCGATAGACGAATCGCAATTTGAATTTGGAATTATTTTTAAGTGGCCAGAGCGTACGACCAAGTATTGCTATTTTAAAAATGCTTAAGGCTGTTAATAACCCGCTATTTTCGAATGATGTTCTAAATTTAAAATTAAATAGCAATTCTGTAATGAATGATATTTTTTTTAACATTGTGGGAAGAGTTGAGAGTTTTTAGTTATAGTTGAATTTAGGCTATTATAGTAAAAAAATATTTTTGATTGTAACAAAAAAAATACGGAAGTAAAGTTAACCGAGTATATCATACCAACGACTCAATAACCCATTGTCATACAAAATTAAATTTATTTCACATTGAAACATAAAATTACGCCAGCCTTGATTTTAATGAAAGAATGTACCAATAGAAACATGTCATTGTTACAGATAAAAATTGTTATTAAAACCTTTTGTTTATTACTTACTCTAATTGACTCTTGACTCCGAAAGGTCATGTAATTAAGGCAAACTTAGTGTTACAAAAGTTTTGTTAAGCTCAAAGTGTGATTGCCGATAAGCCGATTCGTTTAAATAAGGTCGTGAGCTTTTGTTAAAATGTGGTTGTTATGTAAAGCCGGACCTGTTTTTTTTTAATTGCTTAGTTTGAATGTTGCGTGTTATTTGATTCGTGTTTTTTTTATGATAGAGATTGTAAATGTGCAGATCTTGTGAATAAAGTCCGCCCTTCGTATTTTGTCGAACAAGCTCGTATTCATATTGCTATTTCAACTTTTTCACTGGAATAAATTGAGAAACAATACTAGATTTTTTTCCTGCTATCTATATATCAATCAGCCACAGACGTCCACTGCTGAACATAGGCCTCCCCCATAGCACGCCATAAGGTGCGATCCTGTGCAGACCGCATCCATCGCCTTCCTGTGACCTTAACGAGTTCATCTGTCCACCTAGTCGGCGGCCATCCCACGCTGCGCTTTCCTATACGTGGTCGCCACTCCAGGACTTTGTACTCTTTGTAGCCCCAACGGCCATCCGTTCACCGTTGCCACTTCAATCCTGTGGGCTGTGAGCTATATCGGTTACTTCATCGAGTGTCATAATACTCCTACATAAATATGCGTCTAATTGCAATTGAGCCCTTAGAAAGGTATAATGTTTAATTTAAATTATAGAAGTCGTTATTAATTTTTATCACAGCCCGTCACTCAAAACGACATAATTATAGAATCGTTTCCGTCGTCCTTCGCATATTTTAGCTGACTTCGGTTTATGCGCAACTCTACTCAATTTAAGCTCCTCCCCCTTCATCGATAGGCACATTTATTTGTCAATTATGCAGCCGTGGCCGTTGCTCTCGTATCGGCCTATCCAGCCATTTTCGTTAATGCCGCTCTTTATTAGACGCTGCTTAACTCATCTGTTATTGATGAACCATTTTATAATACTATAAAAAAAATATCGGTTTATTAATACGATAATGGTGGCCTGTAATTACTAGTTAGCTTAGTTAGTTTTGAACTGGACGGCAACATCTTTGCAATCTTAAAGTTGAGGTTGTTAAGTACCTATGTGATCTCATAATGCGTTTTTGTATCAAAGGAATAAGGATCAGTTAACTTACTAATTAATAACTAGTAGTGATACTTAATTTCTAATACATGCTTTTTTGATGCGCTTAACTACTTCTACTACAGATAAAGCAACTGATTCTTAAAGCAGCCTTTGAAACAATTTATTAATTTTCAAGCATTTGCTGATTTTAAAGATGGTAGAGTCGGCACTAACCCTCGCGATCAATATGAGTGCTCAGGCGCAGGTAATGTGACGGTTTTATTGTTATTATTGGATATTGTGTTCCGAAGGCCGAGCGAAAAAGGGCCGACAGACAAACGTACATACACCGTACGTGTTAAAGGATAATGAGACGATTGACATTCAGTGATTATTTACTATAGTACATGAGTTACTTCAAGCTTCTTGCGGTACCTACCTGTACGGTGACCGCAACTTATTATTACGTACAAAAGGAAAGTTATCGTACAAAAAGCGGGCTTAATGCCACGAGACTTTCTCTACCACTCAACCTTAGGGCAAAGCAGAAAAAATTTAGGCGGTGCAACTAACTTAATTACACACAAAACAACCCATATAATGTTTTATTCCCATGATAAAGGTTTTTTTCTTTTGGTATCCATGATGTTGTAATATGAATGAATTAATGGCTTTTATAGCTTACTAAATAGCTGTGCCCCGCGGTGTTACCCGCTCATCCCACGGGAACACTAAATTTATTCGGGATGAAAAGTATCCTATGTCCTTTCCCGGGTGTCAAACTATCTCCATACCAAATTTCATCTAAGTCGGTTCAGCGGTTTAAGCGTGAAGGGGTAACAGACAGACAGACACACTTTCGCATTTATAATATTAGTATGGATTTTGCAATAATTTCCCATTTACTTATAAATCGTAAACAAATCGCCATTAACTTTATTTAAGCCTCGGGCGCTAGAAAGCTAGTCTTCAATAAAACCGAACCTAAATTGGTATAATTGTACACAGTACAGTCAGTTTCAATATTATTGGCCTGAGAATATTATATATGTTCAAACATATAATTTACATACCCCACATGACCCGCACAAAAAAAAAACATTCTAACATGTTTGCATTAGTCCAAAAAATGCATTCGAAACAACAACTTAAAAGAGCAATAAAAATAAAAAATTGGGCAAGTGCGAGCCCGACTCGCGCATGAAGGGTTCCGTACCTATACATATATATAATCTATAACAAGTTTGTTGTATGGGAGCCCCCCTTAAATATTTATTTTATTTTATTTTTAGTATTTGTTGTTATAGCGGCAATAGAAATACATCATCTGTGAAAATTTCAACTGTCTAGCTATCACCGTTGTGGAGATACAGCCTGGTGACAGACGGACGGACGGACGGACGGACGGACGGACAGCGAAGTCTCAGTAATAGGGTCCCGTTTTTACCCTTTGGGTACGGAACCCTAAAAATGAGCAATTCGATTTCATTTCAGCAGTTTGATGCGTAACAGAGGTTTTACATTTTAATTAAAATTGTGTACCAAATTATCAACAGTGATTGAAAATAGGTAGTGGCAAATATATATTATACTGAGTGATGAAAACCCTAACATCCCAGAATGTTTTAATGGATGGAGGAGGATATAGAGTCAAGGAGTGTGTATTTTAGCACTATTTTAGCACTACCCAATTCCGATCACAGCTAATAAAATTTGCAAAGTTTATTTTATCGAACTGTACCTTATAACACCTATAACAGTTACCTAATCCATCTTGCCCACATTGCCATACTTTAACTTGATAAGCCAACGCCTGGAGCTATCTATAAATTATGGTAAAAACTCACCATTTGAACGGTCACCCGGATTTCGGCATTCCGAGGCATAATCCGTAATTTAAGCACTTGGGCAGAAAAACAGAATAAATAGAGAAGGTTCACTCCTTTGATCTTTGCAAAATCCGCGTGAGAAGGCTGATCCTGCCATATAGTCAGAATGAGAAAAAATCGAGTATCTAAATGACACTTGTTTACATACAAATAAGTATGACCTTACGCTTGTAAACGTCATCAAGAACTTAACTCGTTACTTTAATGTAATATGGTCATACTCATACTCAATGGTCTCTCTCTATGGTCAACATGTTTTTTTATCATCCATGGAACCCGAATACTCGATACAAACACCCACGCTAACTCTAATAAAATTATGTATCGATTCCGAATCGATGGAGTGAGTCGATTACAACACTAATCGATTGGGATAGTCACTTTATTAATTAAGCATATTTGTGTCAATGTAGGTGGAAAGCGTGGCTTTTTATGTATATTTCATTATGTAAATTATTCTATTGGGATTAGATTTAATTTAAATAATAACTTAATCTTTTTTAGAATTTGTGGCGTGTTATCGGTGTCTGTTTTAGGCCTGTGAGATTTATATCGGTTGGTTGCGATAGCTATTAATTGATTAGTGTTTTCAAAATACAAAAGTAAGAATATTTAAAAAAATTGGGCTAGTGCGAGCCCAACTCGCGCATGAAGGGTTCCGTACCTATTACATATATATATAATCTATAACAAGTTTGTTGTATGGGAGCCCCCCTTAAATATTTATTTTATTTTATTTTTAGTATTTGTTGTTATAGCGGCAATAGAAATACATCATCTGTGAAAATTTCAGCTATCTGTCTAGCTATCACCGTTGTTGAGATACAGCCTGGTGACAGATGGACGGACGGACGGACGGACGGACAGCGAAGTCTCAGTAATAGGGTCCCGTTTTTACCCTTTGGGTACGGAACCCTAAAAATAAGATTTTTATTGATAACGTTAAGGGGTATCGAATATTGGTAATATTTTATCAATATGCGATACCCGTTATGTGATACAAATGAGGTGCAAAGTTAACACAACCGATCACATTTTACAATAAATTGTATTGTATTTAAATATTAATTTAATTCTGTTTTTAGTTATTGTTGTTATAGCGGCAACGGAAATACATCATTTGTAAAAATTTCGATTATCTAAGCTATCACGGTTCATGAGATACAGCCTGGTGACAGACAGACGGACAAGGGAGTCTTAGTAATGGGGGTCCCGTTTTTACCCTTCGGGTACGGAACCCTAATAAAAAACAAAATCAGTCCGGAAAAATACAAAGTTGAAATTCAAATTTGGAACATGGTGAGAAATGTCCGTTCTGAGGTAATAAGTCAGCGAAGGCGATCATTACTGGCCGTAAAGACGCCATAAAAACGATTAACGCCACATTTGAATATTCAAATATTTCAAATCGAACGATTGGTTCTTTATTTAAACACTAAAATTTAAACGCGTTCGATTCTTTTTAAACCGTTTTCATTTCCGCCAATTGTAAAAAGTTACGTAAGACATTTTTGAGAATTTAATTAATATTTGAAGTATGTATGTGCGTTATAGTAGTAGCAATACATTTTAATAAAGTTGAGCAAAAATGGACGACATACGTTTTCTTTGTTTTGTCGTGAGACAACTTCGGAACAAACGTGACAGCAAATTACGTGCTAAGTTTTAATTTAGAATTTTAATTAATGGTATTCAAACTTTTCGATATTAAAAACATAAATATTTAAAATTGGTTGCCAATAACATGCTCGTTTTTTCTACCGTCTGTTTTTATATTAGCATAATTTATTGTAAAACATATTTTGCATTACCTTGTTATTGCGCGACCTTTAGAAATAATTGAATATGCAAGTAAATTACACATTTGCAATTACTTATAATATGTTACAATGAATTGGCATTTAAACGAACAGAAACGTGTTATATTGGTTATAAAAGTTTTTTTCTGATGTCGTAGCGTCTACGAGATTCGTAGCTCTACGCAACTGCAGCGGAAATGCTCCCGCGCACGCAAATTAACCGCAATTTCATCCGCGATTCCAAAATCAAACCGATCATATTCATATTTACGGCACATACCTTCATATTTGTTTCCAAGCTTCAAAGGTCACGCATATGATATACGAAAAAAATCTCCATTCCCTACAATTATGATTTTATACGTCAAAATGTAATAACAGTCATTATAAAGTTCTTCATCTACGCCTAATTGGCTAACTGTCCGTTCTTGCGCCGCGAGAAATTAATCTCTTAAAAGCTGTCAACCCGAAAAGCGGAGAATTTGAAAACCAGTAGTTATATCTATTTGTTAACCTCGCCGGTAATGGCAGAAAAAACTCACATTCTCGAACCACAAAAAAATCTCAAAGTCAACGTTCTAAATTCAAAAACGGCGTTCGAATTATGATTTAAAACGTGTTCCGGAGAAACTCAACGTTTCTAAAAACGAGCATCTAGCCACCGTCATTATACATATGGGTAATGAGAGCTTACATACGAGCAATGCGGACAACGCTGGTAAAACAAAACAAAACGGGATGAAAATATGTGTTCCGATATAATAATTAAATATAATTTTATATAATTAAACTAGAACATAATAATAAAGTGTAGGATAAATTGAGCAGCTTTTTGATACAATGTAAAAAATTGATAGCATCTTAAAAGGATTAATAACCACGAGTTAATAACTTTTAACCGTAAGCATGATCTGCTACAAAATTTGAATCATAGAAAGCTAAAGTTCACAAAAGTCACTAGCTCATCCACTTTAAATGCAATAATTAAATGGCCGCTTCACTCTTAAGCTAAACGAAGATAGTGTACTTTATAATAATATAATGTTTCAAATATTTCAAGGCTAACCGTTCTCAGCTGTCAATCATAATAAGCTATCCATCTTTGTCTTATTTACATGAAGCATCGGACCTCTCACTCGCTTGAGCTTACGCGCCCGATCGACTGCTTCGAGTTCTTTATTTGAAAATTTGATTTTAAATGTGGAATGAATAAGCATTATCTTAAGGAATCCGTTCTTTTATTTGAATTTTTAATTTCTTTTTTCGGCCTCACTACCGGCTTTGTGATTTTTTCGTTTTAATCATTTTCGGCCGGGATTTTTGTTTCGCTCGAAGATTTATTAGGAGATGTAAATGTGTTCGGAGTGGTTGAACTTGTAGTTTTTATTCGTTTTCAATTGAGCCGGGCCGAGTGTTTAGCGTTAAGTACGGAGTGTTATTTTTTATACCTTATTATAACATTGTCTTTTTTTGTTTATGAAAATCGATACATGATACGTTAGGCGTGATGCAGTCGGAATTTGTGTAAGAGGAATTCGCCTTTTGTTTTTATAAAGCGACATTGCATGGCATACGCGAACTCAGCGTCTATTCGCCCACGTCTCAGATTGCAGTTTAATGATATGCTTATAAGACGATTTCTTAATTGCTTTTCTGGTTATGTATACTTACATGAAATATTTTTTTATAATTTTGCTCGGTTCGTAGCGAACGCTACGGACGCTACGCCGTAGCTACAAGTATTATAAAAATCTCATTTAAGTTGTTTATGTTTGTAGGAATTTAGCTCATATGAATAATAATTCAGTTTCAAGACCACCATGGCAACAGACCTACCGGTATTTCTGATAAAGTCCTACGCACAATCTTCGTACTACCAGCAATCGTGCGGTAACCAAACACCCAGACATAAACACAACGCAAAAATGTTATTGTTAATCCAAGAGGACCTTAAGTTTCTTCTGAGAAGCATTCTTCATATCAAAACATTAATTAACCAACTACAATATGCTCAAATATAAATGTTACACCAAATTGAGCTCTAATACAACAAGGTAAGAATGACCTTTAATTTTTGTAACGCATTAGTATAATTGTCGCAATAAAGATTTGAATTTAAGTGGAAATAGTTTGAAATTGGAACGAGTGCGTCGAGTGAGATGCGATTCTGCTGTTTATTTGATATTGTGCGAATGTTAGGTATTCCCATTTAACAAGGGTAATTTTTCAATGACATTTGATATTAGAACGTGAAAATTATCATGGTTTTCGATGTAACTGAAAAGGAGTGCGATTGTTTATTTTTTCTAACAGCCAGTATCAATTTTCAAGTACTATCGTAGGCTACGTTTGGATACTCAAACTAAGTCTTCGCTTAAGATTTTTTTTATTCCTAATTATTGCGCTATCTGTATTTGCAATATTAAATCTTAACAAAATATGAGTCAAACTAGTTATATAAACCGTAGCGAAGGCTTACGGCTAAAGAATGATACTCGTATGAAATATTAAAATGTCTTTACCGTTTGCCATTTTCCTGTCAACCGAGGACAGAAAGACGGACATTTAGAATGCGTTTGTCTATTGCATAATGTGTGTGGAATATTAAGCATATGACACCATAACATTTATTATCGAGTTTTATTCGAATTTGCATGTCAGTATTATGCTGTGTTACTGTGATGCATAAACGCTGCTTATAATATAACATGGAAGTTCAAGTTTTAAGTTTTATATCCATTATATCTAAATATACTTTTAAGATTAACAGCCAAATCTACAGCTACAGCTAAAAAAAATATGTTATTAGTTATTACTTTATTAAAAGTTAGGTTAGTATTACAAATAATCAGGCTGCCATAAAAACTTCCACATTGATTGCCCGCTTTCTGTTTTCATCAATATCTGGAGCCCTTAACCATGTCATCAGTGCATCTCATGTACCGCCGCTTTATCCTACGTCATCCGGTTCGTGGTCTCTATTTTACCTCATTCGCTCGCGTCATTCTAAAAAACCAGCCAAGTGCGAGTCTGATTCACGCACCGAGGGTTCCGTACAAATACTTATCCCATATTAACTGGCCGGGTTACTTACTTACTACGATGGCTCAGCGACCCGAAGCGAATCTTGGCCTCCAACACGAGATCACGCCACTTTTCTCGATCGTGCGCCAGCTCTTTCCAGTTGGAGGCTTGGAGTCCGCGCAGATCCGCCTCGACCATGTCCTTCCAACGATATCTCGGGCGCCCAACCGGTCGTCTTCCTGTTGGGTGCCCCAGGTATGCTCTCTTGACGCCACGACCCTCTTCCATTCTCTCCAGGTGGCCAAGCCAGCGGAGTCTGTGGGATTTTGTTTCTCCTAGTATATTGGGCTCAGCTACCATGTCCTCTATTTCCTGGTTCTTCAGTGCTCTCCAGCTCCCATCCGGTGTGCGTTTTGGACCGAGGATTTTGCGTAAAATTTTCCTTTCTGTGACCAGTAGCATGTTTTCTTCTTTGAGTGTTAGAGTCCATGCTTCACACCCGTACATAAGGATTGGCCGTATAATGGTCTTGTAGATCCTAATTTTGTTGTGTCTACTCAGAAGCTATTACCGCCGGGTTACTATAAGTTTTTATATGGCACCTGGTATGTATTGGCACCGAATAGAAATGAGATCCAAGGTTAACGCAAACGACCACGTTTGTTGTATGGGAGCCCCCTTAAATATTTTTATCTTATTCTGTTTTTTGTATTTATTGTTATAGCAGTAACAGCGGTTCTAAAGTCTGAGAACTATTAAAATTTAGTTTATCACATTAAAATTAGTATACATAAGCTCATTAGACAAAGTCCCATTTGCGCAAGCACATCTTCCACATAAAACCATGTCGCATTAAGTCGAACAGGTTCATTACGCAACCGCTAGGCGTTACATAAAGTAATGTCACCAAATCAAACGGATTTAGGCTGACAATAAGAGGCATTAGTTAACTGTCAGGGGGGCTGTCACGCGCTCTGTCAAGCTTAGATATTGCACAAAGGTTTTCCGAATTTCTTAATCTACTTAACTTGATGTTACAATTAGGTTATATGTACAGTCAACGACATATATCAAACTTTCAGTTGCGGTAAGTGGTTTTTCTGACAAAATTGTAAATTATTGCCTGTCAAGTGAAAATCTTTATTGAACAGAGATATGTAAAATTGTCGTTACAATCCGACAATTTTGTAAATTTTTCACCATTACAAAATTGTAACTTGTATTTTTATTGAACAGGATCTACATAAAAATGTAAATTGTAATTGTAATTACAAATTGTAAATTGTAAGTTTTATTGAATAGGGCCCAGAACACTTAATTATTTTGGGCCCGACAAGCCATCTATGGTTATGTTTATGGCTTACATAATTGATGGCAATGCTCTATCAATCACTAGAATAAATAAATCAACTACCCAACGCTTGCAATATTTGGTGAAACCCAATTACTTTATTTAATGAACGCACTTGGTTAAGTCAAGTTTGAATTTCGCTTGTGTGCGGCATTTGGTGCATTTTTACTTTCTTGTTGCATTAAGGTATCGATTCGTGGTCGTCCGCAGAGAGCAGCAGACACATCATTGGGCATCTCCCAAAGTCGTGGCGTCCGAACCAGCCGAACTAAACACAACACGCTTGCTGCTAAGACCGTGTCGTGGCATCTCCCAAAGTCGTGGCGTCTCTGAAACGGTCGCGGCCATACGAGTGAGCGAGACACTAAACACGACACGTTCGCCGCTAAGACCGTGTCGTGGCGTCTCCCAAAGTCGTGGCATTTCCGAACCAGCCGCGGCCATACAAGTGAGCGAGAAACTAAGCACGACACGCTCACCGCTAAGACAGAGTTCGTGGCATCTCCCAAAGTCGTGGCATCTCTGAACCAGCCACGGCCATACGAGTGAGCGAGACGCAAAGCACAACACGGTCACCGCTAAGACCGTGTCGTGACATCTCCCAAAGTCGTGGCATCTCTGAAACGGTCGCTGCCATACGAGCGAGCGAGACACTAAGCACGACACGCTCGCTGCTAAGACCGTGTCGTGGCATCTCCTAAAGTCGTGGCGTCTCTGAAACGGTCGCGGCCATACGAGCGAGCGAGACACTAAGCAAGACACGCTCGATGCTAAGACCGTGTCGTGGCATCTCCCAAAGTCGTGGCGTCTCTGAAACGGTCGCTGCCATACGAGTGAGCGAGACACTAAGCACGACACGCTCGCCGCTAAGACCGTGTCGTGGCATCTCCCAAAGTCGTGGCGTCTCTGAAACGGTCGCTGCCATACGAGTGAGCGAGACACTAAGCACGACACGCTCGCCGCTAAGACCGTGTCGTTGCGTCTCCCAAAGTCGTGGCATTTCCCAACCAGCCGCGGCCATACAAGTGAGCGAAACACTAAGCACGACACGCTCACCGCTAAGACAGAGTTCGTGACATCTCCCAAAGTCGTTGTATCTCCGAACCAACCGCGGCCATACAAGTGAGCGAGACACTAAGCACGATACGCTCACCGCTAAGACAGAGTTCGTGGCATCTCCCAAAGTCGTTGTATCTCCGAACCAGCCGCGGCCATACGAGTGAGCGAGACACTAAGCACAAAACGCTCACCGCTAAGACAGAGTTCGTGGCATCTCCCAAAGTCGTGGCATCTCTGAACCAGTCGCGGCCATACGAGTGAGCGAGACACACGTAACGCGCGCCGCTAAGACCGTGTCGTGGCATCTCCCAAAGTCGTGGCATCTCCGAACCAGCCGCGGCCATACAGCCGCGGCCATACAAGTGAGCGAGACACTAAACACGATACGCTCACCGTTAAGACAGAGTTCGTGGCATCTCCCAAAGTCGTTGTATCTCCGAACCAGCCGCGGCCATACGAGTGAGCGAGACACTAAGCACGAAACGCTCACCGCTAAGACAGAGTTCGTGTCACCTCCCAAAGTCGTGGCATCTCTGAACTAGTCGCGGCCATACAAGTGAGCGAGACACTAAGCATGACACGCTTGCCGCTAAGACCGTGTCGCGGCGTCTCCCAAAGTCGTGGCATTTCCGAACCAGCCGCGGCCATACGAGCGAGCGAGACACTAAGCACGACACGCTCGCCGCTAAGACCGTGTCGTGGCATCTCCCAAAGTCGTGGCGTCTCTGAAACGGTCGCGGCCATACGAGTGAGCGAGACACTAAGCACGACACGGTCACCGCTAAGACACAGTTCGTGGCATCTCCCAAAGTCGTTGCATCTCCGATCCAGCCGCGGCCATACGAGTGAGCGAGACACACGTAACGCGCGGCGCTAAGACTGAGTTCGTGGCATCTCCCAAAGTCGTGGCATCTCCTATATAGTGACAAGACGCCACATCGTATCGCAGCGCCACGTTGTCTGCTGCTGACTACGAACCGATACCTTTACAATTGTTGTGTGTGTTACCTTTATAACACTGTAGTTTAACTGGCGCAGTGTGACCACCGTAATGTACCTGAAGCAAAGAAAATGTATGATTAAAACTATGAACATTTTTTGTAAACTAAATGTGTATTAAATTCCTATATACCTATGCTACAACGTGGTTTTATTTTATCAACATTATAGTGCATTACGTACCTAGGGCAGTGAATTTGTGAATGTTCCTGATCGTAGGTGTTTGGGGCCTGAACCCGAATCAAACCATCTGGGGCTTTACGAATTATCGCCCTTGGTTTGTCTAAAGTTTTACGTCTAGCCGGACTTATTTCAGAAGTGGTAATTTAGCATTTTGAACTTAATTCATAAATTAAGGTAAGATGGGATAATACTGCCATAGTTTATTGTCTAACGGGGTAAGACTAACAGTTCGTTCGTTATTGGACTGTGGCGGTCTTCCCTCGATTATCGTCTTACCCCAACTTACCTTATGTAATTTTTAAAACACAAAATGAACATTGTAGATAAGTTTCATTGCACCATATTTTCGGCTACAGTAGGTAAGTATATTTTAAAATTCATATTTATTTCAACAGATACCATCCACAATTCCTAAGAAAACAAAACAAAGCCAAACAACAGATGTAGAAATTCCAGCCAAGTTATAAGATTACAATTTCGTTGGCTAGATAATTCGAATTAGCATACAAAGGAGAATTACCGTCTGTGCGTCCGTGTCACGTATATACGTATACGTATACGCCACGCCTTGTAGCTGTCATACGTAGCCCAATTAGGTACGCTTGCTCAACTATTTGTAAAAAAAGCGGCAACGATTTTGAGCATCATTGTTTTTTGCAGACTTCATCAACTTTGTTAGGTACATTATGTCTCCATATAGGTATAGGATCAAGGAAAGAACAAGTCATATAGCTGTGGCCTGGCGTTTATATAAACCCAGATTCCTACCGGCTTGCCTATTTTAAACACTTGCTATTTTTAACAGTCGCTATAACAACCTATGATATAAAATTGGTCAATATAACCATCAAATATAATAAAGAAATAATACAATAAATTTGTTATTATTTCATATGGCAGAACATCTCATAGACTTAATACACACTCAAACTGCTCAAACAAAAACTGTAATAAGTCATGGTTAGGTGCGACGACGAGCGAAGCGAGGAGGAGGGGTTATCTTGCAAATATAAACGTTATATCATATGTTTATTTATATTAATTGAAATTATGTCCAAAGAAATTATAATTATTGTTGTTATATGCGTTATAAATGTTGTTATCGCTAGTGAGATTATTTGAAACGTTGTTAGATCCATCATTTCACACCCTATTTTAAAGCATTTGACCAACCAGGGGATTTCTTAGACAGCTTGTCACTGATGTCTAGTAACTTTTTTTATTGTTCCGTACACAAAAGGTGCTAAGGGGACCCTATAGGTATATTACTAAACCTCCGCAGAGACTTTACTTTCTTTGCAAAATATGTTGAATGGATAAAATTATATCAGTTCTTTAAAAGTGACAGATTTATCAATCTGCTTAATCAATTGAAAACTGCGTCTTTAATAAGAGTTTTTCTAGACGAACATTGATCACTTTAAGTCCTTGTTTCCAACTACTACAAATATATTTATGATGCCTTAAAAATATTTAAAATTCAGTCATATTACACAAACAACAATCAAAATCTATTATAAGATAACATCACACCAGCACCTCCCTTTCCAAATACTCCGTCAAAACGAAGAAAAATGCATCAGACCGTATCCGAAAACAATAAGTCAATCGGAATTAACATAAAACCATTCAATATTTATGTAACTAGACATCAGGAAGAGTACCTCGAACTCTGTCATTAAATTCCTAACACTTTCTCATTTAAATTCATAAATTTCCGGTGTAAGTGAGTCGTGGATTGGTGGCCATGTCACGTAGAACGATTGCACACATATACGCGCATTCCTATACGTGCATTATACGTCATACATTCGCGGAAACAGTTTTTTGTCTACGTTTTTTGCGCGTAACCATTTGAGTCAATTCTACTTATATAACAGAACCAATCTTGCCATACGCTAAACGAAACAAATATTAAAATAATTGAATTGAAACTGAACGTACGTCCGAAAACATTCGCGTTCGATTTTTAAAATTACGGAGCTTTACTGATACTGATAATCGAATTGCCGAACATGAAATTCAAATTTGGAATTTGCAACGAGCTATCACTTCAGTCAGTCACCGTTTGTATAAGCGACCAATGAAAAATGCGCTCCAAATGATTCACCATTTGTGGACAGAGTAGGTCAATTTACGCTGGCATCTCTGAATAGGTCAACGCATAGTGCACGTATTGCAATGAATTCCATTTACTAACAATACAGCACACACGATTCTGAATTCAAAATTCAATTTAAAAAACGAACAACGCTTGTATAGGCGGTTGCGAATTTCAAATATGGAACACATTATACTGATTTCGTTGTTAATATTCCGAATTGAAATCGTTTCGTGGGCCGCGGAATGGAATTGGTATTGTTACAATAATTAATAATTGTTCTTGTTTTTTTGCGTCAATTGTTCGTGCTTGTTAATCGACAATGGAGGTTTTCTATCATCCGTCAATTCTCGTTTCCATAAATTGTAAGTCGTAGGCGTCAAGGTGAACTAAAATTAATGAAAGCAGTCTTGAAGAAACCGTAACATGCGTATCATCTTTACACAAACCTACACTCTAGCTGTTTTTTTGTACTTTTTAGCGCAGCGGTAGATAGTTTTCGTATTTCTACATAAAGTATTGTTTTCATCTCCGAAGAACTGATATATTTCCTTAATGCCAATCGTCAATTTTGAAGACAAATACATAAACATAACATTTAAAATATCTCAAACTAATTAGTGTCAACAGTTAAATACAACGATGACGTCACCAGAGCACTTTCGAGAACATTTTTCAATCCAACGGACAGTTTCGGATCAGCAAAGATTAACGAGCTCAGTAACCGACAGTCAAAACAATCGTATTCCATAAGGCCTTAAACGCCCTATCGATGCATATCCACATAGTCCCTTTTCCGATTCACTAGTTCAAGCGTTTCATTGAAAAACAGCTTAATCGCCTTAGCGGTGAGAAGATACTTAAGTCTTTTCTCGTGGGTATTTTTCCTAACATTCCGTTCATTTACTGTATTTGGTAATAGACAATTTGTCTTTTTGATGTGCGAAAAAGTCTATGGTCGTGGAAATGAGGTTAATTTGTGTTTTGGAGAGCGAGCTCTCGTAACGATAGCATTCACAAAAAAAAAACAAATTTGTTAATTTGTGAAGTTTACGTAGCTAATAGTATTCATGTGTGTATGTAAAGAGGCGGGATTTACGTACAGATGTTAAATTTTCTTTAGAATAATTTGTTTTTGGCAAGAGAACAATTTTCAATAACCAATAGCTAAACAGCATTCTCGTAGTTTGAAAACTGCACCAATTCATTTTGGAAACAGTTATTTTAATGCAAAGCCTTGTAATTTTAACTAGTCCAAAATAAAACAAAAATCATCAACCGCAAAGACCTAATTTCATGAAGAAATTGTAACCCAAAAGCTAAAGCTTTTATGAAACTCAAGCACTTCATAAAAGCTGGATTTTCGAATCTCGAATGCTATACGAATAACAGACACATCTCAGTAAACAGAGCTGTTATTATAACACAAGGGAAAAAAACTAGGGGTCATCGACCCACGAGTGTTCCCAGCCACTCGACGGTTTTATAGAGAAAACACTTCAAAATGAATATTACTATTTCCATACTTTAATTACGCACTCACACACCCACACGAGCACACACGGGCTTATTATAAGATAAACATATGGCATTTTAAGTGAAGCAGCAGTTGTCTTAAATGCTTCGTAACATGTGAGTAATATTGGATTACTTTCCTGCTTCAGCCATCCATCTTGTAAAGCGGCGAAATTACGCAGAACTTCGGTACAAATACATATTTTATGAAGTCATGTAGACGCTGTATTTGGCTGTTAAGAATCGAACAATAAAACGCCGAGCGCAAGAAAATTGTTTATTATTATAATTGCTTATTGTTACAGTCTATGGAAACATTACTGGCTGGCGCAACAGGAAAAAGAACTCGTTCGATATTCAAATTCGAATTGGTTTGAATACGCGATTGTCATTGGGTGACAATCAATCATTACAGTTTTTGAATTTCGAATTCCTCGGTTAGAGTTTTGATTTAATCAGAAACTAGAGTGGCCAGTTTTTGTGAACGTTCGACCATTGTTTTAAAACAGTGATACAAGAATTTGTGTTAATTATGATTTGTGATACAGCATTATAAAGATGTCAGCGACGCTTAAGTATGTGGAAGGTAAATAGATGCTACTTTTTTCGAAAGCACTCGTTAATGTTGTTTTTAAAATCAATGTTGGAATATTTGTTTCGGTACTTGAAGCGTAAAAACGCAAGCGTAAACACTAGAAGCTAAGGTGACGAAAAATTCAAATTTTCTCGGTTTGATCTTATTGACTTAAAGATTTAGAAATGCTAAGCATTCTTCACTGATCTTATACGACTTAGTTAAGTGGTCCTCGCTTGCGGTTGAAATTTTATGATGTTTACATACGGCTACAAGTATACGTTTTTAGTTTGTTTTAAAGATTATTGACTGAACTATAAAATTGTAATGGTTAGCCAGAAGCTGGCTATTACAACAGTGGCAAATATAGCACTTTTTATGACAAATTTGACGCATGTTCTCGTCTGAAAATCAACATGATTTAAATATACTAACTTACAATGTTCATAACTAATTCCCGATGGAAGCTTTTAAGTTTTCCTTTCTCTTATGTACATCAGTCTTAACCCCATTTTTTTTTCTTAATTATACCTAGAATAAAACTTTATTATTACAATTTTCGATGCATCAAACAATGCCCGTTTTGAATGACAGCTAACTGTTTCCATCAATGCGTAGTCTCTAATCGCATATGTAGAGCGACGTACCGTAACCGCCCCGGGGCCTGGACGTATCACAACAGCCAGTGGAAAAACGGACTAAGTACATCGATATAATAACAACATACTGCATTTTTGTATTGAGAATAGATCAGAACTCGTGTAATGAGTACTGCTCAATTTCAATCGGAATCAAACATTATGATGTTTACGAAAAAAGAAATATTGGAGAAAAAATTGGTTTGAAAGAAAGGCGAGTTTGGAAAAGGAATAATGATTCGTAATAATTGGTGATCTGCTTAGAAGTATTTATTGTACCTAATTAAAAGTCAACAATGAGAAACTTTTTTTATTATCTTCACAATAAGTAAAAATCGTATTCTAAAAGATAAAAAAACTGTTTAAGGAATTCGATAAAATAAGGCTGCTAGAATAGAGCTTTCAGAGCTTCAAACGCTTGTAACATTGCAATTGTCTTATACTTTCAGGAAATAGTAAAGCTTTTGTCCAGATCGTATATTTTATCTTAACTAAGTATTCGTTCGAAACCCACAAATGAATATTACTTTGAAACACCCATCTCTTTAATATACTGTTAAAATGTAAGAGATACAACATTTTGTTTTAACGTGTTATTACAAGGCTACTAAAACACACGATATTCACTATTTTATATACTTGTATAAAATAAAACAGATAGAAATGTCTCGACGCCTAGTTGAGGAACATTTATTACCGTTGTCTATTTTCTGCCCGTGTGAGACAATAACTAGTTACCAACTTTAGGTTAGACTCGCGTACGTCTTTTTTATTACTACACCTTGCAGATATGACGGAGGAAATGTGAGAAATCGGTTAGAAAATGATGACGCGTAAATGTATAATGTTTAGTAATGATCTGTCAGAAGACATTTTAACTGTAGTGAACACGAATATTCTTGACTGACAGACTGTCCTGGAATATTATAAAACAGTAAAAACTACTTTCATATTCATATTCATTCATATTCATATTTATTGGTAATATTCTTTTACACGTCAATTCTTTTCAATCTTTCAATGCGCGAGTCATTATTAAAAATTTAAAACTCGTCTGTTTTTGGATAGGATCCGGACCACATAGCCGGCCTCTTTCTAGCATTTCTTTACAGATATTATTTTTGTTCATTACGGATCATTCATGAGACTAAAACTGGCGAAATTTTTGTAATTTCACATGCGGTAAAAAAAAAAACTTGTATAAAATGTACGATTAATTTTCTTAGCAAGTGCACGTTATTATATATCATCAAGACGATTGCGTAGATTTGATGTAACAATTCATCTATAAAAAATTTCAACCATTGTCTCCTAATCATAATGAAACTTGGTCACCCTGATGGTAAGTGTTAAACAGTCAAGTTCTCTCCTGCGTTTTAATAAATAGCCTTAAAACTTAAAATCTTTATGGTTACTAATTTGCGGTTAGTTTATATTATATCTGTCGCGTTACCGGAGCGAGGTTTGTGATTATACTCGGGTTTATGATGAGCAACTATGTTGCTTTTACTACAAGTCACTAAGTTTTTTGCGATAATGGACCAAATTTCGAAGGATTCACTAGATTTCGTTAAGGGTCGGCAACGCGCGCGTGATGCTTCTGGCGTTGCAAGCGTTCATAGGCGGCGGTAACTGCTTAACATCAGGCGGGCCGCATGCTTGTGTGCCACCGTCGTAGTATAAAAAAAAAAAAATTGTTTTAACTAGACAAAATCTCAGTATTCAAGTAGTGTATTTGGCTAATCGATACGTTTATAACATTGTGTAATAAGAAAGTAGTGAACTTGTTAAAGCAAGAAAGCCTATTTGGTAACACGTCTCAACTTCTTAGTCTTAGGGAATCTCGTTACTAAAACGAGTAATAAGTAATAAATAATCACTAAACCATAACTATATTTTGTTACGTATTCCGATAAAGCTCATTACAAAGAGATAAATGATACGGCACTTGACAAAAATTGCAGTTCTGAACGCAAAGGTAATGGTCTAGAGTAGGCTTTACTCATCTACTGTCGGCAAAACAGGCTGGATTTCTGAAGTTCCAAATTCAAAATCGAAAACAGCTCTAGAGATAAGTTGCAGAACTCTGACGGAACTTCAAAATGGTTTGAGAAGTTTTCAAAATCGTAATAAACCGTTTTTTTTTAATTCAAACTATGTGGAAAGCATTAATATTTACCTTTCGGGGACATAATAAAATCTAATACTGATTGAAACGCTTTAATTCATACAATACTACATTTTAAGATATTACGATATAAAACTTATAGCTTTAACAAACAGATAGATGTTTTAAATTAATAGATTCTCTAAACTAATTTGAGGAAGAAACGCTATAAGATTTAAATATAAGACCCAAACAAGTTTTGTCACTTATTTAACCTTTCATACATCATACTCACAAAGGCTTCAAATTCGAGCCGAGGCCAAATTTCTATTGACTCACAGATCATATTCGTTGATAAAATTTTAATCAACATTACAATATATTCCGGTTTCTACGTAACGGCTTATTATTTTAAACTATTGATAAGGGTTTCACAATCATAGTATGCAAAATTTGCCTAATTAACTTGGACAAACTTGTTACCATTCATCTTCAAAAAAGACAGCCATTTGCAGAGCCAAGACGCTTGAACGTTAAAACAATTGCAACTCAAACTGAACCTAAACACAAGCAGACTATGTTTAAAAATTGAATTACTTACGTTTTGTGTACACACACAGTATTATTAAAAACAAAACGCAACAACTCTATAAGCAATAACATCTCAAAATCGACCTTAACGTACCTGTTTATAAATTAAAAATGGAACGCGTTTTCAGTTTCACGCACACTCCTTTGTTTTCTAAGTGCGTTGTGTACAAACATATTACGTTACGTACGTGTCAAGTCAACAATAAAGATCTTTGATCTGCCGCTCGGATCACACGTGATTGATATAGACGCATGAAATTAATTAAATGTTGCAATAATTCTCGAATTCGAACCCGAGGTTTCGAATCTTGAAACGGGTTTAAGTACGATTCACATGTAAGTAACGGATAAAACAAATGACAATTTCATATTTCGAAAACCAGCCAGTTTGAAATTCCACAAGGAATTTCCTTCCCTTGATAAATCATTAAACTATTCGGCCAGATACGAGGTTAAGAAAGTAAAGAATCGTTTTTTTAACTTTTTCTCTTAACCGTATACAGAACCTGATCGATCTCGAATTCGTCAAGTGTGAATCTAACTTTCAAGATTCGAACCATTCCTATTTCAAATTTCGATCATGTAAAGCCGACCATAGACTTTTGCCGACGCTACGCGCTAATCTGAGTCGTGCATCTGTGGCATTATTTGAGAAGTAATTATTAATGTAGGTAGTCACCGAATTTCGGTCGCCGCAGTACGGTCGGCACAGCCATCTAATGAATAATAGAAAACTGGACTGTCTGGTAGCTGATATCGATAGCAGATAAATGATGAATGCGTTTTCGGTAGAGATTTTTCGAAAGTAATTAGATATGGAATGCGTTTTTTTCGGCCTTCTTTTTTTGAGGTAGCTGTTTTTCCGTGCGGTATTTTCAATGTAAAGATTCAAAACACAGTCTAATAAAGACGTAGTATTTGTTATTCTCTTAATTTAGAGACTAAAATTATAAGTGAATTTAAAACGACCATAATTATATTTAAGTATTATATAATTATTATTTTATTAGTACAGATTAAAGCCAACCAAACATTCGACAGGACATAATAACCAGCAGAAAAACAAACACACACACAAGCAAAAGTAGACGATGATTTCGGCAAAGAATCCACAGAGTCCACTTTATAAGGAACTCGGTAAATTTGACAAAAGAATTTTATGAAGGTATAAAATCGTCGACCGATACACTTAATACTTCCAGTTCGCAGAAACATCTTTTTGCCAGCCTTTCAATTACAGACGAAATTAATGATTGAACACATTTATATAAACACACGAGCAACGCACACACACAACTCACAATAGGATCACTTGGCCATAAATGGATCGGTATAACCAGTTATGACCGCTTATGATTCTCCTATAGTAGCTGCTTTACATTTTTGTTGCTTTTGTTTCGAATAGAACTGTGCCCTTGCATTTTAATTCGGGTTTAGTCACATGAATCATATTTTATTAATATCGGCGTCATTTTTATGTGTCTTATTTGTCACCAACTACAATCCTAATTCGGAAGCATATTTTAACGTTTCGGCTTTTTTCGCATTAGATTTATGATCGCTCTATTAGTTTCAACAACTTCGGAAATTGACTTAAAGTTCATAGTTACGAAACTAGAATTGCAGAGTAAAGTTTGACCGACAAACAGGATCCAAAGCGGTAATTACAAATATCAATCTTAGTGGAGACATAAAATCGTTTAACGATTTTTTACGTCCATTTATTCGTATTTTATGGATAACCCGATCATTAAGACACATCAAACGGAAGCAAGCATGTCGAGTCAAAACTAATATAAAACCGATTTGAATTTGGAATAAACCGTTTACTGCCGGGAGTCCTGATCGAGCGAGCAATATTTCAAATTAGGAACAATTCAAATCAAATCTTCGAATTCTCGTTAGAGCAGGACGCCCGTAGGGTTGATGACCCATTGATATGTCAGCACATGTCTGTCTCTTTCTCTCTTATGCGTCCTACTACTCTCCGTTCCTTTCTTTCTATGAGATGTTGATCTTGATACGTCACATTTTTAATAAACGAACGCCGTATGACATGGCGCACGGAAATTCGTTCCAATGATTAATATGGCCGCTGCGTTCGTATTCGAAACTAATTATGCTTTGTTTTTGAACGTTATTAGAAATATTGATAGTTTCATGTCATTGCTCGTGTTTTTGATTTCTCGATAAACGTTTCGGAGATAGAAAGTTGCTTGGAACAATCGAGTTGAGAGGTTATGTGTAGGCAGATAAGACAAATGTTTGAGTACCCTCGTTAAGTTTAAAAAATGATTATTTACAATCACGCTCATATCAAACCGCTTTCAAAATTAGCAAATACTATCTTGTTCATTCTTATAAGATTGGAAATGAACCAGTTAGATTTCATAGTAAAAATTTAAGAATGTAAATTAGCATTGTTCAGTCCACTTAATTTTTATTTGAGATGCCATGAATTTTTCGGTATTTTATCGATTAAATCTCACGCATGAGCATGACCGCCTATTAATTACTAATTAGATCGTTGGATCGGGGAGGCTTTAATAACGTAATAATATCGTAATAATCTTGTCGCCTGTGGCGTCCCCGCTTACATCGTTGGCTTATTTTAAATTTCGACATTAATACGCGCAAGTAAAACAAATGGAAAACAACTGACGCGCCACAAAAAACCTCAAACGTGTACTAGACATCATACTGAGAGCGTTTCATTACAACCGAAATAAAAAACTTCATATTTGACGTTTAACAAATTGTTCCTTTTTCAAATCGACCAATGAGACCATTGTGTTCGCTCCTAATGGCGTGTTCTATTTTCAAATCTCATTCTCTTTTCAAATCTGGCTCGCCTTTCAGATTCATTCGAATTCGGAATGTGTTGGTACGTAATTTTTCCCACACGTTCTTTTTTCAAAGTTTGTCTTTTAAATACGGTGATTAATAGGACGGTTCGTTGTCTTGATTGTTGCAGTTTACGGGTCGTGTAGACGTCGAGCACACGATGCCTCGAAGAGACATCCTTCTACACGGGTACTCGGGTATCTACACGTGTTACCGGCTCTACATACACAGTAATGATAGATCGGAGCCTACAACAAAAGCGAAATACATGATTTATCGGCTTCAAATAATTGGCAGTGAGGCATTATCGCGCGGGTGGGCGAGTGGCATTAAATTTTAATCTAAAATATGCATCTGTAAAATCCTCGAAACGGCCAAATGTCGCGTATCTAGCCGAGCGTCAGATATTGCCAAAATGCATAAACATCAAAGGGGTTTTTGTTAAAAAAAGATTTAAAAATTGAAGGGCGCGTCCCCTAGGCACTAGGCAGAATGGCGTCCGAGATTATAATAACGATTTTTAAAAGTCCCCCTTCGTTCTTTTATTTTTATATTTTTGGAAGGGTACTGTAAGTGGACGCGGGGAGGTTAAAATTTGACACTAACACTTTTAAAAAATGGGGTGAGTTTGCATGTTTGTGTCCGAATAGTGCGGACGATCGATGCGGATTACGCGCGATTTGGCCCGCGGGATGAAAATGGGAGCTGCTATATTTTCGAATAGATGTCAACTAGGTACAATGCAATTTAGAAAAAAAACGTAATAATCAGTTTCAAATTGGTACTTTGTCGTATGTATGTCGTATTGGTGTGGTCGTATTAGACAAATTGTTCTAGGTAAATAATAATATCAATTAGCTACCTTACCTAGTATTATAACAAGTCATCATTTGAATTTGTGTACCTACTTATTCTAAGCAAATAAATACCTATTCTATTCTATTCTAAATTGATCGGAATGATCTGTAGACAGATTCTACCAAAAATATCGCCAATGTCATAGTAGGTAAATCCTAGATTGTCCCCAATCTGGGATCCCAATTATGTATTCGTTCGAAACATCGGCATTTCAAAAAGCGAGTACAAATCGAGGCCGCTTGTTCCGTGGTTCGACCAATTTAAGAGCAAATCCGTACCAATTGTTGTCGCGCAGCGCTTTTATCAATAAAAATAAAAATCTCCGAGGAAGTGACCACTTTAACAATGTTTGATGGAGAACTCGTCCCGCGCTACTCCATTCTCAACTTTAGGACTCAACATTCAAAGTTTAGAATGTGGAGTCGTTAAACAGTAACGAATGAAGAACCTTTAAATTGATTGTAGCAATAATTGTGAAACCAATTAAACGTCCCTATTCGAATTCTTACCGCGTCCGAATTCGAAATCGCAATATTGACAATTAACTTCGAATTGCGTCATGTTAAATAGACAGTTATATTAAACCTATAAAGGAGCTGCACCGAAAACGTCGTAGAAAGTCGTAATAATATATTTGACATTAGCACGAACGAATATTTTCACCGAGACGTTGCGTTCGATCCGTGCATACTGATTGACTGAGTTATTGCAAGTTTTTTATTGGACGAACAAGGCAGTAGCGTCATACGAGTTTAATATGCTCATACAACCTTTTTCTTTTCACATGCGATTTTCCCGCTAACTCGTAGGGACGTGTTATTGAAATGTCGCTATTTTACGCGCGGATGGACGGATAAACATCGGGTAGAGTACGGAAAACGATTCCCGAGTGAATCGTGAACGGATTTTTATATTGCACGTGAGAAACTTGAATATTGTGTACAAGACAGAAGTATTGGTTACTAAGGGCAAAACATGCTTGCTTGTCGTTACTATGCTATTTTTATGACAGCTAACCATTATGCTTTGCAGACGTCTAAAGTTTTTTTACTAAAATCACCTTATGTAGTTATTTCCTTCAATTAGGGAAAGCGAGCAAGCCAAACTTTGGTACTTTACTTCAATCATTTTTTAAATCATTCATTCAATTCCAGAATCCTAGTACATATTTATACTAAATTGTCAATCACATTTTAGAACGCCTCACGATATCCGATCCATTGTGAAACGTCCAATAACGTATACGCGTAACCCGCATATTAAATCTAAACTACGAGCGAAAACGGGAAACAATGCCGTTCCATATTTGAAATCCGAGTTTGAATATGGAACTATTTAAAATTTCGAATCCGTTGCGTTATCGGTGCGACGTGCAAGCGTTTCCGATTGTTCTTTATTTCTGAATTAGGACACGATTCGTATATCCGCGGTCGGCTTTGTAACGGTCGAATTTCGGACGAAATATGAATAATTATGCGATTTCGTGCTTATAAGGTTGAAGACGTATACGAATATAAGAACTTACTCATATTTCTGCAGCTCAGATTCTATAAGTCATATGCGTTGGATAAAGTTATGGGGCAATCTGCGTTTTTGATGTCTTTGTCAAGTTTCCTTCGCCAGGTCAGGTTTTTAATGGATTTTCTTCGAACTGCTTACAATGTAGGTTTTTAATATTCTTGTATGATTTAGTCTAATGATTACCTATATATGCATAAAAAGGTACTACTGTACTACTGATATCATAAATTATCTAACAGATTTTATAAATAACAAACATTGTACAGTCTTCATTATAGTAACATAAACTTTCGAGTGTTGTTTAATTATTAGCAAAAATTACCTCATTAACGACTCAAGCCTAATACGTCAGTAACACTTAATTCAAGACTTTTTTACTTGCAAGTGCCAGAATCTCTCAGGGGGGTCACTTTGCAAATTCTCCCAGTCTTTAGGTACCTACTTAACACGGAGTAAAGAAATAGGTTACAAGTGCCTTGGCCGCCTGACTGTAAATACACCTTTTTATTTTAGTAGTACATATTAACATTGTTGTGAAGTATCTCACGGACCAATCATTGGACGATTTTCGCTCGTTTTTGTGCGATCTTAATATGGTATTCACAAAATCGGGTTCGGAAAAGTGATGCTGTTAAAATCTGATAAACATTAAATGTTTCATTTGTCGTAATAATATTGTTCAAGTTAGACAAGCGATATAAATATCAATCAACTTTACATAAATAAAATGAAGAAGAGTTTATTATTACCTATTTACTTACCTAATTTATTATAGCGTCCTAAAAACGTATAATTCGGAAATCGTTCAAACCAAACCGCCAATTTCCAAAAACAAAAAGCTATCGAATTTGGGAAGAATGAATCAAAACAATTTTTACAGCGATAAAAAATAAACGCCTTCTAATTTCCGAACAATGGAAAAACTTTCAACCGTCAGTAGTGACTTGTCCGGTATCGACATAAATAATGTTAATGCGGCATAAAAGGCGTTTTTCGATAAATTTATATCCGAAAACGTCCATTTTTGCACCGAAAGGCTCGGGAAGTATAAAGTTGTTCATACATAATTCATGCCAGAGTACATTTTTGGAACTTAGTCACCTTTAACACAGTAATGCAATTCGACACGTAACTGTCAAAAGGTCGAATCTTTCTTGATATTTCCGATATACATACATCCTTATTCCATGGCGGCGTGTTCGAATTTCGAATAAAAGCGATAATGTTCCAAGAGCTTGCTAAAGTTGCCAAAGTTCTGATAAAATAAAACTGGCCGCTTGGAAACTGTCACGGCATCAACGGTTCTTCTTTTTAATTTTCGAACGCCTTATAAGGCGCTCATTATTGCCAGCCTCGAAAAATAACTTCCCAAATCATCAGTGTTGCTAGTTCGAAAGTTAATCTACCATTAGATGGCGATAATTAAAGAAAATCATCTTTGGAAATGATAGAATAAAAAATTAAACGTTTGTGAATACAGATGGACAGACAAAAGAATCTAAACGCAAGTCACTTCATACGAATTATCGTGGCTTTGTTTCAGTCAGCCACGAAAATACCATTTTTAATACCGAGTCGGTTTGAGTCGATTACCTATTGTAATTGTGAGTACATACCGATTGTACAGCCACTAATTAAGCCGTCTTCCTGAATCGGAGATGCGCGATGAATCTTAAATTTGACGAATTAATTATTCACATTGTATTTCGTATATCGTCGAAGCATTGGGTCGAATTTGGGTTTCGCTTTAAATATATTTGCACAAAGGACAATTACAATCCTAGGTATCTTAACATCCAAATAAAAGACATATTGGTATCATAGTGACATTGAAACTCATTATCTTTAAAATTATTTATTTAATGTTCACTGCCACTAATATTCCAATCCTATCTTTTATTTCTTTCAAGAATGCGGTAACAAAGATTTGCTTTTTTTTTTGTTATACACAATCTTTATTAAAATTGAAGAATACGTAGTTATAGAATAAAGTTCATTATTCATTATATGTCGTTTCGTTAATAACTTTTCCAACAGTCCTATTTTAAATGCATCATAAACCATTGTCCATACAGAAGCACCGAATAATGAAGAATCGTGTTGCATTTGCGTATAATAAATTTACATACTAGATAACATACATGTATGTACGTCTGTGTGCGATCCCCTAAACGGGATTACCAAAGGGGTGAGTCCAGTTCCGTCATCAATTATTTTGGTGAATGCGTTCGGCTTTCCAATTTTAAAATAAACTCATATTTTAAGGGAAGGGAGATAGTAATAAAATTACATGGGGGCTTCGGAGATAAATCTCGTATAAATGTCGCCCTTTACTTTTGAAATATTTTATTTAGTCAAATTTTTAATACTAAATACTCACTCTTATAAGTAGTAGTTCAGAAATCTTAACAAGCGTACCTGTGAAAAAAATAACAGTCTTATTAGTCTTATTACCGAATTCCAAACTTTACAACACAAATTTCGAATAAAATTCAAAACTATAAAGATTGTAAATAAGAATGATGTTCTAATTGGGAACGAATCGATCGCTTCCAAATTTAAAATCTGATAGCCGTTGAACTGTGCAGCCGTTTTCTAACAAAGCACGGAACGGGCATGACGGTTCGAAATTCGAAAATGGAATATTAGATAAAGTGAAGCCATTATTCGCCCGAAAGAATACTTAACTATTGGTTTGAGTTTAATAGAAAACGCGTAGGTTGTTGAATTACTGGGATTTTTACTCTTTTTTTACTAGTATTGTGATAAATGCGCCAATTATAGTATCATAAGAAGTTTCATTGGCGTATTGGGGTCATCGACTTGAGTATTCTCAGTGCGTGTGACGCTATGCACAAGTGACCTCTTAATGCGACTTATTGGTTACTCATTTAAAGTGCGACTCAGTCTGTCGTCGCATCACTGTGGAGGAATTCAAGACCCCCTTGTATTAATCTAGGCACATATAATGTTTCCTCCGACTGCGGCCATCGAAGCCTTATTAGGAGTATGAGGGCTCATTGTAATGTAAGAGCAATAAACACGGAATAACGCTTCAATCATTTAAGGAGTGAATATCATTTTTATTATGGAAATAGGTCTTCATTAAGGTCGGTCGTTGTAATATTATTCTAACGCGTAATTCTAAAAGGACGTCTGTCAGTTGAATTTTAATGTCGCATACGCTTTAATTAATACAGTGTATTTATCACATAGCAAGATTGATCGAGTCGAGTGTTGAAGTGATAGTTAAATAATGAGTTATGCAGCTATTTCAGAAGTGGAAACACCGATGACACTTTAAAGTTGCATTGGCAGTGTTTCGTCAGGTGATCAAAATGCGGTTAGCATGTTTTTAATTCATATATACTTACAACCTTTTAGTTCTTAGCTTCTTTATAGTTACGCCTACACTTTGTGAAACAAAAACACGCCACAGTTTGAGAAAACATCGTTAAAAATCTAATATTTAATTTAAATGTCTGTTGCTAGTAAATTCACATTTCAATAACGATCGCGCCCAATAATAATAAGTTCAACAGTTCTGCAGACTGCTGCTGCTAGTAGGTATGTCACAATTAAGTATTTGTATATAATTATTAAATTTTGAGTCGATCCATTGTAAACTTCTTAGATGTGTGGCTTTTGGTACACATTACTTTTTACTGCGCTCATTTTTGCAACTGACACCACGGACGTACAGTTGGTTTTTATTGATCGATCGATGAATGTTTCTGTTCGAAATGGGATTGTGAAATCATTATAGAAACGCCGAATTAAAACAGATTGCGCGCAGAGTTCCACAAAACATCATTAAATTCAATATTTCGTTTAAAAAGCACTCCACATATCAGTGCCATTAATCACTAAAACTACCGACCTTCAAGGAGAACATCGGAATAAAATCGCCAATCGAAATAAAGCACTTAAAGCGAAACGTCATTATCGCACAACATAAATAAAAAATACACTGAAATCGAACGCAAAAATTGAATATCGAACTCGATTTAAAACAGAATACGAATTTTAAAAATACGAGCACGGCCGAGCGGCATTAATTAAAAATTCTCGGTAGAATATTCAAAAATAGAATTCGCATTCGAACGCTCCTTGTACGGTTGAAGTTTGAATTTGGAAGGAACAAAAGGAGGAGCGCGCGGGAGCAACCCTTTTAGCGCTGATAATCTGTTCCTTGGCCGTGTTGTGTTTTGTTTTTTATTTGTTGTCACTTTTTTGTCCGAACCGAGATTGTACGCAACATTCTTTACTTCGAAACGGAGCTTTTTAAACTCGTATTTTTTATTCTCTTTATCGAATCGCGTGCGGTTTAATTGACGAATGGTCTCGAAGGAAATGTTAATATGTTTTTGAGGTCCGTTGCCTTTTTACGGGTGTCACCCGGTTCAAAGCTTAGGTGTCCTGATATTGTATAATTTAGTGCAACGGGTTTCTGCCTACGCTTTGAACTTTTGCCGAAGAGTATTGTATCACACGGGCTGAGTCAGGTTTGTTTTGACCTCAAACTAGCTCACCCTTTTCATCTTGACTCTGCAAATATAAGATGACCTATACGCATCTGTGGCTGAGCGGGCAATGGAGACGTTAGGCATTGACGCAGTAAACATCCTTGACAACGATCTTAACAGAGGATATCCCTATGCTCTTGTTTTATGTCTTATTGTAACGATTGTACACGTGGTTTTATGGCATTACGTATGACTCTACGTAATAATTCAATTTGCGTATCAGAAGAAACTGCTCTGGCAAGCTTGAGTGTTTTGTTTACATCCAGCTAAACTCTAATCATTATTTTTTTGTTAAAAACAGGTACGCATATACAAATTACGATATTATAACACTAATAGAATGTAACGTAAGAATACCGGCTACACATTTTATCTGACTTAAAATCTACCCCTTTCAAAGCATAAAGAAAAAGCTGGCTGGTTTGAATTGCTTCGAAATATAAAAATTCAAAAATAGAATGCAATCCTTCCGCCCTCGGTGCTTTACATGAAATATTATTTTATGGAATCAACATCTGCTTTGCGTGTGTGTGCGTTACGAGTGGTCGGGTTTATGTACACAAGTGAAGTAATGTAAAGTTAAAAGTTTCAAGTGGTTATCGTTTTAAAAATACGATTTGATTTTTTAGTGTCGGTTAATATTTTGTCGGGATGGGATGTAATGAAATTATGTTTATTAATTTGGTAAACTGAAATCGTTATTAATATAGTCGAAATAGTCTAAGATGCAGCCTGAATCTTTCAGCTAAGGTATTTTATAATGTGATTGATATTCCGTAGTATAATCTTTTATCGGAATGTAATGAGATACCTACAATAAAGTTATAGTTATTGAATATAATTAATAAATAATAATAAAGTTATTGTTATTTCATTGTTAAAAATATGCGTTAAAATACACTGTGAATAGGGAGGAACGGGGTTTTTACGCGATTAAATGTTTTATAAAATTACAGTGCCTTAAACATGTCTACATTAGTGAAATATATAAGTATGTATAAGTAAGTAATTATAGTTCCCTTTTGCAGTACAAAGTCCTTCCAATTCACTCAAATCACCCGGCCAGGATTCATTTTTTTAAATTAGAACGAAAAGTGAAACCCTTCCTTTTTTTGAATTGGATTCGTCACGGCCGCCCTATTGTATCATTTCCACTACTCACTTCATTCACATGTCCAATTTTCGTTGGTGTTAAACTCAATCTCTCTATGCATAGATTAAGGTCCATTTTGTGGTATACTATTGAGAGAGATGCGTCTTTGGGAAAGTAAGGAACGTTTATTAAATCCGAACAATGCATGGGATTTAAAAGATGTTATTTGAATTTGGAACGTGCATTACCTACACTATTCGATCGATGAATGTTTCTGTTCGAAATTCATTCGAATTATGAAATTTCGCAAGTACGCAAATGGAACAAATGGAATGTGACTTGCTTGCACAGATATTTAATTTTCACAACTAGTAATTTACAAAAACATCACTGCATGCAATTAAAAATTGCAACATGATATCTATGAACATTTAAAGCGCGCTTATAAATTGTTCATTATTACCATGTTTTACACCAAAGATATTATGCACAAATTCGTATCGACTTTAATATCATAATGTCACATTTACATCACTCGAAAACACCACAATCGTTAGTGGAAAAAATAAACGGACCGAGTTATAAGTCTCAGCTGTGTTAGTTTTGGTATTACGTTTTTTCCTCTACCCTTTTTAAATTTAACTCTTTTGACTATTTTAATATTTCGGGAACATTTTTAACTTGGGGCGAGGGTGTTTTTTGGTGTTTAGTACAATGGTTTATATTTTGGGAGTTTGGATGCGGGCGGACTTACATTCAAGATTCTATTGAAAAGAAAGGGTTCGGTTTAATCATGGATTTGGAGCTTTTATTTATCAATCAACGATTTTATTTTAAAAAGATAAAGAGTACAATAAAAAGCAGATGTGAGACGGGTCGAATCAATGTACCGCAAGTTTTAACTAACGTATCGCAGAAAGGTTAAAATAGAGAGTATAAAAAAATCGCCCAACTAATAAAAAAAACACAAATTATGTTTGAAGGAAACTATAAAATGTTCAACTATCAGATATTAAACTCTTCGTAAAACTCTTTTAGATGATTTGAACAATTTATACAATAAGACAATTAAACAAAATGACTTGTCAACATTACAGAAAAAAGTTGAACCCTTTACAATTAAAATCGAATAAAAATCTTCGAACAAAAAATCAAAGGAAGCGATCGGTTTCGAAGAAGAAAAAAAGCAGGGTGAATGTCCTTGTGAAGGGAGAAAGAACACATGACTGTGGCGGCGAGCGCATCGGTGGATGCATCGAAAGGATCATTATGCATTGCTTTCTTATACCTGACACTTTACTTTTCCGTTCTTAGGAACGGAGTAGTGGTTGTTCAAAACGGTGAAAAGTCGAAGTGATACAGGATTACAGGAAGTTCAGTCGAAGACACATGTTAGTGTCATAATATTACGTATTACACGGTTCTTTGTAAAAAGATTGAAGAACCAGGTGTTTGATATAGAATTTTTAATTAGACATATTTGAATTTGGAACGATGTTCAATTGTTTGTAACTGAAATTATCGTTGAGGAAATTGGTTTTGAATTTCGGTTAAGTTCAGTTCGAACTTTGAGTTGTTAATACGATGAGCATCGAATGTAACCCACAAATTGGTGTTACTTTAAGCAATTTTCTGTGGTGGGCTCGTAAAAATTTATATGGCTCATACTTTTGCCCCAAAATGCCTGGACTTTTAAATTTAAAATGTTATGGGTTCACGTCCACGTCTTTTTGCTTTACAAGGACGTGATTCTTCCGTAATAAATATATGAATAAAAAGAGTTTTTACCATATTGTCAGAAACTATCCTGGTTAACTTCTCATAAACAAAGCTACTAGATGTCTGCGGAAGAAGTCTGCTGGATAATATGACGATGATAATGTGTGTGTAACTGTCTATTGTACTACTTTCCTACTAAATATATAAAACAAGACAGCAGACTGGTCTGATTACCGATCGACCAATGAAACTATGGTAGTAGCTAAAAGTTATTATTGTACGAAGCGAATTATCCCGAATTCACATAAATCCGAAAATAATTTGCTGATAAAAAATTATTATTTTAATCGGTTATAATACAACCCTAACCTATCCTAATGTAATTAAAATATCACAGACAACACACTGCAAATAGGATCGCTTAGCAAACAATCGCTTTCGGAATCATGAAAATTTTACGTTGATATTTTTCACATCACGATTGGGGCTATGCCTAGTACATTTAGACAATTGTCTAAAAACCGCGGTCCGGGCGACTTTTGTCCGAAATTCGGTGGGTAATTTTAATCGGTTTTTTGGGAATTTCAGCAACGTTCACCAAGTCATCAGCCCACCTTGTGGCTGCCTACCCACGCTGCATCTTCCGGTGCGTGGTTGCCACTCAAGAACTCGTCTAATAACTGCGGTTAATTAAATCCCTCGCACAAACGCGCGACATTTGTCCGAAAGTCCGAAATAGATAATACCCGTGCGTCATTTTAATCGGTTGTTTGGAGATTCTGCGCACCTGTTGTGCACTCTGTTACAGCTGTTTTGTTAGGTAATTGTTTTGGTGCATATGCAATATTCTCATGAGACGTGCATTATTATTTATTAGTTAGGTAATTAAGAAATTTCAATTCAACATGGTTTTTTATTTTTGTATTTTTTTTACAGTTGGCGGAATGAACAGTACGTTAGTGATTTTTGGAGATTCATTCTGTTACAGCTGTTTTATTAGATAATAGATAACTGTTTTTATTTAATAGATAATAGTGTATAGTAAAATATCCAATATTTGTCCATTAGACACATTAATCATACTTACCTACATGTCTGCAGTCTGCATACGTAACTTCGTTAGTTATGAACTTTCATACTTACCTACTGCCAGCCATACAGTGCCATCCCAAGTAGCAAACAAGCTGCAAAAGCGCTTAATACAGCCCTTATATTGCTAATTTAAGCTGAATAAAGGCTCTAGTACAAAACAGCTACAGATAGCTTTTTTGCTATTTGGGATCTGTTTGGAAAAAAGTATTTCTGAAACAGCTGGACAAAGTTTAACTAATTTTGATACAGGGATAGATGGACATCCAAAGGTATCCTATAGGATACATTTAACCCGATTAATATGGCTACGAAAAAAAACGCGGTCGAAGTTTTAGTTACATATACGAACCATGGATCGAAGCTACTTAAATAGACTTTGAATGCTTTTTAAGACATCATATTTCTAGCTAGCTTGATCCTCTCAAATAAAAAATAAAAGAACGTCATGAGACAAAATAATTATACAGCGCTAAGTTTTTTCAAAGTAGCCCCTGCATTTAAATCTTATAACTTGTTAACTTTCATGTCAAAATTTACTTATTATTTTGTGAAAATATCTTTATGGATCAATTATCTATTGTGTATAAGAAGATACCTACAGTCGGTACAAACAAATTTATTCATAATCATAATGTATGTTGTTAATATTAAATTTGCTACATTCAGTTTAAAATAAATGAACGCAAACTTTCATCAACCAGAAAACCCAAAAAAGAACTTACCTACAAGTAAATCTTTTATCATAACACGTGTCTTTGATTCCCAAAGCGCACATTAGCCTGTCACCCACATTTAATTATACATACATTATAATTCGCTCTACAGTGCATTAATAGACTACGCGGTAACAACCCATAAATCCGTGCATTTTTCGCAAACGCATAAAATCCAACGCACCTATTATTGAAAGTATTAAAAACAGATAAAAATATATCTGTCCAGCTCTAGCGGGATAGAGCGCTCTCGCTCTGGCGGCGCGCGCGCTGCTATTGTGTCTGGCGCGACTTCGCGATCTCCTACCATCTCCCTTTCCCCCGCTAGCTCTGTCCCGCTCTAGTGCGTGTCAATGCAGTTTATTGTAGACATTAATGGCTCTGATTACAAATGTAAATTTTCACCGCGCGACTGCGTTGGTCAGTTTTTTTCTGTTCGATTTCTCTTTATGGTATTAAATTGTAGAGGAATTAATAATGAATGTTTATGTTATAGTTTTTTTTTATAAGCGAGACCTATTGTTTCGATCGGAGATTAGTTTCCATTATTCAGGTTTCTTTTTTATTTCTAATATTACAACAGTTTTATGGTTTGCAATGTGTAGATTTTAAAAATTTGTATTAATGAAAATCTAATGAAAAAAAAACAAGGAATAGGTATTTAGCGTATGTTCTACTAATTCTACACTTACCTACCTAAAGCGAAGAACATTCGCAGTATATTTGTGGAAAATCTATTGTCTCCCAAACAAAGACAGTTGGAACTGATGCAACTTAGACGAAAATAAAATAATCAAGACTACATTACGCATGTCGAACGCACACTGACAGACGGACTTACCTATTATTCGCATATCAGGGCACTTTATTTATAAAGCACCACCAATATAACCTGGTCCTCTCATTTAGCTTTGGTCGCTACAATGGTTATCTAGTTCGGGGGTGCATCAGGGGTCTTGTTACGCTGGCCGTCCGATACAACGGTTTCCCAACCGAATACCGTTCGCAAAAGATCTCAAACTGCTGCCAATTTTCAGAAAGACAGAGCTAAAATAATTGCTGCAAACGCGCCCTATTTCGAGCGCATACAGTTTAGATAGAATTTAATTCTAGAACGTTATTATGCGATCGTCTGTTGTTGCTGGCTGAAAAGGTTAACGTTCGAATTTTGGAAATGGAATACGAGTAGCAGTTTTTCTGTTACAATAGAACAGTTACATTTCATTTGTTTACTATCTTGATAGCGGAAGAAATGCGCGTTTTTGCGACGCAGCTCGCAGTGGCAAATTCGATGCGTATGTTTGGGACACGTTTTGTGGTGAGACATATTTAAAAAAAAAAACTTAATGGCTTTTAAAATTTATCTATTTAAACTATTATAAAAAACGATATTTTCATAGAGATATACTTTTATTGAGCTTGATTTCATCAAATAAAATACTTAAGCAATAAAACTCTTAAAGGTGTATTTATATTTAAAATAACGATAATTTCATTGCTTATTCTTTTCACAATCCAAAAATATTGTAAAACATATGAAATTTTGATTGACTTTAACGCTCCATTTCTTCACAAACATGTTTAGCAGCTGTGGCGACTCCATGAACGTACTTATTAAATACTCGTTCAAAAGCACAAACAATTATTATTGTCACTTACCAGCATTGCCTATAAATCCGACACGCGAATTTTGGCAGTAAATCCCTTGGCAGCGCAAATCACATTACATTATAATACTTATGGAATGCACCTTCTGTTTACGCGCATTTTTATTATCGGCTAAAACTTCCTGTATCGATTAAAGTGTTATTTCTTGGCGGCAAAACATGTGTAAGAGTGCGCATCTGTCTGAAAAAAAATGTGAAAAATGCGCAACGTGGAACAGCAATAAACTGTTAGAAGCGCCATCGCTCATCACCGGGCATTATACGTCGTAATCTTTATGGAGCTCACCGAACTATCGCCCGCAATAACCGACGCAACGACAATTACATTTGCACACAATACGCAACAGAAAGAAAACAAAATAATCAGCTTTTCTAAATTCGAATACAAAGCGACGTTCGAAATACGAAAAGGCATCAGTCGATAGAGCTAGACCGTTGCCAAAATGCCAGCGCGACGAGCGAGCGACAAACAATTAGGAATGCGTTATATTCCAAATTCAAATGCGACTATCACAATTTGAATTTGGAATAAATTTGCAACGTGCAGCAAGTTCGTCGAAACGCGACACGTTCGGGTTCCATTTTCGAACGCGCTTTAATAATGTACGCGGGCGGTTAATAATTTAATTTATAAATAGGTGAGAGAATTTATTCCGCGGAGTATTTATAAATTCGTCTAAATGTCACGGGAACAATGGAGTGGCCGCGTCTATTTAAGATTGATGAGTAACGAATAATCCCCGTTGTTGAAGAAGGCGGAAAGTCACTTGCGTAACGCTCGTATGAATGTCAGATTACGCCCGATAGGTAGGTATTATTTTCAGTAAACGATACGTATCTCTGTCTGTTTGGAGTCGACGTTGCGTCTAATAGTTTAAGCATACCAGTATTCGGCTCCACTAATCTTGACTGGCAACGGCGATTTCACTTAGAGATGATCGGATCTCATTTTTTTTACGACTCCACGGCAGCGCAGAATTTTAATGAAAATCGTGATTGAGTTTCTAAAAGCCAAATTATATCGCGGACTCTTAATCGCCACTAAAAGACGTCTTAAAATTTGACGGGCGCATTCATCAAAAATAAGAAAATAATTAATACCCGTTTGGAGCCGAACTCCGAACAACAATAAAACAATACCCGGCTCGCAAACCGAAACAAAACACAGAAAAATATGAATTCCGATCGGAACGGCCGTGGAAACAAAAGATGGCGGATTTAATGAAATGAAATAAAATATAAATTCCTTTTGCAAGCGAGAATTCTTACATTTTTAATTTGCTGCCGCGGAACGAGGCTAAAAACGTCGGTCTCAGATTCATAAGCGGCCCGGCGGTTGAGCCGGAATATTCATTTTTATTGAAAATCAATCGCTTAGTGACCAAGATTATTACAAATCTATCCCCAAGCTACATAAAGCAGTTTTATCCATTTATGAAAATGTTTGCCGCCTTCAGCGGATGTCTTTTATTTTCCGCCAATAGGCAATAGTGGTTTTATAATGATCTAAGCTGACTCTATAACAAAGTTTGCCAAACGTTAATCTCAATGTCATTTATCAACACATTCTTAACACTCCGTGAATCAGAATCAATACGCAACTATACAGCATTAGGCTTTCGACCTTAAATTCTTTAATTATTTCAGGTTTACACTACTTCTTCCTTGGATATATTACTGTACTGAACTAAACCTCTATAAAATTGTTTTGATAAGCATTCCTAAACAACCATTTAAAATGTCGTGTCATCATCTTGTACCAATTACAATGACACGCTCAATAAACGTCAAAATTCATGAATCATTAGAGTGAATTAGGAAATCAGTCAAATGAATCATTTCGGTGAACACTAAAACTCGGTCTTTGATTCGTTACGTTTCCACTTTAGTTTTCCCTTGCAACAGATTTTTGCAGGATTCGAATGTCTTGGAATTTCCTGGTATTTATCAATCATTTTTGCGTAATCGCTGTCGGGTTTTCTGGTTATTGTTTCTATTTTTGTGGGCAAATTCCTTCCTTATTTTCGCGGTAAACGTCAAGAGATGAGATATTTCGTTTTTATCAAGACCGCGGTAATCTTTAGAAGATATTTTATAATCGGAATGTTTTTATATTCTTAACTTGTTTTTTTTTTATGAGTGGCGTATTCGGAACCTCTCTCGTTTGAATTAGTAGTGAAATGATATTCTATAACCGTCAATTTTAATCTACATAAATACTTTAAGTTTTCTGAGAACATCGCATAATAACACTCTCATCCACAAATATGAGATTTAATGCATCATGAGTGCAGATGTGTTTCCAATATTGAGAAAGAGCAGATACTGCAAATTTAGCCCAACAGAAAAACGTTGTAAAATATTATGACCGTCATTTAATGTTACGTCCTTCTGGTATTGGATTCCGTGGGGGAATCGAAGGATGGTAGAAGCTGAAAAGTATTATAATGGCTTAAGTTTCATAGACGTTTATGACTTTACTCAACTAAAAGTAAAATTTCCAGCGAAGTGACTAACAGTCAACAGAGTTATTTATTTGTTTCGGCTTTTATGAGTAAACGCGTATCTCGTTTCAAAATATCAACTTTATCTTTACTTTATTATGAGTTTTATTATAAACAAATGTCGCGAGAATGCCGTGAATTTAGCAAAGATTGTACAATAGTGACACCGATACTATATTTGTGCTTTTATGGGGATGACTACTAGACAATGATAGTATGTATAATAATATATTAACACATTAACAAGTATGTTCTATTGTATCGTTATAAATAAGTAGGCACTAATACTATAATCGGTTTATAAGAGCCAATAAAAGTCTATAAACAGATCTAAGGAGGTAAAGCATCGACAAACAAGATGACACATTCGAATTTAGAACAGCGATCAATTCGACCCGGCTCGTATTCTAATTCGAAAATCGAACATCGCCAACCGCAACTAAAAGCGGGCGAATAAAAACGTCAATTTTAAAAGCATAATTTAATTGAATAAACATTATTTGTGGGACGGGAACAGTCGAAATGGAACAAAAGTATTTTAAACCATCAATCCGGGAACGCGGTAATAAAATCAATCATTTTGTTCGTAACGACTGTTCGAGATATGAAATTTTTACATTTGCCTCCATTCGATGGGGATCGGTCGGTTTTGGCTTAAAAATAGATATTTTGAGTGCATGAGATAAGTTAGATGGATGCGGCGTTTTAAGCGGACAGATGATCGCTTTATACTGTTTTTGTATTTGTTCATTGTACCTATTTATAATGTACCTACTCATGTAAGTACATATTCATGTCTTACACTCAAATTCAATTGTGTAACCTACTGAAAAATACTATTGTATTCTTATTAGTTTCGAGTTGTTGTTGATAAGTTTCCCAAGAATTGCCGACACCTTATAAGATTCCAATAACATTACCCAACTGAGTCCAACAATTTAAAAATGTCTATGATTATTTTTCATAGGTTATAGGTACTACTTTGGCTGTACAGTCAGCTACGTTTTGAAAAGCGATCAACTCCCCCTCCCCTTACCTAAACTTAGTTTACCTTTAGATTTTTGGGTATACTTTAGAAATTTAAAGAGAAAATAACTTGTACTGTACACATTGTACGAATAAATTACCCCTTTTTTTATTTTCTACTTTTTAAGCGTACCTACACTTCGTGAGACCTGTATTCGATTCGAACTAGCCATTATCGTTACGCTTCTAATCCTAAAAGCCGGTGCCACGGTTAGTGTCGTTTACGTTCATTAATAATATTTAACAATTTGTTAGACCAATTACTCTGCCTTTAACAGATGTCGGTTGAGCGCTGTCACATTCGTTAAATAACGCTGTAAAGAGTTTGTCGAGTTCCCGGCGACCACACAAAACGAAACGTTTACGAACAAGTTTTTGCAAAAGAAAAAAGCTTTGATAATGCTGCAGTCTTCGTTTTTTGCTGAGATTAATGGGTAATTGAGAGATCTTCAAAAGTTCGAAGGTTAAAAATCCCTATACACATCTACACTACATTATAGAGACGATAACCAGTCTTAAAAAAAACAATTCCAATGAGCAATTAATTTTAAGTAAAAAATATATTTCAATTCTCATTGAATTATCAGAAATTAAATATTGGAACTTATTTTTATAAGCGGCCAGCATTGTAACGCCTTCGTAGGGTTTACATTTGAAATCGGAATATGAGCGTAACCGCTCCAATTTCAAATTTGTGCATATATAGGCAGCCAGCATTGTACGCACATTCTCAAATAAGTCGATAATTTAATATAAACTCTGTTTTACATGTATTCTCGCACGCGTTGATGTTCTAATTCCAAATTCGAACGCGTTTTCACAGCCAGTACTTATTCTGGGCGCATTCCATTTTCAAATAAGATAATAATTAAATGGAACTTAGACGCGTCACTTAGGTCGTAAGCCGTGTTTAGTGACAATGGCGGGCGTGGTTGCTGGCTAGCGGGGAATAATTACCCCCCTCCCACCCCTTAGTAAGGGGGGGGGGCTCGTGCCTTCATTGAGCATTGTCTTTTGACCCTGCGCGAGAGTTTCATGCTTATTAGATTGTTAATGTTTTTGAAAGATTTTATCGATCCCCTCTCAGTAAAGAGGAAGGGGGACAGGACATGAAAGGTCAAAAATATTGAAAAAATTTAAGCCAACGGTTTAACTGTTTTTGATGTTCCCATTATTGCCAAATCTCCGAGATTCTGACACCATTTCCGGTAATTTGGGAGACCATCTACAAAGTAACCGAAAATACCGTCCAAATTCGGAATTTTGACGACCACCGAAGTCAAGGCGGTTAAAAGTTTCGGAGAAATGCCCGATTTCATTGATGCGTGACAAAGTAAAAAGTGATACTTGTACACAGGTTGAGTTAAGTTTACACCACGCTTGTATGCGGCGCGGCGTTATAGATGCGAGATGCAAACTTAATACAATTACTGTATAGTAACTTAAATTACACGTAGTTTCAAAGTCAGTCCGATAGTTGTAACCAGTGTAGCGTAAAGGAACCCGGCTAGCGGAAGGTTGTGGGTTCGATAGGTACCCATAATTGGTGTTTTTTTAGAATGTTATTCGTTTACATTTATCATGGTACTTACTAATGTTTCAAGTCACGGTTGGGCATCTTAATGACTCAATCATTGACTTATAAGAATCTGACTAGAATTACGTGTTCAGTTCACATGAAGTTAGCGAGAAAAAATTCAACGTGTGCTGGAATTTGTAAACTACTCTTTTGTATAGCTTTGAAACAGTCAATGATAAATACACGTACATATCTTATTAGTTATGCAGTTACATAGTCTACAATGCAAGTTTAATTACAAAGGCCTACGGCCAAAACTAACAAGGTATTTCCAAAACGACAGTGACAAAATAAGAACCAATCCATTATATCACCGATAAAACACCTTTCCGTTGACAGATCGTGATTCTAATTATTTTATGTTAATAAGACAAAAAAACACCTAGCAACATGACATTGGCGGTCAACGTTTTTTTTATATAGCTATCGTTCCTTGCGTTCGTAAAAGAATGCGAGGGCCACCCCGCGTGGGTTATTGCGAATACGTGAAACTGGCGCGTGCCGGCCTCTCCATACCCCACACTCCACAATAAAGGCGTATGTATAGACCCCAGCCTAATCCACCTACGACCTTTCGGTATCAACCACACGGCATACACAATACGCACCTTACGTAACATCACACGCGCGCTGAATCACTGAATTACGATTTCTCTATCACACCTTAAACGACTTAAAACAATGCGATAGATCCAAATTTATTACACAGTAAAAAACGTCTAGACGAAAGTGCGTGAGTTATTTTAAAATTTCATATTTCGAACACGAGTAAAAAACGAAACGGAATTCTTTATCTCGGAACCATCGTTCTAAATTCAAAATATAAGTGAAGCAATTGAAAAACGAAACGAACTTAGTTCATGTTACGAGCGCGTTCCAAATCCGAGTGTATTCAAATATCGAATGAGTCGAGATGGATGGATTATGACGGGCGGGAGACGTGGCTGGCTGGAATACATCTTGATAATGCCGCGATCGTTTTTTTTCTATTACCGTTACGTTTCTAAATAAAAAAAAAAACGCAAATGTTCATTTTTACTAACAAAAAACGATTTAAAATTGCAAATCGCCACGGCTTTCTAGTAACCACCTAGTTAATAAGATAAAATTATTTATTACCAGTCATCTTTCTTTAAAGTAACAAACCGAAACATTCAATCAACTAACGATTTGAATAAAATATTACTCAAACTTATAAAATCATAATGTTAGGCGTAGAGGCCAGTTCGTTTCGGCGGCCATATGATCCCATTGATTGATGGGTGACCACGCAGCGAGCGGCCGCCTCCATTCGGCCGGGTTTTTAATAACACATTCATATTTTGAGAGATCATATTAGAATGGTTATTTGGTACTCTCTTAAGGATATTGACCCCGCACGAACTAGACTTCCATGTTTTGAACTTAATTAAAAAAGTAAAAAGTACCCGTGCCTCCGTGTTTGCGGATCAATCTTTAATTAATAAGCGATTGAACGGTTCTGACACGTATTCATAAAGACGAATAGTTTTCACGCATGGCATTTTGTTAATTTCCTGTCGGTGTCAAGTAAAATGACGCAACCTGTCAAAAAACGGTCGGATCCAGTTCCCTGAATCCTGGACACTGGAAGTTCTAAGCGCAGTTCTAATTTCGAATCACTCACGTTCTATTTTCAAAACAGAAATTTGAATATGAACCGAAAGTAACTGCGGGAGTGCTTCTGTGTTTGTAATTCGTCCGTTTGAAAATGGAACGTCTTTTTCTTATTATGAATGCGTTAAGGATGCGAGAGCATGCGCTCAACGGTTTAGTAACTGATGCATTAATGCCTCGAATGATCTGTATCGTTTTTTTGTCCGACGCCTGGAGATTGGTCATTACACATCTGAATATGTGTTCTCCACAAAAAGTCGGATCACGATTCGGTAAAAACTTGGAACGAGTGTAGTGATGTAAGTAGATAGCAAACGTGCTCTTTATGTTATTACAACTCGAGGTTTCCGGCTGATTGGAGAGTTTTGAACAGGAACTCATTTTAGTACACAAATTGATTTTTATTGAGTCGTTACGTTTATTAAAAGGGGAACTCGCTCTCAGAACCTATTAGTAAATTGCTTAATAATGAAATATCAAATATCTTTTATTCCGGTGATGAAGCGAGCTCGCCCGTCTCGTAATTAAAGTCTCCATATTCCTTAAACATGGGAATTAACCTCAATTGAGGGATCGCTCTATTTAAATTACTCGTAACGTACTATTCAGCTTTCTGGAAGCGTGTGACACGTCACTTTAATTTGCTCCTGGCAGCTGAGACGGGCCGTTACACTCGTTCATAATTTGTCCGCCATTCCGATTCGAATTCGAAATTCGAATTTAAAAACGCAAACAGAATGCGTTAACAAAGACGGCGCGCTGACGTTTTTAATTTTGTTTTAATTCGATGCATTTAATTGTATTGTCTTTATTAATCTATTTGAAATATGTTGCCAAAAAAGAGTGGACGAAAGATCGCTGTAAGAATTTAAAATTTTACCAAAAACGAGTTGAGGACCTAAAATCGTATGCTAAATGAGCCCTGACGCGGGTTAGCAAAAATCACAACGCGTATTGCATAAATAAATCTTTTATTTCGCGTTAAACCGGAGTTTAACACGTTTCCTGTTTTTGAATGGCTTTCTTTATACCGTTTTTATACCGACCGGTATACCAGTCCGCTTCCTTCTTTACCCGTAGAACCACGATTTTGCATAAAAATAATGTAGCTATTGTGCCTTACAATGATATAAAATTATCATAAGATTCATGAGGCGCACACGGGCTTAGTAATAATCTCATATTTGAGCCCGTCCCGTCCGCCATCTTTAAAACAATGAGCGTTATTGTCTCTTCTTAATTCCATTTTTGAAAAAATAATCCATTTCGCATTTCATCGCGGCCGGCTCATTGATTCGCCTCAAACGAACCAATTTAAACTTTATTGTACAAAGTTAGAGTAAAATCTTGTAAGTTGTATGTAACACAGCTGGATTCCTTCACGTTTTGTTTGCCTGGACAAAATTGGATCTTATCTCGCGAAGTGAAGAGTGAGAATTGTTTACTAATTGGTTTACGACAATTGCATGTGTGAGGAGGGAGATAGAGCACGTGGGAGCAAGACGGCGAATGAATGCACGATTTTGCAATGTGTTTTATTAACATAATTACGATTGTCGGGACAAATCGGGATGTTCGATATTTCGTTGTGATGTAGTTACATCTGCAAATTCTTAAACGCAATTTGGGGAAACATCAAAGGGGTTGAAAGTTAGTAAGTAAACTTAACTGAAATACCGATAAGTTTCCTGTACAGTCCTTAGAAAGAACTTACTTGATGAGGTATCAAGTAAGTCATCAATTTCGCTGGCTCAATATTACCTATGTTTCACATTTGACGAGTTCAAATTTGAACATTGTCATAATGACATGAAGTCTAATTCTAACTACTCTGAAAATGTAACATAGAACCTGTAATATTGTGCCAGCGATTTGTTGCTTAAATATACCTACTCGTACATGTTTTTTTTTTTTTTTTTTATTAAAGCAGTAACGTCTGCTAACGTAAACTAAATGTTTACAAATGAAGCGAAAATTGAAAAATTTAATGATTCGGACAGGATTCGAACCTGCGTTTCCAACGGCTTTCCGGGCCAACACTGGCGTCCTCCCAATTGGACCACCGAATCAGATGTCAGAGTCATTGAATTTTTCAACCAGTTGCTTCGACATGCCTTAGGGTGGCATCGTAGCGCCATCTACCGTAAAGATTTAGACTTTATCGTCGGCACCATCGTCTCAAATTTGTTGAGAATCGATAGTAACGATGTGCTACACCCAAATTACTTATTTTTTTTTTTATTAAAGCAGTAACGTCTGCTAACGTAAACTAAATGTTTACAAATGAAGCGAAAATTGAAAAATTTAATGATTCGGACAGGATTGGAACCTGCGTTTCCAACGGCTTTCCGGGCCAACACTGGCGTCCTCCCAATTGGACCACCGAATCAGATGTCAGAGTCATTGAATTTTTCAACCAGTTGCTTCGACATGCCTTAGGGTGGCATCGTAGCGCCATCTACCGTAAAGATTTAGACTTTATCGTCGGCACCATCGTCTCAAATTTGTTGAGAATCGATAGTAACGATGTGCTACGCCCAAATTACTTATTTTTCGGTGGTCCAATTGGGAGGACGCCAGTGTTGGCCCGGAAAGCCGTTGGAAACGCAGGTTCGAATCCTGTCCGAATCATTAAATTTTTCAATTTTCGCTTCATTTGTAAACATTTACTCGTACATGTATTACCCAGGTAGCAAGCAGTTTGTATAAGAGCTTAATACAGCCATTATACTCTAATTTAAGCTGTATAAAGTACTCAATCACAAGCTAAGAAAACGGGGTTGAAAATGGAATTGGGTTTTCATCTTTACAATTTAGTAGGGTTACCTTGACAAACACCATCTCTCGGGGAATTGGTAAAGTTGTGTTCCAGTTTACTAATAAGACTAAGTATTTTCCACTAATAAGCAGGGATCGTAAAATGCGAGCAAAATCGATAAGATTAAATTAGATTTTTTTATTTTTTTATTTCATAATATAAAATGTCAATATAAATTACACTAAGTCAACTTACATGCACTTATACTATGATCGTCACGTGTATTAATAATAAGAGATAAAATATGATGACATTGATAATAAAAAACTGCCGAATTAATTATAAAACAGATAAAATATTTACATGTCAAAATTATAAACAAACTAAGATAAAAAGTTCAAAGAAGCTCCTAAATGGATTGATTAAAATCACGTACGACAACCAGTGACGACCCTAGCAACTTCAATGAATTTTGCTCACATTTTCCGAACCCTGATAAGATATCCAGGGTGATAAGAAATCCATACTTCATGCTTAAACTCTCTCTCTCTTGTCGCTCCCTCATAACTGAAGATCGTGGTCATCACTAATGGACATCACACTTCGTGTAAATGATTTGCCTCCACCGAGTCCTGTGCCTGTCCATGCTTCCCTTACAACCGAGCAAAACTTGGACAAAGACGTGTCCTTTATCTGGTCGGTCCATCTGGTGGGGGATCTTCAGCTCGTTTACCATCTACAGTTATTAAAATACCCTTTAACTAACTAGTGTGTTGATAAATACTGACTATTATTCGATATATTTACAATTTTATAGGTGTATTTTTAATTCCTGTCAAGTCCAATTCGACCCACTTGCAATCTAATTTAATATTTGGTACGCGTACGTAGTCCCGATTACTCCGCTTTAGTAGGGTCATAAAAACTGTTTTGTCAATAAAACCTACACACATAAAACATAAACTTGTTTAAGTCCTTAAAATATTCTAGGGCAACTATGTCACAATAGGATAGAAAACGCAACGATTTGAAATAGAGCCCTTTTTGGTCATAAGTTCTCTTCATGCTACCTCACGGAATAGCATGTTATTTTTCTGGAATGTTCTGTAATTTATGTTATTATTTTAGTAATTAAACTCTAGGTATCAATTAATATAGTGATGACACTAACGCCATCTATCCGAACTAAACAAGTTACTTCTCAAACTGCCTACGTAATCTTCCTACGTTAGTGTTAGTTAAGTGAAGCATTGGCAAAGCTGGGACCATTTTCCCATCACACGTATCATTAGATTTTCTTTCTTTTCCCTAACTGTGTTGCATATAGGTACGGTCAGCATCAAAATTAGCTGATAAACTTTCTATCTGTCTTCACCGCACTGGTTTCATGTCCAATTCATTCTCTATTCAAGTGGCTCTTTTCTCTCTCAAATTAAACAAGCACCGAGTAATTTAGCGTTCAAAAAGTCCGTGTGCAGCTTCTTTCCTGGCGGAAAGACTCTTAGTCTTAGTATGTTTCATCGCTTTATATATTTATTATATAATATATATGTATTAATTATTATACTTGTATGTCGCACCCGTTCACGGAACAATGGTAACCCGGACCTTTGGGAGGCCTGCACGGAGCCGAAGCCAACGTGCAGAGGCCCTTTCGTCAATTTCATGAAATGTAAGGAGTACGCCATACACAGAGACAGCACCCGCTAGATGCAACAACTATTGTGATTGTTGTATTATTATTATACTGATACTGACCCGTTGGCATTGATCACCCTGTATATCAATTTCTGCTGCTAGCCGTCAGTGTCAAGACTGTGAGACTGTGCATCGCACTATATCGAACAGATTCGGTAGTCTGTGCAGGAATAGGAAATGATTTGTCGTAACGGCTTCATTTAGCAGTAAGACTACTAATTTACGCCGGATATGAGTGTCGGTTATAATAATATCCTTCGTATAACAACTATTGTGGCGAACCTAGTTTTAGGTTAAAATAAATATGTTTTCATATTAATTCTTGGGTAGGGTTACCAATTTTCTGGATTTCTCTGGTTATAATAATAGCCTTGGAATAACAATTGTTGTGGTGAATAGTTCTATGTTTAAATAATGGGATATTTTTTAGTAATAATTTTTAGTTATTTGTAATGTTTTCATTTTAATTCTTGGTGTAGGGTTACCAATTTTCCGGATACTTATTTCCCAATAATATTTTCGGCTTTCATATCATTCTTGAATTTATAACAATCGACTATAATCATTTATAACAATGATTGAGAATTTAATAAGTAAAATAATTAAAAAAATTGAGACAGTTAAATATATGATGATGATAATAAAATGCATATGTTACTTGCAAGGGCCAATGCGATTGATGAGCAAATTTTTATTTTGTTGCCGATTTCTTTTATTTAGATTTCAATAAAATTTGGTGAGTTGGTAAAGTTGCTTCTTCTGACCATGGTAAGCCCAATTTCACTATATGCCCTGAGAAAAAAACGAAATCGACAACAAAATAAAAATTTGCCCTGATATATTGTCATGCAAAAGTAAACAGAACACATCGCTAAAGTTGATATATATAAGTAGTGACAAGTTGGACAGATATCTTTACAAACGTTGAACATAGCTTGTTTTTTAAAGTAGTGATGGAAATTTACTACCTACTTACAATTTTCTTTATTATCACCAAGAACCAAGAATGCATGCCAGCTTAATTATTTTATCTGCTAAATTGAGCCGTAGACAAAACTACAATTTGTCCAACTAAAATTGGCAACAAAACAAGCAAAAACACCGACAAAGTCTCCTTTCTGCCCATACGAAACGTCAGAAATAATTATTACCATTTAAAGATTAACTAATAAAATAAACCGACCATTTACAATTGTAAATAACAATTAATATAGACCGTAGAAGGTCCGAGTGACAGACGGACGGACGTACGGCTGACGTATGCCCCTTATGGACGGACAGACAAGATGAGTATGTCCGTATGTCGCAATGTTACAAACTTGCGAGCTCTTTTATTTAGAACAAAGTTAAATACAACATTTCTAAAGCCTAATTTCACAGTACCTACTCTTTTTTTACCGATTTCTCATGTTCATGTAGGTATCATTTGATAGATCTGTTCAGTAACTATATTAACAAAGTTTTATAGAATTGGGTCTAAGTGACAAACTCCAAAAGTGCCTTGTCCAAAATATCGGCCAACGATACAATAGGGACGTATTTGGAATTTTGGACATCCCTAAATATGTTTGCCTCAGATTTTTCTTAGGCAGATAATTACAATTTCATCCTGTAAGTTTATCACGACAGTTGTCAAATTTCCATGTCTTAATAAAGATAAATAACATAACGGTTTTAGTGCTATTCATTTTACTTGTTAAAATTTCATTTTGGCTTTATTTGTTGTGTTTAGTAGAATTGTCTGTTAATTTTTTTTACTATTTTGGCCTTACAACGGTATACGTTAAAATGTGTACGTTTTGTTATATAATTAAGACATTGAAAACCGTGCTCGTAATAAAATGGTTGCAAAAGTAAATCAAATTAGAGCAACCTTTACTTTTAAAGCCGTTGACCTAGTTAAAATTCTAATTCAATTTCAAAGAAACATATTGGTAACATTATTGGCTATTTAGTGTACGACGTAATCAATTCTACTACACGTAGTAGAATGTATAAGGTCGTATCGCACTTTATTGCGTTACAAAACACAACTTTACCATACACAAATATAATCTAATTTCAAGTAAGTAACTAGTGCATTTATGTTTGTAAAAGTAACTATTACTTTACCTTAGGAATAATTACAAAAAGGTTTTACCTCACCAAATACTGTATACGCAAATTAGACTTTGCTGAATGCGCCGACAGTTCCAATTTCGAACACAAACAATTAACGCGAAAAGGTCGGGTACGGAAACAATTTTTCAAATATCGAATTATCGTTTCTCGATTACCATCGATTAAGCGTTCGATTTTCGAAAATCAAACGAGTCGGCTGTTTTGAAAATTGGAAACAGTTTTATGGAAACCGTTTAAGCGTTCGATATTTGAATGAATCACGTGTGAGTCAAGTCCATTGTTCAAACACAATACATCTATATTATCAAAAAGGGCTTAAGTGTAATCAAGTAGCTAATGTTTTTATGCCTTTTTGGTACATCGTAAACTCTGTATAGGTACCGAGTAAATTAGGAAATGTGTTTTTTATTGGAAAGGCTCATGGAATTACAATTGGAAAATATTTATGACACACGTATGGCTTCCCGCTACCGCCGTGGAACTATTTCGGTGATATTAAATTTTTAAAATGGCGGTGTTTATTCATCTTTTACGGGTTCCGCTGTTACTAATGGCGCCGTAAGTCACAGATGTTTTTTGGTCAAGCACAAAACCATATTCCAATAAATATTTAGACATCTACATTATCTTATACTAGTAGTTGTGATACAAAATAAACACTATAACTCTCTTGTGATCTGTGCAAAATTCGCCTGAGAACTGTATTTTATGTAACGACTCGTGACCGACTGACACGGACATGCCATGACTTTCGGCGGCAAGCGGCGCGGCGAGCGGTTGAGCGAGAGATCCGAGCGCGGCGGCCATACGAATGAGCGAGACACACGACCGCGCACCGCTACCTCTCGAAGCTAAAACCGAAGTCGTGGCCGAGCCGAAAAGTGCGCAGCATTACGACTGGCTACGAACTCTAGCATTATGATCTCGATTGTCAATCAGTGCCGCGGTTAGTATACTAGGTATCAGAGCCTCGAGTGTAAGTTACTAAACCAACAAGTTTCCCATATAAATAAAATTATCACAAGTTTTTAGCGTTTAAAGCAAACTTACACTAGAGCCTCTGCATCTTAGTTACACGGAACCCTGTTTCACTGACCGCTCACGCTTGACTCCTTATCAGATGGGTTCCAGCAACATTAATATGGCCATACACGCGGACCTCCAACCGCCACCAGTGATTGAGATTGATCGAACGATTTTCCAAAACTGATTAGGTACTATTAGACTTTTTTTATGCACGCATCATTTCACGGCATATAATATTAGTATTTTGAGAAGTGGAATAAATCAAACTTGAAAAAAAAAAACAAAAAAAAAACACTCAACTAAACTAAGTAACGTACGCATAGCTAGCCGCTCAAAGCTATTTCAATGACAAATATAAAGAAATCACATACTTACAAAACCTAAACACATAATCAAGTAATGGAATTTTGAGCTTCAATTTTGGCTGAGATCCTGTCTAATATTTTGGAGACGACCGTTATTTTCACTAAATATAGCTAAGAACCATCTCGACAAACAAATATTTCTAATTAATGAAAACCACGCTCAAATCTGTTCAATCGTTTAGGAGTTAAAACGCCAGACACAGTCGGAATTTGTCCTGATCCTAAAAGGGTTCCGTAATTTTAATTTCTGAGAACCCTAAAATAAGTTAAACTCATTACAACAGCCGGAAGAAACATGAATAAAGACCGAACTCCTCTGTTTATAGTTTAAACTTAAACATTTCCCGGTTTCATTGTTTTCATAAGAAAAAATATATATTTATTATTATAACGCTCACGTAGCGCTGACGTCATATCCTCGCTTGATAAGGGGGCTTCCGGTCACTCCTGAGTGAATGGATGACCGAATGAACGAACGACCTTTTACGCTCGAGGACGTTCGATAAGGATTTGGCGCAGTGAATGAGTGAATGACAGTTTCAGATTTGGGGATAATGTCGTACGTAGGTACGCTCTATAAAAACTTAGTACCGAAATGTTGTAAAGAAATTGAGGGTATAATAAACATTGGGTAAAAAATCAGATGTACAACACTGTACCGGCACACTGTTAATTGTAGGCTTTTTGGTTTTGTACCCTTACCAAATCTAAAATAAGAATGCTAAATTAAATTTATACTGAAATTTATAATATTTATTTGCTTTGGCTATGTTATGTCTGCGTATGTTGACGATGCATTATTAGTACCTAAGTACAAATAAAAAATCTATTTATGTATCGTCTTAAACAAAATTAAACTTGATTATTACTGTATATGTATGTATGAAAGATTTATAGTAAGTAGTCCATACTGAAATAAAAAGGTAGACTAATAGTTTTACATTAAGAGGCCTTATATATTGATAATTTTAACCATATTTTTAAAATGATCAACTTTTCCCTAAGTTCTAGATAGTAACATAGCTATTTCATGCTTTCATTGCGTGCAGTCGAAAATAAGTTAAAAAAAATCAATGTTCTGCGTGAATTTTGTCAACTTCGAGTAGTTTTTGAAACAAAAGTTATCAATGGAAAATGCAAACTGTAGGTTTCAAATATATACCAATAAATCGCAATCGTCCTGTTCTAACTAGTAACATTCATAACATGTTAAGAAACATGTTTGATCATGGCAAAAATTTCTAAATAATCAGCACTTTTGAGCGGATAAGGATCCTTAATACAACATAAATAAACCTTGTTTTATTAATCACGCATGAACTAGAACAGTTTTTGAAAGCAAGTCATTATCATCATTAATATCTGACAAATTAAAAATTGCTTGGTACATTTAGCTGTGAACTTTAGTAGTAATTACTAATATTGAGTAATCATCCGATTTTTGTACATAAAGTAATTTAGTATAAAATTTACCTAAATAAAACATAACCTAATTTAAAACACCCACAAGAAGCTGGTCATCATGAAAGCATCATTCATAAGTGATATAGAATAAAGGAATTTGGTATTCATAGCTTTAATATTGGCTGATATCTTGTCACTTGTTCCAATTAAAGCTGAGTAACTTGGAAACTACTGGTCCATGGTCTGGTATTTTCACCAAACATAGCTAAAAACCATCTCGACGGACAATCTTCTTTTTTTAAAGAAACCTCACTCAAATTGGTCCATCCGTTTGGGAGCTACGATGCCACAGATATACACAAAACAAACACATTTTAAACTCATAATGCCCTTTTCTTCGTCAGGGGTTAAAAAATCAGGACATCCAGTCGACGTTTCAATAATATGTCTATGTTTGTAAATCATTTAATTGTTTTTTAATGTGGAAACACCACATTTAATTGAATCCGTTACCTCTGGATGACACGTTAGACCGGTAACCCAGAGGTATCAGGTTCGATCCTCAGTCTCTGCTGCCAGGTTTCAATATTTCTTTGTGTTCTCATCTTTGTACCAATGAATGATTCAACAATATGTCTACGTTAGTGATGTTCTTTATTTACGTTTAAATTAAAACTTATGGCACTTAATGCGAGTAGCAATCGAATGAGTGACCATTAGAAGTAACGCTTAAAACAAACCGGATATATTTAATTACATGTCAATTTCCGAAGTGAAGCATCTAAAACTCAATTGATTTGTTCCGTTGAATCTTGTGATGACAAATTATTTATTTAAATAAACCTACTAAAGTAAACAGTTTATTTTTTATTTCTGCACCACAAAAAAAAGGAAACAATATTAATTTGGGGTTTTAAATTACGTAGTTGACCAAATATCACTACCCAATGGAAAAGAGACCTAGGATATATTGACATATAGTTTAAGTCCCAATAGTTTAAGTTAGGTTTAATAAGATCATAAATTTCTTGAGGTTTAGTTATATATTTTTTATTTTTGTGTTTTTTCTTTAATAAAAACCAAATATTGTAATATTGAGACGTTCACATTACGATTGGTTGTACTATACATACACAATCGAATAAATGATTACCGTTTATTTTTCACTTCTGTAATATTTTAAGATGTGTTATTAATAATCATCAAGCCGAAACAGAAATAAATCAAAACGTTACCCTTTCTGGGATTTTCCATACTTAACCACTTCCTAGCTGTGAGCAAAAAATAAGAACATGTGTTTCTAAATTATAATTTAAACATTCGAATTAGTAATGTTGCTCTGCGGAAAAAAAATACGTATTTCAAGCTACAAGAAGCTAATGGATTTAAAAAATTTACTGTAGAACAGAATGTTAGTCTGTTTTTATTTCATGTTTATGAGGTGCGTAGGTTATTACAATAATATTAATATTAATTATGTATACATAAGTAATTATACAAATTTATTGTTTGTTTGTATATTTTTTGTTTTTCTAATAAGTGTTTACTTTCCGAATTTATGTATCGCAAATAAATACATGGAAGCGAGAATATCTCGAGAATAGATATATATTTGAGGTATAGGTGATTTATATAGGTAATGTAATTGAATATTTATTTAGTGTATATCAGGTGCTCTTAACACAATTAAATTTCTGCTCTGGATCAATTCTAGTACCTCTGCCTCTGCTTAGCCCTAAGGTTGACTGGTAGATAATGTCTTTTGGCATTAAATTCTCCATTCGTCAAGGATAAAAATTTTTAGCTATTCCGTAGATTTTTTTCGTTTTTTTACTGAATTTTCATGTAAGGATTGTATGCGATTGATCTTTTATTTGTCAAAGAATTTATACAAATCTAGTTTTTACTATTCCATAAGTTTTATTTCTTTCCTAATACCTACATTAAGGACTATGTTCTAGAAATGAACCACAGAAATGTTACAAATGCTTTTAGAATTACGCCTTTAACTCTTTACGGTAAATTTAGCTCGGAAATAAGACAAGATCATCTTCAGTCATCATTTCTGCATGAGCAAGAAGAGGAAGACCTAAGAAAAGATGGATTGTGTAAAAGATGATATGAATGAGAAGGAAGTAAACGAAGAAATGACGAGTAATAGGGAAGAGTGGAGGAAGAAAACATACTGCTCCGACCCCAAATAAATAGGATAAGGGCAAGGGAATGATGATGATTTCTGCATGGGCATCCGCTGTCCAAAGAATAGGTACTAGGATTTGTGAGATGAGAACTAAAGATAAGAATCCTAGAAATGCCTCTGCCTTTTCTCCTTAAACTTTAAAAACAATTGAAACTACTACAGTTACCGTATAATATTCAAAATTCAAATTATCCTAATAATAAATCTCAACAGCCCTGTTACATATCTTACTTAACAAGAAGAAGATACATTTTGAACAAAACTACTCTAGGCATTTTCCTTTTCATAACATCGGACGGAGTGGTAGTTTTACGAAAATAAAAATCGCAATCCACAGACGTAGTCTTAATTTACGAAAGTGTTTATTTAAAAACTAATTACAGCATTTTAAACCATCCTTTCTTTCACGTCACGACTAAAACGGATGTAACTTTTGAAGCAATAGAAAGTAGTCATTTTGAAATTGAATTTCATATAGTATTGACTCGATCTTTCACCTGCGTTGACCCCGCTGCTCAGATAATGTGATAACACTTAATACGAACGGGGCTTAACAAAAGTGATTCTAGTTTCTGATTTGGATCGGGATTGACTGACTCATATTTTTAGACCAATTGGTAGAGACAAATTAAATTAATTGAAATTAAATTAAATTAAACGAAATTTAATAAATTATTCAGTAAGTAGGCCACAAGGGCACTTTTATAAGTCGTAAGTATTGTGTATCTACCGGCATTTCCCAAGAGGAGACCGCTGTTGAGAAGAAAGCCGCAAGAAACTCAACTCTACATTTATTTTAGGGTGCTATCACAGCTTTCGCCTGTATTGTAACAGACAATGATATAAAAATCTCATTTGTTTTTTGGTACATTACAGGCTCATCCTCGCGATGAGGTATCATCTTAATTATGCGAAATTAAAATACCGTTAAAACTCATATGAAGTATTTTTTTATTTCCAATTTGTTTAATTAGTATTATCTAGTTGTTGTTTTAGTGTTACTCTTACACATTTATCTGTTTGAGATTACTCTTTGACGTTAAGACCGCCGTTTTATTCGCGGTTAGTAAAAAAGCGAGCCCTTAATTTTATTGAACATCGTATTTGTTTCCGCAAACAAAATAATTATAACGAAGAACAATGCTCATAGGTAGGTATAATAACAATAAAAGAAAAGTTGTTATAGTTTGATGATTTGCTGTATACAAATAAGAACGATTGTTATAACAAAACTAATTCATAAAACTTGTAGTACCATTTCAGGTTTACCTACCCAGAGGTTAAAGTAGCAGATAAAAATTAAGAAACACTGTAAAGTACTTACTAAAGGCGTTTATTTAGACTTACAATTAGTAAGTCATTATTTGAGCGTTTAACAGACTTATAACTGTCCACAATATTAGCCAATGTACAAATCAAACATCATTTTGACAATTAATAATTGTAAAAAGCCGCGACTTCCACGAGACAACTGAAAATGGCGCCACAATTCATAGTTCGTCAATAAGGAACAGAGTAAAAAGACGGTTAAAACGCTCAATTACTCTAATTTTTTTCATATTTTAAAATTTTAAAATAATATATAATCCGAGTACCTACTTTGTTAGTTTCTATCTATTGATGATATATTTGTATAAGAAGTATCTAAAGAGCGCGTTATTGTTCACGCGAAAATGTTTTCCAAATATAATGCGTTAAACTTGTCTTTGTATCGTCTGAAATATAGATTGCTAGCTCAATTATTTAGAGTTTTGTTTTTACGACATACAAATAAAAGCATCTTTGACATACAATGTAGCATTATTAAACTAAAATGAAATAAAGCAATGAAGAAAAGATTAATTACCATATCTTATAATATAATAAGAACACAAATATATTTGTCTGTCAGTCTATTTATGTATCTCCTGAACATTTCAGTTGCGTGATATGTTTATTAGTTTAGTTCAGTCTAATCAAACAACGTACCTAGCTTTATTAATTATTAATTATAATTACTATAATTACCTTCTTAAGTTAAAGTACAAGATATGATAAACACATGACTAAAATGTTGTTAAAGAGAGTTAACTTCAGTAATACATAAATTCAGTATCTATATACAAGCACAATATACAAACTTTAAACAAAAATATGATTTTTTGAGGGAAGATATTTTTGGTTAATTTGTTAATAAACCGTATCAAACTTTAGTTTAATCAATATTTTTATATAGTTTAGGTTGTCCATTGGTAAAATCTCGGTAACTTAGTTAATCAAAGTTAGTAAACAATATAAAAATTCGCACTTACCTTAAACTAAGACATCCAAAACTGCGAGTCAGTTCAGCACTATGTCACCAACGTTCACAGAATCCTCACTCATCACAGTTTGACAACACAATTGTTCCAACTTTGCCTGAAAAGTGACGTGAAAATTCGCAAATGCGGGAAAACTCAAAAGCGGTTGGTTGCCGCGCGGCCCTCGCGCGACTGAAAAAAACGCGGCATCTGCGTAAGAGTCGGAAACTAAATCAAAATACACTAGAAGAGGGACGAGTCTCCGCAGGCCCCACCCTTCCCCCACCACGCTCCACGCAAAAACATTCGTAAAAACGCGCGCGCGCCGCGAAACTATCAATTGTTTATACCCAACAAAGTAACATCGAAAACAATTCCTAGATCAAAGTTAAACAATTAAAACAATAGAAACAATATCGAAATATTTAAAACAATACACGGTTCAATTTAACGATAGTAACAAAACACTGGCCGGTTCTAATTTTTAAAATTCGAACGTGTTGGTGAGAATTTGAATTTGGAAGCCGACCTTTGCGAGGACCGTTTAGTTTTCCCGCGATCCTGGCGAGTTGGGAAAGTTGTAAAAAGTCGTAAAAATCGTAATGTCGAGTAGATACGCGAGTGACGAACGACCGCGCGCCGCAGCCGCCTGGCTCCGAATGTCTACGGTCGGGCGGGACGCGTTTTTTTCTGCCAAAAAACATTAAGAAAGGGTCCTTAGTAGGGTTAACTGTGGTTGCTTTTTATGAAGGGAGAACTGGAGCGACCTTTGACTCGACATGGTGCGTCTTCAATTTGCGAGGTCGTGGTTTAAATGGAAGTACTTTTAATGCGGTGTATTTACATTTTACGAAGTCTCTCGCCTCGAATTTTGAAACTAACTTAAATATTTTTGAAATATTTGTCTCCATTTTTTATTGATTATTTTACGAAATATTGTATACTGAAGATTTTTAATTATTCAATTGTTTTATCAGTGTATGTGTGTATCAATATGTGTACAACGACTTCCTATAATCGCACTGTATAGTAGGTAAGATTGGTAAGGGTGTGGTAATCTGACTATAGTTTAGATTATTATTCCCATTATTTATACTCTCAATAATTAAATTTAAAAAAAAACAAAAAAAAACATTAAGTCGTAAAGAAATATGATAGTACCTAGTTAAATAGTTACTTCTTTGGCCATATGAAATATAATTAAGTATAATATACGTCATTCGGTCTCAGAGTTTAGGAATAGTTAAATAGCTTTTTAGATATTTTTTTGAAAACCTCTATGTTCCATGTTCTGAATGTATACAACATTACTTTGGTCTATATGGAACTAGTAAAAAAAAAAAAAAATGTCAATGTCACGACGAATTTTTTAATTGTCCTTACTTATTCTATGTATTATTACACTAATGTTGTATACACGCGGGACGTGAACAAACCTCACATAGAGATTTAAAAAACAAAATATTAAACATATTTCGGCATAATTCCTAAATACACCATAAACCAACATAAAACAATTATCGGAAAAAATAAGACAGGAAAGCTTAATTGTTCGTACTAGTGTGCCATCAATACATGGTAGCATAATTGTATTCATCCCATATAACATAGACTAATATGCTGACCATACTTCATAATAATCACTAAAGAAACGTCAGCGCATTTTTTATGCTGTCTCTACTTGGGTGATTTTATAGAGCGTGCCTTCTTGATTAATAATTTAACGCTTAATTAGACTTGTTGACTGGAATGGATCCCTTATAGGGATAAGTTTGACGAAGCACTGTATTATAATTTCTTAGAATGCTATGATCTGGAATTATGAAGGAATGTGAGTAGGTTACCTATTTGTAACCACATGTATGCAAATACATTTGAAATAGGTATATAGACAAATTAAGCTTTCAAAAGATCGCTACTGTTGATGAAATGAAATGAAATAATTTATTCAGTAAGTAGGCCACTAGGGCACTTTTACAAGTCAGATTGTGAATCTACCGGCATTTCCGAAGATGAGACCGCTGTTGAAAAGAAAGCCGAAAGAAACTCAAATTCTGTAGATACCAGAGGTCACCTCCATAAAACTCGATTCCCACCGGCTTGCCCACTTCAGGGCAATTGACCACCATTTTCTATTGCTACTGAAGAAGAAGTAAGTGAAATCTCAATCAGTGTTACCCGCTCATCCCACGGGAACACTACAGTTTTCAGGATAAAAAGAAGCCTAAGGATTTAATTTATGAATCCGATATGTATTTGTCCTTTTCAAAGATTTTGGTATTCTTGGTTATTTGACTTAAAATTTTTAGTGTAAGATTTGAATAATTTAATAATGGTGGTTTTTATTTTTGTATGTTGTATATCAATTTCAAACACAACTCATGTTATTAAAACTATCGTGAGACATCTTTAATAATTATAAAAACGGTTTAAACTCATGTAACGTTACGCAGTGGGTCGCGAGTCGCGTAGCAGCACGGATAGCTACCCCTGATGAAGAGCTCCAAATGAGTTCGAAACATGTCGGGCCGTTCCTGACAATTTTTACGTGAGTTTAAACCGTTTTTAGGGTTCCGTACCCAAAGGGTAAAAACGGGACCCTATTACTGAGACTTCGCTGTCCGTCCATCCGTCCGTCCGTCTGTCACCAGGCTGTATCTCAAGAACGGTTATAGCTAGACACTTGAAATTTTCACAGATGATGTATTTCTATTGCCCCTATAACAACAAATACTAAAAATGAAATAAAATAAATATTTAAGGGGGGCTCCCATACAACAAACTTGTTATACCTATATATCCATACTAATATTATAAATGTGAAAGTGTGTCTGTCTGTCTGTTACCTCTTCACGCTTAAACCGCTGAACCGACTTTGATGAAATTTGGTATGGAGATAGTTTGAGACCCGGGAAAGGACATAGGATACTTTTCATCCCGAATAAATTTAGTGTTCCCGTGGGATGAGCGGGTGACACCGCGGGGCACAGCTAGTATATATATATATATAGGTACGGAACCCTTCATGCGCGAGTCGGACTCGCACTTGCCCAATTTTTTTTATAATTACAACTCATGTTGTTATTGAATAAGGAATCCAGGGTGTCAGCTTCATACCAAAATTTATCAAAATCGGTCCAGCCGTTTTAGCGTGAAGAAGTAACAAACATGTGTATGTTAACATAAGCACTTTCACAAATTTTCGCCTTTATAATGTTAGTGTGATCACCAAATAGCCTGTCTCATTTTTTGGGAAAATATCTTAAATAGGTATACAGAGATCTATTTTTATTACAATTTATAGAAATCAAACTCAGAATCAAAACCTAGGTTACCTAGTAGGCGTATAATCGTACCCAAGAACCCGCTTGTCGGGTTCAGGGTTATTGGCAATGGAAACATGTAAACAACATTTTCATTTCTCAACAATGCCATGTGATTGTTTCTCTAATCATAACAACAACACAAATTATTGTATTCATACATATTTCATTCGCGTGTATATTCCAATGTATCTATCTATGACGACGCGTTTGGCTCGGTTGGTAGACACCTGCCTACTGAGTCGGCGGTCCCGGGTTCGAATCCCGGCATGGATGTTATCTATGTATGTATTTATATATTATGTATATCGTCGTCTAGTACCCATAGTACAAGCTTTGCTTAGTTTGGGACTAGGTCGATTTGTGTAAGATTGTCCCTTAATATTTATTTATTTATCAATTACAGACTTCCACTGATGAACATAGGTCTCCCCCATAGCTCGCAACAAGGTGCGATCGCCATCCGTCATCCGCATCCATCGACTACCTGCAACCCTAACGAGGTCATCTGTCCACTTAGTCGTGGACCGTCCTACGCTGCGCTTTCCTACACGTGAAGGAAAACGTAAAAGTATCTAAAACTAAGTATTTTTATTTATTCGAAGCAATTGAGTGGTTATTTATTTAAACTTTATTGCACAAAATACATAAGTAAAAGTACAAATGGCGGACTTAATGCCTTTAGGCATTCTCTACCAGTCAACCACTATGCCCCCCCCCCCCCCCACCCGCTTGTCGGCTCCAGGGTTATTGAAAATGTAAACATGTAAACAACATTTTCATTTCTCAACAATGACATGTGATTGTTTCTCTAATCATAACAACAACACAAACTATTGTATTCATACATATTTCATTTTCTTAATCAGAATATATTCTAATATACGAATACCAACTGCCACTAACGCCAATACAGAGTTCGATTAACTTTCAGAAGTTGAATAAAATTGCATTCCGTAATTATATCTAGGCATCAATTTGGCGTTGAAACTAACATATTTCTGTTTAACCTGTTGACCGCCACAATCGACATATTACGGCATCGGAAAATTGAGCCACTGACGTAAACGTTGTCGAATGACGTCCACATTTCAATGATTTCTAGATCGACCCAATGAGGTTGTCAGATACAAAACAAAATGTCCAAAAACAGTTACCAGTGTTTTTCAATATCTGCTGTATTCGACGTACTACCCTGCCGTATGATTAAATAATAATATCTGTTGATTTTAAAGCACTTCTTTTGTTTTTTTTTTACTTTGGCATTATTAGCACGCTGATTGTATCACGGGTGGACGTTGAAAGGTTCAGCGATATGTGTGGCGATATTGGCGCTACGAACATTAACCAAATTCAAAACATTGTTTACCGGAATGATGCTCATGAATCCTTCGTTCTTCTTGCGAAAAAAATACTGAATCCTATTGGACAAAACTAGACTTTCATCACTGTGGATAGTTTTGGCTTTATTATACAAAAATGACATGAAATAACTACTAAAAGTCTGGATTAAAAAGACCCGGTTGGGTTGGGTTACCTACTGAATTTCGATAGGCGCAAAGTTCAAAATGGCTCAAGTCAACGCTGAAGTACAAATGACAGAAGTGAGATATGTGTCTCATTTTCATTTATCCGTATCTACTTTAAAATGACAATAATTGTGTTAATATTCCGTATATAAATTTGTAATGAAAATTTGATGAAAGGGTAAAAGAAAATGGAAATTTCATTTCATCAAAATCATTTTTAAATATATCGGAATGTTATAACACAAACCTATGTGACCTAATCTATAGGTTGACATTTTCAAGATTTCTGTAAAATGTATGACTTCGAGGATAAAATTATCTATCAAACGAAAATTTTATTAAATTAAGCATTCGGTGAAGTGATTTTCTATAAAAAAATTGGGCAAGTGCGAGCCCGACTCGCGCATGAAGGGTTCCGTACCTATACATTATATATTATATTATCTATAACAAGTTTGTTGTATGGGAGCCCCCCTTAAATATTTATATTATTTTATTTTTAGTATTTAGTGATAGTGATAGTTATTTATTCATAAACAACTAACTAATTTGTTGTTATAGCGGCAATAGAAATACATCATCTGTGAAAATTTCAACTGTCTAGCTATCACCGTTCTTGAGATACAGCCTGGTGACAGACGGAAAAACGTTGTCACGTTATTACGCGAATTTAGTTGAAACAATTCATTCACGCTCGTAAATCGCAGACGCTCTAGTTAAAGTTTTCTCTGCGAGCTGCGTAGAAACGCCTCGGACGCGTTTGTGGCTATTTTATTCATACGATAAACGCACCTAAATGCCAACAAGACGCTTTATTGCATTCGAAATTTACACTAAAGGCTCAGGTAGTCCCTTGTACCCTTTAACTTATCTAAAAATTGAACCATTAATGCAAAGATCAAAGCAGAAAGAAAATAATGTGACATTACATAGGGTAAATCGCCAATTAGTATAAGGTTTTAATTGCTGGCCATCCTTCAATAACTGGCCACGTTATACTAAAATGAATTCAGTTTGCAGGTGAACAGAGCTCATTTTTAGTATGAGGTGGCCAGTTATTGAACGGTGGCCAGTAATTGGCGATTTACCCTATTTCATAAATGTATGATCTAAAAATTTCAAATGACCATACTGGTCAGGAGTCAGGACACCCAAAAAAATGATGCAGCATCATTGACATAACCTGTCACAAGTTCACGTCGCCTGCCACCTGTGACGTTGAAACGTCACGGGACAAAACAGCCTGATTTTTGCGCGAACTACCACTACTTAACCTTATTCGAGTAAAAAGTATCCTATAGCCAACCCTGGCTTAGCTACCAATGTGCCTAAAATAGTTAAAATCTGTTCAGCACATACTATAAAAATATATCCAAAAAACTATTATAGTATCCTCGCCAGCCAGCTCGGTTATAGTCCGTAACTAATAGGTTCACGCTTTATTTTAATTTGATATTAGGTATGAATGTATTATTTCTTGCGAATTTACTTGTAGTAGTAGTAGAAGATTTCCTGACACAGTTATCATTTGCATTATAATTACTAGGAGATCCCAGCGTCATTGTCATCTACTTTAAAGAAATAAATTATTTTCATTTCATTTCATCCCAAACCTCCAAAAAATGACGCACCGTCATTGACATGACCTGTCACAACGTTAACCCTGCTGCCCGTGACGTCGAAACGTCACGCGCCAAAATAGCCTGACATTTGCGCAGGCGCGAACAATCCCGCCTGCTTTTTTAGTCGCCAGTGGCTACGGTATGCTGTCCTCCAACTGAATAAGGTCTTAAGTGTTGAAGAGATCCGTGTGTTCTTATTCCGTTTCTGTCTTGATTTCATATTATGTTGCTGAAAAGAAAAAAGTAGTGAGTTTGTGTATGATGTGCGTATGTTATGACATTGTTACGTGACTATTAGTGTTAAATTGGCATAAGTTTTTTCTGAAAACGTAAAATTCATTGGGTGGTTTTGAAAATGAAAATGTCTGATGAAGATAATGATGCAGCCGTTAAATTAAATTAGAAGATCCAAGTAGCGAGGCCATGGAATAAAAAGAGAGGTAAAAGTCCATGGTCACATATTTTCCAGAAACTCAACTTTAGGTGTACCATTGTACTCTATTTCTTCTAGCCAGGGCGTCGCGAATGTGAACTAAAGGGATTCCAAAAACTAAGCATTTCAATCATAGGTACCTACATTTTTAATTAACACTGTTTGGTAATGTTTGAGGGAGAACTTAATAGATAGGTAATTAGGTATAATTGGTACAAACCCTATTTTACCAATCAAAATTATCTAAAACAAAGTATTCTTTGTCATCTATAGATCTCATTTTAATAGATTCTCCATCAGCATTAAATGTGAAACTGTGATATAATTTGTAGGATTGTAATTTATCGAATGTCAAAACAATTGAAACGTAAAATCCAAATACGTAATCTTTATTTGTGATATGACGTTGGCTGAATAATGCAACACTGTCGCCACGCAAAAATGATATAAAAAACACATATTTTAAAATCAGAATAACCAACTGCCATTAACGCCAATACCGAGTTCGATTAACACCGCGCACGGCGCTCAAATATCGGAATTCCATTTTCAAAAAGCCAATTCCAGTTTTAAACAAAAAATCCATAACATTTTCCCAAGTAGTCGGGCGCGCGTGTGTGCGAGCCAATGATACTTTCCACACATGAATTGTTGTTCGTGTTAACAATAAATCATACGAATGTATTTGTGATCGGGCGGGTAGGGCGGGGAAAGGAAGGGTTATTAATGCTGATTGTCGATTTCAGACGTTGCTTCTTGGTTGGTAATTGCAAAAATATGGTTGTATTTTTAATTTATAATTACGTGTAAATTTATTATCAATAATGTACAACACATATATCAGTATACAATTTTGACGGCATCAAGTCATTGACTCGCTATTGCATTTTGTGCTGTGCGCCTAACAGGAAATGATAGTATTCCGATCCTCAAATTTCGGGAATTTAATTATAACCAAATTGTACGGCGTCCAACGCTGTTATAAGTTTCAAGTCTATAAACTATTAGCTAATGGGCAATTCTTAAGAGGACATATTACTGCTCATTTTCTTATACTATCAGTTTACGTTAAGTTTGATGTGATAACTTAACTTATTGTACTAATTTGGGGCTGTTTCGATTTTCATAGAATTGCAAATTATTATAGAATTGTAGATTTTGGCCAAAAATAGACATATAAGCGCAAAAATCGAAACGTTCCGACACAGAAAACTTATACTTCCGAACAACTACTTTACAAAATTTCCTTCGCATTCATTTTCTAAAACTCCTAACGATTGCTTAAGTTTTGGAGGAGGAAACAGATGAGATCGAAACCTCAATTTGTATGGATGAATGAGCAATGGTATTTACTTTAGGCAGTACATTTTTCTTGTTAATTGCTTTGGCGGAATATAATGCTCGCGGTAGCTCAGAGCAGTACTGGATAAGTAAGTAGAGGTCATTTGATCCCCAACTGCAATGTAGTGAATCAAGTACAATTTCAATATTGATAAAAAGTTTTTTTATCGTAATTTTTGTGTTACCCAAGTTGGAAATATAGCATTTTTCGCTTCTAAAAATCATTTATTTATTTATTTAATATTTATTGTACACAAGAATCGTACGAAAGGCGGACTTAAGGCCTTGAGACATTCTCTACCAGTCAAAGCAGAAAAAACTTACACACAAGTAACAAAACAATAATTACAATACTTATTCATACTACTTGCTTTTCGTATAAATATTCATACTTCATGATGAGCAATAAACTAAGCGATGAACAATAAATAATATCGATATCACCACAGCAACAAACTATCGATTCGATGCAATCAGCACATCCCTTATACGCGTGTGTGCGTGCGTACGCACGCAACGCACTAGTGTGCGTATCATGCGCACTTCTTTATACTCGCATTGTAATTTATTGGTCTGTAACGAAGTTAATTATTGCAATTTTTGTATTAAATGTTGGAAATTATTTTTAGCTTGCAGATGCCTGCGACTTTTTACGGAGAAACAGCTCTTTCGTATGTACGGTATGGTTTAGCGGAGTTATGGAAATATATGGGGTTATAATAACATTGACATATTTGGGTTGTACTTATAGTGGGAGTTTTTTTTCTAAAGACGAGCTACAACTTTCAAGTTTGTTTTTAAAATAGATGTAGGATGAATGAAACCGTTCAAGACGTTATTTCTTAGTTCAAGTTCAAATGAAAAATTATTTGACGTACACTTAATTGACCGAGCGACCTTAGCGATTTCGTTTCAGCTTGGGCCACAATTCTTTTGTATGTCCGGAATGTCCGGATATTTTGTTATCTAGACATCTAGCAAGTGTTCGTGTACCCATAACCGAACATATTAGAACTAGGAAATGCATTCGGTTAACTGATTTAAAAAAAAAACACTTTCGGTTAAAACCAATTTTTTCCCACGCTTAAAATAACCGATTGCATTCCCTAATCGGAACTAACATTATTACTATAAATGGTTAGGTACTTATACATTTTAGTGCTAGCTTCCCCCATCACCTATGTCTTATGGCTTCGACCTACGACCGATAGAAAGTACTGAATACCTTAAGGCCTTTCCTATAATGGTTCATGAAAAGGTCTTAAGCGCCGTAAATTATGTATAACATTCGTCCTTTTGTGTAAGTGGAGTTGCCGTCCGTTATCGAAAGTTTACGTAATTATCATAACATATTGAACTGAGGTTTACTTTATAAATCCATTCCATCCATGTTTAGATCTTAATATTCTCGTCAATATTATGCTATTAATATATTAGATTTGATTGTAACTGTTAATTGTTATGTAACAATACAATCGTGTTTTAAGACCATAAAAACTAAATAGAGGTATTCAAAGCAGTTCTCAGGATCGTGGAGCGTGGCGTGATCTGGTGTCGGAGGCCAAGATCCACTTTGGGTCGTTGCGCTCAGTTAGTTAGTTTGTTAGTTAAAGCAGTTCCAAAAATGAAGTCAATTTGTGGCAATTTTGCTTTTTCGCATCTCGTCGACAATAATTATCAAAAAACCGGCCAAGTGCGAGTCGGACTCGTGCACCGAGGGTTCCGTGCAACTAAATAATTTACACTTTTTTTTTCTGTATTTGTTGTTAGCAACAAGCAGAATTTCAACTGTCTTAACTATCGCGGTTCATGAGATACAGCCTAGTGACAGACAGGCGGACAGACAGCGGAGGCTTAGTAATAGGGTCCCGTTTTAACCCTTTGAGTTAGGAACCATAAAAATAATACCGACCGCTTACTCGAATGATTAGCTGAAAATAATATATAAGCCCACAAATATCAAACGAATGGGCATTTTCTTTCTTTCCAATATCAATTCACACCATTCACCAATGGCAAGGAAACAATCATTTAACCCTTCCGCTGCCCAACAATAAGACTCGTTCAATTGACCCCGGGTCACACCAGTATCGAATGTCTCGAGAAACACATATTTCTGGAAATAGGTCATTTTTAAAGACTGGGTCGGCAATGACGGAAACAAACAAGTTTTAAGAGGCATTATTCCTTTAAAAAGAAAAGTTACTAAAACGATAGGACGGCTCAAATACTGAACATACGCAATATAATCCTTTTTAATTGATTGATTTATTAAACTGTAGACATATTCTCCTCAAGTCCTAAATGTTAACCCTTTTAATAGCTAACCCGTGATTTTGCGACATTCTTATTGAATATGATTGACCTTCCTCCGTGAATAATGACACAAAAGAATAAATGTCGTCAATAACACTAAGTAACTGAGGGTCACCATAAGTACTTTTAATGCGTTACGCAATGAAGGTCGAAGTTTTAGCGGCTGTATGAGAAAGAGTTTATAATGAAAAAAAATCATAGAAAACTGCCGTGTATCTCAGACATATTAAATGGATATGAAATGTTTACTCACGTCGTATAAGTCGAATATCGCTCGACAAGTTTCGAATCAGTTCGCGCTTCATCCTCAGGAGTGCCGATGAGTCGCGACGGCGGCTCATCGAACACTGGACAAAAAACAATATTAAGCTTTACCACCATACTTATAAAAACGCTTTCAACTCACGTAAAAATTGTCTCAGCGCCCGCACAGATAGCGCGCCGGGAGGAGGGCGAGGAGAGCGAAAACCAATGCAGTGGGCCGCGAGTCGCGTAGCAGCACGAATAGCTGTCCCTTATGAAGAGCTCCATATGAGCTCGAAACAAGCCGTTCCTAACAATTTTTACGTGAGTTTATCGATTCCATCAGAAGTAAGTATCCCTAATCTTTTTTCGCAAGATGACGAGTTGAATATCAAGTGTTCTCACAAGATTTTTCATCGCTACATTGCACTATCTCAAAATGATGGATGGGAAATAACACAAAAAAGAAATATAAAAAATAAAAAACCGTATCGGATATCAAAATAGTCGGGGTTATAGAGTTTAAACCGACCTCATCATGAAATGGGGTCACAATTTAGATTTTTTACTAGAAAAAGTATAAAGATACCACTTTTAAATGATCTTTTTTGTATGTATGAAAGATAACCCTAAAATTGGGGTGAATCGTGGGAAATGGTGCACAAGGAGGGTCGCGAATCAAAAGGATCACGGATTCAAGGTTGTTTTACATTAATTTAGTTTTTTAAACTGGATTTTTTGAGATGAATGGTGATTTGCAAATGACGAAGTGCCTAAATTATAAGGAGGTTTGAATATTCACCCTTGAAAGTACAAATGAATGAAATCTCCGCGCTTAGAATTGCGGAGTGATATTAACCATAGAGTTTTGTGTTTTTGTCGCATATATGGTTTATTTAAATAATAATGACAATGAAATCGGGATGACCTAGACACATTACGAAGGGATTGGTCTGTTGTCGCCTTAAATAGGGATGACTGAAAGAGAGGGAGGGAGGCCTTTGGCCACCAGTGGCACAGTACCTACATGCTGAAAATAAATAATACATAAATACGAAATAGGATATATTTCATTATTCTTTTATCAATATCAGGTGAACTGCTTAAAAATACAGATAAAATGTAAAAAATATAATGCATTTACGTCCCGGCTAGATAAATAGTCACGTTAATAACCTACTCTTATTTATTTAAAAGTATCATTTAATTCTAGAATCTAAACGTATGAAGTTCTAATAATTATGTAAATATACAGATGATTTTTTGTAGGTAAATATGGTTAAGTATGGTTGGACATATATGTCAAATTACGGAATCATCATCAAGAATATTTGTGATAAATGTATAAAAGTATAATAAGTTAATTTAGACTGAAATAAATAACGGTTTACTTACCAGAAATTATTTGCTAGTACAATAACAATTCCACTTTTGGCGAACAATAGTTACCAAAAAATATTTTAAACAAACTTTAATAAAAGCCTAAAAATATCAAAAGACCACACCATTCACCAAAACCGCAAGAAAACAATCGTTAACCCTTCCGCTGCCCAACAATAAAATAAACCAATTGACCCGAGGTCACACCAATATCGAATGTCTCAAGAAACACACATTTCTGGAATACATTGTGTTTTTTGCGCATTCACAAGGCTATCAACTGACCTTTTTGAGGTTAAAATAGACCAAAGAAATTGACCCCATTTATAGCAAAGGTGTGACTTATGACCCGACTGACCTTTTTGCCGTTTTTTGTCCGGTGGTCAAAGCTTTGTTGACAATCGCCTCTGATTGCGAGAAAAAACATAATGGCGGTAAAGACGGGGTTTATTTGAAGACGGAATTAATAAAATGTAAGCAGCCAGCAGTTAAGAAAAGAAATACGGTGTACAGTCTATAGTAAATAATAATTAACATAAAACCTTAAATATAAATGAAAAACTAGACTTAAAACTAAACTATAGATAAAAAAATTGGCCCAAATCGCCGTGTACAGTAAAGTGTACACTATTGAGATATTTAAACTATACTTTTATACGTTAAATTATTTTTAAATTTTAATGAGAAAACTACGTTTTAAAAGATAACATATGCATTTTATAAAGAGTCTATATGTAATCTTCATTTTTATCTTATAATATATACCCATGCTTAGGAAGAAATATTAAATTCATATGATCCCCGCAAAAAAATGTCTCAAAAGAGGAAATGACTCAGCGCCTTTTGTGCCAAAACCGTTATTAAATCTCCTACAACTGTGAAATCCATAAAACTCTCAAATTACTGCAAACAGTTATAAATCAAAATGCGAAAATAAAAAAAATATATCTCACGCATCTCGCATCATCTGCAAAAGGGGTGAATTCGACGATTTTTTAAAACGGCACAAAGAACGGTACCCTACTCTTAAACAGTTAGAAAAAAAATGCGGAAGATATAGCGAAAAGGCGTTTTTTAAGCGTAACTAACTCTTTCCCATGGGTCTTAACCTTGGCGAACTTTTTGTCAAAAATTGAGACACCTTTGCCATCTTTCCGTTTTTTTGTAATTGTCAGTGTTTTTTTAAGGCTAGGGCGAGGGTCGGCCATTGTACTAGCGGCTTTGTGAAGCTAAGATTCAGCAGGTGGGTCAGATGTGCCGTCGCAGTCTTGGGTTAACTGAGTTGAAGATTTTTAAATCGAATTATTTTACTGATGAATCTTTTTAAGGTTTTTTTTGTGTGCAAAAATTTTATTTGTGCTTTATAAACGATAGTTTTAGTTAATGCCTTTTTTTTACTGGACTAACGTAGGTAAAACATTAATTTATTCATAGAATTTGTTTGTAATAAGTACCAGGTAATTTACAAAATAGGACACACGCACACAACCAGACAAAAAGCGTTCATCAAAACTAAAAAAATATCGCAGAATCTTTCGTCTAAAAAGCATCTACTAAGACTGAGGTAATTTTACATTGTCAATAAAGGTGCGTGACGTAAACAAGCTTTAAAGATGGATTTTTGATAAAAAGCCAACCCACGACCTATTTATACCATCCAATCTCTGTATCTGGCCACAAAAAATGTTAAATCACAAAATATTTCTAATTACGGAGGTAAAAATGCCGGGGACTCGTTATTAATTTTCAAATTTGGAACAAAACTGACATTTCTCAGTTCGACAACTATGCCAGCCATTTTGCGCGGGAAACATTTTTGTGTTCCATTTTTGAATTCCGGAGAGCGAGAGGGCAGGGTGTTTCTTTCATAAGAGAGAGATGGAATGATGCGGGCGGGTTGTAATATTGAATAAGTAAGTTTTTTTTTTTATTTGGAAACTAAAACGGTATGTAGATTTTATTACAATACAATTGCGTAAAAAGCCTGATATAATTTGTGGTTCTGTAGTTTTTCTGAAACCATGAGCTTTTCAAAGATAATAATTATGAATTACGTCCAAAATAACAGATTTTATGTATATGATGATCCTTAAAAAATCTAAGGAAAGTAGGTTGTATTGTAGTGCATATCATTTAACAATAAAGCATTACTTACCTACTGTTTAATTTATACAAATTCAAATAATATTAATGAAACAATCTTACATATTTACAAATAATGAATCTTAAAAAAACTTCACTATTGTATTCACTCACGCTAAATTGGCCAATCGACAGATGAAAACTTGGTGTGTAACTGGTATAACAACTTTTGATATGTTTTCACTGGATATAACAACATTTAATATAATTTCGTGGCATATAATGTTCAAATAGTATAATACATTTTTGATATAACATTTAATGGATATAATGTAGGTATGTTGAATATAAGTATTAGTGGTATAATGTTTTGTAAGATATAATTTTATTTATTTTTAGGTTCTGGCCAGCTGGATGGTCGCTGTAAAGTCACAGTTCCACCTAACACCGTAAGCCGTTTCTTTTTTGGGGTCATAAAAAAACTCCGTAACTTAAAACGCAATTTCGAACACCAAACGAATAATTAAATACACTAAGAATGGACACCCGCACAAAACAAACCGAAGCTCAAATACCGCGATTCCCAGGTTACCTCCGTCTGTCACTCGCCTCATACTTTTTGCGATCGCGTAATTTTTGGAAAATTCGCCGCCCGCTTAGTCGAATATCTGTAATTATACCTATTTTGATCGAAAACTTTTTCGACTTGTAATCAGTGTGTTATGTCGCCGCTTCGGCCGGTGGAATTAAAATCGAACAGTGCAAGATGTTAGTGTGGGAAAGTGGAGGTTTTTGCGATCGCTAAATGGTGTTAACTGGTGATTGTTGGAATAAAATTGTCATTGTTGATTTTAATTTAGGTATAAGTTAAGATGGACTGAATTGAATTTTGCTTCAAAACCAATCTAAATTAGATAAGTACAGATAAGAGTTTAGTAACGAGTATCAACATCAACGCCAAAAAGTGTTTATGTTTTGATTATTACTTTTGTTATCCTTTTGCATACAAAAAAGTAGTAAGTATACCGGGGTTTGGCCGAGGACATTACAAAACCTGAACTTGAAGTTTTATGTTTAGGTATTTTGTCAATTTTCCAGTAACTGTCGTCTGCTAGGTTTATATTTTGATTAAGAAATTACGATTATTAACTACCCATGAACATTTTGAAATCATACAACTCTTTCTTTAAAATAACAGCTAGGTAAAAAAAGTGTAAGAAACTTCGTTATTCGCTACATTGTGTTTGATTTCCGTACTTCCACGGCGCGGCACCAGATGTCAAAGTTTAATCTAAAAAAAGTAACCTTTTCGGTACAATCCTTTTATTCCCATATTCTTAAGGAATCCGTATTTGAATTTTTTTAATGTAACGTGACACGGCAGTTTTGTCAAAATATTACTGTTGCATTTTTTGTCGGAATTACCCCTTTGCGTAACATTCTTTGTTGAGAATATCCGATATTCGATATTTTCACTGGAGATAAATCTACGTAATGACATTCTGCGATGAACGTTTTTAGTAAAAGGGTGAATTGTAACTCTACTTTAGGCTTTTTTATATTCGTCACTGCTTCCCTCAGGAAAAACGTTAGGATTAGGTTAACATTAGTTCCTACTCAGTTTTACCAACGACTCACTATTTAGATACATATGTTGATTTGTTTATGGATGAAGTATATTATAAGTACAACAGATAAAGCGAAAAAGATTTTGCTTGGTTTTTTTATCAATATCAAGTCAATCATCGTTCTAAATAATTATGAATTTTAATTGATATCTTTACTATGGTCACTTTACTATGCTACAACTTACTTTACTATAGTTTGGCAAGTTCGGTGGTAAGGTGTGGACTTCTGTCCCCAATTATTCTTCAAATTTGTATGGAACGTGAAAATTTTCAATACGTGTCAGATAACCTTCTCGAGAATTCTTATTGACACCGGTGAAACTGCAGTCTAACAAAAAAAATAGTGGTTTATAAGTTAAAAAGAAAGTATGGTTGGTTGTAATAATGGGTTCATATGAAATAAACTATGTATTTGATCACTAAATGTATTATTTTAAGTTTGTTATTGACCAAGTATAATGTAGCTTTATATTGTCCTAAAAAACATCTACATCCAGTATGTATGCCGAATTCGGAGTCGATAATAAAACAATGTCAGTTGACGTCGTGAGAATAAAACTGGCAAAAACATACGTAAGTCTAATGTCCAAATAACCATATAAGCAATATTTTAAACGGCCCATAAAGAATTCCATTATTTTGGTAAAAGAGAAACTTAAGTCAGTTCAGTCCCGCATCTTCAATATGAATTGTTTTATCCATAATAATATTCAGTAAAAAACGTAAAAGGAAACGCCCGTTATTCCATATTTCGAAGTTTCGAACGAGTTCCATTTTCGAACTGTTTCCAAATTCAAAAGAACTAAATTCTTATTCAAGCCGCGTCGCGTTCTAAATATAAAAAAACTCTTTTTTGTCAAATATGGAAGGGTTAAGTTAAAAACATTCTATTTTCGAATTGTTAAAAAGTCCACATTGAATGGAATACGTCAAAACCTCATATGTAGCGCAGTATACGCAAAACATCGCGATGCTCGCCATTTAATTTTTTTGAATTGACGCACAACGCACAAATAAGGTTGACGGCTGCCAGTGGTGATAGTTGCCAGTAGTGGAAATAGTTCGGTTTGTATGAATTTAATTAAGTAGAATAGAATTCATGTATTGTAGTACTTACATTAGAACTACTTTGTAGGACAAAAAAATAATAAAGGCTTATTATATTCTCAATGTTTAGTGTTTGTATAGAAGCGAAAAATTGAAATAAAATATCATTTGAGCGGGATTTAAACCCACGGCTTTCTGGGCCAGACGGGCGCATTACATTAGCAGACGTTACTGCTTTAAAAAATGTTTATATACTCTCCGACATGTTTGCATGTCTGTAATTATTTTTAACGGTAATTTTTAATAAGTAAAGGGGAGAGTCGCTACCAGAAATTCAGAAGTATAGTGATTACTAGAGCAAAGGAGCTATTAAATTTAGTTTCCTGACAGATCAAATAAGACTACTTTTTATGAAACGTCAAACCGCTGGAATAGTATAAAATTTACAAGAGAACCGTAAACTATAACGTCACCGTCCTGCACGGTCCAATCACCTACTATACATCTCTCTCTTCTTTCTTTCCTATTACCCTCTGCTAGGGTGTAGGGCTCGAATCAAATTCCTCCATTTGCAGCGGTCTTGGGCAGTCTGTTCTACCTCCTCCCACGTCATGCCCAAGACGCCCAGTTCCTGCTCTACTGAGCGACGCCAATTTGTTCTGGGACGGCCTCTCTTCCTTTTGCCAGACAGTTTCCAGGTCAGTGCCTTCTTGGATAGGTGGGTATCGGGCTTTCTTAATATGTGACCAATCCAATGCCACTTCCGCGTAAGGATCTCCCTCTCTATTGGTGTCTGCTTGGTGATCCTCCACAACTCGTTGTTGGTAATCGTCTCAAGCCAAAAGATTTTCAAAATTTGACGTAGGCATTTATTCACGAACACTTGGAGTTTGTTTATTAAATCCTTACGAACAAACCAAGTTTCGCTCCCGTACAACAACACAGACTTCACATTTGAGTTGAAGATCCTCAGCTTTGTTCGTCTTGTTAAGGCTGAGGAACTCCACACTGGCCTGAGTTGACTAAACGCGGCTCTGGCTTTATTTATACGAGCCTCAATGTCCGCCTCGGTGCCTCCGCTATCATCCATGATGCTGCCCAGGTAACAGAAGCTTCCCACCTGCTCGATGTGTCTCCCTCTGATCAGCATAGGAGCCGAATCGGTGGTGTTTAGGCGCATTTCCTTCGTTTTCGAAAAATTTATATGCAGCCCTTCCTTTTCAGCTTCATCTGCTAGATCTTCTGCTTTGTTTTGTAGGTGCTGCCCATTGGTTGCTAGGAGGCAGAGATCATCCGCAAAGTCGATGTCCTCTAGGTCTTTGTCCGCGGTCCAAGACAGTCCTCGACGGCACTTACATGTGACTCTGCGCATCACATCATCAAGCACCATTATAAAGAGTAGAGGAGACAATAGGCAACCTTGCTTGACGCCTGCGGTGACCACGATGTTCTCCGAGAGTTTTCCCCTAGCACTCTACACCTACTATACATAGGTTTTGGTAATTCTAAAATATTAAAATAAGCATATTATTGTAATGTGATTAAGATTTTTATTTTAATCTTTGTGTCCGTTAATTTGTATTGTCTTCAGGAAACTAGCCTATATATTTAACGTAAGAACGAGAACACAACATGTTTTGCATTGGTATCTATCTATGCTTTCCGTTTCATAACCTTAGATAACCTCGAATAAATCATATCTCACTACTACCCCTCTACTCGCATATACACCATATCACACTTTATAATTTAAAATTACGCCAGATGGTACTAGGTCGATGCAGAGTCAGCCACCGGCTAAGCTTGCACCATAGATTGGAGCGGTTTTTTTTTTTCAAAATTTTCTCTTCGTCACGACCTAGCGAAATTTAATTTGTGCATTTTAAAACAAAAATTTCTAAAATCGGTTGAGAACTCGCTGAGATCTGCGTATTGTTACGAAGTCCATTCGAGTCGATCCATGGGAGCTTCGCTCCAATTAAGCGTACTTATTTCTTATGTCAAATATAAACATATTTGACATAAAAAATAAGTCCGCTTAATGAGTGATTTTCAAAATACATGTACATAGTCAAGGGCTTAATTAAAACAAAACTTAATTGATACCTTTGTGTAACGATAATTATCCATATCTTTTGTATGAGTAACTTCCGTAACACAAAAGAAGCGATCGTAATTTGGTTTTTATTAAGCCTTTAACTATGTACGTGTTTTTTTGAAAATGACTAATATCAAAAGACTGACAAACAACAACACACCTTGTCAACGTCTAGTTCTAAATGAGCTAAAATAACCTTGCTAAATATGTAAATTAATCTGCAACTGTAGCGTATTACTAGCATTATTCCTTTTTCAAATGATACGAAAGACACAGGAAGCTTGGGTTTTTTGTCACTTCCACATCACAGCCCGAGCTGATTCACTATAGCTGTCCTCTTTTCACCTACGTTTTATACGAAGTGCGATAGAGATGCCCTAATCCGTCGCTCAGGTGTGTTGACGTTAACAGATGTTCGGAAGATGGCGGGGCGAGCATATTACACAATTACGATTGTATTTAATTATTTTTTCTCGCGTTTCTTATTTGGGAGCGCGTGGGCGATGTTGGTTACTCACTGCTAGAAGACAATTGAGGTTTTACTCTGTCGTGTTTACCTTTTAAATAGTTCCGTTAGGCGGTTTTCTAATTTTGTAATTCGATTTGACTTTTTAATAAGGCTTTGTCGGGTCGGCCCACCTTTTCCGGGGTTTCTGGACTTTGATATTGGAACTATGATGAAAAGAGGTTTGTTAAAATGTCGAAAAGTATACGACTACGTATCATGACCATAACTAACACAAACACAGTAAGTACCTATTTATTTTTGGTTAAGGTTTTAACATGGTTTTAACTAGTAGAATCGAAGTAAAATAGCAGGGCCAATAGGTGAACATTTAAGTGCTTGAATACTTTTCTATTGGTAATTAGTGTCAGGAATAGATATCAGATTAGGTATTTGGTATCGAAGTAAACAAAAAATATAATTATATCAAAGTTCATGTACATCTTATGCTGTTATGATATGACCTATGTAATGTTTAAAAAAACTATAAACTCTCCATGGACAAATATTAAAGTTGTCAAACGTAATCATAATCTTTCGCGTGGTTATTGTTATTGTTTTCTTTTCAACTCCAAGTGACAAAGAGGCACGAAGAAAGAAGAACCCATCTATTTAAAATGAGAGTTCTTAAAATTGAAATATTTTGCTCTATTATTTATTATTAAGACATGAAACAATACAGTGAAACATTTATGACAAAACATTAAATTGTATTTTTAATAAAACAAAGTCTTATCTCATTTAAGCATAACGGCCATTTACACCTCTGTCGAACTAAAAGAACGATTTAATAAACTCCAGCGCACAGACGTCTAAATCAGTAATTTATGGCCAAAATTAATTAATACTTCCCATAATTTCAACGAAACAAAACTGGAAACGGCATTACGTGCGCAATAAATCTAAAAACCAGTAAAAACCAGTTCAAAACTTAAAGCGCGTAACACAATATCTCATTATCTCTAAAAAACAAAATTCGACCGAAAAACTTTCAAAGGGTTAATAGAGCGAGAGAAAATACGACCGAGCATTAGAAAAAAAGGGACGCCGCGATTAACCCTTTCGCTGCACCTGGACGTTTTTTATCGAAGTTTTTTGTGTCGAAATTTGAAAAAGTGCGAAATTTACTTTTTGTTAAGGGTCAATATTGATTTTTGGGTTCAAACATACAATGCCTCGTTATCAGCTGGTTCAAATGAGGTCATAACTCTTTTAACCACAATAGGTAGGATTTCTAATGACCTCAATTTTCTATTGAAGTTTAGAAATATAATCGTACATAGTGTAGAAAAAAGGTGAACTTTTATTAAATTTCAATCATATTCACATTGTTGGCTTTTATCATTTTTGGGGCACACGAGCAGGCGGCCCAGATGTGTGCAGTTTGTGGGTACATACCTATCTAGTATTTGCAATACGGAAATAGCGCCCTGCGCCCTTATTCCATAATACATCTCTGATATCTCAGAGTAGGGTTGCCACCTGTACTATATTATATAGTATCGTACTATATTGCGGTCAATTGTACTATATATTATAGAAATATAATATAGTACGGAAAATACTATATTTTCATTCCCAGCTCCACTGCTGCACTTTTTTGTATAAACATCGACTAAATTGGAACGTACCCGTAGTGACGCGTTGTGAATTTTAGAACGTGTACTATTTTTTTTCCAAAATTTCCCAAAAGTACTATATGTTGGCAAGGTTCTGAGAAAAATACTATATTTCTTCAAAAAAAAGGTGGCAACCCTATCTCAGAGTGATCTCCGGTGGCGATATACCTAGTCCATCGCGATATTTTGATTAACCTTCATATGCCTGGTTCAATAAGTTTTAATTATGTATTCAAACCGCGAGAGTATAAAATGTTAGATATTTTGCCACTTCACCGACTCAGTTGTGTCAAGTTTGCGCCTAATTTATGTGCGACGCCGTAGATATCAAGCGCAAAGTTAACTTGGCCGAGCAGTAATGTAAATTGTCACTAGTTATATTAACACATTATTATCACATTGTAAGTTAAATTAAAGTAAATAATAAATTAAACTTTTTATGAATATTTAAATAAGATTAATATTAAACTCTGTTCAGTCCCTTCGAGCCCATGAACGTAACTCACGTTCGAAACGTCGAGGTAACTAAATAAACACTTCTTGAACGCGTTTAAGTCCCGTTTTGTTATAATAATGAGATTAACATTAACTTTTCATAACACATTGTAATTAAATTGAACTTAGATTTAGTATTTTATTACAAATCATACTTTGCAGCTAAATAGGCCTGAGGTATACCTGAGACATTGCTTATTTGGGGATATCTCAAAGTACACTCGAATTAGCGCCTTTACGAGGGTTCATAACTTCATACTGCATTAAGGAAGCTTAAAACACCATGAGGATATTTTATCAAAAAATAAAGCCTGTTTCTCATATTGCACTTTGTTTCCCTAAGAGCAGTATAAGGTTGCCAAGATTTATTGCATTCGCGCCATCTTTTCAAAACGACGTAACTCCATACTACTCCGAATCTACAAACTACCTTTCAATAGAAGTAAAACGATATGTTGCAATTTCATAATGACATAAGTGCCCGTTATTTGAACTATTGTTGTAACATTTTAGAATATTGACGTTTTCTCAATGTTATGTCCGTTATCGCAAATCTTTTCGGCTTAAGACAGTTTTTGGAGAATTCTCGTAAAATTCGTTCGTTTGAGATTTAACGGCATTTCGATTTGGAATTTGCACTGTTGTTGGAATTAACGTTGACTATTTAAACATTTCTTCGTATAATATATGAAATCAGTAGTGTTGATAATTCATATTTAGAAATAAAAGTGTAACGTAATTTTAATTTATTTATCTTCTGGTACCTATATAAGTTTCAAAAAACCCTGCACCACACAATTATTTATATTACCGAAGCCTAATGGTTGTCTGGTGGATACTGCCTTATGGTATGAAGTCCGCCATTTGTTCACTTTTTTTTTGCAACAGAGTTTAAAAAAAAAACAATAACTTGTTGATATATTTCCATTTTTACAATTCGAACTGCATTCATTTATTTTGACTATTTTTCTATTAGAGGACATCGTATGAATTCGTGGATAAAATTGTGGGCCAATTTCTGTTTAAAGTATAATAAAATTATCTGCATCTGGAAATTGCCCAAAGAAAGAATTGCGCTCAAATCGATAATCAAACTGAAAGGCGTTCCTCAATTAATTACCACCGAGCATTCTAAATTCAAATCCATGATTGGCCGCATATTCATAATTCGAATACGAATCGAACGTTTAAAAGAAACAAAGGCAAATCGGCCCGGAGCGTACGATAAAAATATAAATTAAAATATCTCAATGCTACAAAATCGAGCGGGTGGGGTTGCCAGCTCACAAAAAGAGTTACCCTCAAATCTCAGTCAAAATCCTTTGAAATCGCAACTGAAAAATCAACATTATTAGTGTAGTCTAAGGTAATATTAATAAATAATACCAACTTAATAATTACCTAATTCCATCACAGAAATCTTAATTAATATTTTGGGCAATATTGAAGACCATGAACAGAAAGTGATACGAGGACGCCAAAATATTATGCCATAAATAACTGTATTTTTAGGCTGAAAAATAGATGTCTCTTTTATACTCGAGAAATTAAATAAAGTCCTACAAAACCTGTCTAAATTAAACTACCCTAAAAAAATAATCACCCCTAAAATACCCTATTTGGGGGGAAATCACCAAACTAGTCACCCTGAGCGGGCGATAGCCAGGTTAATGTGAAACCAGCTTTAACTCACGGAAAAAAGGAAAGTAACACAATCAAATGAGGGAACAACGGATAAAAGGAGAGACAAAACGCATATGGCGGATTGTTTTTAATTATCGAGTATCGACATAAATCGAGGCGGTCGCCGGCGGCGCGGGCGCAGAGTCGAGGTATATTGTCAATACTATATCGTGCAATAATATATTTATTCTTAATTGAAAATCATTACATGTTTTCATCTGAAAATCATGAAAATCTGAATCTCGCTCGCGATTTTGCTAAAATTATATGTTTTGCCACCATAACATATATTTTTTATTGAGGTACGTGAATATATGAAAGTCAGAATATTTACTCGCTAAGATTAAGGGTCCAACTTGTCTCTTACCATGAGACCAAAGTCACCAGCCGGCGCAAAATAGAGTACCTGTACCTACTATACCCTTACCTACCTACCTACTATACCTTACTACCTACTATACCCTTCTTAGGGTATGCTCCCGGTACTCTTTTTCTATACAACATCAGTACCGGAACCAGGAATTCCTATAGTATTACAAAATTAGAACAGATAGTATACCCTATTACTTCTTTATGGGCGTGTATACAATTCTATAGTTGCCGTCAACTGTTCATAATATATATATATATTTTTTTAATGGACAATCATACACAAATCGACCTAGTCCCAAACTAAGCAAAGCTTGTACTATGGGTACTAGACGACGATATATTAACCTAATTTAACCTAATTCCTTTTGGAATTACGCGTTCCAAAATAAATTTACAATTCTGTTATGGTAAAATTGCCTTATCCGCAATCGGTTAATCTTGAACTGCCCACCTACCAAGTCGGTTAGGCCTTGAAGAGCGTTTAAGACCAGTATTTACTCGTAAAGCAATTACGCCAAAAAAATGACAAAAAGAAAAAAAATGTTATATTTGAATGGTCCCAAGACATCCCTTAAATATAGCAAATAAATCTAAAATTCCTCTCCACTCCTCCCTTAGCCAGAATTCATAAAATTCATATGTATGGGTGAAGGCACTGATCGGCGATCGGCGAACATTGTAGCGTATATGCGTACAGTGTACAGTACACTAGTGTACGCGTATGTGTACAGTGCGTACACGAACTAGCATCCGCGGCGAGACGATTAATGAGATGGGCATCTTTGCAAAGCTGCAGGATTGAACGAGTCCTTTAATATAATCAGAGTATCGAATAAATAGGGCCAATAAAATTCACCGTTTCATAATGACCTAACGTTTAAAGTTGTTACAGTTAAATTGCTTATCGATAAAATGGCTTTTTTTATTTGGACTTTTGGATAGAATGGTTTATATCAAGTAGGTAATATTAGCAGATTTTGTGCAATCAGCACCTCTAGCACAACTGTGACATGCGAGTTTCTCGCACGAGATATACTACCTATCTCTTTCTTTACAGTACTGTGAGAGAGTGACGGGTGATGCTATGTCACGCGATATAAGTCGCGAACCATAGTTGTGCTAGACGGGCTGGAATAAATCAAGTCGTAAAGCGAAAACCGCATTTAAAAAAAAATATATATAAAAAGAATTATAAAAATACCGATACGTATGTATGGGCCGTATGCCTATAGTAAATTTCCTAATTGAGGGCAAACTATAATAATGTCAATCATTTACATCGCTAATATCATCAGCAATAAGAGAGCGTAAGTAAATCAGGCACCCACAATATACCTAACATAGTTAAATCACACGAATGCTATATCGGACTGAGCTAGCATTGGAGCCTGGGCTTAATGTCTACCGCTTCACACGGTGCTAAACACGTCACAGCGCCACATTATAGACCGAGAGGTGGCTACGAGAAACTCAAGTCATCGGGTAATAAGAGGGTGGTGGACCAGAGCGGAGGTAAGTTTCTGTAACCAGCCAAAGGCACGAAAATCAGTTTCTACTACGGACTATAATTAATCAACGAATTAAAGTCAGTACAAGTATAATATATTAACGGAGCGAAACCAAACGTTGCCGTATTAAAAATTACGTTAAATCACATGCGGCGTCACGAACCGTGCTTCGAAAGAAGTCGCCTTTACTAAGATGCCACGACGCTACTTTGCGCGACAGCGGCAGCGTTGTAGGTACGTCTGTCTCGTTCACTCGTTTTTTTATTACCTAGCGTCGCAAATGTCATGTTAAGTCCCTTAGGACCCACAAGGAAAACATGGAAAAAAAAAGTTATGTCAGGACTGTTCTTCGAATATTACGATATCATATTGGTCTTTTTAGCCACCAAAACCGGTGTCTCGCAGATAGCTCAAAATCTCATAGCTCAAAAGAATTGTAATGCAATAGAACAAAACGCCTGAGTGGTACCTCATAAAGATTCACCCCAACCAATGCAACCAAGGTCATTTGTGACCAACAAGGTTTGGATCGAATAATTGTATATTAGCGTTGCGGACTCCTGCACACTGCTTCGATTAATTATTGTATACTTTTACATTCGCATCGTTTTCCCAGACCGCATCGGTCACTCTCATGCCGATTATCACGCGTTAGATAAAAATTGGAGGATTCGGTAGGTGGCCTATTGTTATTTTTATTTAATTTATTTATAATTAATAATGCAAGTAAGCCACAAGTAGGGCACAAGGGCACTTTTACATGTCTGAGTCTACCGGCTAATCAAAGTATAAATCTTATAACCTAATATAGTTCCCTGAAAAACTTTTCACCTATATAAATAGAGTAAGTATAATATTCAACTCAATGAGAAAGAAAATGTCATCATGCTAACAGCCCAGTAACACATATCGTAAAGTAGAAAGATACTTACGAGATATCGGTTGTATTTCATGAAAACTATCGCACTAAGGCACTGATAAAGATCCATACAAGCTTTCCGTTTCTTACTATATTCGATGACTATGATTTTAAACGACAGGCTCTCGGTCTATAGCGAGTATACACTCACATCGGTTTCCCAGGCCGCGCCGGTCACTCCGTCATACCGATTATCTTGTGATAGATAAAAACTGGAGGATTCGGTAGGTGAGCTATTGTTGTTATGGTAATGGTAATGGTTCTGATCATACTTTAAAATTTAAAATAAATACTAAGCGTTATCCCTGTTTCTTTCAGAATTTGACGTTTTTGGGTTCATCGTACTCAGAATCGACAGCATTTTCAATGTGAAGAATAAAAAAAATGTCCCAAGTAGAAGAAGAAGACGAAACGGATTCGGGTTTATTTTTTTGGAAAATGCCCTACTACGTATATGTAGACGTAGCAGCATTTTCAGAAACCACACTGAAAAAAACGAAATCAACTTCAGATCGCCCGTTTGAGAGCTACTTACGACAGCCAAATATACATTAAAACGTGAACAACCACTACCTATACCAATCTATCAGCCACAGACGTTCACTGCCTAGAGGCCTATGTTCGCCTCTCCTATAGCTCGCCACAATGTGCGATCCTGTGCAAACCGCATCTAATGACTCCCCGCGATCCTCTTGAGGTTATCCGTCCACCTAGTTGGGGGCCGTGGGGGCCGTCCCACGCTGCGCTTCCCTATACGTGGTCGCCGCTCCAGGACCTTGCTGCCCGAATCGGTTCGGGCTACATAGCCTGCCCATTGCCACTTCAACCGCTATCCTGTAGGTACCTAACGTAGATATCTCAAACGTTTAATTTTTAATAACTAATATGACAATAGAGATACACGCCGCTGACGAGAGTTCTTATGCTAAGATTTTAGTTATATTTGCGTTAAAAGAGATTACGTTTCATAAACCCACTTTCCAAAACAATACACAATTAAGTATCACATATCATCATACCATAAATATGTCTTTTATAACCCTCCTCCGACCCTCCCGGGACCCTCTAATACGAGCCTTTCTTCAAATCTTATAATCCCGTGCATTGACCTCTATTGTCTTCCCACAAAGCGTTTAAAAAACCCTAAAAAACGCCCAATATTCCGTCATTGTAAAGCTGTCATTGATCATTTTTCAAAAAACCAAAAATTCCTTTTTCAAATTGAATTTGGGTTGAAAAGGGTATAAAGTAGAGGCTCCAAAAACGCTGTCTGTGGTTTTACTTTTTTTTCGACGTCAGTTTTGTGTCTTGGTTTTGGAGGAAATGCGAGATTAGGTTTTTATTAATATTTTTGGTACGTTCTTTTGTGATCGCGTTAGCGTATGGTGGTTGAGTAGTAAATTTCTTCATTTGTTTTGTGGTTACGTTCTCCTAAAAAAATGTATTCTTACAATGTTGTCCATCTGGCTGGTCGGTTGTCTGTCTGTCTATCTGTCTGTCAAGAAGAGGAGTATGAGTATGAAAATCTATCTGATATTCGTAACATTTTATCAAATTATCTAATCATAGGATCTTGACCCCCTTAACCGCCCCTTGGCTACGTCCTTGCACCTTTATACATCTTTATAGTCTGTATCGGCAACTTATGTTTGGTACATTAGAATGTGATTATAGATACCTATGTATAGATTTGATCTGTTTCTTATTGCGCTCTTTTTTTAAAACTTGTTTATATAATGTAAGTTCGTAAGTGAATTGTACAAATTTTGAGATTAAATAATCATTAAACCTCGTCTGGGTTACAGCACGAATTTGAAGTTGACCTAGTATCTGAAGTCGGAAATAACCGAAATCAATATGATCTACAAGTTGAAATAATTTTATTATTTTGGTGCCCGCAACTTAACACGTTACGTTCTTTTTTGAAATTGTAAAAATGTCATCGAGATTATAAAAATTCCATTGTATTTGTAAGTGGCCAGTACGCATACGCATTTTTTTTAGTTTTCTAACCCAGTTTAAAATACCTAGTCCATTCTCGATAATTTGGCGTGCTGTAGTAAAAAGCTTCGTTAGCACAAGGAGGAAAATGTCATAACTTTCTTTTTGGCTTTATATTTACTTTTTAAATGTATAATATTTGAAGACATAAAAATCTTAAGGTGTCTAGCAGGAATAAAGATCCCAAGTTATTACCCTGGTTCAAAAAACACGTAGCAACTATTTTTTTTATTCAATTTAATTACAAATATAATAAGTTAAGGTTATTCATGTATACGGTATATATTTGGCTTACTAGCTGTTCACACAAAGCGGCGGGATCGATCCGAAGACACATGCGTTTTAAATCAGTGCGTTGCAAATAAACGCCGCGGGATGACGCTATAAACCATTGTAAATGCACGCACAGGGCCCATGGAGTCGACATGGGTTTTTTTAAATATATTTAAAGACACTTAAAATTAAAAGGAATCTGTATGAAGAGATGCATGGATGTGAGCAAAGTGAAAGAAGTAAGGACTGTACAATTTGGCATTCGGTGGTCTCTGTCCCATCTCTACCCCAGTGGGATACTCCCCACACCTGACACGTGTATGTTAAATCATCGCAAAAAAAACGCCACGGGACTACGCTATAAACCATTTTAAATGCATGCACCTATGGAGCCGACATCAGTTTCAAAATATATTCTTTTTTTTATCCGCTACCTTAGTTTGTCGGGCTTTCTGTCGATAAGAACACCCGTAACTTTCTCTTTTTCACGATTTGTATTCCAATATAGATCATGAGGTGAAGTGAGTGGAATAAAGATGAGTATTGAGGAGTATTTGTCCGTGATCGGCCCCAGCCTAAAGGTACGGACTACGGAAGTGTGATGGCTATTAAGTCCTAAAGCACAAAAAACAATCTGTGTTATGTTTCCTTAAAAATTTTTTTGCTATGATTTATTTTCTTACACAACTTTTTTAACCTCTATATCGACTCCATGCAGCTTATGTTCTGAGACCGACAATCAAATAAGATACGGGGAAATTAAGCGAATCATGTACCGCGACGACTCGAACGGGTTCCGTCCTTGATAACTTTACTCAATACTAAAGTACAATCTACTTACTAGAATGCAATATGGAAAAGGAGATGCATTATGGAAACATGATTCGAACGGTGTACCGTTTTCTTTAATTAAGCGCTTAATGATGGTGACATGATAGCGATCGGCAACCTACCAAGCATAAAGCTCTTCCTGATGGCGCTTGACAATTCTCTAAATCATTAATGATACGTATTAAAAAAATGCCTCAGTAGTGCAGCCCGCCGTGTTTGCCTTAACTTCACTTAAAATATGCGGCCCTTGTCTGCTAAAACTGGATGGGCTTACGCGACCAGCAGAATTAGCATTTCTTTTTTATTTATTTACCAACAAAAAACATACATAAAATGCAAATTTAAGTAATTTCTCGCCAAACTATAACGTTTATTGGCGATACGCGCTCAATTTTAATAAAACAACTAAGCGTGCTATCTTGCCGTGACTTCATTTGTCGACTCAGCATCACCTGTCTTAAATAAATACATACGTTTTTTTTTGTAATAAGCGATTTATCGTGAATCAAGTATCGTGGTATGAATTAGGCGCTGACTCAGAACAATGCTGCGAAGAACATACGTTAGTAGTGTCTGTGGTAGTGCTTTATTTACACTTTCGCGTCGCGGCGAAAACCCTCCGTTTCGCCGCGCGGATCCCTAATACCCGAGAAATGATTTGACGTTACAGAACTGAGTTAATACACGCGCCGCGGACGCGTCGGTAATTAATTACGATGCTGCATCGTCTCCGCAAAACAACGGTAACTTAACGGAATAACACTACGATTGGTAGGACACTCGCTATCATCATCATCACCGTTGGTTTCTTGTCAGTTGGCATTGCGACTTGGGCTTCCCATCAGGCGAAGTGGAGCCACTATGTTGTGCCTTTATAAAAAAAAAAAACATCATAAGCCTAGCTCCAGTCTAGATCAATTAGATACACGAATATAGTAGGTTAAAAAGCATTTTATTGGTTGCTTGTGTAAAACGCGTACCTATTCGAAGCTTATCCGGGTTCGGGGGTCCGAATTAAGAGATGGCAGCCCTACGCATAGCTATGATGGCGCTGCCTACTAGTCGGAATAACAGTGGAAGACGGAGCAAACCCTCCACCTCATGGTCTTTCCTGCCTCATGGCGTAAAGACTGAATCTTGGGACGCTGCGATACTTGCGAGTGACTCATTTCCCGCGCGTTTTTTTCACTCCCTAAAAATCTTGTAAGTCAAGTGGAAGACGGAGCATCAAGGTGCACCGTAAACGGCTGGTTGTTATCGCTTATCGCTATTTGTGGTGGGTAGTAGGCCGGACTTTGCTACGGTTCACGGGTTCACCCAGCAGCCGCGGACCCCTAAAAACCGAGAAATTATTTGACGTTACAAAAGTGAGTTAATACGTGCGCGGACGCGCCGGTATTTAATTACGATGCTGCATCGTCTTCACTAAACAACATAACGCGAAGTTTAATTAATCGGAATTATATAGGTTTCTAGTAGAAAATCCGCTATCATAACTTGATAGTTATGATGAACACTGATGTGTTAATGATTTTTTTTCATCGGGACCAATGACAGCATTGATCTATCTGTATAGTATAGGCCAGCGTTTCTTAACCTTTTTCGTCCACGGACCCCTTAGGAAATCAAGCACACTTTTAAGGACCCCCTTAATAAAAAAGCAGAAATAAATAGCACGGCGTGCGTAGCGATTACGAGAGTTTTGGTGGCATTTATTTATGACTGTTAAATAGTCCATAGATAAGGCTGCGGACCCCATACATATGCTCGCGGAACCCTGGGGGTCCGCGGACCACAGGTTAAGAAACACTGGTATGGTGTTTATTTATTTGTTTATTACTTACTTACTACGCTGACTCAGCGACTTGCTGCCTCCGACACCAAGCTACGCTATCCTACTCTATCTTGCGCAGCTTATCACCAATCAAAGTCAGCTCCCTGAAGCTGGCATACGTCTTTCTGGACTTAGTCGATCCAGCGATTCTTCAATCGCCCGACTGGTCGATGTCTGTATCATCATCAGGGCTGTCCAGCCCTCACTACCCTTTCAGCAATGCCGTGGGTACCGGCAAGCACGTGTGTTCCATTAACCGCACGTCATTGGTCCATCAAATCCATCAGCTCGAACCGTTCGAGGGAGTCTATGTTCTCTTCGTCTTTGTAGCACGACTACTAGCAACCATGTAGCAACTCTACCACAACTGTGTAAGAAATACTACCTATCTCTTTCTGTACAGTACTGTGAGAGAGTAACTAGTGATATACTATGTCGCGCGAGAATAGTCGCGAAGCATAGTTGTGATGTGATAGATGGGCTGCAGGGTTAGCATATCTTGCCGCGACTCAGCGTCATCTGTCTTGCTCGCACGGCATTTAAAGGAAAGTGGCAGGTAGTATTTCTCGCGCGACATAGAGTCACGTGTTACATTACAGACATGCTACTTGATTAATTGATTTCTTATCTGTGACACGCGACTCTTTGTTACTCTCCTTCTGTGCGAGCGAGACAGGTGATACTAGCTGAGTCGTGCGACAAAGCGAAGTCACGGCAAGATATGCCCCAAGTCATGTGTGGCTACTATTTATTTCAAACTCACCATTTTGCCGCTGTTTTAATTCTTAAACCCTACTATTTACAAAATTAAGAAACTAAATCTTTATGAGTGACAAAATTTTGCTTTTTTTCATATAAATAAAATAATAAATAAATAAATATTAAGGGAGACGTTTTGCTTGTGACATTGACGTGACAGATGCGCACACGGGCGGAACGTCCCTGACAGGCCGTAGCTTACCAAAATAAATAAATAATAAATATTAAGGGACAATCTTACACGAATCGACCTAGTCCCAAACTAAGCAAAGCTTGTACTATGGGTACTAGACGACGATATACATAATAATATATAAATACATATATAGATAACATCCATGACCCAGTGACCCGTTGGTTTTCGGAAAATGTGTCAGTACGTAATTCTAGTAGGTATTCAAAGTAAAAGAATAACAGAGATGAAGAAAATACAACAATATTAGGTAGGAGTACCTAACTACTTATACATTTGGGCAATAGGCTAGTTGACCCAGTTTCGAAATATATTGGAAATGGTTAATAATGATCTTACTAGCTCTAAAAAAAATGACTTGTATTTTTCTGAAAGCTAGAAAGCTAAATTTTATCAATTGAAAATTAGAAATTTCATAAACAGTCAAAAACGCCGTCCGCCATTTTTCCCTTTCGCTAATCTGTGGCGTGTCGTAGTATTACCTGTAAATATTCGAAATTCGACCGTCGTATAATGCCATTCCGCTCACTCCAATATACTTTGACAGGAGATCGAGAGGGACGGCACTATTCGAAATCGTCAAAGTAGACTTTCAGTTTTGTTTACATGACCAATGACGTCACTATCATAAGCGAAAATGGCGGACAGCGTTTTAAGCATTTCAAAATACAGATTAAAAACCATATTTTCAAATTAAATTTTTTCAGCCATCTTTCACTTTTATGAATTGAAAAATATATATTTAGGTTTCCTTTGCTAAATACTATACGGAATAAACATTAGTTTATTACAATTTGACATGAGTCAACTAGCCTATTGAAACTAGCCTTCAAATGGAGAGCTGTTTTGTTTATCAATGTTAATGTGAAATACGACCAATTTTATTAAATGTTGATAAAAAATCACACTTAATGATAATATGAAGCTTAATTTACGATGATTAACCCTTCGTCTGTGAGATTAAAAAAAATCTTGCGTTCAAACCTCATTTGTGCTGCAATGAGTAAAAAAATATGTCCGTAAAAAAATGCAAAAAGACGGCCTTAATATGTGGTCAGGATCCTATACCAACACAGACGAAGGGTTAAAATAATATCACCACTAAAACAGTGTCCCAATCGCTACCGCGCTACGCTCATCTTGTCAACACCAATAAAAATACTTCATTCACTTACTACCAACACATAAAACACCGCGTTCCAATTTCAAATTCGTTCCGCCATCCACGGTCCGCCCTATAAACCAGTACCTACCAACCTAATAGTTGCCCGTTTTAATAGGTCATAAAACAGTAGCATCGTTCGTCCATTAGTAAAAAAAAAAACAAAAAGCATATCTTCCATATTTCAATATTTATCGCTGCATCGTTTCCGAACGAAATCCGAACGATTCTTTTTGTTTCGGTTTCTCTTATTATAAATGAGCGCGCGGGTCGAATATATTTTTTTAAAATCATTCCATTTTTGAATTTTTTACGTGATTCGAAGACTGGTTTATGGAGTTGCGCGGTTAATTATTATCTTGTTCTTTGTTCCTTGAAAAGGTTGTAAGATATGCTCCAATCCTGATTTATACGACCTTTACGAATCACTTTTGTTTCGCTTTTCGTCTTTGTAAGGATACAATATTGTTACGATTGCGACGGATAAAGGACTTCAAGGAAAGCGCGAGCTGTATTTTTATCGACAAAAACAAAAACCTTTAATTGTAGATCGATAATAAAATGAGATCTAAAACTAATGTAACAATAATTCTTAAATAGATTAAGACACGATCCCAAGTGGGTGAAATTTTGTTATGATTCCATAAGATTGATTACCGTGAAATACGCCAACTTTGCCTCCACAGGGAACTTTGCCCAAAACGCTACTTAAAAAAAGAAACGTTACTGTAGACAATTTGAAGATGATTATGGCAACACTACTATTTTTAGTGGAAAATAGATTATATCTGTGGTATCACTGGGGATCACATTTGCGCGCAACTTCATTCCGTAACGTGTTGGAACTAGTCGAATAAGGTGCGTGATTTGGCGGGCCAATTCTAGGTGAAGTTCTCGTGTATTTTTTACAGAGTGGGGAAGCCTCAGCTGAATGTATCTTATTACCTACTTGTTATAAAATAAGCACTGTAAATCATTTTTACTGTAGTTTGAACTAAAAATACTTATTAAAACCAGAGTTATGATGGTGGGCAATGTAATCCAATAACTTGCTAACCTATGAATGCTAACATTGCCCAGCCTAAAAAAAGGGTTAGGGTTGTCACCTTGTCGAAATTTTACCTGCCTGCGTAAATAAAGGAGGGTTATGTATTTAGGGTAAGATAAATTGTATTTCTATTAAGCCGTTGTACTTTTAGCAGTAGCTGCATGTCATGTTATGTCATGTCCATAAAACACAAAAACATTGAATATTCAATTATGTCAATTTTTATTTAGATAATTCTAACGTGGAGTAAAAAAAATAACCGCCTAACTATTGGTACCCAATATTAAGCATACCTACATTTTTCATTTTGATAATGGTATTGGTAAAGATGGTTTACTCAACCAAAAGTGACAACCCTGACAAATTGAAACTGCTTGATTCGGTTTGTATGGAGTAAAACAAAATACCTATGTAACATTGCCCACCCATATTGCACACGTGTTTGTATAGTTAAGACCAAGATATTTACGTGGAACGCCATTATTACCCCAGATTATATACTGATCCTTATCTTAACGTTGTTGAGGCTATAGTTACGAAAATAATCGATTTGGGCAATGTTGGAAAAAGTTTAGATAACTTTACCCGAGGTGAAAATTGGTAAAAAAGTTGGCTAAATGTAGATTTAAAAATTGTTTCTCGTAATAAACGCATGCATATGAATACGATGGATGCGTTAGACAAAAAAAAACTTTATCCCGTCATAGAAAAAAAGAGAGAAATTCGGGTTTTTACGAAAAAAGCGGGCAAAGTTGGCATGTTTCACGGTACCTATTATTAAGTCCCTGTAAAAATGGCGATCCTTCATATTAATAACCATACATCCCATCGCCTTAACTAAACTCTCGAAACTATTCTGTTTACTCAATACTGGAATGTAAATTGTGGGAGGCGCGTGTTATCGGCGGGATCTGAAGACGGCTTCATTTGTCAAACTCCGAGGTCGTCGGTCAAACGGCTCAATATCTTTTTTCTCTATCATTTAATATTACGCTCAATATCGGTGCTACCTTAGAATAAATACGCCTAACTAGTTAGGTACGAGAGTCCTCATACAACAGATTTGCGAAAGACGAAGCTAATTTTGGTTTTATGTGTGCGTGTCTACGAACCAATGATAGAGACGTGTTGCTTGTGACATTGACGTTGTGACAGATGCGCACACGGATGAAACTTAGCCCGTGGCTAACCCAAGCTTCACTTTCAAGGGCTGATTAGGTTTCTAGGCGTTATTTATTCTAAGATAGCTATAACGCAGCTATCTCGTACTGTGTCCTTCCGTGTGTGTGCCTGTGTACTTACCTGTTGAGGTGCTGTCGCCTATGTTGGTCGGTAATTTATCACGCGATCAATACTTAAATGACAAAGCACCCGCCACTTAATCCTTCCAAATGCCAACTGGAGAAGGAACGCAATCTGAGGCTTCCTATATTGGTATATATTTATAATAAATAATGTTTGTCATTCGAGCTGCATTCATTTCAATTAACTCGTTGTTATTTATAAATATGTACCTACCTAAATTAATAATTCACGGAAGGAAAGTCGGAAAATGCACGATCTCCGAACGACACGCAGAATATTTACCCCGTGGGAAAAACCTACTATTGAACACCTTTAATTATTGTATTATGCGGTTTATACTCACATAAAGTTGTCAGAAACGGCGGTAACAAAGTTGCCACGCCGGTGTAGGTAGCAGTCCCTGATGAAGCTAGAGCTCCATACGAGTTCGAAACATGTCGGGCCGTCCTCCCTGACAATTTCACGTGAATGTAAACCGTTTACTACAATAATTAAATATGTCTCACAAAAGTTTTATTAAGATTATTGAACACCTTATTGTGATGCCACTGCTCAGGGTCATACTGGGCCTGAAAGACCCAGCCGACATTAAAATGATAAGATAATGCTAATTCCCTGAAGTGGCAGTGGGTGGGGGGGCACATTGCTCGTAGAACCGATGGCCGTTGGGGCAGAAAGGTTCTTGAGTGGCGACCGCGGACCGGAAGACGCAGCGTGAGGAGGCCCCCAAAAAGGTGGACCGACGACCTGGATAGGATCCCGGGCAGTTGATCATTTCACAAAAATGTTGCCTACAATTAAAACAGAAATTAAGGTCCAATATAATTTTCCTATTTTGTTACCAATTATTTTCCTAATTTTATATCAATGTTATGCCTATGTTCGATAATTAAGGTTCTGTTATGCTTATACTTTTTTAATTAAACATAATCTGATATCAATGTATTGGAAATCACAAAGAAAATTGGTAACAAAATAGGAAAATTATATTGGACCTTAATTTCTGTCTTAATTGTGGGCATTTTTTTGAGAAATGCTCAGATATTGGATGATGGCGGTGCAAGACCCATCGTTGTGGAGAACTTTGGGGAGGCCTTTGTCTAGCGGGTGACGTCCATCGGCTAATATGATGATCCCTGAAGAAAAAATGTCGCAAGTCAGGGCAAATAAATCAAAGCCTCTACGGTGTACAGTCAGCATCAAACGTAGCTGACGATTTTACTGTCGGCATATGTCAAATTGCCTATGCAACCTGGTACCTATGTACCTACTAAAATTGACAGTAGTAGAAAAAAAATAATAATTGACAGTTAGTAAATCCAAAGTAGAATGCCCATGAAAATGTGGGAGCAAAAGTACGTGCGATTTGCTTCCTTTGCTTGCGGGTCGAAATCCGGCCCGTTGCCACTTGTGTCTACCAGAGTATTTTTTTTTATTTATACCGTTTTTGAGTTTCCATAGTTAGAACAGATCGTGTATAGGATTCTCTAGGACTCATAGGACTCAGAATTCTCTAGCCCTTATCACATTTAAGTAATTAGAATTGGTGCAGCATACTTTTTCTTCTGGAGATGCCACGACTTTGCGCGACAGCGGCAGAGGTGTAGTGGGTACTTACGTGTGTCACGCTCGATCACTCGTACGGTCGCCGCGCTTGGATCTCTCGCTCAACCGCTCGCCGCGCCGCTGGTCGCGCAAAGTCGTGGCATCTCCGTTCCATTTTTCTAATCATTCTCCGTTTTTTATTTATAGTTAGGTTTAGTTAAGTTTATATATATACATATATTCTAGTTCTAGTTTTATCATTTATCCTATTGCAATCGTATTTAATTCCTTCTTCCCCATATTATCTCTCACACAATGCATCCATTGTTGGCCTTCTACTATTTCTTTTCTATTTGGCTATTATATCTACACGTCACCGAGGTTTTGCACCTACTTCAAAATATAATTAACGTATTTAAAAATGTAAGATCAGTAATAATCCGTAACTTTGAAAACTGACATTTAAGGTTTTACTTCAGTAGAAACAATTTTCTTTAAATTGGAGTATGATTTGATCAATTCGAAACACCTTCTCACTCAGCGTCCCAACATAAGCGCTTAGTAAATTATTTCGAATATCCGGATGAGATCCATCAGAATTTCAACTAAACTCAAATCATAGACAAATCCCCGTACAGACAAAACAAAAAAAACACACTTTACATAATAACGAACGCGGCCTAACCGCTCCGTCATTCACTCATCGCTCGATCCGAATTAAAAAGTAAAAAGTACATCGACACAAACATAACCGTTCTGGTGGTCAAATTTAGAACTAAAATTTTCTGATACAATGTAATACTATCTCTTAGATGACCGCGACACACCTGATAGCAAAGTTAAGTTTGTATTTGTACAAAAGGAACAAGTTCTGAGGATTTCATATTTTGAAATGAGAATTGGTTTTGAATAAGGAATCCGAGTTAGTGCTAAGTCACGTTCGGGACCAACAACCTTGGGATGAAGTAGTGATGTCCATTGCGCCTTGCAAAAAGAAAGTCTTAGTGAATGAAGGATCTATGTACTGATGATATGGGAGTTGGTATGACTTATCTCCTTCATTTACGCCATGAAATCGATAGTCGGTAACATGTTGGTTAATACCTATATCAATTTTAATCTTGGAGTATTTATAGATCCAAATGAAACCGTAGATTGCATTCAAGTGTTATATCGCATTAACATCCATTCTTGTTTCAATACTTAGGTAGATGGCGTCAAACTCATTGTGAAGTAGTCATTAACACTTTCGCTACCAGGAACCCGCCTGGTAGGCACTCGTAATCATTGCTCAGATGCCGGTCACGTATTTTTGCTTAAAAAGCTACCCACCTAGCGGGCTCTCGGTTTCTGGGGTAGGGTTACATTTTATATCTGGTTGCGAAAGTGTTAATACTGCGCAATGAGTTTGACTTCGCTCTTTTTACGTGAGATTAGATATACTTAGGACTTAAACAGATTAAAGTTGTATTAAAGGTATCGGTTGGTAGCGGACCGCAGACAGCGTGTCGCAGCAACATGTCTTGGCGTCATGTCATTATTATTATTGGTCATATTCAACTGGTAAGAATTTATAGAACAAATAAAAAATCACTTTGTATTTTTAGGTATACATATTTATTTATAAATTACGCGGTCACATGATATAAATTAAATTATGTACAATTAAATAATACAGTTAAATTTATATAAAAATAATAATATTACAGAATTGGTCGGTCCACGCGACCGTCTCAGGGATATTTTTGGTGGCTTTGAAAATATCCGAGAGAGGGTCGTCGGTTCGAGACCGGGGCTTGTCGGCCGCATAAAATAAACTTCAAGCTTAAATTCGTTTTAAAGGAAGCTTCAACATGTTAGGTGAATAAATAAAAACAAAATTCAGCATCTGACAACGTCGACATAAAATAAATTAACATTTAAACGTTAACATTGACTAGAGAACTCGCTGATGCGGATCGACAGGGTGTAACACTTAACTTAAATAAATTAATAAACTTTATATTTTTTATAAAAAAAATCCTTTACACACTTAGACTCCGAATCGTATAAAAATGTCATCAAATAAATAATACCAATGGCGAAACATCATACTCCCTTTCCCCCATATTACGATTCCATATCGCACTCCTTAATCTCCGTAATCATAGTGTCGGTGCCTAAGTTTGTGTCAGGGATTTTGTTAGGGATGCCTCGCCAGTGGGTTTAGGGTCAGTTCAGTTATGCCTCGAAGACGTTAAGGTAGAATGCAGCGTGGGCGTCTCCCTTGGAGCCGACAGCTCTGGTAGCGTACTGTCCGTTGTCGTCGGAGGTGGCGGAGGCGATCTCGAGGCGGTACCGCGCCGTGCCCTCCATGGTGAAGCGATAGCGGGCGGATGTCTCGTCGATTGGCTTGCCGTCCTTCAGCCACTGTAGCTGGAGCGGTGGCTGGGGGAGAAGATGACGTCAGTATGTTGTATAGTAAAATTTTATTAAAATAACTATATTTTCATGTTTTGAGGAACATTGTATATATCGCCTGGTGACAATCAAAACTCACTAAAATGCGGTCACTGTTATTCTAAACCTCGTATCTAGTAAGTAAATTGGAACTGAGATGCGAGCTTTGTTTTAAGTAGGTATTTGTTACTTAATGAGTTTTGGATGTCAACAGACGACATAATGTATGGATGAAAAGATGTCCATTGAGACTCATTAGTGAACATGACTACTCTCTCAATTTGACGTTGCCACTATGTGTTAGTAAAGTAAGCTATCAAATCAAAATGTATGTCTCAAATTACTTGATTCCAAAAGGATGCTTTATTTTGTATAGCAAGCCACGTAAGTTTTTTAATTGACTGTTTGATTTTAAGTGTTCTTTGTGTCTCAGTATCTCTTCGTGTGCTCAGATACTTAAATATAAATTATTTATACATTCTTAGGGTAGTTAAGGATAATTTCGTCATTTTGCCAAATTCTAGAATGTTACAGAACTGAATCAATGGCAACATTGCTTGCGTAATCGAATGGATCGTTAATCGTCAGGTATCAAGGGAGTATACCTATACCTATGGAATTAACGATTTGGTGTGATTGACGTAACGATCTAAATAGCTCAGTTGGGCGAGCACTACGCCGGAAACGTAGGGGTCGCAGGTTCGAGTCCTGCGTACATTGTAGTAGATCACGTTACATTATTCTTTCATAATTTACCTTTGTGTCAATATTTATGTCAATGTTGAAACTGTGTCATATTAATCAAGTGCAATTATAAGCTCCTTAACTCCAAAATCTTTAATATTTAAGATTGTAAGTTAAGTTTTTTATGTATTTCTTATTAAGAATTTTCTATGAAATAAACAGCTAAAATTTTTTTATTTTTTTTTTATAAAGGTATACCTTTTTTCTACCATGAAATGACCTGTGGATGTACCTTGTCCAGCTCAGCGGTGAAGACCGCGGGCTCGGCGGCGCCGACGGTGGTGGAGCCGGGGAAGGCCTTGTACTGCGGCAGCGCGGGCGTCTCCCCGGGCACGGCTACCACCAGTGTGCACGACGAGAATGATTCGCCCGCGTCGTTGAACGCCTCGCATGTGTATACACCTGTACAAAATAATTAATAATAGTTTATCTACGCACATATCATTAGTGCTCTAAAATACGTTCAGAAACCGTAGGAAATGGCCAGCATTACTACAACCAATTTTACTATGAGAACTTTCTTATCTGTGGCAGTAGGTAAAATCTGTACTGTAATGTTATAACAGTATAAATTTTTGTAAGGTTATGAGTTTAAATTTGGAACAGCTGTCAAAACTAAAGTAGGTCTCTATTCTAGTATCCATAGATATTAATATTGTTATCGATACGAAACGTCAATTCAGTATGTTTTTTTTTAAAAACCGCACGACATTTGATCTCGAGTGACATGAGAATATGGATACATTCGTTTGTATATGATTTAGAAAAAAAAACATTCGTCTTGACGGAGGTTCGAATTGCGGCCATTATTGTTGTCATTTGTTTGTTGGTTCTTTGCTGTTAAGAAAATATAATTGTGATAAGTTTATTGTAATTCACATTTTAGTTGAAAATATTGTTTCAATGTAAATGTAAATTACAACTATTACAATAAATAATCTGTTTATGTATTTGTTCAGATTTATTTCTTACTGCATTAGTATATGTCGTTTTTAGATATTTTACAGGTAGCACTAGTGGTGCCGGTCATTTCCTTATGGCTTCTGAACCCATCTTAGAGTACTTATGATATGTGTGTAGATAAAGTAGTGTATACAACTGTACATAATTAGGCCTTAAAACACTCGTGTGATCCTATTATGAAACTCGCTGACGCTCGTTTCATAAAACCACACTCGTGCTTTAAGGCCCCTCATTATGTACCAGTTGCATAAACTACTATTAAACACTGACTACCATCGAATCGGTCCATCCATATACTGTTACGTCATGTCCAACGAAGTTTTGTTTCACCTTGTAGACAGCAATAACGCACCACAAAGTTCTAATCTCGGAATGCTGACTTATTTCTTATATAAGTTATTCCTCCAAATGGAGGGATCTTCAAGCATTTTGACAGCTTCATTCAAATATCATTGATCCCCTTTCAATGTTGCTCCGCCAAAAAGACTAGCTCCTAAAAAGTTGATCGAACTAGACGCTACGTCTCTGTAAGTATTATTAAATTCTAAAATTGTATCGATAATCCGTTAGCGGTAAAGCGCATTTTGTTGGTAAAATTATTATCCTCTTATAATGGCAAAACGGTTGGGCTGATATTAACTAATTTTGGAGCAGGAGTGAATATCCAAACACTGATACGATACTCTTTACCCAGCTACGCCGCGGACGAAGTTATAGCAGTGATTAAAAAAACCTGCGTAAAGAGTTTACCCCTTTCAGCCCTTTTGTTTACACTTAGTTAACAACAATGCGACAAGAATTCGATCAAGAGTAAAAAGATAAAAACACCTGACGAAATTCAGACAAGAAGATGGAACATGTGATATTGCTATTATAAGAAATTAGGAGTTCGAATATAACTTTACAAACTCCATCTAATTTCGGAATTCACCGGAATATAAGTTTCAAGCCTAAATTCAAATGCTTGTGCTTCAAATGGAATTTTGTATTGTTGCAGCCATGCCACGTCGAATCATTCCGTATAGCTATAAACAACGTACCGGCGTCTTCGGGGAATATCTCCGCGATGTGTAGCTTGTGGATGTTGGCCTCGCTGGAGTACTGGAAGTCTTTCGAGGGCTTGATCTCCTTGTTGTTGTGGAGCCAGACGACGTCGAATCTCTCGGCGCCCGTGATCCTGGATAAATCATACATTTTGGATAAATCATACATTTTGTAATAAAAAAAGTCATACACGATTTTCTATTACTTGCTTTTGTCTTTTTGGGGAAATTTTAATCTATTCTGATTGTACACTCATGGATCAAAAGACAGTTTGTAAGTCAGTTGCCGATTTAGAAAAAAGAAGGGATCCGAGATCCGAGAATAGTCTCATAATATTCTCAAAGTAGTGTTGGGTAGGTATATCTATCATTTATACCTAGATATTTTCCTAGCACGAACGACGTGTTGTTAGTGCTTGACAAAATAAAGCATCGACAATCATGTTATCGATAAATACTACTTCAACGTCATAGAGGAAAAATCGTAATATGCATTTTCATTTGCTCCTTAACTTAACAGCAACGTATAATTATAAGTTTAGTAATCAAAGCTTTTACATTCATAGACCTTATTATCTTAAGAGTTAAACAATTGAAATAGCAATGTGACAATTATTCGAGTTTCACGACATTGTAAATATTCTCTTAACAACTATTATACTTGGCATTTCCTTTATAACATTGACGTGGTGGTTATCGATAACAGGTTGGTCGATATTATTGTTTTGTAAGCACTAACCACCTGTTGTTCCTGCTAGAAATATATCTAGGTATAATCATTATACAGAAGTGGACTTCTGTCATTATTATACCTAGACATTTTCCTAACGCGAACGACGTGTTGTTAGTGCAAATTAAAACATCGACAATCTTGTTATCGATAAATACCACTTCAACGTCATGGAGGAAAAGTAAGTGGTACAGTTGCAACATCCATTTTCATTCATTTCTCCACTTAATACCAGCTTTAAATAAGTTTAGTTATCAAAGTTTTTAAATTCATGGACCTTATTCATTTAAAAATTAAATAATTGACACAACAATTGCGACATTTATTCCAATCCCACAACATTGTCAATATTCTCTTAATAAGTAGGTATATAATTATGCATTTCCTTTATAACGCTGATGTGGTTAGCGATAACAGGTTTTTCTATATTATTATTTTGTAAGCACTAGCCGCATCTTGTTCCTGCTAGGAATATATCTAGGTGTAAATAAATATCAGACAACCTCACACAAATCGATCTAGTCCCAAATTAAGCTCAAGAAGGCTTGTATTTTGGGTACTAGACGATATTACATACTTATTTAGATAAATATATACTTAAATACATAGAACAAACATGACCCAAGCACAAATATACGAGTCATATCACACAAATATTTGCCTTGGCCGGGATTCGAACTCGGGACCGCCGGCTCAGTAGGCAAGTGCTTACAAACTTCGCCGACCGCGTCATCAAAGGTATATCACTTCACTACATAGTATAAAAAAAAGTCGCTTTCTCTGTCTCTATATCCCTATCTTTAAAACTACGCAACGGATTTTGATGCGGTTTTTTAAATAGATAAGAGTGATTCAAGAGCAATGTTTATATGTATAATACATGCATAATTTATCAGCATTGCACCCGTGCGAAGCCGGGGCGGGTCGCTAGTTCATTATATAGAGTCCACGACCCTCAGCATTGAGGATATCGACTAAAGGAAGGATGTAGCTACCTGCAGGAGAGCGTGACAGCGTCTCCGTCGGTGACGATCTGTGAGGCGGCGTGGTCCACGATCCTCGGCGGCTTGTCGCCGGTCTTCAGGCCGCTAGCGGCCGCCGCGCCGCCGTCCATAGCTGCAATAAATAAATAAATATATACATATCGGACAACCTCACACAAATCGATCTAGTCCCATATTAAGCTCAAGAAGGCTTGTGTTATGGGTACTAGACGACGATCTACCGACTTATATAGATAATATATATACTTAAATACATAGAACAACCATGACCCAAGCACAAATATTCGAGTTCATCACACAAATATTTGCCCTGGCCGGGATTCGAACCCGGGTCCTCCGGCTCAGTAGGCAGGTGTCTACAAACCGAGCCATACGCGTCGCAATAGTTAATAATGTACAAATTTCTATTTCATACTCTAGATACCTTAGGTATAACAGAGAACCCCTTAAAGAGCATGGAAGCATAAGAAAACACCAGATGTATTCTACTAGACTGCAAACAGGACGAAGTACCTAGGTCTCCAAGCAGTCTACACGAAGCTACCAGCAATGTTAAATTGCTAGGTATCGTGACGGAGTTCGGGCGGTTAGTAAAACGCAGGACGGATTGGATGGCATATGCTCTGTAGTCATGATGCCAGTCGTCTCAGAATGCGGTGACAATTTGCACAAATGCGCTGACATTATGTGTTAAGTAGGTAAAAATTTTATTGTACACAAAAACAGTTAAAAATACATCTATTACAAAAAGATAGGTACAAAGATGAACTTATCCCTATAAGGGATCTCTTCCAGTTAACCTTTGCGCAATTGAGTGAGCACGAGAAGATTATGTACGATATTAATAATTGTTTATAATATAAAAGATTAAAATGCGTGCTTGAATTTCTTCACTTCACTTCTCCTTATTTAGGTTATTTTAGCTTCGCGAAACGGGGCTAAAAGTCTTAGCCCCTAGGGTTTAAATGCTCCCTTGCCGGCGCTGCCGGGGAGCAGGCTCCTGGCGGCCGTTTATTTAACCAGGTCTAGGAAGGACGAGCCCAGGGCACGGCTATGGCTAAGGTCAGTTTAGTATTTTTTTATTTCCTCGCAGTCAAAGTGAAAATCAGAGTGTTTACCACGTGGCGAAAAGCTATTGTGACACTCATTTTATTTTATTTTGATGTTCCTACTTAACATTGATTTGGAGTATCTATACTTCTCCTTTACGTGTACCTACCCATGTAATTATAACACAAATGTGATGTAATTGTTTTATATATTATCTACGAAAAAATACTTACTGTTGAGTTTCTTTCGGCTTTCTTCTAAACAGCGGTCTCCTCTTGCGAAATGCCGGTAGATTCATACTTACTGAATAAATCATTTCGTTTCATTCATTTAATTTCAGAATATATTTGTCTTTGTTCGCTTCGTGGCTTGTTTTAGCCCCTTGTCAAACAATCTACTATAGAATAAGTTACTTACGCTTAACGGAGACCTTGCACTTGGTGTCGACCTGTCCCTGGCTGTTGGTGGCGCGCAGCGAGTACTCGCCCTCGTCCTCGGGGAACACCTCGTTGATGGCCAGCGACGCGACGCCGTTCTTGTACTTCAGGTCTATCACCTGTGGAGAACAAGACGTTTTAGTATTATGACATCAAATCGGATATTTTTTAAAGTTTGCAGCACTAATTTGTAATTGCGTAAAAACTAGTGCCTACGCCACATCTTGGGATTTTAGGTAGCCGACCCCGATTGAGAATTCATTCTCAAAAAATGGGACAAAGGCTAGGAGGATGATGCAGCACTAATTTGTAATGTGACCTAAACTTTCATGTTTGGTAATTTTGTGTACGTAAGTTGGTTAATAATAAATAAATAAATAAACTATTGGACGACAAATCGATAAGAATCTACCATGAAGATGATTTTATTACTTATCTCAAATTTGGTGCAAGAAAACAAAATAAGTACAGATAAGTTTTATTAGCCACTATATGTTGAAACTGAATTCTTGCATTGCCGCATTATTATTTCTTCCGAAAACGCCATAAGCTATTTGAGGCATCTAAAATGTCGCGATAAGTTGAGATGTTTAGGACCTATGCCTTCTCTTTATATGGCCGTTATAACTTTTTTTAATGTTTGTATCTCGACAAATAGACGAAAATCTGGCAATTTTATTTTTTATTTTTGTCTGAACTATAAGCTATGCACTTCACATCCTGATTTTTTTAACAATAAAGTCGACATTACCGACCATTTTTGAGACAAACGAAATGAAATGTCTATCATAATCTAAAGATTGAAGAAAACCTTGGATATCCACAGATTACAACGGACGATAGGCATAACTGCTGACGACGTAGTGAATTTTGAAAAGGTCTACACTGATTTGTCTTTAATCCGATAATTAAAATGAAGATAATCGTCGTGCTTAAAATGCGAAACATTTAAAAAGAATTAATGGTTTTGGCAGGGCTCGAACCTGCGTCTCCAACGACTTTCCGGGCCAACACGGGCATCCTACCTATTGGAGCACTGAACTTGATGCGTGAGCCATTGAATTTACCAACCAGTTGCTAGGGTAAACCTCTGCCTTTCTGTGGTTGTCACGGAGATGCCATGATTTTGCGCGACAGCGGTGCGCGGGACGTGTATCTCACTTACTCGTATGGCCGCCGCTGTTTGATCTCTCGCTTAACCGCTCGTGGCTCCGTTAGGCCCTGTGTTGTTTCCGCAGATGATAAAGATAATGATATGTATACTCACGTCGGACGAGGCGAGCGGCTTCCCGTTCTTGAACCACTCGACGCGCGGGTCGGGGTCGCCGCGCACGGCGCACGACAGCAGCAGCGGCGCGCCGTGGAGTGGGATGTGACGGTATGTATACTGTATACTCACGTCGGACGAGGCGAGCGGCTTCCCGTTCTTGAACCACTCGACGCGCGGGTCGGGGTCGCCGCGCACGGCGCACGACAGCAGCAGCGGCGCGCCGTGGAGTGGGATGTGACGGTATGTATACTGTATACTCACGTCGGACGAGGCGAGCGGCTTCCCGTTCTTGAACCACTCGACGCGCGGGTCGGGGTCGCCGCGCACGGCGCACGACAGCAGCAGCGGCGCGCCGTGGAGTGGGATGTGACGGTATGTATACTGTATACTCACGTCGGACGAGGCGAGCGGCTTCCCGTTCTTGAACCACTCGACGCGCGGGTCGGGGTCGCCGCGCACGGCGCACGACAGCAGCAGCGGCGCGCCGTGGAGTGGGATGTGACGGTATGTATACTGTATACTCACGTCGGACGAGGCGAGCGGCTTCCCGTTCTTGAACCACTCGACGCGCGGGTCGGGGTCGCCGCGCACGGCGCACGACAGCAGCAGCGGCGCGCCGTGGAGTGGGATGTGACGGTATGTATACTGTATACTCACGTCGGACGAGGCGAGCGGCTTCCCGTTCTTGAACCACTCGACGCGCGGGTCGGGGTCGCCGCGCACGGCGCACGACAGCAGCAGCGGCGCGCCGTGGAGTGGGATGTGACGGTATGTATACTGTATACTCACGTCGGACGAGGCGAGCGGCTTCCCGTTCTTGAACCACTCGACGCGCGGGTCGGGGTCGCCGCGCACGGCGCACGACAGCAGCAGCGGCGCGCCGTGGAGTGGGATGTGACGGTATGTATACTGTATACTCACGTCGGACGAGGCGAGCGGCTTCCCGTTCTTGAACCACTCGACGCGCGGGTCGGGGTCGCCGCGCACGGCGCACGACAGCAGCAGCGGCGCGCCGTGGAGTGGGATGTGACGGTATGTATACTGTATACTCACGTCGGACGAGGCGAGCGGCTTCCCGTTCTTGAACCACTCGACGCGCGGGTCGGGGTCGCCGCGCACGGCGCACGACAGCAGCAGCGGCGCGCCGTGGAGTGGGATGTGACGGTATGTATACTGTATACTCACGTCGGACGAGGCGAGCGGCTTCCCGTTCTTGAACCACTCGACGCGCGGGTCGGGGTCGCCGCGCACGGCGCACGACAGCAGCAGCGGCGCGCCGTGGAGTGGGATGTGACGGTATGTATACTGTATACTCACGTCGGACGAGGCGAGCGGCTTCCCGTTCTTGAACCACTCGACGCGCGGGTCGGGGTCGCCGCGCACGGCGCACGACAGCAGCAGCGGCGCGCCGTGGAGTGGGATGTGACGGTATGTATACTGTATACTCACGTCGGACGAGGCGAGCGGCTTCCCGTTCTTGAACCACTCGACGCGCGGGTCGGGGTCGCCGCGCACGGCGCACGACAGCAGCAGCGGCGCGCCGTGGAGTGGGATGTGACGGTATGTATACTGTATACTCACGTCGGACGAGGCGAGCGGCTTCCCGTTCTTGAACCACTCGACGCGCGGGTCGGGGTCGCCGCGCACGGCGCACGACAGCAGCAGCGGCGCGCCGTGGAGTGGGATGTGACGGTATGTATACTGTATACTCACGTCGGACGAGGCGAGCGGCTTCCCGTTCTTGAACCACTCGACGCGCGGGTCGGGGTCGCCGCGCACGGCGCACGACAGCAGCAGCGGCGCGCCGTGGAGTGGGATGTGACGGTATGTATACTGTATACTCACGTCGGACGAGGCGAGCGGCTTCCCGTTCTTGAACCACTCGACGCGCGGGTCGGGGTCGCCGCGCACGGCGCACGACAGCAGCAGCGGCGCGCCGTGGAGTGGGATGTGACGGTATGTATACTGTATACTCACGTCGGACGAGGCGAGCGGCTTCCCGTTCTTGAACCACTCGACGCGCGGGTCGGGGTCGCCGCGCACGGCGCACGACAGCAGCAGCGGCGCGCCGTGGAGTGGGATGTGACGGTATGTATACTGTATACTCACGTCGGACGAGGCGAGCGGCTTCCCGTTCTTGAACCACTCGACGCGCGGGTCGGGGTCGCCGCGCACGGCGCACGACAGCAGCAGCGGCGCGCCGTGGAGTGGGATGTGACGGTATGTATACTGTATACTCACGTCGGACGAGGCGAGCGGCTTCCCGTTCTTGAACCACTCGACGCGCGGGTCGGGGTCGCCGCGCACGGCGCACGACAGCAGCAGCGGCGCGCCGTGGAGTGGGATGTGACGGTATGTATACTGTATACTCACGTCGGACGAGGCGAGCGGCTTCCCGTTCTTGAACCACTCGACGCGCGGGTCGGGGTCGCCGCGCACGGCGCACGACAGCAGCAGCGGCGCGCCGTGGAGTGGGATGTGACGGTATGTATACTGTATACTCACGTCGGACGAGGCGAGCGGCTTCCCGTTCTTGAACCACTCGACGCGCGGGTCGGGGTCGCCGCGCACGGCGCACGACAGCAGCAGCGGCGCGCCGTGGAGTGGGATGTGACGGTATGTATACTGTATACTCACGTCGGACGAGGCGAGCGGCTTCCCGTTCTTGAACCACTCGACGCGCGGGTCGGGGTCGCCGCGCACGGCGCACGACAGCAGCAGCGGCGCGCCGTGGAGTGGGATGTGACGGTATGTATACTGTATACTCACGTCGGACGAGGCGAGCGGCTTCCCGTTCTTGAACCACTCGACGCGCGGGTCGGGGTCGCCGCGCACGGCGCACGACAGCAGCAGCGGCGCGCCGTCGCGCGCGGCCAGCACGTCGGGCAGCGCGCGCGCGAACGACGGCGTGCACATCGTCGAGTCGGACGCGGGCACTGGAACAACACAATTAAATCATTGACAGTAGTGGCTTAAAGGCCTCTGCAGGCAAGACATAAAATCGACAAAAAAAAAAACATTGACACTCATTTGGGTCATTGTCAGTTCAAAAAACAAAATTCGTCCCTTCGGTGGTCAAAAGTTAAGAGCTTGTATGAATCTTATGGTTATGTTGCTATTACATCGGATTATAGAAGAGGGAACGTTCTTTATTCTTACAGGCATTTTAACAGAAAATCAGGTCCTGGAATCCTTAATTTCGCAAATGTCCACCGGAAAGACACGCACCTAAATCTGACAATGACCCATTTGGTATGGGCATGTAATGAGGAGGGATGAACGTCATATTGGTAAAAGAATGTTAGGGATGAATGTCGAAGGACAAAGAGCGATAGATATGCCAAAAAGCGATGTATGGATTGTGTGAGAGGACGTGAGAAGGAAAGGAGTAAGCGCTGAAATGACGAATATTAGAGATGAACGGAAGAAGAAAACATGTTGTGCCGACTCTACTAAGTCGGATAAGGGCCGAGAGATATGAGGAGATACTTAATAGTATTAAATATAGAATGGGCACGCACACCCGCGCACCGAATCAAGTTACCTCACCCCGCAAGGGTACCGAGTTGGAATCGTGTTGGCAGCGTAGAAAATTTTGATAGGGTTGTGTATTTTACATAGGATAGTTATGGTGTTGGTGATGGTAATGATAATGATGGTAGTGGTGGTGATGGTGTTAGTGATTGTGATGACGATGTTGATGAAGGTGGTAATGATAATGATGAACGATGATGATGATGATGGTGATGATGACGGAGAGTGGACGAAGACCACAAAATCACCATCATCATCATCACAACCACTACCACCGTCACCATATCTACCACTACCGTTGTGTTGTGTGGGTGTGATAATTTACTATCTTATTATGTCATATTTATGTGCAACTAAAGCACCAACTAGTTGTTGCAATGCGTCTGAGGCAGCCCTGTGCGTCTTACACACACACACACTGACACTGACATTCAAGATTCAGTTTTTAGTAGGCAGTTTCCGCCCTGTGCCATTAATACAAAGACCAATTTGAGCTCAATCAGTTAAAGGTATTTCCTTCAAAATCAAGTACAGTACTTTTATCTCACGAGCGCGGGTGAGCCATGTCTGTGTGAGAGCCACACAGAGCCAATGTGCATGTACATCTACTCACACAAACATGGCTCACCCGCGCTCGTGAGATAAAAGTACTGTAGCAAGATTCCACCCGAACAAACATACATAGACAATAGACATATATTGTAAGTTAAATTAAAGCTCAAGCCGGTTCATTCCTCGGCCAAAGGATTAGCTTGGGTATTCAGCGGGGGACTGTAGCCGGCATCATGGGTACCGCAGGGCCGTGATCTTGGGATTTAGTTAGGTAAGTGAATCAACATTTTCTTGTTGTTATACTGTCCCGTCACCCAGGAGATTGGTGATTAAACTTCTTAGAAAAGTGTTGATAATTTATAATATTGGTATTTTCAAGAGATATTCTAAATAAGAATGGGCTTATAACTGCTGCAATTACAACATTTTTGTTGAATATTGCCGCAGAAAATCGTAGTTTTAAAGAGTAACCCAGGGGACATCACCATGGCAACAAGCAACAGAAAAAAAGTTGATAGACCCAGGTACTTTTATTTAGAATAGGTTAACTTGGGTATTATTGTTTTTTTACTTGTTTATCGTTTAACCCTTTGACCGCTAAAGACGGCAAATCACGTCATCGGGAATTCGTGCCACTGACGCCGACGACGCCTATTGACGTCAAAAATTTCAATGGTCAAAAACATGTTAATTCTAACCACTATCTGTGTTTTTCAATCCCTGTTGATTTTGGAGCACTTTTTGTTTTTTTGGTTTGGCGTCAGTGGCACGGAGAATTGCTTTGCCGCTTGGCGCTCTAAAGGTTAATAAAAGCTTGTAACAAGCGTTATACTCACAGACTAGCTCCTTAGTCGTGCTCCTGGACCTGGAAGAGGCGTCGGAGTCGAGTTTAGCGCCATACTTCTTCTTGGACGCGTCCACAGACGTCTGCGGGGAGAACTTGGGCCGCGGCGCCGCGTGCGACTTGACGGGCGGGTCGATCGTCACCTGGCACGAAGAAAAATAATAAGTTAAAGCCTGATCAGAATAGAATAGAATAGAATAGAATTCATTTATTTGTAGATCACAGGTACTACAATAAGATCTCATTTGGTAATGTAAAAACATTCAGAACTACGTGTTTTGCCGTTTGGCGTACAAATTTTGTTCCTTATTACGTAATAATAAAAATTAAAACTGCACTTCATTTCGCTTATAAGATAAATATATGAAATATATGAAATATATGAGGATTGTCAAGAGGGCGCTATTTATAAGCATACCTCGAACAAATCATGCGGATGACGTAAAAATGACGTACCTAATTTTGCACACAGGATGATGTCTGTATTGCAACATCCGTATGACATATAAATAATTACGAAGTCACTTTATTGTTCAACTGAATGACAATGTCAGTCAAAGATGTTATGTACACTACTCTGCTCATGTCAAGTGGCGATATCGTTTTATTAAAGAGGTTGATAATTGATAAGTAGTAATTGTTTATGAAAATACTTTTTGAAATCATCCTATGAGTGGTTTGACGTCATCCGCATGATTTGTTCGAGGTATGTTTATAAGATTCATATGGCAACAATTTTGCAACCAATCGCAACCCAATATAATGACATTAGTTTTAAATACCTGCCAGTTCCACTATGTTAACCTCGTAATTCCATTTAATGGAATGCACTCTTTTCCTGACTGTTTTTCGTGTAGTTAACACATGTACACTTTATTTATAAACTTACGTTGACGACTGTTAATGGTTTTCGGCATTTTATTTGGATAATTTTAAATATTTGTCTTACAAAGAAATCACCACGAATGACATTGACATTGTTGACGAACCATCATAAAAACATTGCCAGTGTAAGAAATTAGTTCCAGTGAAATTCCGCAATATGGTGCATCCTCATATATTTCTGGTCAGGCTTTATAACAGGCTTCGAAGTATCACGTTTCGGGCGGAACAACTCGAGAGAACTGTCAAGGAATTTTATACAAAATTGAGGGCCTAGGCCGGGAAGTATTTTTCTTTTAAACATGGCGTCTGTGTTCATGAACAGGCTTTGGCTTCGTATCGCAACCCGTCTAACTACTCACCCGGCAAGCCCTTTCCCGGCGTTTGCAGTAACTAACTATTACTAGAAGGTAATTTCTTTTAAATCATTAACGTCTGCCAGCTCATACTAAATGTTTATATAGAGGCGAAAAACTTAAAAAGTTATGCTTTGCGCGGGATTTGAACCCACGTCCCCACCACTTTCGGGTGCAGACGATTTTCGCTTCTATATTAACATTTGGTTTACTAGAAAGTGCTCGCAACCTCGCCTGCGCAAAACTTTTACTGTTTCACACGTTAACTTGGTACGAGTGAATAGTGTTAATCCATACTAATATTATAAATGCGAAAGTGTGTCTGTCTGTCTGTCTGTCTGTTACCTCTTCACGCTTAAACCGCTGAATCGATTTTGATGAAATTTGGCATGGAGATAGTTTAAGATCCGAGGAAGGACATAGGATAGTTTTCATCCTGGAAATTATCCCTAAAAAGATTTTAAAGTGAGTAAGTAATTCATGATGACATTGATGACCCTGTCGAAAATGTAATTATTAGACCAAAAGCACAATTGCTCTTAGATTTGCTTAGGCGCTCTTAATAATCCCTTTTATTAATTAAGGTAATCACCTTAATGTTAAAGGCGGATATCTATCGTGTTGTACGTGGTTGCTTCCATACTTCCAAGTTCCACGCGGACGAAAGCTAGTAAGACAATAAATACCTTGGTCTTGGTGATAATCGGCGGCGGCGCGGGCTTGATCGGCTTCTCGATATAGCGCCGGTCGCCCGAGTGCAGGAAGTTGTGCGCGAGCGCCGCCTGCTCCGCGCTCACCACCTCGCCTGTTAACACACGTTTAGCTATATCGCTGGCTCAATATTATACGGTTCTGTGTTATAGTCTGTACTTTTAGGTATTTAAAAAAATGTAAACAAACCGGAGCTGTCAAATTGACAGCAAGCAATGGCGAATGTCAATACGACAAACTTTCTATTTTAGTCGTGTTACTTTCAGTATAATGCAGCCTTGAGTTTTAAACCTCTGCAAATTTGGGTACTTTTTATTGACGATTTACTGAGAAAAAAAAAATTATTTAATGTGACAAAAATATGTTTGTATTCGTGAATTTGTATAAATTCGGTAAAATTAAGCGATAACACATGTTATTTAAATGGAATGGACTGCAGTAGTGAGGTATTATAAAAAAAATTAAGAGGAACCAAACGTTATCTTATAAACAACCCTTTTAATGGTTTGTTTACATTCTTTTAAATACCTAAAATTACAGACTATAGAGGTTTGACGAGGTTTGGCGAAGCGGTGGTAGCCTAGTGGTTAGGGCATGCGACTTTCAATCCGGAGGTCGCGGGTTCGAACCCGGCCCGTACCAATGAGTTTTTCGGAACTTATGTACGGAATGTCATCTGATATTTACCACTCACTTTTCGGTGAAGGAAAACATCATGAGGAAACCACCTAAGCCCAATAAGGCCTAGTTTCCCCTCTGGGTTGGAAGGTCAGATGGCAGTCGCTTGCGTAAAAACTAGTGCCTACGCCACATCTTGGGATTTAGGTAGCCGACCCCGATTGAGAATTCATTCTCAAAAAATGGGACAAAGGCTAGGAGGATGAGAGGTTTGACGAGTTCAAATTGGAATATTGTCATAATGTCATTAAGTGTAATTTTAACTACCCTGAAATGTAACATAGAACCCTGTAATGTTGGGCCAGCGATATGTCATGCCATTTCGATTTCACTGATAATGGGGCGCCAATATACAACAAGGCCTATGATGGTTGCTTTTATAACGCGATAAACTAAACTGCATCGCAACGTTGATATTGAAGATTTACGACGCGTTTGGCTCGGTTTGTAGACACCTGCCTACTGAGCCGGCGGTCCCGGGTTCGAATCCCGGCCAGGGCAAATATTTGTGTGATGAACTTAAATATTTGTGCTTGGGTCATGGTTGTTCTATGTATTTAAGTATATATTACCTATATAAGTATGTATATCATCGTCTAGTACCCATAACACAAGCCTTCTTGAGCTTAATTTGGGACTAGATCGATTTGTGTGGGGTTGTCCGATATTTATTTATTTATTATTATTATTTCTCAAAAAACAAGCAAATGCACCATACCTTCAACGATGACGACGCACGACGTCTCATCGGTGCCGTGGCAGTTGGTGGCAATGCAGGTGTACTTTCCACTGTCCTCGGGCCTGCAGTCGATGATCTCGAGCGTGACCACGCCGTCCGAGTTCGTCATCGAGTAGTCGAACTTGGAGAGCTCCTTTCTGTCCTTGTACCTGTGAAGCGGAGAACAAGAGGTGGGTGAAGACCAAAAAGTTTGCAACGTTAACTCACCCTTAACTCACTCAATAATAACTCAATAATATTAGTGTCAAAGTCTCCATTGTGCGACGACAGTTAACCTTTCAATAATGTACCTTAATGTTCTATTTTAAGGTTCCTTATTGTATCGTTATTTTTTGTCGCAAAACGGAACTTTCTCAATTGTTTTTAATTCCTCGCTAACTACGACTTAATTTCATCCAACTTTTTGGTCCTGACCCAGGTGTGTTTCACTAGGAGTCATTATGATAACGATTGAGGATGATTTGAGCGTTGTAACCTGATTTCGCGGTAAGAAATGCAGCTTCCGTTCCAAGTTTTAAAGGAACATTGAAAAAATGGCTCCACGAGAACAATTTCTATAATTTTGAAGATTTTTATAATTTACCTTTTACATTGTAAATGTAATAGTGTTTCATTTGTAATAATATTTGTGACCTATAACCGCCTGTTATCAATAAATAATTTCGTTTCATTTCAGATTTGTATTACTTCGTCCCCAATATTGATGACTCCGTATGAATTGTGGCGCTATTTTCGGTAGATTTGTAGCAGTCGCGGCTTTTTACAATAATTATCAAAATAGGCCAATATTGATGGTGTAAAATCAAATTGAAAATTCGAATAATTATGGAATATTTTATCAATTTTTATGAATTAAGGGATAAACTTGTGTCGTCCCTCGTGTCGGAGTAGTATATACACGGTAGTTTTGTTTTTATGATATCACTTGAACTGTAACAGGGCTGGTTAACCCTCACTACCAGTATACTTGGAATTTTTTTAAACGTCCTAATGGTCGTAAAGTCGTCTTGTATTTTTTAAAAATTGCATCTATACCTAGTCGGACTTTTAGTGGGAGTATAAACCTCTAATGGAGTTAGCCCGCACCATAGGAGTAAATACCTGAAGGAGTACATTCTTATCCTAAGGTCGACGGTCGGCGGCGGACGGCCGCTCAGACAGCACAACAGCTTGCAGGTGTCCCAGCTGGAACGTGAATACTGGCGCCGTCTCGCTCGACTCCTGCCAGAACGAGTAGGGCGGCAAGTGCTGGCGTCGGACCTTCGGGACAGCTGGAGAGAGGAAGTTTGTTTGTTACTTACCATTTGACGGTCGGCGGCGGCCGGCCGCTGAGACAGCACAGCAGCTTGCAGGTGTCCCGCGCCTGCATGACGCGGGGCCGCAGCTGGAACGTGAATACTGGTGCCGTCTCGCTCGACTCCTGCCAGAACGAGTAGGGCGGCAAGTGCTGGCGTCGGACCTTCGGGACAGCTGGAGAGAGGAAGTTTGTTTGTTACTTACCATTTGACGGTCGGCGGCGGACGGCCGCTGAGACAGCACAGCAGCTTGCAGGTGTCCCGCGCCTGCATGACGCGGGGCCGCAGCTGGAACGTGAACACTGGCGCCGTCTCGCTCGACTCCTGCCAGAACGTGTAGGGCAGCGCCGAGCGTCTGCGCGGCGCCTCCTGCAAGTGCTGGCGTTGGACCTTCGGGACCGCTGGAAAGAGGACAACACCTTTTATGTCAATCAATCAAACAATCCAGGTGTTTCCTGTAATACGAGCGATAAATTAAAACATAGATTCTTCGCTTGAAACTGGACAACATTTGTTAAACAACTTAAAAAAAAAGACAGTTTTCAGAATTTTATTATTTCAAACAAATTAAATAGTATTTTTAATGTACGTCGTCCAACATTGACATTCCCTGAGCATTGACATAGCTGTAACTCTACTAATATCGGACATTTCGCAATACATTGCTTCTTTGTCTAAACATTATTCTACAAAATATCATTTAATACACGCTATTTTCAGAAGTTGCTTAACGAATGTTGTTCAGTTTCAAGCGAAGAATCTATGTTTTAATTTATCGCTCCTATTACAGGAAACACCCGGTATATTTCTTTTACACAATACATGGTACATGTATAGTCTGCGATGCCAATAGCGTAAGAGTAAAAAGCAATAACACTTGTTTTTTTATTCAAAAGGTGATTAGGCGTAATACTAAGAAGTAAATTTCGACCTTAATGTAGTTCTATTTAAGCCTAAAATACTTTTTATGTGTCTCAAACAATAGATAGCTTTACACCTGCAAAGGGTTGTCGAAACTGTAGTAAGTGAGTAAAATAATACAACATAAATAATTCAATGATAAATAACATTAAAAACATAATCGTCTATTATTTTAAATCAATTAATGTATTATAAAAGTCATAATTAATTATATATTATACCTACCGGAACTATCACAATTTCCTAGAAAAATTATCACCCTAGTAATAATATTCTTTAAAAGATATTCGAATAAGGTACGATACAAGTAATCTTTATTGCACATCTCACAAAAAATACAGGAGAAATATAATGCAGGGAATTACAATTAGAGGTAAACAACAGGCGGTATTATCGCTAAAGAGCGATCTCTTCCAGACAACCTTACATAGTCTGGAATAAACTACTGTATTGAAGAACGGAACATAAAATATAACAAACATGATAAAACGTAAAGAACTGTGCTTTCCCGAAAGTCGACTCATAAAGGAATATTTTTTTGTTTATAAAAAATTTGGAAATCGTGAAATTGTACGAATCTTTTAAGAGTTTATCAAAGAACATTATCAAAGAAGCCTAATGCATTGCGAAATCCTTTTATAACATAACAGCACATACTGTAAAAAATTGATCAAAGTACACACTAACCTTCGTTTTATGAAAATATCAACACACACCATACCATTTATTAAAATTACGCTCGTACTCGTCAAAAGAAGCAAAATATGTCACAGTTATTACTTAAGAATGAAAAATTCCAAATCAGTTGTTCCTGAAATTCCTGTTTCACTTGGTATTTATAGTTATATTTCCACCAGCCCGTTCCCACATAGCGAATAGGTAACAACAGCGTACAGTGTACCTGTGGCACCGAATTGATAGTAATAACCTAATTCTAACCCCAGTTAATGCCAAGCGGCTGTTAGGTTAATAATAGATCTGCGATCTCAGTGTGACCTAGATGTACTAATTGGCTATTTAATTAATTGATTGCTAGATCCAAGAGATTTGATTTAATGCGCTTTTATGTTTGATCATATCAAATTGAAATGGGATCTGTTCGAGATTTAATCAATCACATTTTTACCACTACACAACTGTAAATTGATAATAATTCTAGTTTTATTTAGAATGTTAGTACGATGGAATTTTGATAAATCACCCATATTGTAAATACCCATATGTCGAAATCACTTGACTGTCTCATGTAACATGATAACAATAGTTCCTTTAATTTCATTGAAATATCTTCGCATACTGCCAGATTTTCCCACTTCACACCTTCGTCGTTCAAAGCAAACTCTTACACCGAGAATCGTTTAGTTTTTGCTCCGTTTTATAAAAGTCGCCGATTTCCAAAGAAGCCTTAGATTAGGAAATGAAATATTTAGGAACAGAAACAATTAGGGAAATTACTGTTATATAGATAAAGTGCGAGATCCTCTTCTTTTATACACAAACACATCACTAAATGAGTCAAATTTTATTTTTTTCCCCGAAGGCACACATTTTTCAGAAATCTTGAAAATTACAACCTAGATTAGGGTAGCTGAGTTTCTTTGGTGTTACATTCTAAAATATTTTAGGATTTCAGAAAATGATCGATGAAATGATATCTCTATTAACGAAATTGGATGAAACGTGTGTCTATAAAACTCGGGTAAAGCATAAGGTGCAGTGACTTACGTTGTACGTTGAGGAAGACGACCTCCTCGCGGAAACCGTAGTGGTTCTCCGCCCTGACGATGTACTCGCCGCGGTCTTCCAACTTGGCGCGGTTGATGATGAAGTAGTAGTCGTCGCCAGCGTATCTGCATGAAATAACACAAAATTATTAAACTATTTCGAGTTCTTTGGCCACATTGTCAGAAAGAGAGGTGACAATTTAGAAAAGATGCTGGTAACAGGCCAGGAAGACGGCCCAGAGGAAGAAGTCCAACACGCTGGTCGGATCAGATACGCGACCTCAAGACCTCTATTTATGATGCCATCCACGCAGCCCAGGATAGACTGAGCCGGCGCAAAATAGTCCACGAAAAAGTTATCCAGAGGACACAACCCTCAGCATTGAGGATATCGACTACAGGAGGAGCAGGAGGATTATAATATATATGACTCCATTCAGAAACATGTTTTTTTTTTTTATTTATTAGCCACTCAATTGCTTTTGGTAACTACGGCTACCTGTCACTGCTCTTATTTTATTATACAAATAGAGTCCAACTCAAAATTCGAAGCAATTGAGTGGATAGTTGTCTAGTATACGAGTTGTCATCTACTTTCCGTATGAAATTCATGTCGAATCGTTGTTTAACAAAGGATGGATAAACTGTAAACCAGAATCATTACGAAACATTATCACCTATTTCACGCGATGTATTACCAAGTCCATTCTGTCAAATCTATCCGGTTTATAGTGCGTCGTTATTTGTAAAAATATTTTGAAGAAGGATTTTACTGGATACATTTGCAGTCACAAGAGATCTTCGTCAAAGTTCTATTGAAAGACATGTGCATGTTACATTTGCTCGCATCTATTTTCAATTAGTGGATACTTACGTTCTCGTTTAAGTTAATTATGTAAAATTCTTATGAGAATAAATGTCTTTAAACCTATGTGCAGTTATAGTTTTCCTGGCCGACGGTAAGTACTGACCTCTTCATGAACTTGACGGACTGTCTGAGCTCGTGGTTGTTGTGTGACCACGTGACCGTGGGCGTGGCGCAGGCGATGATGCGGCAGTACAGTTTGACCGACTGGCCCTCGTAGCAGAAGGCCGACTGTGGTCGGATCACGAAGCGTGGCGCTGCTTGTCTGCGGTCTGTTCCGAAACGAAATAATCATTAGCAAAAAAAAAATAACTTCAAAATGCAACAAAACCTAACTTTACATCCAGGTTCAGGGCAAATTGAGAGGTACAATCTACTAAACTAGTTTAAGCTGATTGCATTAGTATTTTGTTGACGAACACCATTAAAGCCAAAGGCGGAGGACCCAAACAAAGCGCGCTCTCTACGTGTGTTCACAGGGTTTAGCCAGAATATTTGGTCTGTTGACAACCAAAACTCACTAAGTAACAAATACCTACTCAAAACAAAGCTCACAGTGTCAATCAACACTGTACTTATTTAGATACGAGGTTTTGAAGAGCAGTGACAGTTTTTTTTTTGAGATTTGGTTGTCACCGGGCGCTTTCCTTTGCATTCACATAGAATCAGGCCCAAGTGCAACCATCATGCGTATACTAATTGCATGAATTTGGATACCGAGCAAAAACTAGCCTTAATTACATTATACAGAGGCGAAACTTTGAACACAAATGTACAAATCCTGGTCACGGCACCAAATTGTAATAACATAGACTCACCGAACTGTCCATCGTAGATCTTCCACTTCTCGATAAGCAGCTTCCTCAAGCTGCTGTACTCGCTGAGGCGGCCGATAGGCAGCGCAAAGCCGGCCCAGTCGTCGTAGCGGCTGCGCAGGCGGTCGCGCAGCTTCTCGTAGCGGCGCGTCTCGATGATGGTCGTGCGGGATGACGTGTCGCCCGCGAGCCACGGGTGCAGCAGGCACTCGTGCGCTGTCAGTCGTTTTCTGAAGGTGTTAATTTCGATTAGTTACAGCGGTAGTTTATTTTAGGTGTGTTTATAAGTAGCGAGGCGTCAATAGAACCCATTTTCATCGGCATCCTCAAATAAGAACGAGAAGCGAACGAACGACAAACGCTATTCATATATTAAAGTGTTTGAACACCCTATTCATCATCATCATCATCAGCCCGGAGTCGTCCACTGCTGGACATAGGCCTTCCCCAGTCCGCGCCACCATACCCGATCCTCAGCTTTCCGCATCCAACCGCTTCCCGCCACTCTTTTTAGGTCGTCGGTCCACCTGGCGGGAGGCCGTCCTACAGGGCGTGTCCCTACCCTATTCATCGAGTTGCGGAAAACTAGCCCGCGATAACCTATATAACACCCTATACATCTTGAGTAGAAGTTAGCCGATTCTGTTTCGTCTCGTCTTGGCTTGAGATTTATTTTTGATACACGCCACTAGTGTTCATAACAATTTTTGTTAATCCACTCCACACTAAAATTGCTCAAAACTGAGGCTAGTAATAATAATAATAGACTCGCGGGTGATATTGAAAATATCTCCAATATTAACCCCACAATTTAAACTACATTATTTTGTTTAATGAATGTTTTTAACTTACTCCTTATTCTTAACTAGCAGTCGTCTGATGAAGTCTTTAGCATCCTCGGAGACGTGCATGAACGCCTCCTCGTCGAACTCCCAATCGCACGCCTTCACGTTCTTCAGCGTGTCAATGTCGTTGTTGCCGGCAAACGGCGACAGACCGGAGAGACTGTAGAAAAAAATATGAATAATATATCCTGGTTACGGCACCAAATTGTAAGAGTACCTCTCGAATGTCAGATCAAAAAAATAAAAAAAATATTTGCATATCATATTATGTTATTTAAGTTTGAATTCCCCACAATAAGAGCTAAGGGTTCCTACGGTAGAACTAAGTGGAGCTGAGTGGCACAACTTCGGTTATATGCAGAAAGCCTCTATGTAGAAAAATAACCATTCAAATTCTAGATTACAAAAGTCCTTACTAAACTATCATATCATTAAATTGACCTATCAATCTGTCAATAGACTAAAAAATTGGGTGAAAACAGTTGCAGCACAATCGATTGTATCCTATTTCAGATATTGGCGATATTGCACCACAAACATGTATGGATACTTACAGCACGTATGATAGTACACCAACGGCCCACATGTCCGTGTAGAAACCAACTGGTTCCCTCTCTACGATCTCAGGCGCCGCGAACTCGGCCGTGCCTGTCGAAATCTTGACCACTTCGTTCGGGTCTAATTTGGTGGCTAGACCGAAGTCAATGATCTGAAAGAAAACAAGAAGTTTTACAATACTGTTCCTTTTAAATTTAGGTAAAGTTGTAAATGTGTTTGAGGTCTTATTTCTGGTTCTGCTATGGTATTTTGACGGGATAGCATGTTTTTATATTTCTATCTCAACTTTTCCACGATGTTAATGGAGAAATCATGCTCAAACCAACTTTTCCGACAAAATACAATGCAAAAACATTATTTTATTTACTATATTTGTAATACGATATAATTATTAAGCCCACTACAAGAACATTTTTATTTATTTGAAAGAAGAACCTCTTCGGACATGTGTCTCGGCGAGAAGGAACGTCCATAGAACGCCTCGTTGTTTCAGGGAACTCTACCTAGGAAGGAGACTCTGACAGAGCTAGAGGAAGATCGCCGATCAGATGGACCGACCAGATCAAAGCCAGAGTGTGTCGGCCACTGTCAATTAATGCTCACGGAAAGCGGCTCTACAAGACAAGTGGCGATTAGTCGTCAAACGGGTCACTTAGAACTCTACAAATACATAAGGGCCACGACCACTCTGAAAATAGTGTACCGAAGAAGAAGACCAAAGTTCATTCTTGTGTAATAACTCACCTTAACATCAGTGCCGGTTCTCGTCTGGCACATGACGTTCTCAGGCTTGAGGTCGAGATGGATGATGTTCTGCTCGTGCATGTGTCTAACGCCCTCGCAGATCTGTCTCATGTAGTGCGCAGCCTCGGCTTCGGACATGTTGTAGCCCGGTTCTGTGATGCGCTCGAACAGCTCACCGCCCGACAGGCTGTAAGAAAGCACGTTTTAGTTAATTTTCGGGTGCCTTTTGAGAACTGGATAGGCATTTCAAACGAATAGTACATTTCAGTATCTTGTTGAGGATTTAGTTTAGCATTAGATATATTCGCCCGGTGACTAGAGTTAGTTGGACAAATGTTTGATAACTGTCGAATTTGACCATCTTTAAGACCCAGTCTTATTCTTCATTAGCAGAGCTGGAGGGTTTAGAATATGGGAATAATTTGTCACATAGGTAGAAGGCATCATATCGCTAGCAAAGCGAATACCCCGGGATGTACTTATCAGGCATTTTATTTTGTTTACCATAAAACCATACACCTGTAATTTTTATGATTCATTTTCCTACATTACAGGCCAATGCTTGCGGTCAGGGAGCACCCCAAGGAAAAACCAGTAATAATCCAAAAAAATACTCACAACTCGAATATGAGGACCATCTCATCGTCATCCTCAAATGCATCGTGGAGATTGATCAGCTTCCTGTGGTGCAGCTGGTTCATGATGTCTATCTCCTTCTTGATGAGCTCTTTCTCCATGGCGCCGGCCACGGGAATGAACTTGGCGGCGAACACGTTGCCGGTGGAGCGCTCGCGGCAGCGGTGCACGACGCCGAACGCACCTGTGCCTACAACAGTGTCGTAACCTCATGCTTCTGTTGATGCTACTGTTTTATTAGCATTTATTTTTTTAATATGACTTGAAGTGTATCTGGCTGATTAGCCCTCACTACCAGGAGTATAACCCCGCTAATGGGATTATCTCCGCGCCACAAGAGTGATTTTATTAACGGTGGTTGACACATTGGAAATTACTTGAGCTGGGCTGGATCGTCCTCTAACCAGTAGAAGTGATATGTGCACAGACGTGGGTTTTTACTTACTACATACATTTATTAGGACTACTTATAACAGGATTTTGCGTTACAAAGGCAAGAAATCAATTTGAAAGTAGACAATTTTGCATTGGCATTTAATCGATATGTTGAATTATGGGAAACAAGATACATTAAAGCAAAGTTACGCGCATGTTAAACAGGAAAATATAAATAATTGTAGGAATATAAATTATTATAGTTTCATTCGGAATTTTACCAGATTTATATTTCCGTTTAATATATCGAATATCTTACTTTATTTGTCAAAACAACAGAAGAATTTTGGTAGTGAATCTACTTATGGCGTGCCAATTATTCATTGTCAATCTACGAAGATGCGCATTCTTAATTTATAATAATAAATTATAAGATACTAAATAAATATGATAAAAAGCGCAAAATCGTGCATACGCTTTATCTACTAAAAACCTTACAAATAATTCGACATTTACAGATAAATAAAGAAATTTTAATGCATTATTGATTAGATTATCACTTGGGCCTTCTCAATTTCCAAAAAGGAAATAACAACAGATCCCATCCTACAAAATTACTTAGAAACCATGCGATATCGTAGAACTAGATATAAATAAATAATATAAGAGAGTGCGTGCGAGAAAGAGACGTAGATAGAGCAACACTACATCGACCTAGTCACACACCTCTCGCCTTCCGTTTGGACGCGCACTTCACGAAGTCACCTGTGAAATTCACCACTATAGTAATATCTGTCAAGCTACAATTTTATGAAAAGCGTTTATGTAAAACGCAATAACGCTAAACGTTTGTGCATATAATTAAACGTCATTCAGATATGTCTAAAACATTATTTGTAAACTTTGAACTTCGAGGTTTCGCATCTAAATCAGTAGGTGTATATCCTGGTCACGGCACCAAATTGTAAAAATATGCCGACGTATAAATAGAATATTTATTATAAAATAAGGAATTAGTATAATTTTCTTAAAAGGTTACTTCATGGAAGACCAACCCGTCTAGAACGTTACTGGCGCCAGCGATTGTTATTAATTTCTGGGGATTCACCGATGTTACTAACGTTGGTTAACATCATCTAATCGGGCAGTTATGTTAATGGTAGGCATCTGGCTAAGACAATTCTGTGTTGTTCCATATTCACGGGTAATATCTTGTTAATTTTGCATCCATTATTTTCACCTGGATATTCCAGGAATTATTTTTAAAATAACTATATTTTTTCATTTGTCTTTAGTAAGACAGTACGAAACGTCGAATTTAAAATAAAAACTATAATATCACATCAGACCTAATTAAGAAAATAACGTTTAATTATGCTACCGTTGTTAGTACTACTGGTTACTACTCTCGTAAGCAACTTCGTGAGTGTGGTTTAGTTTATCTATGCTTATTGTCATGCGCATTTATAATTTATATTTAGTTCTACCATTCTGCGATTCGCAATCTTAAATTATTTACTGTCTTCTTTCAGTTTCTTAATAATACTAACCAGACTGTTTTAATAGCAGGCCGCAAGTCAGTTAAACGTCACAAGCTAGCTTATAAACTAATTTTATTATAAGTTGTGCATTCCACATTCTATACTGAAATTTCTATTAGTAAACATTGTTTAAAAAGTTACTTTTAATTACTAACGGATAAAATTTTCTAATTCATCATCATTTACGAGGTCAAATGAGTAATACATAAGTTATTTAATATTTTTGTTCAAATATTTTTTAAAACACTCTCAGAAGGGTTATTATCTGAGCGTTTTAACCGCCTCATTAATATATCCGCAATATCGACGAGCTCCGTATGAACTGAGGCGCCATTTTCGGTTGTCTTGTAGATGTCGCGGAATTTACAATTCTTATCAAAATTATGTTGATTGCTTTTATGTATTGGCCAATATTGTGGACATATTAATGAGACGTTTAAGATACTCACATAATCGCCCAGAAAACATCAGTCCATTCATTCATCATTTGGTTCTCAACTATAGGTACTTAAGTATAAATCTCGTTTTAACACATCAGAACAACGAAAAACAATGGAACGGCCTTTCAAACGTCATGCTCTTGGAATTCTTTTAAAACTTATTACAATAAATTTACTCTCTCAATTAAATATTTAAAAAAATACTCTTACGTAGTTTAATGATATGCATAATAAATAGTTGCGAGGCACTCACCAATCTCTTCCAGTATGTCGTATTTGTCATACACAGAGCATGTGCTAATGTCAACTGGCTGCGGTACATATTTGCTATAGATGTCGAACACGTAACTGTCGTAGTCCTTCACTGGGCCGTGGTCGGCGTTCGTGCGGATGCGTTTGCCGCTTTCGTCCACTGGAATGAGAAGAGACTTGATGCAAAAAAAGGTCTATTAATATCCTGGTCACGGCACCTAATGTAAATACGGTGTTTTAAAATTATAACCAAATATTACGCGAACTACTACTACTATTCGGAGACATGGAAAGCAGATCATCTGATTTCAATAAAAAACCTAAATATACACGTACTATTATGCCGTTTCATTTATTTACGTCAAATAAACGACATGGTGTAATTTATTGGTGAAAGTTAGGCCTGGCTGGCTGGCTGGATATTTATGAGTGATTAAGATATTTCCTAATTTCATCTCAGTCTTACCTGGGTATTCCTTCTTCTTGAACTCCTTCTTGATGATAGCCTTGGTCTGGATCAGTCCAGTTGGCTCACTTGGCTCGGAACGTCCGTAGATGTTCTCAGCGTATACCCTGAACTCATATTGTTTGCCGGGGACTAGACCAGTGATCGCCATTGTTGTGAACCTGAAAATACAATTTTGAGGTTTGATGTCGTGTAAACCACAAGATTAATATGATCGAAGCTAACGACATTTTGATTAAGAGGCGATGCAAGGACATCTTCTGACTTTTGCGACAGAAATTCATACGAGTTCGGTATAAAATTCTAAGTTCAAAGAACGTATGAAAATGTACGCATCAAATAGTCAAGACATAACATGCCTGCACACTTTACCGCCGGTTGTTATCTAAAGCGCTTTATATAATGCAATAATGAAATAATGAACTTTATTCTGCAAGTAGGCCACAAGGGCACTTTTACATGTCTGAGTCTACCGGCATTTCACAAGAGGAGACCACTGTTGAGAAGAAACGCCGAAAGAAACTTAACAGTTAGTATTTTTTTAAAGAGATGCTAGTCTACTCTCTCCTTTCAATTTTGCTATTCCTTAGACTCTCCACTGAGTAACAGAAGTACAGAGCTGGGACCGAATACATTTGATGGCAGTGTCAGTTTGGCTAACCAAACCAGACCTTAGAATCTTTAGAAAGTGTCCACAGTTACTACGTATATCCTTACCTGGTATTGCCAACGCGTATCCAGCTGGTCATCGGATGTTCGCGCTTCTCGACCAAATAGTTGGTGATATCTGAACCGCCGTCCCATACTGGCGCCTTCCAGCTCAAGGCTAGAGAGTCTACGCCGATGTTGTCTGTGGATGGGAACCTCGGTGGGTCCGGACGATCTGAGGAAAAAAATAAGTTATTGAATAAATGATCAAGATGGTGGGTGGAGAATTTAATCAAAAATGCTCTTAGTGCTCATTTAACCTCACTTTTTTACATCATCATAATACAAACTCCAAAATATTGTGCAATCTTCAAATTAATTTAATAGAAATACTATCAAACAAATGCTTTGGGGAAAATATATACTTTTCTATTATCAGTATCGACTGTTTTTTGTTCCATAGTACCTAACACTAACTACTATGTTGGGTTCTCTTCACCAGCACTCAACATGGTAGCACCATAGGCAACACAGAAACGGATTGTCAGAACCAACCATTGTCATAAAAAAAATTGCTAGAACCAACCAATCAATTATAGCCATGATGATGTCTGCTAGTGTCGTTTACCGAGTCGGGGAGCATAAATGACATGGCGGAGTATATTCGTATATTATGATCTATGTAGAGACATTTGGGACTTACCACTGATCTCAATATTGATAATAGCAGTGTCGGAGCCAAGCTCGTTCTCTGCGGAGATCCTGTACGGGCCTGAATCCAGTTTGCTGGCATCGCGGATCGTCAAGATCGCGTGACGTTCTGAAACAGAAAACATGGAGTTGTTAAACCAGACAGTTTTGTAATGGTTGAATTTTTAAGAAAAAAATTTATAACCCACCAAAAAGCGATCGCGTTTGATATTCTGTTAAAATCTATTTTTTAACCCAACATTATGTCCCGTTCCAATTAGTAACGGGCCGCCATTAGACCACAATTCCTACCGGTCTACATGGAGGTATTTCAATTCAATTTTGTCATTCAATCTCAACGTGAATGTGGACAACATATTGTTTACCATCTAAATCGTTTACAAGCAATTGTCATCTCCTAAAATGCCGTTTCTGCAGTTAGTTTTTTATAAATATAAATATCTGTCAACCTCACACAAATCGACCTAGTCCCAAAGTAAGATCTGGTAGGCTTGTGTCATAGACATTAAACGACGGTTTACATACTGATATAGATAAATATATAGAAAATATCTAGGAACAAATGTTTGCTCTTGCCGGGATTCGAAACCAAGACCGCCGGCTTAGTCAGCTGTACTACCACTGCGCCAACAACGTCGTCAAATGTTGTCATATATTTTACGTCACCCTTGGCTAAGTGGGATTTTCTGCCCGCTACACGGGGAGAAAACTTCACGTAAAACTTTAGACCAATCACAAGCGGTAATTCGTAAAGCTCCAGATCTCATATATGCACAGACGTCTGCGATCTGGGACATGCACGAATAGATATGTTCGCCCTAGGTATGTGAAGTACTGCTCTTTAAAAAAAAATGCGTCGTAAATAAGGCCCTCCGCGCAGAAGAAGTGAAACTTCGTAATGTGGAAATGAAAATAGGAAGGGGTAGAAATTGTAATTTCAAAAGAGAAAACCTAACAATCAATTGATATTTACAAGAGACGTACCTTGACATAACCTTAAATCCGTCGCATTGTCCGTGGGATTGTTGCGTTGAACGTTTAACGCAAGTGCTTTCCTACCCCCTCCACGGTAGCGTTAAACGTTAAACGTTTAACGCAACCTTGTTGGAGGTCGCATTAGAAGTTTCACTTCAAAAAAAAAACAACTGACTGACCTTTCCTCTCCACATGGTAGTGGTGTCCAGACTCGATGGTCTCGCCCTCCCGCACCCACGTGATCTTGGGCACGGGGTGTCCCGTGAACGGGATCTTGATCACCACGTTTTCGCCCTTGTCGAAGTACGCCGTGTCGCGGAAGCGAGGCGGCACGTTCAGTTTCGGCGCGGCTGTAGTAGAGAAGGGATGGTTAGAAGAAAAGAGATTTAATAGTCACACAATACAATCCCTCATAAGATAATTGCTAGGCCTTCTTCCGATATAATCAAATGAAGGATAAAACATTAAATATATGCACATTTTACATTTGATATCCCAAGTTACGACTAAAAAGTCATTTAAAAAGTTCGTCATTCTAAAAGAGCGTCGGCGACAAGTAATTGGTCACAGCGCAGTAAATCATATAGTCGGACTATTACTAAGGCGGATATGGAAATTGCACCACTGTTATTTTGTAAGCTGCGACTGTCAATTTCCCACAAGGTGACATCATTCGAATGCTGATTCTTAGACGGCTTTTCTTTCACCTTTTTTTAATAATTTCAAAACTAGTCTGTATAATAATAATATTAATAAATTTTTGTTCTGTGATAAAGATGATAGAGTAATGAATTAGTTAAAACTTAACACTGTTTGAAAATTTGAAATGCTGTCAACTAATGCTCATTGCATTCCCTTGATTACCCAATTAAGCATCTATTATATTTAAACTTAAAATCAACAAGCAATCAAAGAATGACTTTGAGATTGTTAAGCTAGGCTCACAGACAACCCCCACTAGACGGAGCATGCAAGGCGACCCGCGCGCACCAACGATATGGTACGGCAGAACATTAAAGTATCAACACGGCGGCCACCGTTTAGTTGCGTCCTTGTTTATGATCCATGCGTACGTCAACGAAAAAAGAAATTAAATAAATAACATGGTCAATTGTAGTGTTAAGTGGTGTAGAGAGACCTCATAAACATGAACGCAACTAAACGGTGGCCGCCGTGTTGATACTTTAATGTTCTGCCGTACCATATCGTTTATGCGCGCGGGTCGCAAAACGGGTCGCCTTACATGCTCCGTCTAGTGGGGGTGGTCTGTGGCTAGGCTGCTCCTTCCATCTCCACCTATGTCGGAAAAACTTGCAGCGGCCGTGTCCTGTTCGGAGTCTATCCAGCCGGCACCAAAGCTTGCGAGGGAGATCGAATCCCTTTGGCTTTGCACCCCAGTGAGCTGGCTGGATTTGCCTTCTATGGCAGCTGTCCATTCAGCCTTCCAGCTATCCCTAGATACTCACTCATGATGAGCAGCTCGGCGCGCGTGCTCTTGACGCCGGCGCGGTTGACGGCGCGGCACACGTACTCGTCCGCGTCCTCGCCGAACACGTCCACCACCGTGAGGAAGTGGTTGTCGCCCTCGCTCCAGATGCGGTGCCGGGGGCCGTTGGTGATCTCGCGAGCGCCTGCAATCACAGCCACGGTTAAGAGGCCTTATTCCTTTGAAAATGCTGATTGTTTTAGACATTTTTCTCTATGATCAAACATGTTTCTTAATATATTATTTATGTTAGTTACTACCTAGAACAGGGCTATTGGGATTTATTGGTGTATATTTGAAACCAACAGTTTGAAGAATTTTTTATTGATAATTTTTGTTTCAAAAACTACTCGAAATTGACAAAATTCACGCGGATAAGTTTTTTCAACTTATTTTCGACGGCACGCAATGAAAGCATGAAATAGCTATGTTACTACCTAGAACTCGGAGAAAAGTATTATTCACATCAAAAAGTTGGATGAAATTATCGATATATTTGTCACAATATGAAAAACAATAATTTTAAAAGAAATAAAGCCTCTTAAGGCACAGGCACAATATCAATTTTTCCCAAACATGCAAATGTCGTCATAACGTGCGTTATCTTCGAAGCATCACGTTTCAGGCGAAACAACTCGAGAGAATTGTAATAGCACATAACTTAACAAGGTTGGTAAACGAGGAATTATAAAGCGAGGGCTTTCATGACACAAGTTTGGAATTCCTTTACCACCCGAGTCACATACAATAATTACTATTATACATTTCAAGATTATTTCAAGAATCGGACTCACCCTTGTACCAGGTGATGGTGGGCTTGGGGAACCCAGTGATGGTGCAGGTGAACTTGGCGTTGTGGTACTGGATGCAGTTCGCGTTCTTCAGCGGCTTCACGATCTCCGGCGGAGTCGCGGCTGGAAACAAGAAATCACGTTTCAAGATTGGGTAGGATTATTTGGGACACAATATTTCATTTATTTAACATTACAAGCCATGTTTATTACAGAGGATGTTAATTGTAGGTAGTTGATACATGACACCCTGGTAGGGCATTTCATGTTAGTTAACTATTAGGTAATAAGCACTATATTTGCTTGAAGTATATGGAAATTTGGGCAAGTAAATCTTATTGCTCACTGCGAGTAATTTTTTGACTAAAAATAAATCTGAAATACTATTAGCGTCGAATTTTATCTATTTAGGAAAACGGGTAGAAATATGCATTCATTCGTATGTTCAGATCATATTTAAAACAAATTCATCATATGGGTTGGTCAGATATGTACTTATTTCGAGTTCTAAATCCTGACCGAGAACACTAAGAAAAAACAAACATTTAATTCACAAATATGGTTTTCTATTGGTATATAGATAAATATTTATTAGATAAATGTTACTATACATTAGAGGAATACCTAAATCAATCATAGAATGTAATTTTGTAGTTTTATTGTAATGCTAAGTGTTAAGTAGAATTAAGGAAATTGCTGTGCCCTTACAGGGTACATATTATAATTGTAGTATCGTACTATGTTGTACTATGTGTGCAATAAACAGTTTGAGTTAGTCGTCACTACCATTGGAGATGAGGAGAGAAGACGTAGATCAGAATCACCAATTCACCAACGAAACCGAAGTTTGAATCCGTTTAACAGAAAGTAGTATTCTGGCTAACAGGTTTATGGACTCACCCCTCGGGTCCACGACCTTGACCTCCTGGCTGGCGCTGGAGGGCGCGCTGGGCCCGGCCTCGTTGACGGCGGTGACGCGGAACTCGTACTGGCGGCCCTCGATCAGGTTGGAGCAGTTGTACTGGTTGGGAAGGCACAGCGTGGGGTTCACGCGCTGCCAGGTCGACGTGCCCACCTCGCGCTTGTCGATCCAGTAACCTGGAAACAGGTTAGGGATGAGTATCTTCTATCATCTACAGAATCAGTATAGTGAACTCTTAACCTTCAATTTGGATCCTCTTGCTGACAGTTTCTATTTGTTAGTTAAGGAACAGGACACAATTTTAAAGCAAAACGCTAATGGGAAATGTTTTCAATATATTCATTCCGAAAGGAATAATGCCATGAAATAGTAGACAAATGTAAAAATACGACATCTACAGGTTACAGAAAAAGTCACTTTTACTAGGGTATGATTCATTTGATTGCAAAAATCTATGTTTTTGCCAACAGAAAAATCAGTCGGTCAGCAAAAGCCTAACCTAACCGAAGCTGAACAAGACAACTGACTTTTCTGCTGACCAAATCAATAATTTATTTCTATAAAATAAGGCAAGAGATAAACTGAGATGACTTTTGACGCATATTAAGAAACTGTAGATGTAAAAGCTTACCTTGGATCCTGGCGCCACCATCGCTCTCTGGTTTGTCCCATTCCAGGTGGACGAAGTCTCCTCCGACCTCCTTGATCTTGGGGATTCCAGGCGCGGACGGCGGGTCGAACGGTGCCTTCGCCTGTAGGGTAAAAGTTGCACAGATCCATAGTTAGAACTACGACTTTATGTAATTATCCAATATTAATAATATGCTACAAACTCCTTAAAAGCGTGGATCCGTTCTAAACTAACAGAAGTTCAGCTGCAATTTTAGGCAACTTTTACGCATTTTTGCGAAGCGAGAGCTAATTTTAGTGGACTATACCTATATATGTTTTTAATAAATGAATTTCTCAACGAAATTTACTGGCTCATTAACGATTGACGGAGTTTAACCAAGTTTATTTATACTTTGATAAATTAAGTCTGTTTCCACGCTCCGTCATCCGGTACACTTTAGTTATGGCCAGATATTGGATCTTTTTGAATCACACTTGTCAACGTTGTACTCACCCTAATCGGGTTAGCGGCATCGCAGGCGGGCCCGACGCCATTTTCGTTGGCGGCGTGTACCCTGAAGTTGTACTCCTGGCCTTCCGTCAACCCTTGTACCGTGAAGCGCGTGTCGCGTACTGACGACGCGATCGTGATCCAGGACGTTCCTGCGAACACATATTACCAAAATGATAAGCCATAATGATATATCACACAGAAATACCGTGAAACCAGTGAAACATGAGAGACTTTGCTTATATCTGATTCGTCTTTGTTGCAATTTCTTTTTTTTACTGTCCGCAGCTCTTTGACCGTGTTATAGGTTAAAAATTTAACCAGAATTATACAAATGAGAGCACTTAATCGTTTAACTATCGCGCAATAAACGCGACCGGAAGCCATTATGTCTCAAGATAGAAGACTCAATAATCTCCGAAGAAAACTATAATGTCTTTCTTCATAAGTTAGAGTCACTACATTTTCGCTCCTAACGTACATATTGCCAAATTTTGTCTTTACTGTACTGAAAAGAGGTACACAATATTTGTCATTCGAATAAAGAGTCTTAGTTATGCTAGAGGTACAGGACGGCATTTCAAACTTACCGGACGTGTCATTACGCTCAACAACGTAGTGCGTAACCGGCATGCCTCCGTCGTAGCTCGGCGGTTTCCATGACAACGTGCACGAGTGTTTCGACACGTCGCTGGTCTGTAGGTCTTGTGGCGGTCCCGGCAGGCCGGTGACCGTGACGGAGAACGTGTCCGATGTCTCGCCGGAGTTGTTCTTGATCGTGATCTTGTACGTGCCTGGATAGAAAAACGGACATGAATTATTTTGAAAGTTGGTTGTGGAAATGTATTTTAGAGTTGTCCAAGGAACGTAACCATGGCAACGAGGTAGATTAAAAGTTGACTGAACTATCGAAAATGAAAACCTGAAAGTGCAGCGATTCGGCCACCTTTTGGGCGTCTTTGGTAAGGTTGGTGACATTTACAATTGTTGCCGTCGACCAGGATTTTGTGCTAGTAATCCTTGGTGATATCCTTAATGAATATAAGGATGTAGCCGTCGAACACCATTAACTCAGTGCAGCGATTCAGATACCTTGTGAGTTTTCGGAGTGTGTGACTTTTACATTTTGGTGCTGTAACTAGGATAATTTTGTGCTAGTAACTCACTCATATCACCCTTGCTGATATCCTCGATGAATATATAAGGATGTAATCGTCGAAGACCGTGAACCTGAGGTGCGCCGACTCCGACACTTCGCGGCCATTCTTGCTGAGTGCTGTGACCAGGATTGTGTAGTAGTAACTCACCCATATCATCCTTGCTGATATCCTTGATGAATATAAGGATGTAGTCGTCGAAGACCGTGAACTTGAGATGCGGCGATTCCGACACTTTGTGGCCATTCTTGCTGAGTGCTGTGACCAGGATTTTGTAGTAGTAACTCACCCATATCATCCTTGCTGATGTCCTTGATGAATATAAGGATGTAGTCGTCGAAGACCGTGAACTTGAGATGCGGCGATTCCGACACTTTGTGGCCATTCTTGCTGAGTGCTGTGACCAGGATTTTGTAGTAGTAACTCACCCATATCATCCTTGCTGATATCCTTGATAAATATAAGGATGTAGTCGTCGAAGACCGTGAACTTGAGATGCGGCGATTCCGACACCTTGTGGCCGTCCTTGGTGAGTGTGACGTCGGCGGGCTGGTCGCCGGTGTACAGGATCTTGATCTTTGTGTTGTCGTGCTCTGGCAGGTGCAGGTCGCCCGGCATGCGAGTGATGCGCGGCGGGTCTGAGAACGGAAAAGGAGGTTATTTAAGCCAATGATAAAAGTTGGAGTTTCTTCTGCGAAATGTGCTGTTGGGAATGAAATGCATCCCATCTGGCCAAGCATCAGTCCTAGGTATACTAGTAACTTGTAATGTCCGTTAATCCCGACTTTTTTTTTGCTAACTTTTATCTATAGTAATGATGGAGTCATTATTTGCCTCCTTAACTTCTCCACTTTGCTTTGTTCTTCACTTCGCCTAGTCTTTTTTCTACGTAATTTGATTACTTTGCTACCTCTAAGATATTTTGGGGATGTTTATGGATTGGGATATTGGCGTTGGATTAATCTATTAAGACATTAATAAACTCAGGACCCAAGGTTAAATCCATCGTCATACTCACTTCCGATCTTGAGATGTCCAGTGCAGTAGATGAAGCCGATGTTGTTGATGGCCTCGCACGTGTAGTCACCCTCGTCGGCATCCGTGGCCTCGAGGATGTTCAGTTTCAGTGTGCCTTCGCGGGACTCCGCGATGAACCTGGAAACCAGCAACATTTTTAGTTAGTCAGCCATCACTACAGTATAAAAGAAAGTCGCTTCCTGTCTGTCCCTATGTATGTTTAGGTCATTAAAATTAAAACTACGCAACTTATGCGGTTTTTTTTTTATATACGATAGAGTGATTCAAGAGGAAGGTTTATATGTATAATATATGCATAGTATATTAGTATCAGCATTGCACCCGTGCAAAACCAGGGCGGGTCTAGCAATCCAAATGGTTTGAAATTAATTATGTGCAGGAGCATTTCAAATATTTTTGTTAGGTCTGGTGACTGCTCAATATCAAAACAAGAACGAATCACAGATAATTGACCCGCTTGATTACAGTATTTCACAATTTCTATTATTTTATCCTACCGACTGCGCCAGTTCATACATAGGGGTTGGGATCATAACGACTACATTGTCAAAACGACCAAATCATCATAAGGTCCAGATCTCTAAAGGACCATCTCTTTAGAAAGCCCATATCTCCGAATGACTAGATAGCAAAACGACTAAAAGGAAAGCAAAGCATTGCTCTTTCCACAGCTGAATGGCTTAGACAGCGTAAAACCATTCGCTTTGCAACTTTTTGACAAGATCCTATTCTGTTATCTTTTTTTTTATAACGGCACAACATAGTGGCTCCACTTCGCCTGATGGTAAGCAAAAAGGGGAGCCCAAGTCGCAATGGCAACTGACGAGAAACCAACGGTGCCAAGTCAGTTGACACTGCCATGCTGGCCCGAAAAAATGATGAATGATCTTAAAGTGATGACTACATACCTGGTTCCCAACACAAGTTCGCGGCCATTCCTCAACCAGCGGCCGGTAGGTACCGGGTTGCCGGTGGCGACGCACTCGAGCGTGAACGGCCTGCCGAGCGGCGCGCACATGTGCGGCGGCATCATCTTCACCCATTCGGGCTTCGTGCCTCCGATCTCTTCGCCGGTGCGGACGGGTGTCGTGCATGATGAAGGCTCGGATTTACCTGAAGAACATACATTTTAAATTTATGTTAGAAAAAAAATAACTGTACAAAGTCTGATTTGCTAAGTAATTGACTTAATTGGTCTCATGACCACATCACAATTCTGAAAATTTCGATACTTTTGGTGGTTTCAAACTAAGCGACTATATATATCTCCTTAACCATAGTTTGGTATTCAGAATTAAATCAACTGCAAATCAGCTTTGGAAACAGGAACCCGTTATATTGCTATATGTGCCCTATTTTAATGTTCGTAATATTATAACATTTCTGGCCTGACCAATAAATTAAAACCTAACTTACCAGCAGTGTTAACAGCAATAATCCTGAACTCGTAGTCAGCCTTTTCAATGAGCTTCATCGCGGTGAATGTAGTATCAGCGACATTGTAGTCGTTGCACTTCACCCATACGCTGTCACCCACATCGCGACGCTCGATGATGTATCCGGTGATGCGAGATCCTACAACAAATATATATTTGAAAGTCCACGTAAATTTATAGTTAACTTTTGCGTTTATGATTACGACACTGGTGTTATCTGCATATTTTTTACAATTTGGTGCCGTGACCAGGATAAATGCAGATCTCAAAAAGCATAGCTACCCTGTTTCAATTATAATCGTAAATGTAGAAAAGCGAGACTTCATTTTACAAAGGCTATATGTTGAAAGTTTGATAATGTTTTGCGTGCTGAATACTTTTACCCTAAGCTACATAAGCATACATTTAGGAAATAAAATAGAACGGTGTGCTCACCTCCATCGTTGGCGGGCGGGTCCCAGCTAAGATCGACATAGTTCTTGCCGACGCGCAGCACGCGGGGCGCGCGCGGCGGGCCAGGGGGGCCGCAGCGCGGCTTGACCTTGAACCGCTGCGAGCTGGCGGAATACTTGCTGAAGCCGGCAGCGTTCTTGGCGCGGACGCGGAACTCGTATTCGCATCCCGCTTCGAGGTTGTATGCCTGGGGGAAAGTTATTGATTTCATAAGCGGCGCTCTATTTGTAAGATACATTTAAAATACCCGACTTTATTACTTTTTCTTGTAGTTTGTTATGAACTTATTATGTAAATTCATAAATAAATTAAATGCCAACTTCGTTATCAGTAACCAATTTTAATTCATCATGGAAAGTTAAATCTATAATCTCACCTTAATACGACCTATACAATAAGCTAAATTGAAAATTCAAAAACCCCCGCACCAACCAAACGTAGCTAAAAGAAGCATTTCGACATAATTAACACAAATTATAACGAGTCTAACGCGATATTTCTTATTTACCTTCATAATCTAACGTTTTGGCGGGGTTGCACACGCCGTGGTCTCAGATGTAACAGACAAGGCTTTCGGTAAAAAAACAGACAGACGCAAATGCCTAATTTATAACACCCCTTTTTGTCGGGGGTTAAAAATATCCAACCTCATTGGACGTGGCTGTACTGGCAGTGCACTGCTATTTTTACGAAAAATCATGATCGATCTTTGATCGACGAAATTTTTCGCGCGATTTTGCCATTTGTCTTTTAACAATGAGTTTTAATTACCACAGTCTTAAAATATCTGTGGATCACTGTGGGATAATATGCTTCTTCATAAAATATAATTCTCAACTATTGTGGTAACTCACCTGGTAGTGACAGTCCTTGACGAGGTAGTCGGCGCTGTTCCAGACATTGTCGCGCACGTCCCTGAACTCGAGCTTGTAGCCCTGGATGCGCGCGCCGCCGTCCGAGCGCGGCCGGTCCCACACGACGGTGGCGGTGGAGCCGTCCCAGACTATTGTGGTAACTCACCTGGTAGTGGCAGTCCTTGACGAGGTAGTCGGCGCTGTTCCAGACATTGTCGCGCACGTCCCTGAACTCGAGCTTGTAGCCCTGGATGCGCGCGCCGCCGTCCGAGCGCGGCCGGTCCCACACGACGGTGGCGGTGGAGCCGTCCCAGACTATTGTGGTAACTCACCTGGTAGTGGCAGTCCTTGACGAGGTAGTCGGCGCTGTTCCAGACATTGTCGCGCACGTCCCTGAACTCGAGCTTGTAGCCCTGGATGCGCGCGCCGCCGTCCGAGCGCGGCCGGTCCCACACGACGGTGGCGGTGGAGCCGTCCCAGACTATTGTGGTAACTCACCTGGTAGTGGCAGTCCTTGACGAGGTAGTCGGCGCTGTTCCAGACATTGTCGCGCACGTCCCTGAACTCGAGCTTGTAGCCCTGGATGCGCGCGCCGCCGTCCGAGCGCGGCCGGTCCCACACGACGGTGGCGGTGGAGCCGTCCCAGACTATTGTGGTAACTCACCTGGTAGTGGCAGTCCTTGACGAGGTAGTCGGCGCTGTTCCAGACATTGTCGCGCACGTCCCTGAACTCGAGCTTGTAGCCCTGGATGCGCGCGCCGCCGTCCGAGCGCGGCCGGTCCCACACGACGGTGGCGGTGGAGCCGTCCCAGTCCGTGACGCGCGGCGTGCCCGGCGGGTCGGGGATCGTGAATGGGAACTATAAGAGAAAATAGTGAATTAGGGCTAGTTACAGATCAGTTTTATAAATAAATAAATATTAAGGGACAATCATACACAAATCGACCTAGTCCCAAACTAAGCAAAGCTTGTACTATGGGTACTAGACGACGATATACATAATATATAAATGCATAAATAGACAACATCCATGACCCAAGAACATATATTTGCACAAATATTTGCCCCAGCCGGGATTCGAACGCGGGACCGCCGACTCAGTAGGCCGGTGTCTACAAACCGAGCCAAACGCGTCGTCGAATAGGTTGTCGATAAATATGGTGCTGACAACTTTCATCTCCTAGAGGCACTGTCATTATATACAATTTGAAACAATGAATTCCTTGTGAGTTGATTTGAATGCCGGTAAACTCAAATGAAAATAAAGCGTCACTAGAATCTGGGGCTCTATAGATAAACCTGTTACAGACTGATAGGCTGAAGATAAACACAAGCATTGAATACATTGTCGGTAGTGGAACAAAGACCTTTAGAATTTTGTTTCTTTCGCCTGATGACAACCAAAACTCACTAAAATTTCTATCACTACTCTTCAAAACCTCTTATCTAGTTAGTATATTGGTGCTGAGATACGAGGTTTGATTTAAGTAGGTAGGTATTTGTTACTTAGTGAGTATTGTTTGTCAACAGGCGATGCGGTGTTAAACCTTATTTTGTTTTTAGAATATGTCCAAATCCCACTCATCCCGGATAAGGTCCCGCAAAGTAATTACGATCCCACCCAACAAGGTAATCGATTCTCTCAAGATGACTGTCAGGAGTTTCCTTTCAGTAGTGGTGTAATTGTGTCAAAAATACCTTGGCAGTAATAGAGTCGTCCATGGTGAGCGGGTCGGATACGCCGTACTGGTTCTCGGCGCGCACGCGGAACGTGTATTTGCGGTTCGGCTCTAGACCCATCACGTTGTAGTGGCAGTTGCGGACGAATGATGAGATCTTCGCCCATACCTGTAGGAAAAGGGGGCTTTATAGAAGTTGTACTACATTGTTCATACCAGTTGACTTCTTTCAACCAATTTGAACTTGAAATGATAGATTTAGATTTATTTATTTCATAATAACAAATTACATTATAAATTATCCTAAGTTAATTTACATGAATCGTGATATTATGATCGTCAATAAAAACATATACTTAATAAGATAATAATCATTCAATTAAGTCAAATATACACTCATAATATAACTACAACAATAATAATAGAAACATAAAATGCAATGTATAAATATGACGGCGCCTCGAGAGAATTGGCTTGATGGCGCTAGTGTCGCCCATTTGATTTCTGAACGAACTGTCACGTGACGTAACACCGAGCGCTGGGGTGGCGGCCATAATGAAACTAACTGACGTTTGGGTCATTCAACGGTAGCCATATTGCGCGCGCGCCTCACGTGTTGCGGTGGAACGCCATAATTTTCACAATCGTTTTTTTTTTTTTTTTTTTTTTTTTTTTCTGGCTTTACAGTGATTAGCCAATGTCAAGTGTTGAAGTAGAAAGATAGGGAAACTTATCAAATTATAATAAACAAAGGAACGGAAATTTGAAAAAGAAAGGATTGGGATTCGGGATTACAGTCATACATGTTTTATTTAATAAAAATATATAATTTTCTAAATTTTGATATCATTTTTTTCTAAATATAATGATATTATTTTATATACATCATATGATTTTAAATATAATAAGCAGGTTATGGATGTTGGAAAAGGAATATTAATACTTTGGAGTTGTAGTAGGAAGTTAGACCGATCGTACAGCGAGCATGAGAAAATAACATGGTTTAGGTCTCCGTATTCGCCACAGGGGCATAGAGGGCTAGGGACGATATTCAGTTTGTGCAAATGAGCCGGGGTACTAACATGTCCCAGGCGCATTCTGCACAGTATAGAAGTAATTGCTTTTGGGAATGTTAATTTACTAAACCAAGGCTTGCTTGGGATCGACGCCTGTATAGATCGGTAATGTTTTCCTTTAGTTGTTGTGTAAGTCCATAGATCATTCCATTTTTCATACAATTCTAATTTTGCTAAGTTAACCAGATCATGACAATAATTTGTATATGGAAAGACATCTCCGCTATGTATGGCCTCATTTGCCAATTGGTCAGCTTTTTCATTTCCTAAAATACCTTTATGTGATGGGACCCAAACCAATACCACGCCACTACTCTTTTGAGAACATTGTAATAGGAGTTCCTTAATCTGAAAAACAGTCGGAACCTGTTTGTGAGACTTAAACGAAAACCTAGCGATAGCTTCTAAGGAACTACGTGAGTCAGTAAAGATCATTACTTTTGGCAGCTTTAGGAGTAGGACATATTCCAAAGCCTTTAATAGACCAAAACATTCACCGGTAAAGACAGATGTTTCCGGTGGTAATTTAATTTTTTGTACAATTTGGAATTGCGAATGGTATACCCCTACGCCGACGCAACTTCTGTCTGCATGCTTTGAAGCATCCGTAAAAATACAGTGCCAATCTGACCATTCATCATCAATGAAATTACGGAATGCCACGTTTGCATTAGGGTCATCTTTCGATATTCCTATATCCAATTTTATGTCTGGTTTTAATACGAGGCTTCCGTAGTTGCATTGATAAAGGGGAAGAACAGGACTACGACTGGTAGGGGCTTCAAGGCTTAGATATCTTTTATAACTATTGATCAAACATGGTGGTTCCCTATGAGCCCAGTAACTGAAGTTGTCAATTTTATTTGAAAGGTCTTTAAGTTTGGGTAGCAATTGATGGGAATTTAATTGAAGCATACGGAAAAAGAATTTGTCACAAAGAAACTGTCTTCTTAACTTTAATGGGGGATCACAACATTCTAATTGCAAGCAGTTTATTGGGCTAGTTTTCATCGCGCCAGTAATAAGCCTCAAGCCACTAGCCTGGATAACGTCTAACTTTTTATACGCACTTACATTAGCCGGGTGCATTAAGAAAGTACCATAGTCTATTACACTCCTTATCAAAGCATTATAAAGTAGTCTCATTGTAAAGGGATGGGCGCCCCACCAGACACCCGAGAGACATCTCAATATATTTAGATTACGTTCGCACCTTAAACGTACATATTCAAGATGAGGTACACCGGTAAGTTTAGAGTCTAATATAAGCCCTAAAAATTTTGTTTGATCTTTGATTGGGAGAGGTATGTTATTATATATAATATGAATAGGTGGCAATATTCTTCTTCTCGAAAATAGTACAACAGAGCTTTTTGATGGTGATAAATCTAGGCTATTGTTATCCAACCAAAACTTTAAATCCGTTAACGCAAGTGATAACAATCGACTAATATCATTAATTGATGGGCCAGAGACGTAGAGTAGTAGATCGTCCGCGTATTGAAGTATATTAGCATGTCTTTTCACAGAAACTTCCAAGTCGTATGTATATATATTATATAGTATCGGACTTAAGACTGAGCCTTGTGGTAACCCTTTCCATACGGTTCTAGTGATAACTTGGTTTTGATCCACAGAATACTTAATAAATCGTTGACCCAACATATTTACTATAAAATTAGTGAGACGGGTTGGAATATTTAATTTCAATAATTTATGTTTTAGGACTGATATGTTTACGTTATCGTAAGCAGCATTTATGTCTAAAAAGGCAGCTATCAACGAGTCATTATTGGAAAAACTTAAACGTATATCTGTGGTAAAAATACTCAAGCTGTCAAAAGTACATTTGCCTTTTCTAAATCCAAACTGACTATCTGATAATAACTTGTTAGACTCCAAAAACCATTCCAGGCGAATCTTAACAAGATGTTCTGCAGTTTTGGCTAAGACGGATGATAATGCTATAGGCCTATATGATGCTGGGTCGGAACTTGGTTTATTGGGCTTTTGTATAAGGATTAATGTTTGAGTTCTCCAGGATTGAGGGACGGTACCTGTAATCATAACGCTGTTAATCAGAGAAAGGTAGTAGTTGAGGCTATTGTCATCTAGATTTGAAAGGAAAGAATAAGTGATCCCGTCTTCTCCGGGCGCAGAATCTTTAACAGACGAAAGAATACCTTTCAACTCGTCAAAAGTAAAGGGGGCATTCAGGTTTATATTACTATTGTGACTACTTATGGGTGGAGCACTGAACACTTGAGTTTCAATGCTTATTTGTTCAGAGACAAAAGGAGGAGCTAACCGATCCATAACTTTCTCTGCTAAGTCTGGGGAGATTTTGTTTTGAGTAGAATCTTTAAATGCTGATCTGAACCTTCTGATATTTTGCCATACAATTGACGGTGGAACATTAGGATTTAGAGATTTACAAAATCTGTGCCAACCTTCTAGTTTTTTGTTCTTAAGGAGGTCCTTAGTGGAATTAGCAATTAGTAAATAATGGTTAAAATTATCCTCGGTCATGTTGTTACAGTATTGTTTTTCAGCTGCCTTTCTCTGTTTAATTGCATCAGTGCATTCAAAATCCCACCATGGAGGGGATGGAATGTTATTGGGACCACAACTTTTTAAGGGAAAGGTTTCATTTGCAGCTTCAATCATTGCAGTAGCTAGCAGTTGAGAGCAATCCGTTACATTAATTTTAGTTGTATCTGGTAAATTATTTACTTTTTTTTCAACTATTTGTTTGTATAGACTCCACTTATCTTCTGTGAGTTTGTGTTTTATGCGTGGTTGTCTTACACAGTCCTGGGGCTTTGGAAATGGGAAACTGATAAATAGAGGGAAATGGTCACTACCATGTGTGGAGTCTGCACGTGTCCAGGTAAGCGAAGGAGCAAGATCAGGGGTACAAATGGCAAGATCTATCGCACTAGGAGTGCGAGCAAGTCGTGTTGGTGATCCAGTATTTAATATGCACAAATTATTGGAGTTAATTATGTTCAACAGTTGTTCCCCATGATAGTTTGTGTTCTCACAGCCCCACACTTGATGGTGAGAATTAAAATCACCTAAACATACAAATGGCTTTGGTAAAATCTTTAAAAGTTGATTAATTTCATTAAAAAGATCTTCATTGGGCTTTGGCAAATAGAGTGATATGTAACATATATTGTTTATATTAACAGCAACTACAGATAAGTTATTGCTGTGTGCAGGAAGAGTAATAGTTGAGTAAGTAAGTGAATTTTTTATGAGTATGGCTACTCCACCATACCCATCAACTCTGTCTTCTCTAAGACAGACATATCCAGGAATTTTAAATAACCATTCCTTTTTTAGCCATGTCTCTTGGAGACAGACAAGAAAAGGTTTATGTTTGTTAATAAGATGTATTAAAGCTGGTTTCCTAATGGTGGCACTAAGACAATTCCACTGAATTGCTCTGGCTTTGTGATCCATTGTTGTTTGAAATTTTAAGTAAAGCATTAATAACTGCTGCAACGTTGGACGGTGAAATCGTATTTGACTGTGATAACAATTGAATAAGTAAACTAATGATATCTGTTATATTTAAGTCCTTATTATTATCATTGTTAAAAATTGGTTTTTCTTTAGGTAATGTTGGTGTTCTAACAATATCTGCATGGGAAATGTAGTCATATCCCTTAGGTGATTTGGGAGGAGTCCTTGGTTTTAAAAATATAGTCTTTTTGTGTGAACCCATATTTGGTGTTGATGATGGTATAATGTTTTGCGGTCCCATACTGTGAGCTGAGAAGGATGGTGACTGTGAAATCAATGCCTCAGCATATGATATTTTCGAGACAGGTGGGTGCAATTTAGTTGCCTCCATGTAAGATATGCAGCTTTTACTCATAGTTTCTTTGATGTCTTTTTGTCTACTGTATTCGAGGCATTTCTTACTGGTAGCCTGATGAGCTCCTTTACATAAACAACAAAAATATCCTTCCTCCTCAACATCACACGAGTCACCAGAGTGGCCTTGGCCACACTTATAACATTTTGGAACCGATCTACACTGACTCTTTACATGCCCAAACCTGCAGCAGTTGTAACACTGGATGGTAGGATATATATACAGCTCCACTGGTAAAGCTGTATAGTACATATAAACACGGGATGGAAGAACTTGACCATCAAAAGTTATTATAACTGTACCTGTATTTACATATTGGGTTGTCTCATTCATAAAAACTTTCCTTTTAAGGCGTCTTACTTTAAGAATAGGTCCGCAGCCGATGGGAACATTTATGCTATTTTGAACATCTTCCTCGGTCCATTCATTTGGGACTCCCTTGACTACTCCCATACGGGTAACATTAAATGTCGGAATGAAAGCTTTATATTTTTCTTTTTTTAAGTTATCATGGCCTAGAAACCAGTTGGCTTCATCATGTGACGAGAATGCTAGGCTGATCCGGTTTCTACCTACTCGCTTTAGACTACCATTTACAATTCCTTTTATGTTGTTAAATTTCAAAAAGCGACCAAAAGTAACAGGGTGTAGAGTAGTGGCGTTGCTGTCAGTTTCCTTTTGGACATGAACTACATAGGGCGCTAAGTCCGACTGTTGATAGCAGGAGCGACCAACAGGCACACGAGGCGCATCCATGTTAGCGGTATTACTGTGTTGATGTTGACTACTATTAACAGGGGTCGCACCCAAGCCTGCCTGTGTTTGAGTAATGGGCTGTGCTTTCATAGTGGTATTTGTTTCGCATTTACAATCAGTCTGTCTGCCTTCCTGACCCAGTTTCCTCTTTCTTTTGTTGCAGTGAGAACAAACGCGGGGGAGCAATTTTCGTTTTAACTTCGGCTCTACTACATTATGAGTCGATGCATCTGTGTCCATAGATGACTCCAAAGCGGTAACTAATATATCTATTCCTGATGGGGGGGTTTCATTATTTTGCGGCCCTGGAGGAACTGTTCCCCCAGGGTCACGGGGGCGATCCCCCATAAAGATGATATAAGTTTAAATTTTAAGACACTTACCTATTATATACACTGTTAACTACAAATAATAAAGTAAATATGAAAAATATATACAAAGAATACTTAAAAACCAATCCTTTCAATTAATTTAAAAAGAATTCAGAAAACCGCGTCCGCGTCTTACGAAGTTTCCCGCCCTTTTCTTCACAATCGTTAATTATCATCGTAAAATACTGTGTTGCTAGTGTAATCAAAGTGGGAACTCGATTAGAAGATTGAAGAACTATTCGGATTGACTTTTATTTCGCCAAACCTGGTCTCCTTGCCCAACTACCCGCCACTATGAATCCTTCAGATAAAGGCCGCGAACTCGAAGATCACAATTACGTTTCTTTATCAGAAGTGGGATGTCAAGGGCCTGGTAAAAAGGGGACCAGTAATGACACCGCCGGCCCCTCCAAGACGGACAGTGAAGGTGCGAATTTTTTTGGCAACATGGAGGCACTTTTGTCTCGCTTACTAGCGGCAACACAGAATACGTCTTCAGGACACGCTCAGGCAAAGCTGATCAAGTTGGACCCGGACGAAGCTGACGCAGATATACAAGGTTGGTGCAACGTGACCGAAATCATAGTGAATAGCCGAAATCTTGCCGGACCAGAGCTACTGCTTGCTTTGACACATGCTTTAAAGGGACGTGCCGCAAAATGCCTCACTTCATTAAAGGCCGATGATTTAACATGGCCTCGTATAAAAGAAACATTGCTTGCAAAATTCAGCCGCCAGTTGCTTATGCAGGATTATTTCGACGACATCCTAAAATTTCAAATCAGCATTAAGGAAACTGCGGCGGAAGCAGCCGCGCGTCTATGGACTCTTATTGAACGTGTTCCAAAGGTCGATATGAATGAAGAAGTCATTACAGGATTTGCAATTTCGGTTCTGTCGCAGAAAGACCCATTAATACGGAGAGAGTTGAATTCGCACGTGATTTCGTCTAGAGCTCAGCTCTGCAGGATTCTAGGTGGCATATCATTAAAAAGACGCAATGACGACCACGAAACCAATGAAAACGACACGAAGAAGCCTCGACTAGCTAGTACGACGGATACGCGTTTTTCGGGGACCTGCCATTTTTGTGGCCACCGCGGGCATAAAATTGAAGATTGCCGCAAGCGACGCGAGACCATGAAGTTGAGAGACGTCACACATTTACCGGAGAAAGAAAAAGAGAGGATTTGCTACACCGGCGGGAAACCGGGGCACATCAGCACTACTTGCCCCGATGGAAAGAAGAAACCAGCGAGTGAACCGATCGCGCGTAAGGAAGTCCACATCTGCGAGCGGCGGTCAGCCAGAGGTACCCTGTCGACATCGTCCGGTGAGGTTATTTCGTTCCTTTTTGATACTGGTGCTGCATGCTCATTGATCAAACGTAGTTTAACTGACAAGCTCTCTGGCACAAAGCGCAATGACGCCATCTGTCTAGTAGGAATAGGGGATAACGTTAGCTGCACTGAACAAATTATGAGTACAGTAGTGATTCAAGATATTCCTTTACCACTTTTATTTCACGTAGTGCCTGACCATGCAATACCGGAAGCGCTTATAATAGGTAGGGATGTCCTCGAGTTAGGTATTCATGTCGAAATCACCAGTGATTGCCTTATATTCTCTACGCGCAAAGAAGTTAATAATTGCGATGGTGTGCGAGCATTTGATTTAAGTGAGATCGATACAGATCTAGTAGGCACGGAAAAAGAAGCGTTATTAGGCATCTTGCAAAAGTACAGCGAATATTTCATTGAAGGCATTCCGACGCGCCGTGTCACAACAGGTAGTTTAAAAATTGACCCAATCGATCCGCATAAAACCGTGCAGCGTCGGCCTTATAGGTTATCTGTGGCGGAAAAAGATATTGTCAAGGGTAAAGTAGAGGAACTGTTAAAAGCTGGTGTTATCCGGGAAAGCTCCTCACCTTTCGCTAGTCCCATCCTATTGGTGAAAAAGAAGGACGGCTCTGACAGGATGTGCGTCGATTATAGGGAACTTAATGGGAATACACAACCCGAACATTACCCTCTTCCGAGGATTGATGACCAGATAGACCGCCTTGCTGGTGCCCATTATTTTTCTTCTCTAGATATGGCATCCGGGTATCACCAGATACTAGTTGAAACCGACTCAATCGAACGCACAGCTTTCGTGACCCCGGATGGCCAGTATGAGTATTTAGCAATGCCGTTCGGATTGCGGAACGCGGCCTCTGTCTACCAGCGTTGCATTAACAAAGCCCTGAAATCACTCAAAGATACTGTAGCTCTGGCATATATGGACGATGTGCTCTGTTTTTCGTCAGATGTTACAGAAGGGTTACGTCGTTTAGACGCAGTTTTAGGAGCTCTGTCTGAAGCCGGCTTCTCTTTCAACGTACGCAAATGCAAATTCATGAAAACTGAAGTCCAATACCTTGGGTATGTAATAAAATCGGGTGAAGTAAAGCCTAACCCACGAAAAGTTCAAGCGCTTATTGATGCGCCGGCTCCAGCCACAGCTACTCAGGTCCGACAATTCTTGGGATTAGCGTCTTATTTTAGGAGATTCATCCCCGGTTTCGCTACCCTCGCTGGTCCACTCTATCCGCTCACCAAATTAAAAGGTCCCATAATCTGGTCAGACCGGCATAAAGAGGTTCACAGCAAAATCGTACAAATATTAACCTCCGAACCGGTCTTGACGATATTCAATCCCGACGTTCCTATAGAACTCCATACAGACGCGAGTTCAGAGGGCTATGGGGGTATCCTGATTCAGAGGGAAAACAATATACCACACGTTGTCGCTTATTTCAGTCGCCGCACCACTGAGGTAGAATCCAGATACCATTCTTATGAATTGGAAACATTGGCAGTGGTGCGTGCCATTGAGAACTTTCGGCATTACCTTTATGGGCAACATTTTACGGTTTTCACCGACTGTAATTCGTTAAAAGCCTCCAAAGCTAAAGTAGACTTGTCTCCTCGAGTCCATCGTTGGTGGGCTTACCTACAAGCTTACGACTTTGACATCGTGTACAAGGAAGGTCGTAATATGGAACACGCTGACTACTTGTCCCGGAATCCCCTCCCTTCGTCAACAACGATCGCTAGCGACATTTGTGAACTTAAAAGTACTGCAAACACCCGCTGCAAACTAGTTAATTTTGTTGAGCTTCATGATAGTTGGCTTCAAGTAGAACAGAAGCGTGACCAGGAAATCCAAGACCTAATAAGTAAGCACACAAACAACCAGCTTCCGGAAGGAATCGCCTATACATATGACGTACGCGATGGCGTCCTCTACCGGAAGGTCGAGCGTAATAAGACGAGCACTTGGTTACCCATTGTCCCGAGATCACTCGTGTGGACTCTCATAAACCACGTTCACAGCGAAATTAAACATTTAGGTTACGATAAAACGCTTGACAAAATGTATGAGCAGTTCTGGTTTCCGCAAATGGCAAGAAATGTCCGCAAGTTCGTCGACTCCTGTATAGTGTGCAAGGCCTCCAAAGGATCATCCGGTGCTCAACAAGTAAGAATGCATCCCATCCCTAAAATTTCCATACCTTGGCACACCATACATATCGATCTCACAGGCAAACTTAGTGGCAAAAGCGACCGAAAAGAATATGCGTCAGTCATTATCGACGGTTTCACTAAGTACGTCTTACTCGAGTATACTCAGTCTCTTGATGCAGCGTGCGCAGTGCGAGCCTTACGAAAGGCAGTCTCATTATTCGGGGCACCGAAAAGAGTCATAGCTGATCAGGGGCGATGCTACATTAGTTCGAGCTTTAAAGAATTTTGTAACGAGCACAACATTGAACTGCACCTGATAGCTACCGGCTCTTCTCGGGCCAATGGACAAGTCGAGCGAGTCATGCGCACCTTAAAAAGCCTCCTTACTATTATAGAAAACGACTCCAATAAAGTTTGGCGAGAAGAGCTTGACAACATACAACTAGCATTGAATAGTACACGCTCTAGAGTAACGGGATATACTCCAACAGAACTCATGTTTGGCATACGCGCCCAATCGCTAGGCCTTTCAAAAACATGCCCCAATATAGAGCCTCCCGAACGCGTTAACTTGGACGAAATCAGAAATGAAGCTGCACGTAGTATCCAAAAGGCAGCTGCTTCCGATTCCAAACGTTTTAATCGCGGTAGGGCACAAGTTCAACCATTTTCAAAAGGAGATTACGTCTTTATAAAATGTAGTGAACGAAATCAAACTAAGCTGTCCAGAAAATTTCGGGGTCCCTATATAATCACAAACGTGCTAGAAAACGATAGGTATGAATTGAGGGCTATCACTGGTGGTAATCGAGTCTTTAAATATTCACACGAAAATCTACGCTTGGTGCCGAAGGGTTTCGAGGGCTTAGTTGAAGTCGCTACTAGCTTAACAGACAATGAGGAGGCCGAGACGGCGGTTAATAGAGAACAAGTAGACCTTGACGATAGCGACAGTGATACTCTCTCGGTATCTAGTGAACACACCATGACCGCCGGCTCAGACACCCTCTCCGGTTCAGATGATGAAGAGCGATCAGTCACACCTAACAAGGAAAGGTGCACAAATGACAGTGAGTCTAGTTCATTAGAATAGTCTTTATTAGGATCCTGTAGTAACCTGGCAGACATAGTCATAGTTCAATTAAAGACGTAGGTAAGATTAGTTAGTAGGCTTTGGTGATATATAGCCTGTGCGGGCAGAAGATACCGCGGATGTTAGTACCGCAATCTTTCTGATCTTGATAACGGCCGGTCGAAGAGGCTTTATGCGCCTGGTCCGCGCCACGAGTGCTCAAAGCTGGTCGAAGGGGCTATAAGCGCCCGGTCCATGCTTTTGATGGTGGTGGCTAGTCGAAGGGGCCCAGCACGCCCGGTCTACGCCGCAGGTAAAGGTAGGCTGTTCGAAGGGGCCCAGCACGCCCGGTTCACGCCGTACATTTATGTGGGTTGACGGCTAGTCGAAGGGGCCCAGTACGCCCGGTCTACGCCGTAGGTAAAGGCAGGCTGTTCGAAGGGCCCAGCACGCCCGGTTCACGCCGTAACTTTATGTGGGTTGGTCGTATGGGCCTCAGCATACACGGGCCGCGCTGTAAGTGAAAGTAGGCTGGTCGAAAGGGCCCTGTACGCCCGGTCAACGTCACTGAGCAAGCCGCGGCTTTACCTTGTCGGTCAGGAATGGTCGAGCGAACCAATAATTGAAGCCATATCATTACTTTCAGATGCTCCACGCGAAGGTGACTAATCGCACGAGGGCGTGCGACTGTCAGGGTTGGCCGTGACGGCGCCTCGAGAGAATTGGCTTGATGGCGCTAGTGTCGCCCATTTGATTTCTGAACGAACTGTCACGTGACGTAACACCGAGCGCTGGGGTGGCGGCCATAATGAAACTAACTGACGTTTGGGTCATTCAACGGTAGCCATATTGCGCGCGCGCCTCACGTGTTGCGGTGGAACGCCATAATTTTCACAATCGTTAATTATCATCGTAAAATACTGTGTTGCTAGTGTAATCAAAGTGGGAACTCGATTAGAAGATTGAAGAACTATTCGGATTGACTTTTATTTCGCCAAACCTGGTCTCCTTGCCCAACTACCCGCCACTATGAATCCTTCAGATAAAGGCCGCGAACTCGAAGATCACAATTACGTTTCTTTAAATATATTCACTTTAGCTAACCAAATACATGATAGCCTGACAGCATCCCCACTTAGCATGTCTTCTGCTTCTTTAATGACAATTTTTTGGCGTTATATCTATTTTTTTTTATTTTTTTTTTTATTTATTTGGAACATCAACAGCATTACAGAACATATATAACAATGCTTATAGCTAGAACATAAAGCCAATAACAGATGTCCACAGATATACAGTTAACGAGGCCTTGAAAAGGTAACGATATCAGATTTTAATCGGTATAAAAATTAGGTAAGGTACATATACACTTAAATTAAAACAAAAGAAAGCTAGCAACCACCCCAGGTGTGTGTGTGTGTGTGCTCGTGTGTGTGTGTGTGTGTGTGTGTGTGTGTGTGTGTGTGTGTAATATATAAGCATGTCTATCGTACGCAACTCCACGCTACCACATCATCAACCTTGCAAAATGAGTTTTCGAATACGGTTTTTCAAGACTGGCTTGGAACAGTCAAATAGATCGGCGGCATTAAATTTACAATTGTATTCTCTCAGAATACGTACAATTGGGGAGTTTTGAGCATACCTAGTGTTTACCTTGGGAATGCTGAAAAGTCGACGCTCGGAGTGCCGGGTTCTGAAGGTTGGCACAGAAAAGCCAATTTCGGCAAGAAGTGAGGCACTATCGATACGACCAGACAGGATATCATGTAGTATAGAGACGTCAAGCAATATACGACGGTCCTCCAGGCTCAGTAAGTGGTGGCGGCTGCACATAGACTCGTAGCTTAATTGGATCCCATTTTTTGACACGATAATTTAAATGACGCAAAAATGAGCGCTGTAGTTTTTCAATTTTTTCTTTATGCGTGACATATTGGGGGAACCATATACAGCTGGCGTATTCTACAATACTCCTGACATAGGCAAAGTACACAACTTTAATGCAATTGCTATCGTGAAAATCACTGCACACCCTGAAAACAAAACCCAGATTACGATAAGCCCTAGCGACTACTTTATCGATGTGCTATTCAAAAGTTAATTTTGAATCCAAAGTCACACCTAGGTCTTGAATAGTATTTACTCGTTGAATAAACTCACCTCCTATATGATACTGACGTAATATCGGAGAACGACTACGTGTAAATGAAATTTGAGCGCATTTATTTACGTTGACATTTATCCTGTTAGTAATATAGTAAATTGATAATCGGTCCAAATCAGCCTGAATTTTGTCGCAGTCACTCTCCTGGTTAATGTCAAGGAAAACTTTTTTATCGTCAGCGTACATTAGGAAGTTAGAGTTGCAAAATACAGTATAAATATCGTATAAATAAGCATTATACAGCAAAGGTCCTAGGTGCGAACCCTGGGGGACACCAGAGGGAACGTTTACGTAGTCCGATCTACAGCCGCCAAGCACAACAGCCTGGCGCCTGTTAACTACATATGACGATATCCAGCGATAAACATCACCACGTAGTCCCAGCCAATACAGTTTGCGAAGCAGGATGACGTGATCTACACGGTCAAAAGCCTTTTCAAAATCCGTATAAATCACGTCCACCTGTTTCCCCCTCTCCATCCTTCGAAGGACAAAGTTAGTAAATTCGATTAGATTTGAAACCGTTGACTGACCCCGTAAAAAACCGTGCTGTTGAGGTGGAATGCCTTTATTTAAAATGTTGTAAATATTTGATAAGACCAGTTTTTCTAAAATTTTGCCGAATTGATTTAAAATTGAAATTGGACGATAGTTAATTATCTTCGCTTTAGGTCCTTTTTTGTAAATGGGCACGATTAGGGCTTCTTTCCATTTTAAAGGATAGGAACCTTCAGCTAAAGAGCGGTTAAATAGCAAAGAAAGAGGTAAACTTAAGCTGGAAGCGCACTCTTTGATGAAGAACGGAGGTATCCCATCGCTGCCTGCACCACCATTGGGATCTAATTTTAACAATAAATTTATAATTTCTTTAGGTGATATGTGTATAGTGGAAATAATTTCATCACTATTGCAGAACGGCGGCGCGAGTGAAGTCTCAGGGTAAACATCGAGTGGTTTACTAAATACTGAGCTGAAAAATATATTAAAGCTATCGTGATAGACAAGAGCATTTTTTCTCATATGGAATATTTTCACTTATCCATTACGCCTTAGTATTTTTATGGCAAACGAGCAAACGGCTCGCCTGATGGAATGCGATTACCGTCGCCCATAGACACCTGCAACACCAGAGGAGTCACAAGTGCGTTGCCAGCCTTTCAGGTGGAAGTACACTCTTTTCTTAAATAAAGACGCGGCGTCAAGAGGCCACATGCTAATCAAATTTAATCAGTCTTAGTCATATTATGTTCAAGCTCTGTTCATAAGGCGGTCGCTGTTTTTGAGGAGCGTCGCTTGCAAGACCTCGACGCAAAACGCCTTAACATAAAGACTCGACCAAAGCCTTCCTATACGTATACCTACAACAACAACAAGGGTGAGTTGCATTGCGCGCCGTGCAACAGAACCTTTAAAACCAAATTTGGTTTTGCAAGCCACATTCGGGCACATGATCGCCGCTCGTGAAGGTCATGGAGCCAGGTTCGCCATTGACGGACACGTCAAGGAGGACTATATATATATATGTTCACGTTAAATTAAGACTGTAAAGAAACATAATGCTTTTGACGTGAAAATCAAGTAACTGATTTATAATGGTATTAACCATGTACACTGAATCAAACTACTACTTACTCCTGCGTTGTCCATCTTCTCAACGACGTAGTTGGTGACGGGGCAGCCGCCATCGTCCAACGGCGGCCTCCAGCTCAGCGTGCATGTATCAGGCGTGATGTCCGAAGCCTCGAATGGTCCTTGAGGAGGCGATGGGCGGTCCACTACCAATACCTAAAAATTATCAGAATATAACCTTAGTAACTGCGCAGATTGATTTCAACACGATATATTTTTATTTCAATTGATGTATTGAACTATTGACACAAAGATCAAAGCACAAAGAAAAATTTAAATACGTAACCTGGCAGAAGAGACCGACAATCGGTACGTCTACATTACCGGTCGAGTGTTAACCTTTCCACTACCCTAACGCCAAATAACCTTTCGATTTTTTCCTTGTGCGTTGTGTGTGTCGATCTTTGCATTGTTTAATTGAAAAGCTTTACACCTTAGCTGCGTTTGATTTAGGCGATTCGTAAAACGTGTCGATAAATTCGGAGTTCATGAAAACTCCATTTATACAAAAACAAATGTGTATGCCATGCCATCATTGATGCAATAAAGCAAGCTTTGTAGTGTGCTTTGATTTATTGTTACATAATAACCCTATTTTGTGTTATTGTTACGAAATAACCCTAATCAATACAATAATAGATAAGTTGTTATACGAGGAGGTAGGAATAATACATTAATGGAGCGTTTTAGAAGGTTGATCCATGTGTGGACGATAGAAGGCGCCAGAGTCTATTTCTACCTTAGTTCACACTCGTACTAAATAATTTTATTTGCCAAAGAAATTTAAACCAGCACATATAGTTGTGCACTAACGTCTAAATTGCAACTACTTTTTCCAAAAAAATTGTACAATTGTGCTCTAAGCTATCGATATGGGGAATTGCATCTTGGTGCTGAAATAAAACACTCACCCTGCAAGTCGCACTGTCAGAGCCCTCGCTGTTCAGCAATTGGATCGTGTACGGTCCAGTATCTGAACGCTTCGCGCACGAGTTGTAGAACACCGTGTCGATGTCGGACGTGACGAAACGCAGGCGGTTGTCGGGGAACACTTCCTCGTTGTTCACGAACCATGACACCTGAGGAGGTTACGAGAATTTTAATATTTTTTGAAACTTCGTCCCATTTTAAAAGTAAGTTTCATAATCAACAGATATAGACATATGTACAGTGAAACTTGGATAAGTGGGACCTGGATAAGTGAGAAACCTCCATAGCTGGAACTCGTACCGCTGTCCCGACACTTTACCACTGAATTACCTCTGTTAGTGGGACAAAACAGACCTCTATAACTGGGATTAGCTTTTCGATTTTGTCTTCATAATTACCTCCATAACTGAGACAGCGGGTGTATTTTAGCTCTATTATTGAGACTAATTTTAAGTTATACTTTTAATAAATGGTTATCTTTCAATTTAAAGATTTCGACCTCTATAACTGTGATAACTTCACTCAATTACCTCTCTAACTGGGACTTTATTTTATTTGAAAACGCGAGAGAGTAAATGCACTATTGTTTTGCACAGCAGTTTTGGAATGCCAACAAATTGTAACCAACATTATGCCTAAGATTAAATTTATAAGTATAAATAAAAAAAATATATCTTAATTGCAGACCCCTAAAATAGGACGATATAAAATGACAAATTTAATTTATTGACGCATTCTGTTGTACTGTTTATAAAAAAATTGGGCAAGTGCGAGTCCGACTCGCGCAGGAAGGGTTCCGTACCATAATCTATAACAAGTTTGTTGTACGGGAGCCCCCCTTAAATATTTATTTTATTATATTTTTAGCATTTGTTGTTATAGCGGCAATAGAAATACATCATCTGTGAAAATTTCAACTGTCTAGCTATCACCGTTCTTGAGATACAGCCTGGTGACAGACGGACGGACGGACGGACGGACGGACAGCGAAGTCTCAGTAATAGGGTCCCGTTTTTACCCTTTGGGTACGGAACCCTAAAAATTGTTCATGATTTTTGTTTATGAGGTAGGTACCTTTTTGTTACTGCCAACGATTATAATTTATAATGAAACAACGTTTATAATGAAATACATCACCTACCTACCAATTTTATTTAATAATCGCTCCTCTGTAACTGAAATATCCTGTTTTTTACCTCTATTAATGGAACCCTATGTAAATGGGACAGACATTAATCTATACCTGTATATCTGAGACACTGTGTAAGTGGAATACCTCTTTAAGTGAGACAAATGTGCTGGTCCCTTCAAGTCCCAGTTATGCAGGTTTCACTGTAATTGAATTTAAATAACATAACATGGACTGTAATATCTCTTGATGACAAGTAATTCGAACTCTTATGGGGCTTATACACGTGCCATTTTTTCACTGCAATTCGTGGCTGGCAATTAAGGCCGTCCTTCTCTGAGACCCTACGCTAGACCAAGATACAAACAATGGTCGACTACAAATTGCAGCAAAATACTAACTAGAAACAATATGCTCACCTTTGGCCTAGGGTTGCCAGTGAACGGCACTGTGATCTTGATCTCGTCTCCCGCAATAACGGTGATGTCCCTGAGGCTGAGGTCGCTCGTGATCTTCGGCGAGTTCGGCGGAGCGCAGGCGCGAATAGCGTCAGAGCTCTGCGAGTACGGTCCTTGGCCAGCCGCGTTGATAGCGGCAACCCTGAACTCGTACTCGTGGTTCTCAATCAAGCCGGTGACCTTGAGAGTGGTGTCGGGAACGTGGGCATGGGACGCCTTAGTCCATTTATCTTCAGTTATCAGTCGCTTCTCTACGACATAACCAGTAATGGGCGAGCCGCCGTCATGACGAGGCTTGTTCCAAGTAATGGTGATGGATGTTTCTGTGGTCTCCACAGAGCGTGGGGCACCGGGGGCGCCTGGTGGATCGAACGGATGTCTAGCCTTGATTGGCTCAGTAGTTTGAGCTGGATCCGACTGTCCGTATTGGTTCTCAGCCATGACCCTGAATTCATAGTCCCTGCCTACGTTCAGGTTCTTCACGCGGAAGAACGGAGTGGTGACGTAGCCGGAAACCTTGGTCCAGTTCTGTGTCCTCGCTTCGCGTTTCTCGACGACGTAGTTGGTGACTTCGCCGCCTCCATTGTCCTTGGGCGGGTTCCAGTATAACGTGAGAGCTTCACCCTCGAATTCGTCCGCTCGTAAGTTCTCTGGTTTCCCAGGCCTGTCCAGTACTCTTACGTTGATCGTAGCCGTGTCGTATCCGGACGGGTTACGCAGCTGCAACCTGTATTGTCCACCGTCGGACCTCTTCGCGTTCTTGACGACAAGCGACGCGGATTCCGGCGTGATCTTCTGGAATATTCTCGAGTCGCCTTCGACGTCGAGCTGGTTGTCCTCCATGAACCAGGATGCAGTTGGTTGCGGGAAGCCGGTGTATGGTACGTGGATGGAGAAGTCCTCTCCAGCCCTGACAGTAATATCTCTGACACCTCCAAGGTCCATGCAAGGTTTGTTCGGCTGTTCAGCAATAGTGATGTCGCTTGTAGGCTTGCTCGGGTCTGAACGTCCAACGTCGTTAACAGCGATGACCCTGAACTGGTATTCGTCTCCCTCCTTGAGTTTAGGAATGGTATGGATCAGGCTCGGGATCGGCACGTCATTGACGTCCTTCCAGTCTTTGTCGCCCTTGCCCTTTTGTTGGATGATGTAGCCCTTGATCTTGGATCCACCGTCGCTCTTTGGTGGCCTCCAGGACAGTGTAACGGAGTCCTTCGTGACTCTGTCTGGTTTGGGCGCTTCAGGCGCGCTGGGCTTAAGTCTCTGTGTCTCGGCTGTGATAGGCTCGGTAGGCTTGCTAGGCTTGCCAGGTCCGGCCTCATTAACCGCAATGACTCTGAACTCATAACGGTTGCCTTCACGAAGGTCAGATACAGTGTAGCATGTGTTTGGTGTCGGGTAGTTGTTAACCTTGACCCATTCGCCGCCACGCTCGCGTTTCTCGACGTAGTATCCAGTGACGGGCTTGCCACCGCAGTTCGCAGGCGGTTCCCATTCGAGCGAGCAGCTGTTGGAGCTGTAGCCGGTGATCTTTGGTGTTTCTGGCGCATCTGGCGGGTCGAACGGTGACTTCGCGATCGTAGGCTTGGATTCCAACGGGTCCGATACTCCGTAGAGGTTCTCGGCGCGAACTCTGAACACGTATTTCTTGCCTTCGGTAAGGTTCTTGACCGTGAAGGAGCATTTCGGGCAGAAGCCGGCGACTGTTCTCCAGTCGTTGACTCCGTATTCCGCGACCTCGACGACGTAGCCAGTGATCTCACTGCCACCATCGTCTGTAGGCGGCTGCCAAGAAAGACTGACAGCATCGTGTGTAACAGGAGTGGTAATGAGAGGTCCTTTAGGTACTCCTGGTTTGTCGACAACAATGACTTCGATATCAGCAGAGTCCTTTCCATGAGCGTTGGAGGCGGAAATAGTGTATTTTCCGGCGTCATCTCGTGTAGACTTTTCGATGCTCAGCTTGGTCTCATCATTCTTAGTTTCCGCGGATAACCTGTGCGAAGGCACCAGCGAGACTGATCCCTTGGTCCATGAGATGGTCGGTGTGGGCGCACCGGTGATTGGAATGTTTATATTGATAGGTTCGCCGGCGCGTACTTTGATCTTGCGGCCAATGAGATGATCTAACCAAAGTTTTGGCTTCTCCTTCATGGGTTTGGCGATGAGCATGTTGGACGGGTCGGACGGCTGGCCAGGTCCGGCAGCGTTGACTGCCGATACCCTGTATTCGTATTGGTGGCCTTCCTGTACCCTGTCGTCTTCGTATTCGTTGTTCCTGACTGGATCCTTGTTTAGTTTGATCCAGCGGCCAGTAGCCTTGTCCCTCCTTTCAACATCGTATCCAAGGATATTGGATCCTCCATTGGAAATGGGTGATGACCATTTGACCTTGATATGGTCCTTGTCGGCGGAAACAAGCTCTGGTTTTCCAGGTTTGCCAGGAACAGTGTACTGGTTCTTAGCAACAACCGCCCTATCAGTCGTCAACGGCTCAGAGCGACCTTGCAAGTTCTCGGCGAACACTCTGAACTCGTACTTGGTACCTTCAGCCAATCGCGGCACAGTGGCGTGGTTGTATTTCGGGTTGATGTAAGTGACAGCGGGGACCCAGCCGCCTCCATGAGTGAGGTCGCGTTTCTCGATGACGTACGCAGTCAGTTCGCTGCCACCGTTGTCCTTGGGTGGTTTCCATGATAGAGTGACGGACTGAGCCGTGATCTCTTCGTACTCGAATGGCGCCTCCGGTGGTCCAGGAACGTCCAAGACAATCAGCTCGAAGCTTCCTTCGTCAGAGCCTGAGTCATTCTTCAGCGACAGATGATATTTGCCAGCATCGGAACGCTTGCAGTTGACCGTGTGAATAATCGTGTGGTGGCCAACAGATGTAACTGTCGTTCTCTCATTGGTAAGTACTGGTTTACTGTTGCAAGTCCATGTGACTTCCGGAATTGGCTCTCCAATGAAGTCGACGTCCAAGTGGAAGATGAGGCCAGCCTTGATGCTGATCTCCTTAAGTGGCGTGAGGATCTTCGGCGCCACGAATCTGTCCTTAGCTGTGATAGTGTCAGAGGGTTCAGACGGCTCAGATTGTCCAGCCTTGTTGACGGCGATGATCCTGAACTCGTAATCTTGTCCCTCGGTTAAATCAGGGATGGTGGCTCTGTTCTTGTTCGATGGAACGTGAGCAGCGTTCACCCAGTATGGGCTGCCCTTTTCTTTCTTCTGGACGATGTAGCCAGTGATCGGTGATCCACCATCGGATTTCGGTGCGGCCCATTCGAGGTCCACATGGTTCTTGCTCCAGTCGGTAGCCTCAGGCTTGCCTGGTGCGGACGGTTCATCGAACTCGTTCTTAGCCGTGATAGCGCGGTCGAGTTCCAAGGGCTCTGATTGGCCGATGGCGTTGACGGCGCTCACTCTGAACAGGTATTCCTTCATGTGGATAAGCCTGGTGACTTGGTGAGACAAATATGTGCTCATACCGGCATCGGACCAAGTTCCACGAGACAGGTCCATCTTCTCGATAACGTAGTGGAGGATCGGTGATCCACCATCGTCCAAAGGCACCTTCCACGATAGCGAGCAAGAGTCCTTCGTGATATCGGAGACAACGAAAGGCTTCTCGGGCTTGGCGGGCTTGTCTAATACGGTGACTTGGGCTGAAGCCGAGCACACGCCTAAGTCGTTCTTGAGGGTCAGTTTGTAAACGCCTCCGTCGGCGCGGACGGAGAATGGAATGTCTAATATGACCCTGTTGTGCAGAACCTGGATATCGATGTGTTCGTTCGGATGAACGACTTTGCCGTTGATCTGCCATTCGACCGTCGGCTTCGGAGCCGCTTCGATAGGAATCTCGTATTGGATCCTCTGTCCTGCCTTGACTGTCTTGTCGCAAAGCAGAGTTTTGTCGAAGTGCGGCGCGCAGTAACGTGCCTTAGCCACTTGTGGCGTGGAAGCGTCACTAGGCTCACCGTTGCCAGCTTTGTTAACAGCAATGACTCTGAATTCGTACTCCTCTCCTTCGGTCAAGTTAGGTACCGTAGCTGTCGTCTGGTTACCAGGGACAGTAGCGGCGACCTCCCAAGGTCCGTAGCGTTTCTTCGCCTCAATAATGTATCCAGTGATAGGCGATCCACCGTCCTTCTTCGGTGGCACCCATTCCAAGTCCATATGGTCCTTGTCCCAGTCCTTAACGACCGGTGTGCCTGGTTTGTCTGGCGTTCCGTAAGGATCCTTAGCTGTGATCGGCTCGTGTCCAGTCAAAGGCTGAGATTCGCCCTGCTTGTTAACAGCGCGTACTCTGAAGTTGTAATCGTGGCCTTCGATGAGATGGTCGATGCGGATGTTGCAAGCCGATACTTCGCCGGCCGGGATCCATCTCAGGTTCTCCTGGTCCATCTTTTCGACGACGTAGTGCGTGATTTCGCTGCCGCCGTCATCCCTCGGCGGACGCCATCTTAATGTGCAACCGGACTTGGTGATGTCGTCCGCTCGTAGCGGTCCTTCCGGTGGCGTCGGTATATCGAGCACGGTAACCTTAACGGTGGCCTCGTCTTCTCCATTGATGTTCCTGGCTCTGAGCTTGTAGGTGCCGCTGTCGGCGCGCTTGGCGTCGACGACCTTGAACTTGGTGGAGTGGTTGTCGCTGACGATCTTGATCCTGTCCGTGTTGATGACGAGGTTGTCCCCGTGGAACCATTCCTTGGTGGGCGTGGGTTCGCCGGCGACGGGCACGTCGAGCTCGTAGTTCTGCCCCGCCTTGACCTTGATGTCGAACATGAAGTTGCGGTCGATCTTGGGCGGCAGGTTCTTGGGGCGGGCGAGGTGCGGCGCCGTCGCATCGGACGGCTCGCCGGGCCCGGCCTTGTTGACGGCGCGGACGCGGAACTCGTAAGTGTTGCCCTCGATAAGGTCGGGGACCTTGCCGGTGGTAACGTCACCTTCGATCTGAAATAATAAAGGAGAGATTAATAAATGAACAGATCTCATACGAATATTTAAGTCCAACTTACTAATCAAATTACTCTGTTGCCCAATTCGGAAAAAATCGCCTGGTGACAGCTAAAACTCTCAAAACTGTCACTGTTCATCAAAACCGCGTATCTAGTAAGTAGAGTGATAATGAGATACGAGCTTTTTTTTTATGTAGGTGTTGTTACTGAGTTTTGGTTGTCAACAGGCGAAATCTTGGCTTATGCTACCAGAACACGGCACACCTTTGATTTCATTATAGCTATAAGGGATCATCCACATATTACGTAACACCGTAAGGGGGAGGGGGGGAGGGGGTCATACCAAACGTGACAGTACATGTTAAAGGTATAGCAAAAAAGCGTGACATAGGGGGGGGGGGGGGGGGGGAGGGGTTCAAAAAGTCGACATTTTGCGTGACGTAATATGTGGACGACCCCTAAACTAGAAATCCGCTCAGATCTGACACTAGCATTTGACAGAGTGTCAACTTCTGAACAGTAAAAATATGCTATCATTAATTTCCACTCTATGTCCGATCTCTTGGGTAACCAGATACAGCTCATATGAAATTTAATGTACGTTTATTGAAATAAACAGTTCAAATTTTAAATATTTTTTTTTTTTTAGACCCTCACCTTGGCACACTCCTCCCAATCGGGCGAGAAGCGGTCCTTCTTCTCAACAACGTATCCAGTGATGGGCGCGCCGCCGTCGCTGTCCGGTCTCGCCCATTGCAACTCGACCCAGTCGCGGTCGAAGTCCTTAACGACGGGAGTTCCAGGCTTGCCGGCCAGGTCGTACGGGTTCTTGGCCTCCGTGGCGTGGGGCGTGGTGAGCGGCTCGGATTTGCCTTGCCTGGAAAGGATTTTGGTTTGTTTTATTAAATAAAAAGGTCTATTTTCAGTTTTTGTTATTTCGAGATACTTTAACTGGATGTATGCGATGAAACTCGATAGCTCCATAAGTGAGGACAGTAAAGTCACCATAGAATATTTGGCTGATAATAAAATTGTTAAAACAGAGGATATAACGCGAGGACGCCTTGTGCCCTTGACAAATATTGTGCAAAATTCTCCGAAAACCGAAATATAACACATAACATAAAATGGGATTGCACCAAAAATATTATAGTAAACTTTGATATGAGGTCACCAATTGGAGCCAAGATTAGAATAAATACGCCTAGAAACCTAGACAGCGCTTGAAACTGAAGCCAGTTTTGGTAAGCCACGGGCTATATTTCGGCCGTGTGCGCATCTGTCATGACGTCAATGCCACAAGCAAGACGTGCCTATGATTGGTTCGTAGACACGCATACATAAAACCAAAACCTGCGTTATATTCGCTCATATGTTGTCCGAAGACCCTCGTTATAGGCGTATTTAATATAAGAACAAGACAAATAGACAGACAGATTGGACGAGATGAGATGAGAGAAACTCAAACAATGTTTGTGGTAACTTCGACTGAAGAACATTCTAGTAATATGAGCAAATTGGTCTCCTTTTGTGGTGGATATGGCAGCATAATTATGTACCTATCTTTATACTAATACGATTTACTGCGTAAATTAAGATTAAGATACTGTATGTAAAGTGATTTAGTTTAAGAGGCCTTATTCCTTTTAAAAAAATTTTTTTATATATTATGACGAATATATTGATAATTTCAACCGACTTTTTGAAGTGAATAATACTTTTTCCCGAGTTCTAGGTAGTAACGTAGCTATTTCATGCTTTCATTGCGTGCAGTCGAAAATAAGTTGAAAAAACGAATTTCCCACGTGAATTTTGTCAATTTCGAGTAGTTTTTCGAACAAAAATTATCAATGAAAAATTCAAACTGTAGGTTTCAAATATATACCGATAAATCCCAATAGCCCTGTTCTAGGTAGTAACATCAATAATTTGTTAAGAAACATGTTTGATCATAGAGAAAAGTGTCTAAACAATCAGCATTTTAAAAGAAATAAGGCCTCTTAAGTTCTTTGTAAGGGTGGTGCGTCTTTTTTCGTTGCAATAAATGTGTGTTTTCTTTCCAATTAACAGAATGACTATAAGCCTCGCTCACCTGTTAACAGCGCGGACCCGGAACTTGTACTTGTGCCCGGGCTGCAGACCGTCCACTTCGAGGCTGGTCTTGGGCCCGTCGGTCTCGCCGGCGCTGACCCATCTCCCGGTGGCCTCGTCCATGCGCTCCACGACGTACTTGTATTAACAGAATGACTATAAGCTTCTCACCTGTTAACAGCGCGGACCCGGAACTTGTACTTGTGTCCGGGCTGCAGGCCGTCCACTTCGAGGCTGGTCTTGGGCCCGTCGGTCTCGCCGGCGCTGACCCATCTCCCGGTGGCCTCGTCCATGCGCTCCACGACGCACTTGTATTAACAGAATGACTATAAGCTTCTCACCTGTTAACAGCGCGGACCCGGAACTTGTACTTGTGCCCGGGCTGCAGACCGTCCACTTCGAGGCTGGTCTTGGGCCCGTCGGTCTCGCCGGCGCTGACCCATCTCCCGGTGGCCTCGTCCATGCGCTCCACGACGCACTTGTATTAACAGAATGACTATAAGCTTCTCACCTGTTAACAGCGCGGACCCGGAACTTGTACTTGTGTCCGGGCTGCAGACCGTCCACTTCGAGGCTGGTCTTGGGCCCGTCGGTCTCGCCGGCGCTGACCCATCTCCCGGTGGCCTCGTCCATGCGCTCCACGACGTACTTGTATTAACAGAATGACTATAAGCCTCTCACCTGTTAACAGCGCGGACCCGGAACTTGTACTTGTGTCCGGGCTGCAGACCGTCCACTTCGAGGCTGGTCTTGGGCCCGTCGGTCTCGCCGGCGCTGACCCATCTCCCGGTGGCCTCGTCCATGCGCTCCACGACGCACTTGTCTTAACAGAATGACTATAAGCTTCTCACCTGTTAACAGCGCGGACCCGGAACTTGTACTTGTGCCCGGGCTGCAGACCGTCCACTTCGAGGCTGGTCTTGGGCCCGTCGGTCTCGCCGGCGCTGACCCATCTCCCGGTGGCCTCGTCCATGCGCTCCACGACGTACTTGTATCAACAGAATGACTATAAGCTTCTCACCTGTTAACAGCGCGGACCCGGAACTTGTACTTGTGTCCGGGCTGCAGACCGTCCACTTCGAGGCTGGTCTTGGGCCCGTCGGTCTCGCCGGCGCTGACCCATCGTCCGGTGGCCTCGTCCATGCGCTCCACGACGTATTTGTCGATGGGCTGCCCGCCGTCGTCTGACGGCGGGTTCCACGACAGCTTGGCGCCGTTCGCGTGGACATCCGACACCTGGAACATGACACTATGATTTCAACTCGCCCGGAAATATCACATATATTTTTGAGAGAAAACAAACGCTTTGACTACCTTCTTTTGCATAGAAAACTATCGAGAGTCTCAGACATATTAACACTTTCGCTACCAGGAACCCGCCTGGTAGGCACTCGTAATCATTGCTGATGCCGGTCACGTATTTTTGCTTAAAGAGCTACCCACCTAGCGGGCTCTCGGTTTCTGGGGTAGGGTTAAATTTTATATCTGGTTGCGAAAGTGTTAAAATACTTAAACGGGTTTACCGAACCGTGTTCGGTTGGCCAACGCCGCGACTGATCGTCTCTCCTGATGATGAATCGCGTCCCGATTCGAAACATGTCGAGCGTTATTCGACTTTTACGACGTGAGTAAACCCGTTTAAGTATTTTAATATACCTTCTTTTGCTCTCGTTTTATAAAACGAAAAAGTAATCAAAAAGTACTTCAGTATAAATACTTCCCATACGATCTCTTGTTATATACTTCAGTGGCCTAGTTATTATTTAGATACCTGCAACGTATACTGGAGCAAGGTGTCGCCACTTGCTTGGTTATGAAGGGCATGCAAAACATGACGAAACCTGATTTGGTTACGAGCGGGCCGCCAAATCCCGTCCACCTAGGGTGTGCATACACTTGTCGCGAACGCGGCCGAGAGATTCAGTCCCGAATAGGGCCTTATTCATTCATTAGCCTTTTACATCTATAACAGATGAGTTAAGCAGCGTCTAATAAAGGGCCTTATAGTCGCGATGATAAGGCCATAGATGACAAGGCCCAGTATAATAATATATTATTATACTGGAGCAAATGCAAAATCACGATTTTTACAGGACCCGAGCTGAGGTGAGCAGTTGATATACGTCACTTTCTTCCCAAAACTAACAAGATTATCTATACGAATTTTTTGCGGAAGATACGTTTAAATATTTAAGTCAAAATCACAGAATTGACAATTGCTGTATCGTTTTATTCAAGTTCTATTCCTTTTTTGCCCTGTTGGTGTAGATTTATCACACGATTTTAGTATAACAGACGGCATGGAGAACGTGCCTGTATGGCGAGCGCAATATACCGTTCAATATGTATGATATTATGAGCAATAACCACCTGATTTTTTTTATTGCTAGAAACGGCTGTGAAGTATTAACAGCAATGGTCGTCAGAGACAGAAATAGGCTAGTAGACTCAGTTTTGAAATATATTTCAAATGGTTAATAATGATCTTACTAGCTCTAAAAAAATGTCTTGTAGGTATTTTTGTGAAAGCTAGAAAGCTAAATTTTATCAATTGAAAATTAGAAATTTCATGAACAGTCAAAAACGCCGTCCGCCATTTTTGCCTTTTGCTAATCTGTGGCGTGACGTAGAATTACCTGTAAATATTCGAAATTCGACCGTCGTATAGTGCCATTCCGCTCACTCCAATATACTTTGACAGGAGATCGAGAGGGACGGCACTATTCGAAGTCGTCAAAGTAAACTTTCAGTTATCTTTACAGGACCGATGACAGATGATAATAAGCGAAAATGGCGGACAGCATTTTAAGCATTTCAAAATACAGATTAAAAACCATATTTTAAAATTCAATTTTTTCAGCCATCTTTCACTTTTATGAATTGAAAAATATATATTTAGGTTTTCTTTGCTAAATACTATACGGAATAAATATTAGTATAGTATAATTTGACATGAGTCAAGTAGCCTATTAATGATGATGAAGCTATGTCTTACCTTAAGCGGACCGTTAGGCGGGCTCGGCGCAGCCAATACAATCACTTCCACTTCAGCCACATCCTTGCCATTGCTGTTCTCAGCAGTGATGGTGTACCGTCCGCTGTCTCCTCTCGTAGCCACCTTGCAGTTCAGCTTGGTGTTGTAGTCGGAGTGCTGGACCTTCATGTCGCCTGATGACTTGACTTCCTTCTTGGCGAGGAACCACTTGGTCTCAGGCATCGGTTCACCAGACACCTGGAACGAATTTGTGTTTTAATGTTTAGCATTTGGTCGATAAATTCATGGCAGTCGGTAGTTATACTGGGACATGAAAAATCTGGATTATGTTAGTAGGGACATTAAACTAGTAGTTAAATCATAGCACATTCCAGAAGTGGATAAGGACGAAACTAAGTACGTAGATAGATCAGGTCACGGGTCAAACCATCTCTCGCTTCTCTCTCTCTCTCTCTCTTACTAACCATCCCGTCTAGCACAACCACGGTACGCGACTCATGTCGCGCGACATAGCATCATCCGTCACTATCTCATAGCACTGTACAGAAAGAGGCAGGTAGTATATCTCGCGTGAGAAAGAGTCGAGTCCTCACCTTGACGTCGAAGCCGAACTTCTGTCCGACCTTGATCTTGATATCGATGAGGTTGGCGCGGTCGATCTTCGGCGCCAGGTTCCTGGGCTTGGCTACGATCGGGTGCGTGCTGTCGCTCGGCTCGCCTGGGCCGGCCTTGTTTACAGCACGGACCCTGGAAAATGGTAAAGAAATATTTAGTAATTTAAGTAACAAGTTGATATTAAATTTATATAAGTCTGCCATCTAGACAGGTGGAACATCAGAGGAGTTACCTGTACATTACCAATACCCTGTTACTTAGATTCTTGAAAAAGTCCACGTTATTGATGGTTCTTGTAAAAGTCTACGGTGGGTGTTCGTGGCAAATATATAAATTGAAATTGAGACATTGAGAAGTAAATAAAATCGAGATGAAGATGAACGAGTGATCTCCATTCAACAAAGTGATGAGGGTCGTAGATTTAAGATCTTGTGGCGAGAGTTAGAGAAGCGTCGCCTATGCCTTTCAGAGAGCGCCTTCTTATGGAGGACCATGATCAAAAGCGACTAGCAAGTGGCGTGTGGAGAAACTGGTAGGTTTGATAGACTTATGTCCAGCAGTGTTTAAGAGTAGTAGGGCCTCGTGCAGGGTCCGTCCGGATTGTTACTACCGTCTCGCCTGCTAACCCACCGCCAAATAGCAATGTTCGCATTGTTGTGTTCCGGTGTGGGGGTAAGATAGCCGGTGAAATTACTAGCATAGAGGCATTCTATCTTCGTCCTCCGGGTAGGCAAGCACCTGTGACTCCTCTGGTGTTGCAGGTGTTTATGGGCGACGGTAATCGCTTTCCATCAGGCGATACGTTTGCTACTTTGCCCCCTATGACAAAAAAAAAAAAGCAGAGCTGAGATGAGCTTGTATCCCACCTGAACTCGTAGGTCTGCCCCTCGACGAGGTCCGGCACGGTGCAGGCGGTCTGGTGGGCGGGCACCTCCACCGCCTTCTCCCAGTTGCCGAACTTGTCCTTCTTCTCCACGATGTACCCCTCGAGCGGCGCGCCGCCGTCCTCGCGCGGCGGCGTCCACTTGAGGTCCACGTGGTCCTTGTCCCAGTCCGTCACGCTCGGCGTGCCCGGCGCACCTGACGAGGGAAGCCAGATGCTCAAAAAATGCACTATACTTCATCCGGATAGGGCTTTAACTAAATGTAAACAAACCTTGGCTGTCAAAGTTGACATATTCAGGTGTAATCAACATTTTATAAATTGTTAAATTTTGATTCTTGCTTTCGATTATTCTTTTGGTAGTCAGACTCTGATCAAGGTTCGGTAAAGCAGAAAAATAATTAAATGGCCTTTGCCAAGACGTAAAATAAATGAATACACAAATGTTATGTACGAATATACATTCAATATTTAAAATGTATTTTTTCTGTACTGCTCACAAACACTACCGCAGGTAGGTATGTAAAATACACGTTGTTATTTCTAAAAATAGGACGTAAAAGAATTAAATTTTTTACCTATGGGGCAAACTATTATTAAATAAAAGAGTTTAGTAACTGTAATCATAGTTAAATTTGAACTGTCACTATAGGTGAAGATCGCTCAACCATACATTATTTTCATACACATTTGTCCATCATTTGTCCAATCTTTGGAGACACCTATGCTGTGTAGTGAGCATCGGTACAGAAAGATGACTTACCAGGCTCGTCGAAGGGATTCTTGGCAACGATGGTCTCCTCAGATGTGAGCGGTTCGGACTCTCCCTCCGAGTTGACGGCGGACACGCGGAAGCGGTACTCCTTGCCCGGAGTCAGACCGGTGACGTCGCATTCTGTAAGAAATATCACATTAAATATTAAAAGTTTACAATGGTGCCAGAGCTGTGATGTTCAGAATCATCTGGGCCTGATCAATGTAGTTTATACCACAAAGAACAAGGAACATATTTTAAGTTGATCATCGTTTGTTAGGCTAGTACTCTGTTGATTGTAACATAGTATATTCTTATTTACAGGTAAAGGCTGCGTTTCCACCAGTGCGAGGATGCGTAGCGAGAGCGAGATATGTGTTTTTGTTAACAAAAACTCATCCCTCGCTACGCATCCTCCCACATCTCTGGTGGAAACGCAGTCTAAGTCGATAAGGAAGAGTACTTACTAGGCTCGTTGGAGCGGGCACACGGCACCCACACTCCAGTCTCTGTGTCCAGTTTGTCCACTTGGTAATACTCGATGGGAGCTCCGCCGTCGTCCTTCGGCCGCTTCCATTTGAGCGTAGCGCCCTCTTTGTGCACGTCCGAGATCTGAAACGAAAGATAAAATGTTAAGTTAGTAATTGCTCTCGATAGTTACAGCTATGGAGAGTTTGAGCATATGTTCTAAGACTTGATGAGTTTCTCAACTTAGGAGTACTCTAGAAGACCCTTCCTAGGTACGTGTGCACGCAGTGAACTAGGAGATTCTAATTAAAAATGAGGATTGGCTTACCCCACATTATACTTCCATATCACTACCACGAACGTGCACATGCGTAATAGTACTGGTGTCGTAATTCTCGTTGTTGACATAGCATTTGACTCTCTCTTGGTTGAATTGCGGTTTGCTGAGAATGCTTGATTATATTGAGAAGATAGATATATCGGTGGTTTGTAAGCTTACTTCCATATCACTACCACGAACGTGCATATGCGTAGTAGTAATGGTGTCGTAATTCTCGTTGTTGACATAACATTTGACTCTCTCTTGGTTGAATTGAGGTTTGCTGAGAATGCTTAATTATATTGAGAAGATAGATATATCGGTGGTTTGTAAGCTTACTTCCATATCACTACCACGAACGTGCATACGCGTAGTAGTACCGGTGTCGTAATTCTCGTTGTTGACATAACATTTGACTCTCTCTTGGTTGAATTGAGGTTTGCTGAGAATGCTTGATTATATTGAGAAGATAGATAGATCGGTGGTTTGTAAGCTTAGCCAGCATTAAAAAACCTGAAATATTCTGACCTGCAGCGGTCCCTCGGGCTTGGTGGGCTTGTCGGTGACGAGCACGTTGATGGTGACGGTGTCCTTGCCGCTGCTGTTGACGGCGGTGACGGTGTACTCGCCCGAGTCGTCGCGCCGCACCGGCCTGATCACCAGCTTGGTGAAGTAGTCGGGGCTGTCGATGGTCACCGCCTTCGATGGTCTGAGCGGCATGTTCTGTGACCTGGAAAGTTTAATATAGTTTAGAAACATGTATCATCATCCTCCTAGCCTTTGTCCCATTTTTTTGAGAATGAATTCTCAATTGGGGTCGGCTACCTAAATCCCAAGATGTGGCGTAGGCACTAGTTTTTACGCAAGCGACTGCCATCCGACCTTCCAACCCAGAGGGGAAACTAGGCCTTATTGGGCTTAGGTGGTTTCCTCACGATGTTTTCCTTCACCGAAAAGCGAGTGGTAAATATCAGATGACATTCCGTACATAAGTTCCGAAAAACTCATTGGTACGGGCCGGGTTCGAACCCGCGACCTCCGGATTGAAAGTCGCATGCCCTAACCACTAGGCTACCACCGCTTGTTTTAGAAAGAGAAGTTTAGAAACATGTATATGTTTCGAAATTTCTACATTTAGAACGGAGATGGCTGCTGACTGAGCTCTTGAGAACAATATTCAAAAAGGACACTGATCTGATGGATTAGCTTGTCCCGACACGAAGTCAGAGAAGAGATGGTCTCAGATGACGGAGGTCGATTTTGGGACCCATGAGAACTATCTCGAATTTCACCGCATGGGCTGAATAAAACTCTGAAGAACCCAATTTTAGGCGAATTCAAGCCTGAGGAGAAAGTGCCTCCTTGTGTGTGTTCTACCGTCTGTATAATGGGATGCGTTCTGAGGAATTTTTGCGATATGACGCCCACGGTTACTTTCTACTATCGCTCAGCTCGCCGTCACTAGGGTGTTCTTCTCACACACTGGAGCTTAAATGGTCGAGAACTGTGCGGTTCCAGAGGAATTTCCTACCGCGAACACTCCGCATATGGAATGAGCGTCTGCCGAGGTACCCAGGAGCTAGTATGCGGTTCTTCAAGAGGGGAGTCAATAGGTTCTTAAAGGGTCGGCAACGGGCGTGATGCTCCTGGCGTCGCAAGCTTCCATCATCATCATCATCATCAGCCAAAAGACGTCCACTGCTGGACATAGGCCTCCCCCAGAGAACGCCACCATGACCGGTCCTGCGCCTCCCGCATCCAGCGGACTCCAGCGACCTTCACCAGGTCATAAGTCCACCTTGTGGGGGGCCTACCCACGCTGCGTCGTCCGGTGCGTCCATAGGCGGCGGTAACTGCTTAACATCAGGCGGACCGCATACTTGTTTGTCACCATCGTAGTATTAAAAAAACTCACCTCCATTCAACCGCCGGTGGCGGCTCGCCGGTGATCGCAGCCTCCAGCTTTAGCGTAGAGCCAGCAGAGATGGTGACATCCCTGAGGTGACGGCGGTCGATCTTCGGAGCCAAGAAGCGAGGCTTGGCGATGAAGTTCTTGCTCGCGTCCGACGGCTTGCTTTGGCCAGCTTTGTTGATGGCGATAACGCGGAATTGGTATTCGTTGCCTTCGATCAAGCTGTAAAAAGAGATTAATATTACTATACACCGTTGGAAACTGCTGCCGAAATTGTGTAGAAAAAAAACAACGTTCAAAAATAAAAGAAATGATAATAATGATTTTGAAATGTATAACATCGGCTAAACCAGACTAGCAGCTAGCTAGCAAACGCTACCCCACATTATACTTCCATATCGTCATCACGAGCGCACATAGCCGAAGTAGAAAGAGTGACTTCATAATTTTAACTGTTTTAAGACTATGTTTAGATATTAGATAAGATGAATGCTTCGATAAGTTTATGATTGGTGGGATGTAATGGTACAGGACTTGAAGTCTCTTCTCAGATGTGTCATAGACGCGGTATCACTTCCATATCGCTATCACGAACGCGCATAGACGTAGTTGGAAGAGTATCGTGGTTACTCTATAACCCCTAGAGTAAGTGAGTAAGACTGTCTAGCTTCTCAGCTTACCCATTGACAGTGGCAGACGGTGTAGGCGTGTGCGTCTCCACGGCCTTCTCCCAGAGCGGGGAGTACTTGTCCTTCTTCTCGACGATGTAGCCGATGATGGGCGAGCCGCCGTCGGACACCGGCGCCTCCCATTTGAGGTCGACGTGTGTCGCCGACCAGTCGTCGGGCACTGGCGCGGTTGGTGCGTCTGGCACGGCTGTGGGTGACAGGTGCGAATACATATTTGATCGACCAATTAATAAGAGATAGCACAACATTTGTCAGGAGACTAGTACCTGTAGAACATTTTCTTTGAAGTGAGGAATGTTGAGTGTTGCATAATGTGTTCAAATATGTATGCAAAATAAAGATAAGTGCAAACAAACTGATATATACAACATTCTGTACTGGAAGATTAAATTGAAATCAAGATTAGCTAAAAGTAAAATGGTTGCATATGGTAGGTACTATTAGACTCTTTGCAATATTTCAGTGTTATATTATCCGGCATATTTGTAGGACAGATATATGTACGAGTATCTCCAAAATCTTCACAGATACCGAAAAGTACCGACCGTACTTAAGATTCTATGAAACCTCTTTAAACGTATGTAAAGTAAACGGTATCCCATCTATAACGTTTCGCCAAATTTTTATTTGCCCGAAAGTATTTTTTCCTAAAACTCGTAATATTTACAGGATTTATAAGCATCGTTTCCACCCACCCATTAGGTTAGGTTAGGTTTGTTTTATAATTATTCCGAAGAATTACCAGTTTTGGGAAAAATTTAGTAACAAATGGGGAACAAAAAATTGCGTTTAAGATAGGTAACCAATAGTAGATTGTTAACCAAGGGTAGAAAGTGACCCATTGCACCCGAGATATTTCTGGCGCTCGAACGAAGTGAGAGCGCCAATAGGTCGAGGGTGAAATGGGTAATTTCACCCGAGTTAAACACTCTACTTTTCATTTCGACTGCGACGAAAATAAAATACTATACGCACATAAAATGGTCAAGAGTGAGTTATATTCATGTCCATGTAATTTTTAACAAATAATCAATTAAAGACACGGTATTTATATTTAATCTCGTGTTCCCGCCTTTTCTACTGCAAACTTTCATTCTTCTTACTTTTAATAGATAAAAAAAATTAAGATATACGTACCGCTAAAATTTAAAAAGTAAAAAAAAAAACAATTCAATGGTTTCAATTTTATTTTTTAAATAAATCTACGATCTATCAATAAATGTGGGACGGATTATATGTATGTATCACTACATAGTATAAAACAAAGTCGCTTTCTCTGTCCCTATGTCCCTTTGTATGCTTAAATCTTTAAAACTACGCAACGGATTTTGATGCGTATTTTTTTAATAGATAGAGTGATTCAAGAGGAAGGTTTATATATTATGTATAATACATGCATAATTTATCAGCATTGCACCCGTGCGAAGCCGGGGCGGGTCGCTAGTTATGAATATAAGGGAAATTTACATTTAATAATTAGATATAAATAAATTAAGCTTGCCTATATCTAACCTTTGGAGACCTTTTTTCAATGCCACTTACCACGGCCGACTAGATTGTACCTAATTTAGTTGGCCACAACGTGCATCTAGACGGAAATTATTTTTGACTCCGTGGCAATTAAAACAAAATTACTTTCCACCCTAGGGATGGAAAAGCTATTTTCCACCCGGCTATCTACTCATGAAAATTACACTTTCCGAACAGGAGAGATGAAAAATAAACTTACTGAAGGGGTCCTTGGCCACGATGGGTCCGAAGGTTTCGAGCGGTTCGGACTCTCCCTCCTTGTTGATCGCCTTCACGCGGAACTTGTATTCGTGTCCCGGTATAAGACCGTCCACCTGCAATAAAAGTTAAAACCTTGTTTTAGAATCGGCAAAAAAATGGCATGTAACCTACATACTCGTGTGAAACGTTCCGAGAACGACACATCTCTACCCACGAATGAGCATTAAGGATTTCTGTCCAATAGAGATGACGACTGATGTAAAATTATACAGCATACTAATAGTCATATGAATAAAATTAGCTCAATATATAATGAGACAAAGAATAAAATCCAAACCTTGTTATTTTTTACGCAAATTTTGTGATTTTTTGGATCCAAAATAAATTTTGAAATAGATTTCAGGATCCTCATAATTTAACAAAAAAAAAACATTGTATAACGACCATGAACTCAACCGCACTTTTTCTATGTTGAACTTATATTCATTTCTGACTTTTCGAGCAGTCTGAGTGTGTTAGTCCCATATAGACAATTAGACATTTGATTAATTTCTGACTTTTCGAGCAGTCTGAGTGTGTTAGTCCCATATAGACAATTAGACATTTGATTAATTTCTGTATTTTCGAGCAGTCTGAGTGTGTTAAATAAAAAGTAGAATCGATTGACATCCTAAAAAAATATTCATCAGTAGAGAGCGGATTTGAAGTAGCAATCTCAATATTAATATGGATATGCCTGGTATAATTTATTATTTTATCTACACACAAAAATAATGTTACTTATTGCAAAAAAAAAAACACTTTTTGGAAGCTTTTGGGCAAAAATTATGATGATAATAAATAAAAACATTTTATTATATTAAAGTGACATTGTTGACATGAACTGTCATGTAGGTACTACGTAATGAATAGGAACTACTATCTTTGAGTTGTATAAAAACTCCTTTATTTTGAATGAAATACTTTTCTTTAAAAGTAGTTTGTTGCAAAACTAACATTCATTTAATCTAATTATTTATTTAGCTAAGTTTGCGGTGTGCGGTGTAATAATAATAGACTGTAAGACCTTATATAAACAACATGACATGTATTTAACAAATTACACTGAGTAGTCATATCCATATTAATATTGAGATCGCTACTTCAAATCCGCTCTCTATTCATCATTCCTATTGTCTTTTTTTTTTGTCATAGGGGGCAAACGAGCAAACGTATCGCCTGATGGAAAGCGATTACCGTCGCCCATAAACACCTGCAACACCAGAGGAGTCAGAAGTGCTTGCCTACCCGGAGGACGAAGATAGAATGCCTCTATGCTAGTAATTTCACCGGCTATCTTACCCCCACACCGGAACACAACAATGCGAACATTGCTGTTTGGCGGTGGGTTAGCAGGCAAGACGGTAGTAACAATCCGGACGGACCCTGCACGAGGCCCTACTACTCCAAAAACATCTGTCTTTACCTCCATTTCAGGCACGTTGCCGAGCGTCTTGCCGACGGGCAGCCAGGAGCCGGTCTCGGGGTCGTACTTCTCCACGAGGTACGCCTCGATCGGCTCGCCGCCGTCGTCCCTCGGCCGCTTCCACTTCAGCGAGCAGCCGTCCTTGTGGATGTCCGACACCTCCAGTGGCCCTTCTGGCTTCTCTGGCTTGGCTGTAGAAAATAAACAGGTTAAATAGGAGGCCGTTCATCAACCAGATGGTCTAACCAAGTCAAAGCAACCTCCTTATTAATGGAGCCACCGGAAGATCAGCGCTGGCTCTTGGGCTAGCGTCATTCTGAGGCGGGACCTTTTCGTGGCACAGCCATAGTAATATTATAGTTGCCTACTGTTTTATTCTATTTATCATTTTTGTCACTTTATGTAATTATTTTCTATGGTCACGTCACGAATAAATGTATTTCTTTTTTTCTTTCTTTCTCAAGACATTCCGCCAAGCGGTGATGGCAACGATGGAGACAGATCATCAAGGCTAAAGCAGCCAGTGATCACGATGCTCAGTAATGAGGGACCGATTGAAGAAGATATAGGACATTTACATTGGTTATAAAACACCTGGCAGTCGTAATTATTTTCATTAGAGTGTAATTAGTGAATCTTTTTTAAGGAAAACCAAAATTTCAAATTTAAAACACCCTCGTCTGAAGTAGATGGTCAACATGAGACCCTGATTCAATGCGTGATATAGAAAATGCTACTGAAACTGAACATAACTACGAAATTTTAAATTCTTAGCTTCAATATTGACTAAGATTTCGTCTCAGTCAATCGAGAATCTTTCCCTCTCAATCAGAAAACGTATCATCATACCAATATTTAAAGGCAAAAGTTTACGAGTGTGTCTGTTATTTCTTCACGCTCTAACTGCTAGAACAATTGTGATAAAATTCGGAATGGAGGTGGTGGTAGTTGACACCCTGGATAAGCACATGGGCTTCTTTTTATCCAGAACGCGGGTAACATAGTGGGGCGTAGCTAGTTTTAAATACATTTGACCTTTAATCCAATGACGTTCCTGAAACCAGTGATCGCTGTTGAAAAAAAATGTGACCTAGTTTAGTAACTTATGTTTTTATAATTTTGTATTTGATATATGTGTTCGTTTTGAGGCATGTATCTATGGGCCATGCCTGAAGTAAATGTTTCCATCAGTTATACTCACAAGTGACGATAATTTCCAACTCGGCGGTGTCTTGGCCGTATTTGTTGACGGCCTGGATCTTGTATGTGCCGGAATCCTTGCGGCGAGGGCTGGCATGCTGGTACTTGCTCAAGTACGGCACGTCGATCACTGCAAAACACGCACCTTGTGATTAGATCAATAGATAGTCTAGAAGGATTTCAATACATTACAAGTTTAAAACTATTGTATTTCATCGGCATACATTTTAAGGGTCATCTTTTTTTTTGTTGCTCATTGCCATGGTTTTCGGCGACAATATTCAACAAAAATGTTGTAATTACAGCATATGCCCATTATTATTTAGAATGTCTCTTGAAAATACCAATATTATAAATTATCAACACTTTTCAAAGATTGATCCACCCTTAATCAGATTAACAAGGATTATGATAGCTTTAAAGGGTGGACATTTGATTACCCTTAAACATTCTTGTGTTGGTGGTAGCAAGTCAATCATCAAAGGCAGAGATGTTCTCTTGCGTCGAGTGCATATCTTTAAGTGGATGAGCCAATGAATATCAATAAATGCTTAACTTTTTGGTGAATGAATTGTAGCTTGCGGTATTTCCCAACGACCTTCAAAACCTTCAAGAAAAGAGCGTACTCCCACCTGAAAGGCCGGCGATGCATTTGTGATTCTTCTGGTGTTGCAGGTGTCTATGGATGGTTATCGCTTTCCATTAGGCGACCCGTTTCTAATTTGCGCCATATACATAAAAATTGGTTGTCTGTAACTCTGTAAAGTTGGTTTACGGATGAAAATTTTACGTGATAACGTATGCCGGATGGATTGGAAGAGAGATAGATGCGTCACAAGCCACTATCGCTTGTCCCGCGCTCTCGCTTGCACGCTCGGCTCAGGCGGAACGAGACAATGAGTCATACTTTATCGTGTGTGCAGCCGGCGTTCATCGATTTATAAGACGTGTATAAATAAAACTTACGCTTCAATCCGTTGCCGCTGCTGACGGACTTGCCGTTCAGCGTCCACGTGACGTCTGGCGGCGGTTCTCCGCTGACCTTGACGTCCAATGAGATTGGCTCGCCTTCGCGTACTTTGATGGTGCGCAGATTGCGTCGGTCGATCTTTGGTGCCACTGTAATAAAATGAGTAATAAATATAGTGTTTGATAAATAGTGACCATCATCATTTCCCATATATCTGGGGACGCCGCAGCATGCCGCATGTTTTCTTCCTCCATTCTCCCCTATTACTGGTCATCTCGTCGGTTACTCACTTCTTATTCATATCATCTTTCACACAATCCATCCATCTCTTCTTTGGTAAATAGTGACCATTGGGAAAATAATAATTTGCACAAGCTTAGGCGAAATATTCCGAAGTACTAGCAGCAGGATATGCTAAAAGAGTTCAATCTCATTGACAAATAGAGTATGCTCGAAGTCTTGTATAAACTAGCGATAACTTGGATACTAAGATGTTATATCACAAAAGGACTAGGTTTGATCCTAACGTACGTGAAACGGTCCATAAATTGCACACTGTAGAATGACTTTGCATAAAACTTGAAAGTATACGCGAACGAGTCAATTAACTAAAATAATACTCAAGCTCGAGAGAGAATTGTCAGACTTTTCTTCACGACATTTATTTATGCAATACAAAAGGGGCACAAATTGTGTTCTGTGTCTCTCGATTCGTAGCGTAGGCTATGTCACCCGAATATGATGACTTATCACGTGAATGCGTGCGTTCAAGAGATCGGCTAATGCGCTTAGCATTTTAAATAGAGAAATACAGAGGGCATTTTAAAAAGCGGAATGAAAAGGCATTATTTAACGCTACCCATGTAGCGGTCCAATAGCTCAGTGGTGAGATGACTGCTCCAGTCAAGCAGAGGTCGTAGGTTGGATCGCCACTTGCACTTTGTGTAAAATTATGGCTTAGTGTGGCTTAATTTTGGCTTATTTTGGCATAGTGGATTGAGTAAAATTTTGGCTATTTATTTATCCTTTGTATTTGTATACAAATGAGAACTGTGGTATCACCACATAAGAAATACTTAGGATCAACATTGATTTTGTTCAATATTATGAAACTTTTTCACCAGTAGTGGTAGATACTCACATCGTCTCGGTTTGCATACAACAGATTTGCTGGCGTCGCTGGGCTCTCCCGGGCCGGCCTCGTTGATGGCCTTCACTCGGAACTCGTACTCAGTGCCCTCGTCCAAGTTGGGCACGGTAGCCTTCTCGTTGTCGTTGGGGCCGACCTAGATAAATAATAATAAAATAAATACAATTATTTCGAATAGCTACGATTCATTTTTACAATTACATTAAATTACATATATAAGAGATAAGAGGTTACAGGTTGAGAGATAGTTTCACAAAATTATTGAAACCGTGGCCATGTATATTATAAATTTACGTATAAATACTTTGATCGGCTTAGGTTTTTGTGATTAAGACATAATTTAGAGAAAAAACCCTACATTACAATCATTTTACAAACTACAAACTATGACGTACGAAGATAGAGAGAACTTACTGGCTGTCATTAAATAAATATTTGTTTAATTTAGTACTTTAGTGTAAATTTTAGTATTTAAGCTACAATAAGATTACTGTAATATAGATGAATATGTACTTAAATTAAATAATGTAAAGGCTTTCCCATTGCCTGAAACACAAGGGGAACCCTAGTTCAGGTTATGCAAATTGTGAATTTATTTGTTTTTAAGTATAGAATTTAACCGTTACCTCTCTGTTTTATCAATAAATGTATTTGTATTTTGTATTTGTATTTGTATTTTCACCAATTATTGTTATAAGAGTTTTGACAGCCATTATGCCTTGATTTGTTGCAGATATTCATAATCTTTCCCTAGTGCAAAATCACAGGCAGCCACACCCCTTTTCTATACAAGCGTTGTCTATTACTTAATAACTTGTATAAAATACTATATTTTCCTTGGAACTATATCAGCTCTTTTTTTTAAATCATCACACTTTAGAGGTCTTGCTTTTTGGAAAAAAATATTTTAGTGTAGCTCTAAACACTGTTAGTAAAATGTATTCGAAGTTTTAAATATCTTCAGTAGTCCAAGCTTTCATTGTCTGTCATCTGTTTTGTGGGTAACGGACTTTTCTATGCGTATAGCAGACGGATGAGGAGAAGCAAGTAAACAGATCAGGGAAGTAGACAGTTTGTACAAGTAGACAAATCGGGAAAATGGACCAATCCGGAAGTAGACGGCAGAGGAAAAGCGAGTAGACAGATCGGGAAAATGGACCAATCCGGAAGAACATGGATGAGGAAAAGTGAGTAGACAGATCGGGAAAACAGACGGTTTGTACAAGTAGACAGATCGGGAAAATGGACCGATGGTTCCGGAGGGGTATAAATAACTATGGAAACTCACCTCGCAGGCTTTCACCCACTTGGGTGAGCCGACCTCCCTCTTCTCGATGATGTACCCGCTGATGGGCGCGCCGCCGTCGTTGATCGGCTTCTCCCACTTGAGGTCCACGTGGTCGCGGTCCCAGTCCACCACTTCCGGAGTTCCGGGCTTGCCAGGCTCGTCTGAGGAAGGTAGCGTGTTTAGTTCGATTTCAGAGTATGTTAGACGTGGTTTGAATGATCCCTAGGTATGATCCTAGTATGCTTAGAATGTCCAAGGTGTCGTTATTAGTCTTAATTTGAGACAGCTTCAACGCCATCATACAACATCATTATCATTCAAGCACCAAATCATCCAATTCTTAAGGTTAATCTATTTTAAAAATTACTCTTATTAGCGCAAGTAAACAATGTGTAGTTGATTTTCTTCCACCTTTAAGAAAATAGGGACCTATGGCCGGTTTCAGTAAGATATCCACACATGTCAAGTTATAAGAAATAATAATAATAAGAAAATTGCTGAATTAGAGTTCCTTCAACTTGAAAGTTTACGTACGTACAATAGATAAAAGAAAATGAGCTTCCATCATCCAACAAAACACATAAAAACAAAAACCACTCACCGAACGGATTCTTCGCAATGATAGCATGATCCGCTTCCAACGGCTCGGAAACGCCCTCATTGTTAACCGCGGACACCCTGAACTTGTATTCGTGTCCGGGCACCAAGTTATCGATTTCTGCCTTAGGGTCCTTGGTCTTGCAGGCCGGCAGCCAACGGCCAGTTTCTGTGTCGAGTTTCTCGACCAAGTAGTGGTCGATGGGAGCGCCGCCGTCGTCTAGCGGCGGGTTCCATTTGAGTGTGCAGCCCTCCTTGTGGATGTCCGAGATCTGTAAGTTAGGTTAGGTTAGAACTATTGATACAAAGATCAAAGGACAAGGAAAAAATGGTGTAAAAATGGTGTGTACCCACGTTAACAGTAATGAGACATTTCATTTTTTATAAATTTAGGTTAGGTTAGGTTTCGAAGTAATAACAAATGGAACAAACTGTAATATCACTGAAATGTTCACATCAAAATTTTACGAGCGTTTGCAAACAATTCTCACAAGCAAACACTACGAAAACCTGGATGCGAATATACAATATACTCCTCTAGATAGAGGTGAAACTATGGTTTGAACAATTCTGTAAGGATATACAAAACAAAGAAGAATTTACGAGTCATTTGATTATTGAAAACACTAACTATCCCAACGGGCTTTAGTTCTACAGCTAAATTATCTATCTAGATTTTAACGCCTCAATAAAGAATTTTGAACTTAAACCTGCTATAACCTCCGTTTCGTTGTGTTTCTTTTTTTAAGATAACCAAGCATTTCGTTTCAATTGCACTTGATATTAAGTTACAATAAGACCTAAGAATAATAATAAATAAATAAATAAATAAATATCAGACAACCTCACACAAATCAATCTAGTCCCACAGTAAGCTCTAGCAGGCTTGTGTTATGGACACTAGACGACGATAAACATACTTATATAGATAAATACATACTTAAATATAAATAACATCCATGACCCAGGCACAAATATTCGAGTTCATCACACAAATATTTGCCCTTGCCGGGATTCGAACCTGGGACCGTCGGCTCAGTAGGCAGTTGCTTAACCACTGCGCCAACCGCGTCGTCAATAAGAAGAAGCGTGCTTGTCCAGAATTGTCTTTACTTTTGCGCGATCATCATCAATCAATCAACTTTACCGCCAATCATATTCAACACCATATCACCATTAAATGTTACCTTGAGCGGTCCTTCAGGCTTGGCCGGCACATCCAGAACGTTGATCTGGATGGTAGCCTCGTCCCGGCCGCTGCTGTTCTCGGCCTTCAGCACGTAGGTGCCGCTGTGCTTGCGCGCGGCCACCACCACCGAGAGCTTGGTCTTGTGGTCCTCGGCGTCCACTGTCAGGTCGTCCCTGGTGGCCAGGCGCTCCTTGTTGTGGAACCTGGGGAAAGGGGAGAAAATGGCTCATCGTGAACAGCTTAAAGACGTCTATTCCCGGGCTAGTCTCTTCGAGATATCTCAGTCCAGGGAACATAATAATAGGGCAATCAGGTTGGGAATGAAACAACTCTTACTTTATATACGTTTTGACGTTTGTATAAGGACTAACTGTTCAATACACCATTAACTATTCAATACTTATACCATTCTCATCGCGATGGGAGCCAAATTAGATCTATATTGTTACTTTTCCCAATGGTAATGACTTAGGTATTCCAATTGCCATTTAAGTAATACAGCGGGCCTATGATGGTTGCTTTTAAGACGCGATAAATAAGTGACAAAGCATCCGTCATGTTTTGACAAAATGCGAGTGCGAGTGACAGATGCTTTCTCGCTTATTTATCACGTGATAAACACAACCATGATGGGCCCGCTGAAGAGAACGCTGTGGCACCTTATAAACATGACTTCAGGGCTATTTAGCCCTCACTACCAGTGAGTCGGACTTTGTGTGGAAGTATAACCCGCTAATGGGATTATCTCCACGCCACAGGAGTGATGGGGGGAAGCGGGGTGACGCGGGCGCACTGTGCGCACGGACTGCGTCGTGAATAGACTGAACCGGGTCAGCCTGACTTAGGGTGGGAGGAGATGGGAAAGATAGTCGGGCTATAAACATATGTCAGACGTCATTTTTGGGTTAAGATATAGATAGAAAGCCGTTTGAAAACTTACCAGGTCTTGGTTGGTGCCGGCTCACCGCTGACCTTGACGTCCAAGCGGATGTTCTGACCAGCCTTGATGGTTATGTCGCGCATGTTGGTGCGGTCGATCTTCGGCGGGGCTGCAATAATGAGATTGGTTTAAATGTTGCATTAGAACTTCTATAAGGCAATACGGTATTTGACTATAGTGCAAATAGATTGTATCATTGAAACCGCAAAATACGCATTCAAAAATACACGGAATCAAATAAACTACAACTAACTTATGGACATTATACTGTTTTATAATTGCACGAAAACTATAATGAGGAAGAGTTTTGACTGCTGATTTTGATGACGTCACAAGCCAGCATCTTCATAAAAACTTCGTACTAACAAATCGTGTATGACGTTTCATAAGTAGCTGATTTCATGCTATAGCATTCGTAGTCTTTTGTTTCCTTTGGACTATGACACATGACGTCTCATACTCTCGGCGATCGTTCTAACAATAACAAGTACAGTAAACGGCGATAAAGAATGCACATCGGCAATCATCGCATTTCCGAATACAAACGAATGCTAATTTCCATGTACATCAATTATTAGATTAATCGTTCATCAGAATTTGAATTTAGAACTAAGTACTTTATTGTTGTTTTGTTTTGATTTCACGTGGAATATATAGAGCTGTAAAACTCGATGTAATTATATATAGTTATTGCTATAATGTTCTTGTTGGGGAAAAAATCCTAAAAGGGGTTGACTGAGCATTAGCAACTGATGTTATACTACTAGGATACTTAAATGTGGGTTTAATTAAAGATCGACAAAAAGTGTAATTACTTACATTAACATTCTCATGTTTTTTAAATTGGTCGGCTTCTGTTACTAAATATTTATAAACATTGTAGATTATTTCGCGTGACTGGCAAAGTAACGGCTTACCTTCTTTCCCTATAGATGCCATAGTACAAATTTAATTTTGTGTAAGTTTTATCAACTCTATATATATATTGACTTGGATATGCGACTGCACTCTCTCGCATATGAACCACGACTGACAAAACAAACGTCATGGTGTGTGCGACACAGATATCGCTATACGAAGTCGAAATTAGCCGATTGCCTCTTTCCAAAGATCGATGTGCAAACTTTATCGCCGTTTACTGTATGAACGGTTTACCTATGCATTTAAAATCTCTACACTTACCAAAGCGGTCCTTAGCCAGTAGGTTCTCAGAGGCGGCCGAGGGCTTGCCCGGGCCGGCCTTGTTGACGGCTTTCACGCGGAACTGGTACGTGTGGCCCTCGATCAGATCGGGCACACGAGCTTCGCACTTGGTGCCAGGAACCTGACACCAAAAAATACTAGGAATCAGCAAGGTTTTTTTTTAAATCGACCACATTGTGGCTCAACTTCGCCTGATGGTAAGCATAAAGGGGAGCCCAAGTCGCAATGGCAACTGACAAGAAACCAACGCAGCCATGTCAGTATCCGTTTAGGTGACCACGCGGGGGCTATGGTACTGTTATGAAATGAAATTTCTATATATATCTGAACTTGTAACAGCAATTGACAACATTTCATATTTATAACAGGTGGAAATTAATATAGAGATCGACACGGCTTTAAGTCGTGTACCTTAAAAAAAAAAATCTTTGAATTTATTCTTCTGTATTTAAAGAAATATAAGAAAATACATCAAATAACTACAATCTAAGACAATACGGGCTGAATAGGGTTGTTGTCTAAACCAAAGAGCGAAAAAATATATTTTTTTTTTATTTGACGTTGACAGGTGACAGATGCATACCGAGTTTGATTAAGTTTTTTTTTATATGAAAACCGACTAAAGTAACCGTTCCATTAAGTTCTGGTTTCTGTGTTGCCACATTTTAAAATGAGTATGTTTTTATAAATTAATAATAAAGTAAATAATCATCTCAGAAAATAAATAAAAACAGAGATTACTTCATCTTTTTAAGCAGAATTCAGAAAAGTAATAAAATGATAGTCTTAAAAATATGAAATGTTGTCAATTTAACAAGATGGGTATAGATAAATGGAACTTATGCTTACCTCAGCAGCCTTGACCCATTTGCCGCTGTCGCGGTCCTTCTTCTCGACGATGTAGCCCGTGATGGGCGCGCCGCCGTCGCTCGCGGGCTTCTCCCACTTGAGGTCCACATGCTCCTTGCTCCAGTCCTTGAACTCGGGCTTGCCTGGTGGGTCCGGCTCGCCTAAGGGTCAAATATCGAAGTTGAATTTAAGGTATACGTTTACGAAAACATGAAGTAGATTAATATTATAACATGGTCAGGATTTCAGGTTAAAACGTAATTGTCTTTATTAAGTGACTATTAGAATTATCATAGTTAGATTCAATAATACTAATACATCAACCTTGATTGAACTCAACCACTGATTTTCTGATCTGATCTTCGCCTGTTGTTATTGCCCAATTTTGTATGCTAAAAGGAAACTGAATACTGTAGTTTTGAATCTCCCTAGTTTACGATGAGTTCTGCTCTTGCCTTTAACTCCAACTGATTTTGTATGCTACAACTCACCGTAAAGATTCATCGCTGTAATGGCCTGGTTATTTGATCCCCTAGGCCTTCTTTACAGCGTGCCTGTTATTGTTGCCCCAACAATCTCAACCAACTGGCTAGGAATACTCACCATAAGGATTCTTGGCGGTGACAGCGGTCTCAGTGACCAATGGCTCGCTCTCTCCCTCACTTGACGGCCTTCACGCGGAACAGGTAGTCCTTGCCCTTATTGAGGCCAGTGACGTCAGCTTAGGTCCTTGTGTTGCAGACAGGCACTCAGCGTACAGAATACATATCTACGTGCTCCAGTATGTAGTTCAGAATCTCCATCCAGCTCTTGCATTTAAGTCCAACTGATTTTGTATGCTACAACTCACCGTAAAGATTCTTCGCTGTGATGGCCTGGTTATATGATCCCCTAGGTTTACTTTACAGCGTGCCTGTTGTTGTTGCCGTAATAATCCCAACCGGCTGGCTAGGAACACTCACCATAAGGATTCTTGGCCGTGATAGCGGTCTCAGTGACGAGCGGCTCGCTCTCTCCCTCCGGGTTGACGGCCTTCACGCGGAACAGGTAGTCCTTGCCCTCGTTGAGGCCGCTGACGTCGGCCTCCGGCGTCTTGGTGGTGCAGACGGGCACCCAGCGGCCGGAGTCGGTGTCCATGCGCTCCACCACGTAGTTCTCGATGGGCTCGCCGCCGTCGTCTTCGGGCGGCTCCCATTTGAGCTTGCAGCCGTCTGCTTTCACGTCCGATACCTGCAATTTTGGTGAGTGTAAGGGATATGTATAAATGCACATTTGGAGTGTTATTGCAGCATCACAAAACGCCACCTAACACCTAACCTGAACCCTTTCCTACTATATTTCTATTAAACACTAGAGGCCCAACAAACAAGTTTCTATCAAAAGTTAATCAATTTGTATGGGATTAAAGTGGGGATTTTACTCGTTTCCCAGCTATTGTCCCATTCTCTACAAAAATAGTTCTTTTGAACCGAACTCGAACCTCAAACTTCAAGGAACATTTTAAAACAAAAAATTGTTTCATCGGTCCATTTCTTCCCAAGTTTTGCGCTTGGTAGCACATTTAGCGATTGATTATTAACAATATAATCGCTATTCAGCAACAAGACCGCCTGTTGTTTACCTCTGCCTGTTATTTTAATGTATCTCATTATGTTTTGTCCTTTTTTGATGTTTGAGGTGTGCAATAGAGAGTATTTGTATAAATTTATCCACAAAATGACTAATATTACCAATTATACATTGACAAATAGCCAAATATCAGAAACAACTCACCTTCAAAGGTCCCTTAGGCTTAGCAGGCTTGCTCACAACCTGGACTTCGATCTCCACCGAGTCCGTTCCAGAGTCGTTCTTCGCGGTGACCACATATTTTCCACCATCAGCTCTGGTCGTCTTCTGCAGCGCGAACGACGTGTGGTACTCCTTGTTCTCGATCTTAAGGCGTTCCTCAGGCTTAAGGGCGCTGCCGTTGAGCGCCCAGGTGATGGTCGGTTCTGGTTCGCCTTTGACGTCAGCCTCGAATTTGAGGGTTTCGCCGACCTTGACTTTGCGTTTTTGGAGATTCTTGCGGTCGATCTTCGGTGCAACTGTTGAGAGAATATTATGAATTTATGATGGTACTTTTAATGGCTCTCTCTAACCTCTTGCCTGCTCAGCTCGTTAACGGAAAACTGTGTTCCACACGCCACGTTAACACTACATGTTATGTCATTGCATAGCGGCAAATAAAGTCGTGGCGTTTGGCACCGGTTTCCGTCGACATTAGTTGCCGTTTTGGCGCTCAAAAGGTTAAATAGTAAAAGTAGGTTGCTCCTTTTCTCGAAAATATAATGATACTGCAATGTTTTGAACAAAAACCCAAACTAAAATAATGTTATTGGATATAGTGCTGGAGCAGCTAGGATTGGTACATGTATAGAAAGTGTAGTGACTGATAGTGTCAAACGGTAAAACTAAAGATTGTTTGTTTTAGCCGTTCTAGGCGCAGCCCAGAGATAGGAGCTCCGCTTAGCGGGGCCCAATAGACTTCATAATTAAGAGACGTCAGAATTATAAAGGTTGTTTTCTTTTAATGCTTCGGTTGATACTCACGGAATCCCGATATGTTATGTTAAAGCTATTCTACACTTGTTACCCCAGAAACAAAAGCTCCGGCTAGTGGGGCCCAAAAGACTTTCTAAATAAGAAATTACAGAATTATAAAGGTTACTTTATTTTAATTCTTCAGTTGATACTTACGGAATCTCGGCTTGGCGATGACGGACCGGCTCGGGTCGGACGGTTCGCCGGGCCCGGCCTTGTTGACGGCCATAACCCTGAACTCGTATTCGTGTCCCTCCTCGACGTCAGTCACGCGGCCGACCGGACGGTCGCCGGAGGTACGTAGGCAGTCTTGCCATGACCTATGGAAAGACATATAATTTTATTAGCATTGTAAACAAACGCGTCTATTTGCCGGCATATGATGATTGATGAACCTTGATGCGTGTGAGAAAGCAAACGACACTTTTCAACACTGAGTCCACCATAATAAGTCTGCATTTTGCCTCTGTACTAAAAAGATAAGATAGCAGTGGGAGTTTATTACCTTTTCACTTCTCCTGCTCAAAAAGTTCGACTTTATGCTGTGCATAGGCGACATAAAATCGCATTTTATGCTCTAGAGCATAAAGTAAAATCGTCGTCGAAGACCAAGGCGATCGGTCCAACAGCCACACCAACAACTTCAAACTTAAACCCGTTCCAAACCTTCCGATCCTAATTATCGGATTAAATCGGATAATAAGTAGTGCAATTTAATAGGACCGATAATTAGGATCGGATCGGAAGGTCTGGAACGGGTTTTAGCTGGCATAATAATAACAATGTTAAAAGTTCCTTAATAAACAGATATAAAAAAACTTAAAACTTCATAGAATAAACTCTTTATTTTATTTCGTTTCGTTAGTATTCTAAGACCAAGGCAAAGATACCAACAGCCAAAGTACTTACACAATTTTGTAATTTTTATTTACTGTCATTTATTAATTTTTATTTTTTTTCTCTAATGGAACTTTAAATTTTAATTAAATTTGTTTTTAAGTATAGTATTTACATGATGCAATTTCATTTCCTCGCAATCGAAGTGAAAATTAGAGTGTGCAACTCGTCCATAAAACGCATTTTACACTCCACTTTATATTCATCCTCGCTCGCAAGCTCGCTCGGATGGATAAACGTCTCGTGTAAAATGGTACGTTTTATGCACTTGTTGTACAATCTACTATTGCTGACGTATCATTTCATCGAAAGGCATTTGTCTCTAAAACCTTCAAATATTTGTGATTTTTATAAAACTAACCTAATGAATGATTCGATGAAATGAAATAATCCCCAATGGGTTATATACATTTGTTCGGTACTAACCGATGGAGGGCAGGCACTTAAGTGGTAACTACATATTAGACATAGCGTGGAAAGATGGACCAAAGATCTGCTTAACTCCCGACTGAAAAGCCCTTAGCCTTATCTCTAGAAGAAGATATCTTTGAGCTGATATGATGATCACGAATTGTTGTAATCACGCTAATATTATAAAGGCGGAAGTTTGTGAGCGTGTTTGGGTGTATGTTGGTTGCTTCTTCACACTCAAACGGGTGGACCAATTTTAATAAATTTTGGTATGAAGGTAGCTGACACCCTGGATTAACACATAGGCTACTTTTATCCCGAAAAAAATGTAGTGTTCTCGTGGGATGAGCGGGTAACACCGCGCGGAGCAGCTAGTCACTACATAGTATAAAACAAAGTCGCTTTCTCTGTCCCTATGTCCCTTTGTATGCTTAAATCTTTAAAACTACGCAACGGATTTTGATGCGGTTTTTTTTAATAGATAGAGTGATTCAAGAGGAAGGTTTATATGTATAATACATGCATAAATTATCAGCATTGCACCCGTGCGAAGCCGGGGCGGGTCGCTAGTAAGATATAAAAGAGTGGGCCTACCTTCCTCCCTTCTCCCTCTTTTGGACGACGTAGCCGGTGATGGGCGCGCCGCCGTCCTCCTTGGGCGGGGACCACTCCAGGTCCACAAAGTCCTTGTCCCAGTTCTTGGGCTCGGGCCTGCCGGGCTTGCCGGGCTCGTCTGCAAAGAAAAAAAATGTTTTTTATCCATTTAATGTTAGGATACTCTAGCATTATTTATAACGTCACCCTAAGACGAAAGTGGGATTTTCTGCCCTGCGAGGAAACCACAGGTTCTGCCCAAGACAAGACGTTAAAACTTTAGACAAACCACGGGCGGTAATTCCTAAAATCCCAGATCGCATATTGATGGCCCTCGCCTGCGATCTGGGACATTCACGAATTCACCCGAGGTATGTAATGTGGGTGAATCAACTTTTTTGTGTTGTTTACTCTGTCCCCGTTGTCCAAGTGACATCTTCATACCGTTTCATAGAAAAATGCTTAGGTTGGCCGAGGGACAAATTTTGCGTAACCATAGCAACAAGGTGGACTTAAAAGTTGATTCACCCATGTACTATTACGTCACCATAAGCCGTAAGTCCATCATAAATCGCAGAAATAATCTCTCAAGGTTTTGTCAATTTAGATTAATGATCGACAAAAAATGTCTGATTGATAAAGCCTAAACTGGAATTTGTTACACTACAATAGTCCAGTAGGTATAAAAAACCGGAGAGACCATATTTGAGTTTTTCAGATAAATAGACCATCTGTTGTAATGATTTGTATGTTAGAACTTAACGGTTCTTCGTCTCTTCAGACTCGCGCTCCTTGTTGACGGCCTTAACACAGAACTTGCACGGTTTGCCTTCTTGCAGGGCGGTAATGTTTGCGTTGTTGTCCTTGGACACAAAGTGACTTACCGAACGGATTCTTGGCGATGATCGGCTTCTCCGTCTCGAGCTCTTCAGACTCGCCCTCCTTGTTGACGGCCTTGACGCGGAACTTGTACGGTTTGCCTTCTTGCAGGCCGGTAATGTTCGCTTTGGTGTCCTTGGCCGTGCCGCACGGGATCCATTGTCCTGAGGGAAATACGATATTCGTGAGACTTATTTGTGATATGCTTGTGTTACCAATACAGTCAATATTCTTTTCATATTTGTGGGTATTAAATCGACGGCAACAACGTACAAGGTGCTAAGTGCTAAAAGGTTCGAACTACACCAGCTGCAGCATAATGATCTAGAAGTCGAAACCTATCGCCTAGTATAAAAATTTTCTTAAAATGTCGCTTAGTATAGATTTTATGAATGACGCATACAGTTCCATCTGTATCTAAAATGTGTATACTAACACGAACACCATTCTAAGTGCCACATCGAACCGTACACAATGAATGCTATTTCACTCACTCGCGCACACAGAGCGCTATTTACCACATAGCACTCAGTACGCGGCCAATCGGCAAGTCAACGGTCGTGAATGCTTCGATCGTTTCCTAGAGAATATTTCAATCGACCAATTTACTAAAAAAATATGTTAGTTAAATTATGACGGGGAAACGAGCGAGATGGTTGGAATCTAAATCAGGAGCGCAGATCGGGTCTGGGTTGCGTCGAAACAGTACTAAATAAATCAGCCACAATAAATGGAGGTATGTAATATTTATTTTTGCGTTTACTTTATTTTTCTTAGTTATTATTTAAAAAAAAATATGTAAAGTGTTCGATGTGACACATAGTCCTACATACGTGTAAAGTATCATTTAAGAGAACTACGTGTACAGGTCTATCTGCCACGTAGAACTGTATTCGTCATTATCATTGTTGTAGTTAAACAAAGTACGTAATTCTATGTACCACTTAGAATTGTTTACGTCATTTAATCAGTTACTTAGCACTATTTACATTTTCAAATTGTTTTTGGACACACTCAAATAGTGTAGTATCTGTCATTGCAAGTGCTAATTTAAGTTTTAAAAGTTATATAGTGTTATGTAATCATAATCTGCAATAGTTAGGTAATCATAACTATCGCAGATTAAGGTAATTTTTTTCTTATGTGGGCGGTTTCGTGGTAAGCACGTAATCCGTATTTCGATCACTATTTACTTTGCACCACTAATATAGCTTTCACGTTTGAAAATATGCTCATAGTGGTAAAGAAAGCTTAATCTATGTTGCTTTAATATGCATGGTATTTGATTTTCAGACCCACCTCTAAGGATCGTGCGAGGAACTGCGTTTGAGGAGACAAAGACACGCATTCCACAAATACAAACATGTTAAGTCTATCAAAAAATCAAATCCCATGTTTTGTAAATGACTCTGATTATAATGCAGCTGAAAATAGGGAACCGTATGATCATACTTTTAAGGTACATCTTAAAAGTATGAACGAGTTGGAGAGCCAAATTGAATGCTGTATTAATAAGCCACGTAAAAAGACTGGGATGAAATCTAGTCGATCTCTTATTCCTGAGAATCGATCACGATCGAGAAAGTTCGTTATAGTCGTCATTATCTAACGCTATAATTATTTAAGTTGTCTTTATCGGTCTCAATTGGTCATCATCCTCAACGATAGCTTGTTATCTAGCTCTTAGTCAGTTTATTAAACCGTAGAAAACGTCCCGATTGGGACGACCCACGATGAGATTGGGACTTATGCCTTAGAAAGAAACAAAAATACTCTTCATTGAGCTTTTCAACTCATGAAAGAAAGACCCGATATATTGTGTATTCCCCTGATGATGTTATTTACTATCAAAGGCTCATGCAACAGATTTTATTCCTTATTCCAATAGTATTTGTTTTTTGGTGAGGTTGAGATGTTCTACATACAATTCCATGCGCCAGGTTAACCCCACAATACTCTGAATAAATCCCGGATTGGTAGCCTATACGAAATTAGTATTGCTATCAAATAGCTGAGCAGTGGATAATGATGGAGCTACATCTGAGATTCTGAAATCAGGTGATAAACTGGCAATGAAAACCCCTTCCGAAGCAATTTAATCAACTTACTCGAGGGCGAAACTCAAACATGTCCCAGAAGTGAGGTACTGCTCTTCTTTAACGAAGTTTAAAAGACCCTTCTTAGAAATTACATCCCCATTTCATTTGTGAGTCATGTGTATAACATGCTGTCGAGACTCTCATCATGGACCGTGTCGCACACGACTTTCAGCCTCCTGAACAAGCCGGTCACGTTACCGCAAAACTTCAATACCGTAGACAACGTCCATATGCTACAGTTTATAATACAGAAGACTGGGCAGTTTATAAGCTAGCAGCCGTTATACTTAGCATCTTTGTATTATAAGAAGGCTCTCGATTCAAGTACAACATGGACGGTGCTGTAGTCTCTCCATTGGTGTGCAAACGTCTATTGAGGTGCTGAGGTCTTTAATGTTTATACTAAAGCGCGACGACAAAGGTTCGTTTCTAAGACCAGAAATCGAAACCTATCCAATTACAGCGTAGCTTGAGATACGGAGACGCAATATCTATACCTAAAGTGCTCACAGCTGCTTATTATACATATATCCAAGCATTTAGTTTAAGTACGGACATTAATCAATTTTACCATCAATGGCGAAGACCTGACCAACCTCCTCTCATCTGATGGTATCGTTGTCAATACTAGTCACGGCGGAGAACCTATGAAGATCTCGACAAAATAGTCAAAGACTTCAAGTACAGTTTTCCAACAAGTGTATCTTAAAATGAACACTGAATACGAAAATCATATTAATTTTCCATTCTCGATTATATAAACAAAACTATGACTAAACAAATAAGTACCTAATTAAGAACAATGTTATATACATATTTGTATAGAATCTTTTTATCGATTCTATATTTTTTTATGTGGTAATACCACATTTTTATTTTTATAAATAATGTTATATACGTTGCTCCTTTTTTCCAATCCATTCCGTGATTAGGACTGATATGTAAGGTTCTAGTAACCCTTTGTAAAATGTATAATTATGTACAGTATGTTAACATTTTATATAGAATAAATGTTACATCTAATATTCTTTTAATTTGATATAGAACTTCCTACATAATGATTATTAAGCTATATCAAATGTCGAATATGATTCTATCTGCAAAATGTGTCAAAATTATAATTCAGCACATTTTTACACAATGTTTATACAACCAAAAATTCAATAAAAAATAGTGCATTAGAGCTATGTAATATATTTTTAAAAAATAATCAATATACGTGATTTAAATTTGATAACTTAATTCACACATAGAACGTTTTACAGTGAGTCGGTCACTTTTATTACCAAGTATAATATTCTAAGTACCTGATAGACCTGCATACGTTGATTTTATAGAAAACTATAACCAAGTATAAAATTCTAAGTCCCACATAGACCTGCTTACGCAGTTGTTGGACAAAATTTTAACCTAGTATAATGTTCTAAGTGGTAGATAGAACTTTGTACACAACGGTTAGCAAATATTTATGACTTAATCTAGTGGTCTATCTGCATTTTCTCGAAAACTACCATTAAATTGAATTATATGAAAATAAAATAAGCATTAAAATATAATTATAATCATGTGTTCCAAATTTCAGTTCATTATCTTTAATACGAAAAAAAATATAACGACTCTACTTCTACGATTCGGTTTTTCGGCTCTCCTGTAAAATTGTAATTTTTCAATTAGAATCATATACGTTGTTGTCGTCGAAATATTGCCTTCTAGATGAAAATATCCACTTTATCAGACATGATATCGAACCTTCCTAGCAATCGATCATTTTAATGAGCGCTGTATATATATCGTATTTTTTTTAGCGATATCAAATCCTTAGAACGTGCCCCGAGTTAGCACAGCACAGCGCGGCATATCTTGCCGCGACTTAGCGTCACCCGTCTGGCTCGCACAGTATTGACAGGAAAGCGACAGGTAGTATTTGGGTGAAGACCAAAAAGTTTGCAACCTTAACTCACCCTTAACTCACTCAGTTAATATTTGTATCAAAGTCTCCGTTGTGCGACGACAGTTAACGTTCCGATAACGTTACTTTAAGGTTCTAGCTTTAGGTTCCTTATTGTATCGTTAATTTTGGTCGTACAACGGAACTTATTCCAATCGAACGTGTACTTTAAATGTGAAGATTGTTCTGTAATTTAAATCGTAGTAATGATAATGTATAAATATTGTATTAAACATAAAACTAATTTTAAGGTATATAGCATGCAATAACTGTCTATTTTTAGTTACCTAAGTAATCAAGTTTCACATGCCTAACGGTAGAATATATTATGGAACCAAGTTACTACTGTAAGACCTTATATGTACCGTATATTCTGGTGAATAAATATCATTCATTCATTCATTCATTCATCGCTTTTATTTCCTCGCTAACTACGCCTTAATCTCATCCAACTTTTTGGTCCTAACCCATTTGACGTGCGACAAAAAGTCGCGTGTCAAAGTTATGCTAGACGTGGAGGTATGAATGACGTGTATCTTACCAGTGAGCGGATCGAGTTTCTCGATCTCGTAGTACTCGATAGGCGATCCACCGTCGTCTTCCGGTTTCTGCCAGGACAGCGTGCAGCCATTCTTGGTGACGTCGGCGACTTCCAACGGGCCCTTAGGCTTGGACGGCTTGCCTGAAATAAATAGTTTAATGGTTAATCCCTCATTACATGATAAATAAACAGTAGATAATTGAATTAAAATGAAACCTTAAGTAGAAGATAAAACGAATTACCTAACTAAAATTCTTCATAAATTAAATACCGTTAAAATAAATCAAAAAGCTGTAATAGTTTTTTTAGATATCTATATTCAAATGGCAGTCTTAGTTTTATGGGTTTGAACATGGATTCAAGTTAAAAATAACTTCGCATCAAACAGATGACATTTATAAATTTAACATTAATAAATGAGTCATCAAATGATATTGCATGAATATAAAATTTCCATTTGGATTAGTATATAAAAACGTGTCAATATCTGAACTATTTACAAAGCTGAACAATGAACTTGTTAGACTGAGTTTTTGTATGTATATAACAAAAAAACAGTTATGAAACTTTTCGATAACGCAAAAAATATCCGCAATATATTTTGAATAAAAAAAGACTATGAATTTAGAAGACGTTGGTAATCTAACCACATTCCAATTTAAAACTTTATCAAGCCTGACACCTATTAAAAAAAAACATTCAAAAAACTTACCAAGAATAGTAATCTCGACTTCCGCCTCATCCTCTCCGACCTCGTTCTTCGCTTTAATGACGTACTTCCCAGTATTAGCCCGCTTGCTCTTCGTCATCAAGAACTTAGTATTGTAATCGATATTGATGATCTCCAAGTTGTCTGGCGTGCCGGTCTTGATCTCCTCGCCCTTAAAGAACCAGGTGACCGTGGCCGGTGGTTCTCCGAAGACCTTGATGTCCAGGGAGACGGGGAGACCAGCCTTGACTGCGAGCGGGTTGAGGTTGGTGCGGTCGATTCTTGGTTTCACTGTTGGGATAAAGATTCACTGTTAGTTATGTTCTATTAAAATAAAGTTTCTGAGAAAATATTCATTTTCGTGACAATAATTTAAGCCGACTGTAGTTCTTTGAACAGATGGCAATTGCTTACTAATACGATTCTAAGAACCAAACTCAGTAGGATTGTTTCAATCTATCACATAGTTTCTAGGACCATCGTCCATATTATTGTATTGTCATCAATGTTAAATAGGTATGCAAAATTTCAGCTCAATCGTTTAAAGATATCTGCTTCAAAATTGAGTTGCAAGTTTTCAACCGAACAAACATAGTTACATACATTGGAAGTTAAATAAATTGTGGTAAAAAGGAAATTTGTATTTGAATTCGACTAGCTTTAACGATGAACTAAAACGAGAAATATTGTCTTATTTCTTATATCAGAGTCAGTTTTATTGATCGTCAGTTTAATCCTAATCCTTTCCCTAAGTAACACTATAGTCCATCAAATCGTGACGTGACGTGAAGAGCTGGCCGATATTGTGTTATCAACAAATGATGATTATCTTTTTGTATTTTATGACATACACTTACAAGCCAACCTAATTGACTTTGCGTTTGACTAAAATGGTCGTTGCCTTCAGCACAGATGAGTACTTAGTAGTAGAGACACAAATATATGGGATAGCCAAGCAGAAATTGCTTACCAAGGTAGAAAATAGGCTATATAAGATCTTATACAGCCATAATAACTGTAATTTAAGCTGAATAAAGGCTGTATAAGTGATTATGCAGTCTGTGTGCTACTTGGGTAGCTAACCCTTAGTTATAAGCCAATTTTTTTCTTTAAAAGTAGTAAAATTAGTTGATCAAATTACTTAAACCCAAGTATACTTATACTTACAGAAGCGCGCCTTAGCGGTGTGCCAGTTGGTGTTCTCCGAGGGCTCGGATTGACCAGCCTTGTTGACGGCGCGCACCCTGAACTGGTATTGGTTGCCCTCTTCCAGTTTAGGCACTGTGCCTTGGCAGATGTTGCCTTGGATCTCAGCGGCCTGAACAAAGTTTTGAAGCTTAGTAACAAATAACGGGCATACTTGACAAAACTACTGCGACAAAGGGAGTAACAACAACGCCAATGGTAGGTTGGGCCATGTGTCCTATGTGGGGTATTAAACCAATTATTGTCTCCCTTTAAAAAACCTTTATATTACTAATTTCCAAAAATCATTAGACGAGTTTTGGGAGTGTTTGTATAAAGAAGTTAGCATGTCACGCGGAAGAGTTTGGGGCGAAGGAAACTGATTCTTCAATAACCTAAATTAGAAATTGTACCCCCGACTCAAGTAGACCCTCATTTAATGAGTGATATAGAAAGTGCTACTAAAACTGAATTTAACTACAAAATTTGGAATTCTTAGCTTGTAAATTGGCTGAGATCTTGTCACTTGTTCCAGTTAAAGCTGAATACCTTGGAAACTACTGGTCATATTTTCAACAAACATGGCTAAGAACCATCTCGACGGACATGTATGTCGATAAAAAAAAACAGCACTCTAATTGGTTCATCCGTTTAGGAGCTATGGTGCCATAGACAAATACACATGTTAAACTAATAACATCTCTCTTTTTTCGTCGGGGGTTAAAGATGTTGAATGAGCTCCCTGACATGGGTACCGGAGGCGACAGTATGCGGTTCTTCAAGAGGAAAGTCAATAGTTCTTAAAGGGTCGGCAACGCGCGTGTGATGCTCCTGGCGTCGCAAGCTTCCATAGAAGGTAACTGCTAAACATCACGGGCCTGAACGGGCCTGATAATTTTTTTTAAAGACAGTTTAATTAAGTTATTGACTCACCTTGACAAACTCTCCTCTATCCTTGTCCATCATCTCAATGATGTATCCAGTGATGGGCGCCCCATTGTCCCTGATAGGCGGCTCCCACTTGAGTTTAGCGCTCTTCTCGTCCCAGTCCACGATGTCCGGCAGGCCGGGCGCGGCCGGCACGTCGTACGGGTTCTTGACTCACCTTGACAAACTCTCCTCTATCCTTGTCCATCATCTCGATGATGTATCCAGTGATGGGCGCCCCATTGTCCCTGATAGGCGGCTCCCACTTGAGCTTGGCGCTCTTCTCGTCCCAGTCCACGATGTCCAGCAGGCCGGGCGCGGCGGGCACGTCGTACGGGTTCTTGACTCACCTTGACAAACTCCCCTCTATCCTTGTCCATCATCTCAATGATGTATCCAGTGATGGGCGCTCCATTGTCCCTGATAGGCGGCTCCCACTTGAGCTTAGCGCTCTTCTCGTCCCAGTCCACGATGTCCGGCAGGCCGGGCGCGGCGGGCACGTCGTACGGGTTCTTGGCGAGGATGCCGTGGTCAGTTTCCAGGGGCTCTGACTCGCCTTCCTCGTTGAGGGCTTTCACGCGGAACTGGTACGTGTGGCCGGGTTCTAGGCCTGTTGGGAAACCGAATAATAGCTTGTTATATTCTGAATAATGTAATATTTCATTCAGATCAGTTTTGTAAAGTTTAATTTTAATGTGTCGTAACGTCTTAGGCGAAAACTCTTCATTTTAGTATAATACTAGTTGTGCCCCGCGGTGTTACCCGCTCATTCCACGGGAACACTAAATTTATTCGGGATGAAAAGTATCCTATGTCCTTTCCCGGATCTCAAACTATCTCCATACCAATTTTCATCTAAGTCGGTTCAGCGGTTTAAGCGTGAAGCGGTAACAGACAGACAGACAGACACACTTTCGCATTTATAATATTAGTATGGATTGGTTTTTGATTACTTGGCGCAGTCCGTAGGATCGGGTGTTTTATATCCATAATGGATATTTTAAAGCTGAATTGATATAACTAATTGATATTCATGTAGGCCGATTGGGAAAAAATAGGTCAGCAACTTATGTTTCTTGAAAAACGCACCAAAGCATTTTAATACCACGCGCTTTTAATATACAGTCCGACCAAAAAGAGTAGAAATTAAAAAGTGGCAATACCGTAGTGTCCTCCCTTTCTAATCAATATAAGAAAACGGGGACGACACTACAGTATTGCCACTTTTTAATTTCTACTCTTTTTGGTCGGACTGTAACGATATAGTATCAAAAAATAATAACATCGAACTGTATGGTATTCAGGAGATCGATAAAAAATTACTTTCGCATTAAAAACCATTGACTGTTATTAATCCAATAATAATATTTGATACTCTTTACATATTTAAATGTATTGTTTCAAAATGCTCAGCACTTATAGTATGTTGTATTTGTTAATGTTAACTTTACGATATTTTTTCAATATATATTGTTACAAAATCATGATGTGCATGTTCATTTTGTGGAGCATTTCTCTAAAATGCCTTTTCTTTGACCTGAAAGTGAAGCAAAGATGTTCAACATGACCATACCCCGTGATGTTCGATGCACGAATACCTTAACGCCTGTCAGTCTAGTGCACAGACCACCCCCACTAGACGGAGCATGTAAGGCGACCCGCGCGCACCAACGATATGGTACGGCAGAACATTAAAGTATCAACACGGCGGCCACCGTTTAGTTGCGTCCATGTTTATGAGGTCTCTCTACACCACTTAACACTACAATTTACCATGTTATTTATTTAATTTCTTTTTTCGTTGACGTACGCATGGATCATAAACAAGGACGCAACTAAACGGTGGCCGCCGTGTTGATACTTTAATGTTCTGCCGTACCATATCGTTGGTGCGCGCGGGCCGCCTTATATGCTCCGTCTAGTGGGGGTTGTCTGTGGTCTAGTGTCAAACCATCCGCCCCGTCAACCCCGAGGTGACCCGACTCACCAGTGACAGTAGCCTGCGTGGTGTCCGGCTCCACGGTGCCGGCCGGCGTCCACTTGCCGGTGAGCGTGTCCATCTTCTCGAGCACGTACGCGCTGAGCGGTAAGCCGCCGGTGTGCTTGGGCTTGTTCCACGCCAGCTTCACGTGGTCGGCGTGTACGTCGGATACTTCCAGTGGGCCTTCGGGCTTGCCTGGCTTGTCTGTGGTCGAATAACAATAAATAGTAAGTATAAAAGTTCACATGGAGCGAAGTAAAACGTGAAGCCCGAGACCGTTCGGGATGTGAACGCCCTCAGCCCCATCCAGGGGACATAGGACATAAGTTAAATCAAAGTAAGTAATAAAAGTTCAAAATGAATTATGACCATGATCAAAATACTCGTTAGATTATTACCATTAGTTTGGAATATCACATTTACTACAGCTAATTAGATGGGTTTTACCCTTTGTTTTGTTATCTCACGTGTATACGTTTCACAGATGTATAATTTAATCGAAAGCCTTTTTCCTCAGGATATTTTGGGATTGAGATACAAAAACAACCAAATCTTATCTAAAAGAGAAATCGACGTCAGAGAAAAAGTTTTATGCAAAATTAAAAATAAGTATGTGTTATGAAACATTAAAAAAATGTGACAGTGTTTACTAAAAAGTCCCATTGTGAGACCTACCATAAAGACGAAATTTGTTAGCATCTTTATACCATTGGCTTGCATAGCCATGAAAAGCATTGTTTTATTACATGACACTGTTCTGTATAGTCTGCAAAAGACAGGCCTTTGATTGATTGATACCTTATCGTACGCAATGGGATTTTTTCATGTTCAGTGTCACGAATCATTGTCGATGAAATAAGAGTATCAAGAAAGGCCGACCCAAGTAAATAGGAATAGGTCTAGAAGGGCGAAGAAGAAATAAGAGTATCCTAAACTTACCTAGGACAGTAATTTCGACCGTGGCCTCGTCTGTGCCAGAATCGTTGACCGCCTTCAGCGTGTAGACTCCCGTGTTCTTCCAAGATGTCTCCGTCAGCGTCATGCGAGTGTTGTAGTCCTCGTTTTCGATCTTGATACCTTCACCGGTCTCAAGATTCTAGAATATAAACGGATTGTTGGTTTAGTTTGTTTAACCCAATAATAAGACTCATGTCAATATGTTTTGGCTTTTGTTAATAACCTAAATTACACCCCGCCACAATTAGCTGATCATCATGAGACCCTCATTCAATGAGTGATATAGGAAATGCTACTAATTTGAACATAAGTACAAAATTTGGTATTCTTAGCTTCAAAATTGGCTAAAATCTTGTCACTTGTTCCAATTAAAGCTGAATATATTGGAAACTACTAGTCCTATTTTGACAAAATACGACGGATATGTCTTTCGTTCAAAAAAAACTACATACAAATGGGTCCATTCGTTTGGTAGTTACGATACCACAGACAGACATACTTAATACTCAACTATGACGATAACAGCTGAATTTGGGGATTAAAAATGTGGCCCACTGCGTCAGTAACAGCTTATTAACACATTCACTGCCAGCAACGCTATATGATATCACCGTCATGCAAATTTCTAAATTTCTTTAAACTTCCTAGGCCACGCCCCCTGGCAGTGAATGCGTTAACTCAAGATGGATAGATGTGAGAAAACAGCAGTTTTAACCTTATGAGAACCTTTCAATGCACAAAGTAACACTTACACTCGGACCCAGACAGTTTGTGCTACGCGCACGTGTAAACGCCCAGTGTACATTACGATGTACAAGTCTACTCTAAGTATTCATTCAGTGTATTATATTCGTCCATACATAGACCTTATAACCTCTTGAATTTAAAAGGTTTCTGGGCTAAGGCTTTTTTTTTTTTTTTTATTGTTGTTTATTAATTAAAGTATACTTAAATATATACAGTTCCCTGCAAAACTGTTTGTACAGTTTGTCTGCAGGTGTGAGTCTCTCTATAATAATTTCAAAAATGTTTATTTATTGCTAAACACTTGAGTGACACTTTGAATACACAACTTTATCATTCAAGTGTCTGTAACAGATGCTTTTTTAAGCATTTTTTTTAAATTTGGACTTATTTGGCTCATGTCGGCTAAGCTGAAGTGTTCATACCTTGTTGGCGAAGATCCAGGTCTTGGTTGGTGGCGGTTCACCCTTGATGTCGACGTCCAGCTTGATCGTGGTGCCGGCGCGCACGCGCACCGCCGTCATCTTGTCGCGGTTGATCCATGGTTTTACTGGAAACAAACACGATTTCATTCACATGGCCAAAATGTCAGAAACTTTGGCAAAATTAATGTTGGTTCAATTGCGGAATTGTTTGTAAGGGTATAGGTACACAAACATTTCTCTTTATGAGGTAGGCCTCATAAAGAGAAATGTTCATATATTCCTTTGTTTTTTTTATACTACGACGGTGGCAAACAAGCATGAAGCAGTTACCGCCGAATATGGACAGGCAGCCTAAGTATTTTTTCTCAAGTATGCAATGAAATATTGTCATAACAGGCTTCGAAGTATCACGTTTCGGGTGGAACAACTCAAGAGAACTATAACTGGTATTTCATACAAACTTGACGGACGATGCTGGGAAGTTTTTTTTTTAAACACCGCGTCTGTGTTCGTGACCAGGCTAAACAGCGGAATTATATATTTTTTTGAGTCGTGTATTTTTTTATTCCATTGCACATGTTTGAGAAAAGCACTATACATGCCTTGACCGTGAAAGGGCTTACCGGCTTCGTATCACCATCCGTCTTATACCTACTTACCTGGCAAGCCTTAGCACTTAGCACCTTATTTCGCCGTATATGCAGTAATGTACTATTAATCTTTAGAGGACCCCGTCTAAATGGACGGATAACCTCGTGAGGGTAGCGGGGAATCAATGGATGCGGTCTGCACGGCATCGCAATTAGTGGCGAGTCATGGGTGAGGCCTATCAGCAGTGGACGTCTGTGGCTGGTAGATAGATAGATAGGTTAAGAGGCCTTATTCCTTTTAAAATTTATTTTTTTCATATTATGACGAATATATTGATAATTTCAACCAACTTTTTGAAGTAAATAATACTTTTCCCCGAGTTCTAGGTAGTAACGTAGCTATTTCATGCTTTCATTGCGTGCAGTCGAAAATAAGTTGAAAAAACCAATTTTCCTCGTGTATTTTGTCAATTTCGAGTAGTTTTTCGAACAAAAATTATCAATGCAAAAGTTCAAACTGTAGGTTTCAAATATATACCAATAAATCCCAATAGCCCTGTTCTAGGTAGTAACATCAATAATATGTTAAGAAACATGTTTGATCGTAGAGAAAAATGTCTAAACAATCAGCATTTTAAAAGGAATAAGGCCTCTTAATCTCTAGTGGGATACTTACGGAACCTAGCCTTCGCGACGTGCGGCTGGGTCGGCTCGCCCGGCTCGCCGGGGCCGGCCTTATTGACGGCGCGTACTCGGAACTGGTACGTGTTGCCTTCTTTGAGGTCCGGCACGCGCGCCTTGCACTCCGGCGTCTGAGGAACAGGACATAAATAAATAAATAAATATTAAGGGACAATCATACACAAATCGACCTAGTCCCAAACTAAGCAAAGCTTGTACTATGGGTACTAGACGACGATATACATAATATATAAATACATATATAGATAACATCCATGACCCAAGAACAAATATTTTGCACAAATATTTGCCCCGGCCGGGATTCGAACCCGGGACCGCCGACTCAGTAGGCAGGTGTCTACAAACCGAGCCAAACGCGTCGTCATGGTTAGGTTACATCTTAACCAATCATAGCAGAAAGTATGCTCGTGATTTTTTTAAAGATTTATGTTATTACTAGACCCCGTTATCAAGTGGGCAGTTTGGTGGCTAGTGACATTAGTGATGTAGCCACAATAGATTATCTCAATATCAAAAATAACTTGTCTCTCGAGATTTATACACAAAATCTGTTCAAGACACGTAGGCGTAAGATTTCGTCTTCTAATTGAAAAAAAAAAAAAACATTTAAGTATGAAAATGAACGCTCTACTTCTACCGACGTAACTGGCAAAAAACTTCATGAATCTAAAATACTGGAATGTCTAGTATCTAACCTTTTGAATGCTCATTCCCCTCCTTACATCTTTTCCTCGTACTGATTAGTTTAAACGGAACGGAAACGGACTCTCTGAGCAGACCCAGAACAGCTATTTTGGATAAAAAAAAACTTGTTATAAAAGTTTTTTGTTGACATTGCACATCACTAGCCACCAAACTGCCCGCTTGATAACGGGGTCTGATTATTACTAGGAATGTCGGTGAATTTTTCTCTTTACGGTAGACGGATAAAAGTATCCTATAGCCATCTTTGGATGTCCAGCTACCCCTGTACCAAAATTGGTTAAAATTTGCCCAGCCATTTCGGTGTGATGAGAGGACGAAAGAAATTATGAAAACAGTTGGCGCCAGACTGACATGACGCCGCGCGCCCATACTAAACAAATGACGATCGTGCATCAGGCTATTAAGATTTTTCCTGAAATCATGACCCCTCTCCATAGATCTTCAATAAGAATCTAGAATTTTATACTAGTGTAGATTTGTGGATTCATAGGAACCTTGAGTAACATAGCTTGATTTTTTCTTTGAGAACTTTGAGCGCAGTCGGTAGGATCTTATAAGGGAGTGCGGAAAATATAAAATAAAAATGCAATATTACATTACATACCTAGAGCGGTGAATTCGTAAATGTTCCAGATCGCAGGTGGTTCGGGCCATAAATATGCGATTTGGAGCTTTACGAATTGCCCGTGGTTTGTTTTAAGATTTACGTCTTGCCTTGGCCAGGAAGTGAATAGCGGGCAGAAAATCGCGTTTAAGGCGGTGAATTCGTAAATGTCTCATATCGTAGGTGTTTGTGGACCGAACCGAACCTAGGCCACTCGGCAAGCCTCGTGACCTAAACGCGGTACTCGACTTTAAGAACCTCCATTGTGCAACGATTGCATAATAGTATTTTATGCAATCGTTTTATACGAGCAAAACTCAGAAAAACATTTTTTACTTTAATCGTCATTCTCCAATATGATTTTTTATTTTTGATGCAACCTTTTTTATTCAACTAAAACTGACCTATTAAAAAAAACTGATCTGATGATCGCGATGGCCATGGCGGGTGCCTCGTGATTGGTGAATTTATTTGACAAGTAATTTCAACCAATCAGTGAGCATCAAATAAGCTTATGTTCTCTTTTTGAAATTATCTCTTTTTGGAGTTGTGTAGAGATATGTCTTATGAATATTAAAGTTCTGTGGGTACCATAGAGTATAGAATTTTGTTACAGGATTAAAAAGTGCGTTATTGTGATTTTGTCTGTGAAATTATAATTAACAGATTAAAGTCTGCGAGTATAAAAAAGACATTAACGAAGAGTTAATGGTCGACTTACGTTGGTGGTGAGCGCCTCGGTCCAGGAGCCGTACTTCTCCTTCTTCTCGATGACGTACCCCGTGATGGGGGCTCCGCCGGTGTTCTTGGGGGCCTCCCACGCGAGGTCCGCGCGGTCCACGTCCCAGTCCTCGATCGTCGGCACCGACGGCTTGCCGGGAATGTCTGAAGGAACAATTTAATCGTATGGTGAAAAGCTTGTTGTAGGAAATTATAAATTTATATCCAGGTTACGCAACCAGTCCGTAGCTTCAGGTAGCAAATTAATATAGAGGTCCTTTGGGTCACCCCAGTAATAGAGTAGCCCAGAATAGTTCCTCTGTTGACTAGGTCTTGTTGGTCTTTGGTGTGCGTCTCCTGGATGCAAACTATGTCTATATTTTGTTCTGTCAAGATTCTATGAAGATAGTCACATTTCGCGCAGCTTATACCTTCTATATTTAAATGGCAGATTCGGACTGAAGGTCCGACATCTTTTGTCTGTGGGCCCTGATTGGGCACGTTGTTAGTATTTTGATCTCGAGAGAGGCATCCATTAGGAAGGAACAATTCAAAATGTCTTATTCAAAAAATTCCTGACAGTTGACCATCATTGCAGCCGCAGACTTTTGCTTCAAAAAGTTCTAAAAATCCATAACTTCCATCTAAGTGTATGTAGGAGTTGCATAAACTACTATTTCTATGCTCCGCCAACCGTGTCATGAATGCTTCGACCCCTACTCTATACCTCAGTAATGCCTTATCATTACCAACTTCCAAGACATAAATCAACTCACCATAAGGATTCTTCGCAATGATGCTGTGGTCGGTCTTCAGCGGTTCCGACTCGCCCTCCTCATTGACGGCCCTGACTCTGAACTCATATTCCTCGCCCTCCTGCAGACCCTTGACTTCCATCTCCGTGTCATCGGTCTTGCCGACCGGCACCCATCGCCCGGTGGCTTTGTTGAGCTTCTCAACCACGTAGCCGGTCACTGGCTTGCCTGAGAAGAAAAAAGTGATATGATTAATACCATCCCAATGGTATAGTTGTAATATGGTATTTGACATTAGTGAAAATTTATTGTATCATTGAAACCATCAAACATTCAAAAAATATACAGAACCAATTAAACTACCACTAACTTTTGGACATTATACTATTTTTAATTAGACAAAAACTAAAAAGAAGACGTGTTTTGACTAGTGATTTTTCTGACGTCACAAGCCAGTACCTTCATAGAAACTTCATACTAATAAATCGTTTTTGACATTTCATGAAGAGTAGCTGATTTGAGCTGTCATCAAATACCGTCGACGGTCAGAACTGTGGTCTCTACATCACCCTTGACCATACTGAATACTCACTACACCATTGGCACTAGAACGTTCAACCATCCCATTTATAAAAGATTCTATCGCTACATCTAGACACTTACCACCATCATCCTCAGGCTTCTTCCAGGCCAGCTTGCAGCCAGACTTGGTGACGTCAGCGACCTTGAGCGGCCCTCCAGGCTTGCCCGGCGCACTCAGGACTGTGATCTCTATATCAGCTTCATCGGAGCCGTGCTCGTTGGTGTCAACCATCCCATTTATAAAAGGTTCTATCGCTTCATCTAGACACTTACCACCATCATCCTCAGGCTTCTTCCAGGCCAGCTTGCAGCCAGACTTGGTGACATCAGCGACCTTGAGCGGCCCTCCAGGCTTGCCCGGCGCACTCAGGACTGTGATCTCCACATCAGCTTCATCGGAGCCGTGCTCGTTGGTGTCAACCATCCCATTTATAAAAGGTTCTATCGCTTCATCTAGACACTTACCACCATCATCCTCTGGCTTCTTCCAAGCCAGCTTGCAGCCATACTTGGTGACATCAGCGACCTTGAGCGGCCCTCCAGGCTTGCCCGGCGCACTCAGGACTGTGATCTCCACATCAGCTTCATCGGAGCCGTGCTCGTTGGTGTCAACCATCCCATTTATAAAAGGTTCTATCGCTACATCTAGACACTTACCACCATCATCCTCAGGCTTCTTCCAGGCCAGCTTGCAGCCAGACTTGGTGACGTCAGCGACCTTGAGCGGCCCTCCAGGCTTGCCCGGCGCACTCAGGACTGTGATCTCCACATCAGCTTCATCGGAGCCGTGCTCGTTGGTGTCAACCATCCCATTTATAAAAGATTCTATCGCTACATCTAGACACTTACCACCATCATCCTCAGGCTTCTTCCAGGCCAGCTTGCAGCCAGACTTCGTAACATCAGCGACCTTGAGCGGCCCTCCAGGCTTGCCCGGCGCACTCAGGACTGTGATTTCCACGTCGGCTTCATCGGAGCCGTGCTCGTTGGTGTCAAACATCCCATTTATAAAAGATTCTATCGCTACATCTAGACACTTACCACCATCATCCTCTGGCTTCTTCCAGGCCAGCTTGCAGCCAGACTTCGTAACATCAGCGACCTTGAGCGGCCCTCCAGGCTTGCCCGGCGCACTCAGGACTGTGATCTCCACATCAACTTCATCGGAGCCGTGCTCGTTGGTGTCAACCATCCCATTTATAAAAGGTTCTATCGCATTAATCTAGACACTTACCACCATCATCCTCTGGCTTCTTCCAGGCCAGCTTGCAGCCAGACTTGGTGACATCAGCGACCTTGAGCGGCCCTCCAGGCTTGCCCGGCGCACTCAGGACTGTTATCTCCACATCAGCTTCATCGGAGCCGTGCTCGTTGGTGTCAACCATCCCATTTATAAAAGGTTCTATCGCATTAATCTAGACACTTACCACCATCATCCTCTGGCTTCTTCCAGGCCAGCTTGCAGCCAGACTTAGTGACGTCAGCGACCTTGAGCGGCCCTCCAGGCTTGCCCGGCGCACTCAGGACTGTGATCTCCACATCAGCTTCATCGGAGCCGTGCTCGTTGGTGTCAACCATCCCATTTATAAAAGGTTCTATCGCATTAATCTAGACACTTACCACCATCATCCTCTGGCTTCTTCCAGGCCAGCTTGCAGCCAGACTTAGTGACGTCAGCGACCTTGAGCGGCCCTCCAGGCTTGCCCGGCGCACTCAGGACTGTTATCTCCACATCAGCTTCATCGGAGCCGTGCTCGTTGGTGTCAACCATCCCATTTATAAAAGGTTCTATCGCATTAATCTAGACACTTACCACCATCATCCTCTGGCTTCTTCCAGGCCAGCTTGCAGCCAGACTTAGTGACGTCAGCGACCTTGAGCGGCCCTCCAGGCTTGCCCGGCGCACTCAGGACTGTGATCTCCACATCAGCTTCATCGGAGCCGTGCTCGTTGGTGTCAACCATCCCATTTATATAAGGTTCTATCGCATTAATCTAGACACTTACCACCATCATCCTCAGGCTTCTTCCAGGCCAGCTTGCAGCCAGACTTGGTGACATCAGCGACCTTGAGCGGCCCTCCAGGCTTGCCCGGCGCACTCAGGACTGTGATCTCCACATCAGCTTCATCGGAGCCGTGCTCGTTGGTGGCCAGGATGCGGTAGGTGCCTGTCATGGCGCGGACGGTCTCCTTGATGTCCAGTTTGGTGTTGTAGTCTACGTTGATCACGTTTTCTGTCACCTGGAAATGTCAATTAGGTTTTAGAGAAGTGGAAGGCATAATTAATACAAGATTCTGCCAAAGTAAATATGGGTGCGCTTTCATTGAAGCAAGGCGGAGACGTGTGGATTATACCGATCACCTGCTCAAGCTCGGCTTCACTTTTTTTTTTTTTTTTTTTTATGTCATAGGGGGCAAACGAGCAAACGTATCGCCTGATGGAAAGCGATTACCGTCGCCCATAAACACCTGCAACACCAGAGGAGTCACAAGTGTTTGCCTACCCGGAGGACGAAGATAGAATGCCTCTATGCTAGTAATTTCACCGGCTATCTTACCCCCACACCGGAACACAACAATGCGAACATTGCTGTTTGGCGGTGGGTTAGTAGGCAAGACGGTAGTAACAATCCGGACGGACCCTGCACGAGGCCCTACTACTCCAAAACTTAAACTTTTGTGATTAGGCGATTCCGCACATCTCCGCCATCAGTTTTATGTCCTGAGAGATTCTAGGCATATTTTGAAATCACCATTAAGGTCGTCTATCCACTGGAGCGGTGCAAAGCAGGACTGTGCAAAATGCACTAATCACATTCCTTAGATTTTACTGTCATTATTTTGGCGTTCACAAAAACGCATCCTGATTGGTATATTTTCTTTACTCTGCTACAGTGATCGGACAGAGAAAAACCTCGAAACATGATTGGAAAAAGAGATAGATGGAACTTGAAGTCACTGTTCATTTAGATGAATCACTTTATTATTTTCGACAGCAGATTAAAAAGAAAAATATTGTTTACACACCCTGACAATTTATAATATTAGTAGCTGCGTCCCGCGGTGTGACCCGCTCATCCTACGAGAACACATCTTTTTTTTCGGAATAAAAAGTAACCTATTTATTAATCCAGAGTGTCAGCTACCTCCATACCATTTTTTCCAGGCATTTGGGTGCGAAGAAATAACTAACATAACAGTAACAAAATGTTCTCCTATATAATATTAGTGTGATGACTGATGAACTGACCTCCTTCTCCTCCGCCTTCCACTTCTGGAACCACTGCACCTTAGGCGCAGGTTCGCCCTTGACGTTGACGTCGAAGAAGATCGGCTTGCCCGCGCGCACCGCCACCGCCTTGAGGTTGGTGCGGTCGATGCGGGGTTTCACTGGGGACAAACATTCAATGGTAAGTTATTTAGAATAGAATAGAATAGAAAAACCTTTATTCAAGACTGGAAGGTGCCCGCAACTTCGTACGCGTATCCTATAACCTTCCTTGGATGTCCAGCTATCCCTACAAAACAAATGACGATCTTGCATCACGCTGTTAAGGTTTTTCCTGAAATAAGGACCCTTCTAATAGAAAACTGAATAAACTTATAATATTACAGATGCGGCGTTCCCAATTCTTCTCCAATAATTAAAGTGTCCCACTACTGGGAAAATGCCTCTTCCTTTGATTTCCACAGGTCCCTGTCTGACGCTGCCTCCGACCAGTTGCTGAGAAATGCGTCTATGTCATAACGCAATCTCGGTCTGGGCTGGTCCCGTCTATATCGCCCATTTTGGGGCACCCACTTGGTGCTAAGCAGGCCCTTTCTTTCCGGATTCATACGGCGGACGTGGTCAGCCCAATCCCACTTAAGCCTGGCTGTTTTGTTGCCTACGTCTACGTTTGGAGCGGGCCACGCTTTCGGACACGATCCGTCCTTTCCACCCCTAGAATCCTAATAACATGGCTGATATACTCACAAGCCTTGTGCCTGATGGTGGTCATCTTGGTGGGGTCGGAAGGCTCGGACGGGCCGGCCTTGTTGACGGCGATCACCCGGAACTGGTACTCGCTGCCCTCGGGCAAACCGTCCACTTTGGCGGAGGTCGCGTTTCCGGGCACCTGGTAATAAATAGTTTCAATTAAATGCTAAAAAACATGAATGAGGAAACCCACAAAACTAGCTTCTATAAAGCTTGGTGCATTGCACAGAGCAAAGCGGTACTTCACTCCTGAGCAAAGGCTGCTGCTGTATAAAGCGCAAGTCCGACTTCACATGGAGTACTGCAGTCACCTATCGACGACGCGTTTGGCTCGGTTTGTAGACACCTGCCTACTGAGTCGGCGGTCCCGGGTTCGAATCCTGGCCGGGGCAAATATTTGTTCTTGGGTCATGGATGTTATCTATATATGTATTTATATATTATGTATATCGTCGTCTAGTACCCATAGTACAAGCTTTGCTTAGTTTGGGACTAGGTCGATTTGTGTATGATTGTCCCTTAATATTTATTTATTTATTTATTTATTTACCTATGGGCAGGAGCCCCCGAATACCACTGGCACTTTTGCACCAGTATAAAGACAAAAAGTACGCTGTGGGCATAGTTGTCAATTTTAAACTCACAGACGGAATCGAGACTCTGAGTCTGAGGAGAGGCTTTGCCTCCTTGTGTGTGTTCTACCGTCTGTATAATGGGATGTGTTCTTAGAAATTGTTTGACATGATGTCCACAGCTACTGTCTTCCATCGCACTGCTCGCCATCGGCAGAGTGTTCATCATCAAGTACTGGAGCCTAAATGCTCGACAACTGTGCGGTTCCAGAGATATTTCCTACCGCGAACGCTCCGCATGTGAAATGAGCTCCCAAGATTTCCCCATTGCCCGCGTAACTCACGAGTTTACCTAATCTCACGTCAAAAGAGCGATGTCAACCTCATTGCGCTGTAGTCATTAATACTGCGCAATCAATTTGGCGCCGCTAATCTCACGTATCCCTAATCATTTCACCCTATCCCTAATCTCACGAAAGAAGCGCGAAATAAGGGATATAAAGCTCAAATATAGTATTTATACATCTCCTTTGTACCCACTGTAAATGTATACCGTACCCATGTAAATGTAATGTACTTGTTTTATTATTTACGAAAAAATGACTTACTGTTAAGTTTCTTTCGGCTTTCTTCTCAACGGCGGTCTCTTGCGAAATGCCGGTAGATTCACAATCTGACTTGTAAAAGTGCCCTTGTGGCCTACTTACTGAATAAATTATTTCATTTCATTTCATTTCAAATGAAAAATAGTAAACTAAAATATTTTCTATAGCGAGGAGTAGGTACGATGGTAAAAAGATATAGAAAAGGGATGGTAGAAGTGATATGATGACCGAGGGTTTCCATGGTACCTTCAAAACCAAATTCGGTTTTGCAAGCCACATTCGTGCACATGACCGATGTTCGTGAAGGCCATGTCGCCAGGTTTCGCCATTGACATTTTTTTTTTTTTTTTTTTTATGTCATAGGGGGCAAACGAGCAAACGTATCGCCTGATGGAAAGCGATTACCGTCGCCCATAAACACCTGCAACACCAGAGGAGTCACAAGTGCTTGCCTACCCGGAGGACGAAGATAGAATGCCTCTATGCTAGTAATTTCACCGGCTATCTTACCCCCACACCGGAACACAACAATGCGAACATTGCTGTTTGGCGGTGGGTTAGCAGGCAAGACGGTAGTAACAATCCGGACGGACCCTGCACGAGGCCCTACTACTCCGAAAATCCGAAGGATACGTCAAGGAGGACGATATATACTGACCTCTAGCGCGTTCTCCCAGTCGCCGCCCTTGGGCTTCTTCTGCACGATGTACTTGAGCACGGGGGCTCCGCCGTCGTTTTGCGGCGGGTCCCACTTCACGGTGGCGCTCTGGTTGTCGTGGTCCGCCACCTCCACGTTGCCGGGCTTGTCCGCGATATCTGCACACATAATTATATGATACTAGCTGTGCCCCGCGGTGTTACCCGCTCATCCCACGGGAACACTAAATTTATTCGGGATGAAAAGTATCCTATGTCCTTTTCATACCAAACTATCTCCATACCAAATTTCATCTAAGTCGGTTCAGCGGTTTAAGCGTTAAGAGGTAACAGACAGACAGACAGACAGACACACTTTCGCATTTATAATATTACTAGATTTTGCCCGCGACTACGTCCGCGCGGAACTTGGAAGTATGGAAGCAACCTCGTACAACACGATAGATATCCACCTAATCACCTTAATTAATAAAAGGGATTATTTAAAGCGCCTAAGCAAATGTAAGAGCAATTGTGCTTTTGGTCTAATCATTACATTTTCTACAGGGTCGTCAAGTCATCATAAATTACTTATTCACTTTTCAATCTTTTTAGGGATAATTTCCACGATCAAAACTATCCTATGTACCCTTCCTCGGATCTTAAACTATCTCCATGCCAAATTTCATCAAAATCGATTCAGCGGTTTAAGCGTGAAGAGGTAACAGACAGACAGACAGACAGACACACTTTCGCATCCATACTAATATTATAAATGCGAAAGTGTGTCTGTCTGTCTGTCTGTCTGTTACCTCTTCACGCTTAAACCGCTGAACCGACTTAGATGAAATTTGGTATGGAGATAGTTTGAGACCCGGGAAAGGACATAGGATACTTTTCATCCCGAATAAATTTAGTGTTCCCGTGGGATGAGCGGGTAACACCGCGGGGCACAGCTTGTACAATATATTAGTTACCCGAAGCAATACGGTCTGCAGTAGACGAAATAAGTGGAGAACAATGGTCCGAAGAGTGATAAATAGAGGTCGAACCGTCACAATGAGGAATAAGACACAAGAAGATGAAGACATGATATTAGTAACTACTATCTGATCTCCGTAACACAAGGAAAAGAGCGGATAGGACCATGGTTACATATTCACTCGATTTGGTGCCCTGTCGACGCTTTGCCTCGGCACTCTTAGGGTACATAAAAATCAGAAAAATACAGCCAAATTCGACTCGGTCTCGCGCACCGAGGGTTCCGTACAAACATTTCTCCGATCTTAAATGGCCAAATGAGGTGCAAAGTTAACGCAACCGATCACGTTTGTTGTATGGGAGCCCCACTTAAATTATTTTATTTTGTTTTTACTATTTGTTGGCATAGCGGCAAGAGGAGTAAATCATCTGTGAAAATTTCAACTGTCGTCACGGTTCATGAGATACAGCCTACAATATTTCTGCTTCGCCCTAGTGTTGACTGGTAGAATGCCTCATGGTCATGGCATTAAGTCCGCCTTTTGTGCGACAAGTTTTCTTTTTAAATAAATAAACACTAACCGAAAGGATTCTTCGCCAGGATAGCCTTCTCGGCCTCCAGCGGCTCGGAGTCACCCTCGTCGTTGACCGCAGTCACGCGGAACTTGTACTGGTGACCGGGCTCCAGGCCGGTCACGTCCATTTCCAGAGGTTTCTTGTCGCCGGCAACCCTGAAACAATATTGCAACCATTATTCTCTGCAGCCAAGACATAAAATCCACAAAAAAAAAAAAATTGGGCAAGTGCGAGCCCGACACGCGCATGAAGGGTTCCGTACCTATACATATATATAATCTATAACAAGTTTGTTGTATGGGAGCCCCCCTTATATATTCATTTTATTTTATTTTTAGTATTTGTTGTTGTAGCGGCAATAGAAATACATCGTCTGTGAAAATTTCAACTGTCTAGCTATCGCCGTTGTTGAGATACAGCCTGGTGACAGACGGACGGACGGACGGCGAAGTCTCAGTAATAGGGTCCCGTTTTTACCCTTTGGGTACGGAACCCTAAAAAAAGCAACCATTATTCAAAATTCCATAAAATATTCCATTCGTAGGAAGACCAGAAGAATTTTCTACAAGTGTGTCTCAAGCTACTAGAGTGATTGGCTCATGTATGGCTGTGAAGCCTGGACACTGACTTTTAAAGAGGAAAGTCAGCTCCTGGTGGCAGAACGCAAAGTACTTCCGAAGATCCTGGGACCTACGATGCGGATCCGTACTAACGCCGAGATTGAGGAGCTGGTGGCCGAGCCGAAAATTATCGGAGAGACAAAGTCCCGTAGACTTCGTTGGCTCGGTCACCTACAAAGAATGGAAGAGGATCGCGCGACAAAAAGAGCATACTTGCCATTACCATTTATAAATTAAGGTTTCAATTGTAACATTTTTCTTGTTGACACGCAATAAAGAATTATTGTATCGTATTGTATTGTATACTTGGGGCAACCGACCGGTCGACGACCGTACGATCGTCGCAGGTACCGCTGGGGAGACGTAGTGGAGATAGATCTGCGTAAGTTTCAAGCCGAAAACTGGCGAGAAACTGCGCAGGATCGGAATAAGTGGCGTGGTCTCGTTTCGGAGGCTAAGATCCTGTTTGGGTCATTGAGCCAAAATAGTTAGTCTCAAGTACTTCAGAAATATGCCTCTTATACACTTAATCTTCACAAGGTACCAATAATCGAGCCAAACTCGCAGTAAACCGTTGGTCGTTGAAGATGCCTTGGCGCGGTCGGTAGGATCGAGCTTAAGTTCATACTTGGGAGTCATCGGATGTCGATGCTCTAGACCGAGTTTTTTATGGTCTGCCGCCAATGGTGCCTGTTCATCGCGTCTCTGATGTTCAAAACTTGAAATATTGGCTTAATAGCTCTCTAAAGTCCTACTATTCTATCAGATGTCCGATGCCTATTAATCATACCATATCTTTCAGTTGGTGAAACATTTCATCCATCGAGCCACACTCACATTTCGAGTAATTTCAAATCAAATTATCATCCTTACCTGCCGACGCGCACCCACTTTCCGGTAGCCATGTCCATCTTCTCAAGCTCGTACTCCTTGACTGGAGAGCCACCATCGTCTTCTGGTTTCTCCCAGCGGACCTTGCAGCCTTCCGCGTGGATGTCTGATACTTCCAGCGGTCCTGTGAAAGGAGTAAAGGTTGAATAAGAGTATAACCACTCAATTGCTTCGAATTTTGAGTTGGACTCTATTTATATAATAAAATAAGAGCGGTGATAGGTAGCTGTAGTTACCAAAAGCAATCTAGTGGCTAAGACACGTCTCTCGTCAACTTACGAGTAGAAAAGGAATATCACTAGCCAGATTTTTATGTTACAAAGAACATGCCGGAGAAGAAAAAAACCGGCCAAATTCTATCGATGTAAATAGGCGCAGCGAAAAAAATATATTTCAGGATATCGATCGATGAAATGTCTATATGGGACTAATTACACTAAGACTGCTCTAAAAGTCAGATAGTGCGACAAACACTACCTATCACTTTCCTATCAGTACCGCGCGAGCAAGACAGGTGATGATGAGTCGCGCGACCAGCGAAATCGCGGCAAGATATGCTAGCCCTGCACGTCTAGCATAACCATGACACGCGACAAATACTAGCCGTCACACTGATGGTGCGTCTCCACTTCGCTCCGATTTAGTGGAGACGCACCCTTAGTCATGTGACGAATGAAGTTACAGCAAGATATACTTAGAGTAGTAGGGCCTCGTGCAGGGTCCGTCCGGATAGTTACTACCGTCTCGCCTACTAACCCACCGCCAAACAGCAATGTTCGCATTGTTGTGTTCCGGTGTGGGGGTAAGATAGCCGGTGAAATTACTAGCATAGAGGCATTCTATCTTCGTCCTCCGGGTAGGCAAGCACTTGTGACACCTCTGGTGTTGCAGGTGTTTATGGGCGACGGTAATCGCTTTCCATCAGGCGATACGTTTGCTCGTTTGCCCCCTATGACTTAAAAAAAAAAAAAAAACTACCGCAGGGCTACTGCAGCATTATTAAACTGCGGTGAGAATGGGATTAAAGCAACTATCATTTCATATACATTTTGACGTAATGTATATGGAATAACTATCATATCCAATCTCATTCTAATCACGGTTGATAATAGTAAGGGTAGGTGATAAAAATAGCGCAATCCTCACCTTTGGGCGCCGAAGGCTTGCTCAGTACAGTCAGCTCAACGGTTTCCTGATCGAAACCGTTGCAGTTCTCCGCCTTGAGCGTGTATTTGCCGGTGTCTCGGCGCACAGCGTTGACGATCGTGAAGTCGGTGTGGTACTCTTGGTTCTCGATCTTGATGCGCTCGGTGTTCACGAGTTTGATGTTCTCGCGCCATGACCTGTGGTAACGCAGTTTGAAGGTTAGTTTTTTTGTTTTATAGAATGAATAGGAAAAACAAGGAACTACGATTTTAGTTCTAATAAAAAGTGTGAAACAAATAATTTGTTTCAATATCATGATCATCATTTCAGCCATAGGATGTCCACTGCTGGACACAGGCCTCCTCTAGACTTCCACATGGGCCGGATAGCAGCGACCCGCATCCAGCGAGTCCCCGCAACTCTAACCAGGTCGTCCTACACGGCGCTTGCCGGTACGTGGTCACCACTCGAGAACCTTTCTGCCCCAACGGCCATCGGTCGGTTGTTTGAATATAATAATAACTTACTTGTTTTTGCCATTTGCTGCATTATAACAACAATATATATATAATTATAAGCTTTGGTTTATACTCTTGGTATACCTTGACATATGGTCTAGTATATTAACACGTTCACACTGTCCGTGTCCCTATGTGGGGTCCCGGCAAGGCTCTATTACAGATACATAAGGATCACATGTCAAACTAGGACTGTGAACGTGTTAACAATTAATAACATTTACATGTCGCATCAGCGGCCAATTATAATATAAAATATGTGCGACGTGCAACCTATATTTAAGACTTTTTATCTGTGTACCATATTTGTTCTATTCATTCATATCAAAGTAATCTTAAACAGCACTTACAAGGGGGTTACAAGAGCTTGTTGGAAAACTCATAGTACTGTATAATAAAACCATAAGTTTACTGTGGAAAATCTTAGTAGAGAACCTCTAGCATAGCTTTCATACGCGACTATTTCTCGCGCGAGACCCCCCCGTCTCTTTCTGTGCAGTAATGTGAGAGAGTGACGGGTAGCGCTGTATTAGAAACTTACCAAGTCATCTCTGGTGCTGGTTCACCGGTGACATCGACAGACCACTTGTGGGTGCGGCCGGCTTTGATGATCACCGACTTGAACGTGCTGCGCTCGATGCGAGGCTTCACTGTAGAGTAGAAATGTAGAGCAAATGAAGTACTTAAATAGAGTTAACAAATCATGAAAAGCTAAAAACCACATATCAACCGACCATAGTTATGCAGAAAGTGACCGGCGTAGATGTTTTGTCAAAGTGCCTAAGTCTTAATCAATGAATGAGTTTGGTCGCTTTTTGCATTATGAAAAAAAAATTCGCTTTCTGAATAACTATGGTCGAGGGGAATTTATGAATGTCAAAATGATCCGCAATTCTGCAAGAACAAAGTTGGCAGGCAAATACTTCCTTATCTGTTCTGGAAGTAGGCCACAAGGGCACTGTTACATGACGGATTCTACCGGCAGTTCACAAGAGGAGACCACTGTTGAGAAGAAATAGCGAAAGAAACTCAACAGCCTGTCATTAGTCCTCACCTTGCGACATATCAGCAAAATATTCCTTCTTCATACAAGATACTTATAGTTATAGCCCATGAATATAACTTACTCAGCATTTATAATGAAACTTTAACTAAGACATTATAAAACTTACAGTTCCTGTGCTTGCAGAGATGGTTGTCAGTGGGCTGCGAAGCCTCACCGACACCAGCCTTGTTGTAGGCCTTGACACGGAACTGATAGATCATCTTTTCCTTCAGCCCTTCCACCTTGTACTCTGTCTTGGTGTCTTCGGTTTTGACCACCTGTTACATAAAATAAATAAATATTAAGAGATAATCTTACACAAATCTACCATGTTAGCAAACAGTATACTTAAGAGCTTTTACAGCCATTATAACTCTAATTTAACGACGCGGTTGGCGCAGTGGTTAAGCAACTACCTACTGAGCCGACGGTCCCGGGGTTTGAATCCTGGCAAGGGCAAATATTTGTGTGATGAACACAAATATTTGTGCCTGGGTCATGGATGTTCTATGTATTTAAGTATTTATTTATCTATATAAGTATGTATATCGTCGCCTAGTACCCATAACACAAGCCTTCTTGAGATAATTTGGGACTCGGTTGATTTGTGTGAGGTTGTCTGATATTTGTTATTTATTTATTTAATTTAAGCTGCATAAGTGCTTTTGCAACCTGTGTACTACTTGGGAACAGTCAACCAATTTGATTCCTAGGCCATTTCGTACCTTGTCACAGTGAACGTCAATATGAAAGCCGCTTGAAATCTCATATCATTGTCATTGTGACAAGGTTCTATAGTGGCCTAGAAATCAACTTGGTTGACTGTACCTAGTCCCAAACTAAACTTTTACTATGGTTTACTTTTAAATAAACTTTGGGCTATAATACAATGGGAGTAATACGTCACAGAGGTTCAGTTTTCCTTTGCCCAGTAAATCCCTTATTCTGCCAATTTTCTGGGTTTCTATTAGGGTTTTCCCTTCCATTACCCATTATAATCATAATATCACAGTATTTTAAGCTTGATATTGCTGGCTGTCAGTGGTGTGAAACAAAATCTCTTGGCAACCCGGGACCGGCTTAGCTTACTTGTTTCTAACAATAAATTTATGAAACATGTCTAATTTTTAATGTAGGTACACACCAAAACTTCTATATATCGGACCGGCATTCCAGAGGTACAGAGTTCGATTCCCGGTCTCGTCCACCAGGTAACTCATTTAGTTATTTATTTTTTTACTTTGATCTTTGTATCAATAGTTTAAAAATAATGAAGAGAATCAATGTTGATCGGATTCTATGCACACCAAGCCACTGCAAGCTGTGAGCTTTTAATTTAAATGTAGAGCAAGTTGCGTACCTCAATCCATTCAGCCGAGAACTTGTCCTTCTTCTCAACAACGTATCCAAGGATGGGCCTGCCACCGGTGTCGGTGGGCGCCTCCCATTGCAGCGTGACCGATTGGTTGTCATAGTCGATGATAACGGGCTTGCTAGGTGCCTTCGGCGGGTCTATTGATACCGATACAAACGTGAGAACATGATTCTGAATATGATTTGTATTTGATTTATAATATTAAGTTTTGTACGCTTTCTGTGGATCGTATTCGTCTGTTAAGATCAGGAGAAAGTCTTTATTGACCATGGATAGAAACAACAACTATAGATTTTAAGCAAACGTATTTAAAATACAGATCAATTTGTAAAATTATTTGTTTTGAGTATACATCCAATAAAATCAAAAAGTAAACTAAAATCCACAGACCTACGGACTAAATTGACAAATGACTGACAGGTAAAATGATACCAGGAACAGGAAAATAAAAATAGTGAAGAGTATATGTCGATAACAATATATCGACAAGTTGTAAAGTACAAATAACAGACTAGTTTAAATCAAAAATAAGTATATTAGTTTCAAATAAGAGGTACAAATTTTGGTTTGTTTGATTTTCCAGGTAGTGGATGGATAAAATGCGTTTTTACCCACTAGTTTTAAAGCATAAAAAGGTTTCCGAGCCTGTAGGTAAAAATAAAACACCTTGTCCGACGATAACTAGTCTTTATTATGAAAATATTCATTCCCAGGCTCCGTTATTTCGTCATCTTCATCATCATCATCATATCATCACATTTAAAATAAAACGATCCGAAACATTGTCGACTAAATGGTCGAGTTGTAACATTTTGTAAACTTCTCTTGTTCTTTGTATTCCTTCAAAAGTTTAAAAACTGAACTTCTTGAAATACCAAGAATTTCGGATGTTTTCATGACACACTCATTTTTATTGACATGAATGTCCTCTGGGATATATTGTTCGTCCTGCAATCTGTCTACCATCTCATTATAAATATAAACGTAAATTTGATGAATCGTCTCTTTTTCAGTTTCACTAATAGATTTTTTTCGCCTTTTTGTCGGAGGCGAACATTTTGATGAACATGGCTCTGGTCCCGAATCTTGCGAATCCATAATAACACGTAACAATTTCAATAAACACTCGTAATAGCAATGATAACGTATATCGTTAGATACATAAAAGTAGTTTGAAAACAGCGGTCAACTATTTCTGAAGATACCCGCTTTTTTTGTTAAAAAGATGGACCATGGTCAAAATCATTGGAAAAAGTTGGTATATAGATTAGCCGATCAAATTGCCAATTTGATTGTCCCGTCTGGGTGGACCTTAAACCTACGATGTAACAATAATTTTAATATCGATGAGAACGACACTGGCCAAACTGTGGCAACATTTGTTCATAATGACTTGTCAATTTGGTCCGTAGGTCTGTGGATTTTACTTTAGTACGTCCGGCGCCAATGTTTTGACAGAAAACAAATGACAGGCAATATGCAGTGTTGCTAGGCAGCAATTGTAAATATCCCCAAAGCCAATGTTCTTGAATCAATATTTTCCACATCGTAGAATTTAGAAACTTACTAAATGTACCTTTAAGTAGTTTGATAATAAAACGACGTTTTATATGTGAAAAATTAATGGTAAAGAAAAATATTCTGTCCAAGTCTTGTTGGTTGTTAACTTATTTTAGGGTAAAATATAATACTTGGCAACATTATGTATTTTTGGATGCGTTCAAAGAACTAATTTTGAAATACATAAGTGCGTTCATAAAAAAAAGTATTTTTAACTAATTTTAGTTCGTTTAAAAACTCACCATAAGGATTCTTAGCGACAATGAAGCCGTCAGTTTCTAATGGCTCCGATTCGCCCTCCTTGTTGACGGCGCGTACCCTGAACTTGTATTTGTGGTTCGGTGTCAGCCCCTTGACTTGGAACTGAGTGGGCTCTGGGCCGCATTCACCGCATGGCACCCAGTTGCCAGTGTCCTAAAGAAAAAAAAAAGGTATTGAATGTTTTGTATATTGTAAAATTACAAACAAAAAAATTGCATGATTATTACTTGCGCAAAATTTGCCTAGGCAAATCTTTTTTAATTTTATACGGGGTTATACCTACAACTGGACCCCGGCGAATTGTCATCGCCATAATTATTAGCCTAAGGATGGTCTGTTCCGTTACTTACCATGTCCATCTTCTCGAGAGTGTAGCCAGTGATGTCTGAGCCCTGCCAGTCATCAGGCTTCTTCCATTTGACTGTGGCCTTTTCGGCGCGGATGTCCTCCACCTCAATCGGGCCATTAGGCCTGTTGGGTTTGTCTGAAACAGCAAATTCACGTTAGCAACATGACTCTAAAGATGTGTTGCTGAAGAGTTTTCACTTGGTACTTACTGATTATACTTTTATACTTCTTAGGTATCTACTTAGTTAAGTAATTTAGATTTCTGTGTCTTGCTTTTGAAAGAAAAAGTAAAAAAAATGGTAATTTCCTCGAGGCTATCTATGTATTCAGATTAAAGTTTTGTAAAGTTCTTACCTAGCACAACAACGTCAGCAATGCTCTCGCAAGTACCAGAGGAGTTAGTAAGCACGAGCTTGTACTTTCCACTGTCAGGTCTGGTGGTCTTCCTAACATTGAGAACTGTGTTCTTCTCGTACTTGTCGATGGTGACGCGGTCACCGTCGTCTTTGATTTCCTAGAGTTACGACCAGGGGATTAGAATTTGAAGGTGGATGGAGGAATTGCGTCTGATTGATGTACGAGTTGAGATGAAGAGTCGTCGTACGAGTGTTAAAAAGGATAGATGAGTTATGAGAAGTTTTAAAACAAAATCTTGGACTTAGAAATAGGAAAAGGAGTAATAGATACTTATACTTATGGCAGGAAAAGGAAATTGCGGTAGGGTAGAAGAAATGGTTGAAGCTGATGTTTCAGACACAATTCCTGAAGTTTGGTGCTTAGTGAACATAGATCATTTTGGTGTTAAGTTTAGTGTTATATTTGACAATATCAGACAATTCAATGTCTCATTGTCAAGTCAATAGTGTTATTACATTTATGGTAGAGCCTGCTGTTAAGGGGCACAAACTTATTTGAGACGTTTTAAAAGTGACGGTGGAGATAAAAAGCAACAAAAATAACCGGAATTTACTGGATCAAATAAATTTGTGCCGTTCATAGAACCTGAAAGTAATGGTTTAAATAGTTTACTTGTTCAAGAAGTAAATAGTGCGGCTACAACATTTAAAAATGTATATGAAGACGTTATAAAAGTAATACGCTAGGTGCGAGTCCTAGAATATCGATGAAAATTAAGTTACAATAAAATTTGTGTTTTTTCTATAAAACAATAGTGTGTTACAACATTTAAAGCGATAATAAGATAAACATTTAAAGCTACATTGATTTTCGTACGAACAATGCAAATAGTCGCGTCCTCCGCGATTTCAATGATATGAATCGTTTAGTTTTGCTCTTTGACATCGAATTTAACAATACCAGCACAATAACACAATAACAATACCGGCAGCACCTCTAGCACAACTGTGACACGCGAATCTTTCATAGATATATTTCTTCTTTCAGATATATTACCTGTCTCTTTCTGTGTAGTACTATGAGGGAGTGATGGGTGACGGTATCTTGCGTGACAAGAGTCGCGAACCATAGTTGTGCTAGACAGGCAGACGTGTTCTCTTCGGCAATAGTATTCTAATTAAAAACTAATCGATTCATTTCAACAGTGTTCAGAATTTGTGTATCTGTAGTGTTAGCCACATAGTGTGTAAAGTTGATTAATGTAAAGTAAGTGTTTTAAGACATATAAAATGAGAACATCCAGTTTGTCACCCATCTAACCTTCTCTGTGTACTGCTTGCCCCGTTTCTTTGTAGAACAGATAAACATGTTAATTAATTTGATCTTTGATCTTACAATCCACTTAAGTTAAATAAGTACCGAATTTATTTGTGACATGATTATCTTAATAGCCGAGTAAAATATTGGTTTTTTACTTAGAATCCCCAAGATAACTCTCAACTTTTAACTGTCAATTGTATTCAAACCCTAGTATCTCAAGCAGTCAGTTTTTCAAGTACTTCCTCTTGCGTTTCTGCTTCAGTGGTAATTGTGAAATTTGCAACCACCACGGAATATTCAACGATCTTGCTAAATAAAGGCCTTACAACTTACAATCTTTGCCTTGTTGCGAGTCATTACTTCATCTACTGTATATAAAAGTATATAAATGATAGTTACCTCTTCACCCTTCATCCATTTGACTTCGGGCTCAGGCTCACCAGCGTACTTGATGTCGAAGGTGATGACTTGTCCCTTCTTGATGATCATGTTCTGAAGACCTTCTCCAATAATGTATGGCTTAACTGTAAAAAAAAATTAAAATAATAAATTTTCAATTCTGACTTATCGTATCTCACCAGTTAATCCCTTCATGTCCAGTAGGCTAATATAGTTCACAGAAGTTCTATTAATATAGCCACAGAATTGAATTTCTTATGCAATTTTCTGCTGACTTATTGTTCCAAATTGCAATGCCACAAATTTTGTGAAAGTAAGAAACTACCTCGCTTGTTGAATAAACAGAGATCATAGTTTAGATAGAGACTTGTAAAGCCCTAAGCAGTTTTCGCGTTTCTAAAATAAGAACTTGTCTTGACGACTTTGGAATTCCTACAGTGCAGAGTCTTTGTACTGGTAATTTGAGTTATAGGATACCAGAACAATGAGTCTATTCACGAGGCAGTCCATGCGTCCAGTGCGCTCGTCACTCCCCCCAAATTACTCCTGTAGCGCAGAGATAATCCCATTAGCGGGTTATACTCCCACGCAAAGTCTGACTGCTAGTAGTGAGGGCTAACCAGTCATGTATTAAAAAAAACAGAACAGTGGTAAATGATAAAATGTGTTTTACCAAATCTGCACTTAGCGACAATAGGTTTGGTCGTGTCGCTAGGTTCTCCAGGGCCCGCCTTGTTGATGGCACGGATCCTGAATTCATAGGTGCCGCCCTCTTTCAGCCCGTCCTGCGTAGCGGACAGGCAGTCTCCGGGCACTTCCTTACCCTTGACCCAGTCCTTGCCGAATTTCTCCTGAGGATTGAGGGAACATAATGAAGATATGGTCTTAAATAGATAATGCTTTTAATTGTAATTGTGATCGTTGTTTGTTCAGGTATACAATACCGGAATACCCATACTGCATGGTCACACTAACCAATTTTGAAATTAGCTGTAAAGTTCGTACCTTGTATTCGATAACGTAACCAGTAATTGGTGCACCGCCATCGTTCTCGGGCTTCTGCCACTTGAGGTCTGCATGGTCTTTGTCCCAGTCTGTGAGCTCCACATTCTTGGGTTTCGATGGTTCGTCTAAACAAGCAAATAAAGATTAGCATCGAAGTATGAGACTGTCGCATTACTTGGCTGAATATTTGTCAAACATCTTTCCACCTCTTTTGTCTTTTATTAAACGAAAGAGATGGTAATGTCTATGTTTCTAAATACGGCCAAGTGACATATGCCAGTCTAATTTGATTATCATTGTGTATAGGTTATAAGATCCTTACCCCAAGGGTCCTTTGCCAAAACAGGTTTGGCGAAGAGACCAGGCTCCGAGGAACCGATCTTGTTGACAGCGCGAATCCTGAACTTGTATGTCTTCTTCGCGACAAGGTCCTCCACCTTGAACTTGGTCGGCTGGCCATGGGGCACTTCAGCCACGTTGTCCCAGCCAGCTTTGAGAGACAGATCCTGGGCAAGAAAAAAAATTAAGTGAACAGTTTCTAAAGTGAACTCTGAGACTGGAGGACATAAACAAAGGAAGAACAGTAAAGAATCGATCTTAATAAAACTACTGACGCTTAAAATAGTCTGATAATGTGTATTTACCCAACTGAATTAATGTGGAAAACGTGACACAAAGCGTCACTCACAATTTGCGAGTATTATTGCAATTTGCCAAAAAGCAATTATAAGATAATGTTCTTACCTGTCTTTCAATGATGTATTTAACGAGTGGCGAACCACCGTCGTCTTGTGGAGCCTTCCAAGAAACCACGCAAGATGTCTGGAACACCTCTGCGACCTCCACATCCTGAGGAGGCGTCGGTACGCTCTGCATGGTGATTGTAACGTCCTTGGAGTCTTCACCTTGCGCGTTGGACATCTTGATCTGGTATTTGCCGGACAATTCCCTGGCTGGCTTCTTGATCTTGAAGAGAACCTTCTCTTGTTCAACCACCACCTCGACTTCCTTGACGGGCAGCGCTTTGCCATCCTTCCATAACTTGGCCTCGATCGGCGTTTGTCGGGTACCAGAAACTGCAAGCATATTCAACAGTTAAGAACATTCATTTAAAACAGGAGGATTTAAAATATCTGACTGCTGTTGCAGCTGTGAGAGAAGGTTAAATTTTACTTAAAAATATGAGTGACTCTCGTATTTGCAGTTTCATCAAGTAATCCAAACACAATCCACACTCCAGTGCGTGTCTGAATGCGATTCGCGTTTTAGGTATATGTATATAGCAAGACAGGTTACGCTCGCTCTTACGTGATCCAGATAAGAACCTCTCAGTTCTTACTCAAACCCGAACGGCAATCTGAGAGGTCATGGACTGCACTTATTAGCAGAGTCGAGTGTGGTGGAATCATGCACGAATTCGAAATCCTCTTTCTCCTTCTCTCCTCTAATAACAATTTATGTCCTCTTATCTTGAAACCTTAAAGGGTAAGTGAGACCGACTCAGAGGGCTAAATAACTACTAAAGCGCAACAACCCAAAACTGAACCTGGGCTCCTACGCTAGGTCTACCACGGTAGGCTATACAAGGTTTTCGCTACGACTCTGAATCTTAAGCCATCTCTCGCCAGATATCCATTCGAATATTTCGAAGTCTCAGAGGGCTAGGTATAAACTCTTCAGGCGCCTTAACGTAGTAAAAATGTTGTACTCACTTTTATAAGGCACCTCGATGACGAAAGGCTGTCCAGCGGGCCCGAAGAACTCATCTGGGCACTCGATGGTAGGCTTCGATTCTCCCTTCTTCACGCTCAGCTTGCAAGACGAGTTGAGCTGGCCAGACTCGCAGAGGATCTCGCCGTCGTCCTCCATCTCCACTTTGTTGAAGATCAACTGGTGTTTACCGCCGCCCAAGTTCTTGATTTCGATTCTGGAATCACCCCAGTGTTATAGATAACATCTTGAAATTTTTACTGTTTCTCTTTTTCCGGAAGAATTATAAGCTTATAAACCATGAATATTTGACTAAAGTTATTTTCTCTTGAAACCTGTCTTATAAACTACATGTTTTTTTAATTGGTGTCTGTAAAGCAAATACACGAGTTTCAACTTAAATCTTAATGTACCTACCTAGTTATATGTCGTAGTATGGTGTGTATCTTCTATAAAAAATGACATAAAAATAGCATGTGTACAGTGCAGATCTGTCGGATTGTTCATGTACCTACAAGTGATAGTAATTATCAGGGATCGGAGTTTCTTTCGTCGTATGAGTATGAATTGTATTTTAATGTTAATAACGGTTCCATAGTTCTCCATTAGTCTTACCGTGCGAAAGAAAGTCCGATTCCTGGTAATTATATAATTATTGTACAATGAATTTAGAGCATAGTAATGAGTTTAGAGGAAGGCCAAGACGAAATCACTTTGAGCAAATAGAAGAAAAAGTTAAAGTCATGCCTTATCAAGAAGTGAAGGAGAAAACCCAAGAAAGAAACGGCAAAAAGTTGCTACACCGACAAGAGCGCATCTTTTAAATTTAAGAAGAAAAATTAGTTTAAAGTCACCAAATATGAAGTTTAGTTCTTACCTGTCGTTGGGCACAATGGGCTGTCCATTGAAAGACCACACGGCCTCGGCGGTCTGGTCCTGGAGCTCGACTTCCAGGACCACCTTGTCCCTCTCAATTGCTTCGGTGTCCTTCAACTTCTTGTTGAAGCGATTCGAGTCTAAAAAGTAAACAAAAATATATAGCCAACCGAATGTATTATATTAGGATTTGACACTAGGCCGACATTAGGCGTGCCGAAGTCATCCGTGCACCGAAAACCACGGGGTATGTTAATAATAAAGAAAAAGTACTCACAATTGACGATCAACTCGCACTTGGTCTCGTCGGCATTGGTGGTACACTTGAAGTTGCCAGCATCCGTGACCTTGGCGTCCTTGATGACCACCTTGCGCTTGCGACCATCCTTCACCACCGTGATGCGCTTGTCTGTCTGCAGAGGCTCGTCATTCTTGAACCTGGTGACGTGAGAATCGACATGAAGAATTTTTTATTCAAAGCCGTGCAGTTTTTAATTTTTGCTACACATAATATCGAAGTATCATAAGCCTTGCTTTCTTGTTTTCCTTCAAGGATGTTCTGTGCCATCCTGCCTTCTCTGCTGCGCAAATTTATACTTAAGTAATTGTTAATGATTATATAGTAGTGAAGTTTTTTAAGTGCCCAAATCTTTGTATAGGCGGTTTTTGAAGACGTTCTTGGCAGACAGGCACACTAGCTCCGGTTTAAGCTCGTGTAATTTAATAGGTGCCATCGGAGTAGATCTGTTTTCACTCGATAAGCGATGTGACAGATGACGGATAGTATTGATATCGGTCTTACCATTGTACTTCACCACCAGCATCGTCAAGCTCGCAAAGGAGCGTGATGGTGTCCTTCTCAATGGCCTGCTGAGACTTTAGCACCTTAGTGAACTTGTATGGGTATTCTGTAAAAAAGGCATTTATTAGTTGGCTACTACCTACTATTCTAGTTACAATGCTCTCGATTTGCTTATGTTATGATAATTATGTTTATTGTAACATTTTAGCTACGTAGCCAGTTGCAGAGAAATGTGACCAAGGCTGCTATATATGTTAGTAAGGCTGTCTTTTCACAGAAGTGGAGCGGAGCAGAGATGTGTAAAATGGACCAATCACATTCCTCAGATTCAAATGCACTTCTTGTGGGCTTCACAAAGACGCAACCTGATTGGTTCATTTTCTCCGCTCCATTTCTGTGGACAGGCAGCCTAAATTAGACTCACGGTCCTCTGCGGCTGATATACGAGACTAAATTTGGCAATCATATTGCCATATAACTAGAAGGTTTTGATAGATGTTAAGAAAAGAACATTTGGTTCGATACTAACCTACAATCTTCACTTCAGTTTCAGTCTTGTCTGTCTGCTTCTCAATTCTGCAGGAGTATTTGCCAGCATCTTCAAACTTGGCACTCTTAATGAGAAGCCTGCACACGCCAGACAGGTCTTTAGAGATCTGGAACTCCTCGCCATCTTCAAGTTTCGTATCTCCCTTCCACCAGGACACGATGGCGAGACTGTTGGAGACCACACACTCTAGCGCGGTCTCGTGTAGTGTGTAACCACTGATGGTCTTCTTCAGGTTCTTGGTGAAGGTATAAGTCGGGTCTGGTTCCTCGACTTGGAGGAACGCAGTGCAGGTGATTCCACCAACTTCAATCGTGATTTTACCCGTGTCTTCTACCTTGGGTGCCGTGATGATCAGCTTGTATGAATCTTGCTCGTTCGTCATCTTATATTTGGAGCCAGGAAAGAGTTCCTGATTCGGGAAAACAATTTGGTTGGTAGATTTCAGTGACGCAGAACGCAAAAGTAAAGTAGAACATTTTAGTATTATCGTATCAAAAAATCACGTAGTTGTCGTATACAAAACAAATTTTGGACGATATTCCAGTGGCGGAAAATCATTATATAATTAATTTTATACAAATAGAACTAATGGTGATCGTTATTCGGAAAATTTGGTATTTTGACTTGGAGAATAGTACTTACATCCTTACGGAAGAACCACTTCGGCTTGGCATTTGGCTTGGAGAAGATAGCTTCGAATACAACCTTCTTATCCTTGCCTTCCTTCGCGAATTGATCTACGAGGGGCTTCAAGAATGACTCTTGTTTCTGGAAAAAACCCCGAGACCCATTAACATAGTTTCTACAACAATAGTTCAAACGGTGCAGTTACAAAAAAACGGTGCTCATCATACACATTCAAGTGCTGACCAGAAATAAATAATCGGACGCACATCTCCTCCTAACGGTCACTCAAATGGCACAGTAACTCAAATGCAAGAAAAGTCAATAAAACATTTGAAACCATTTTCCGTTACTGAGGCGTTAGATTCTTCAGCCATTCTTTCATCGTCACCCACATGATTTTAAAAATCCATGCTAATGTACAAAATTTTGATTCCCATTTTAAGAATATGTGCTATGGTGAACGTTGAAGAGATTGATAAACCTGATATAGAAGAATAACTGTACAAAAATGATGAATTTTATAACTTATTTAGTGATTAAAAATCACTGTCGGTTAAAAACATTGGTAGAAAACAATTTGGAGTGAATGCATCATTTTTGGAAATACTATTATCCTAAAACATCGATAACTGTGCATATATCGAACATCCTGTGCATTGTGCTGCTAGAATATTGACGAAGGAGTGCGCAAGAGTTCGTCAGAAGAAGGTAGAAGTAGACACTCCCATAGTGGTGCTTTCTAAAGACTGGCTATAGTGTTCGACGTGTCTCCAGAGAAGTTCTTGAACTTTCCTTGCACAAATATTGACTTAGCAGATTTTTTCTTATTTTATATAAAATATCCCGATTGGTCATAAATCTTTTCTAGTTTCTTCGTTGGAAATAGAAACGATTTTAGAAAAGTACGATACTGTTGGTATTACCTATAGCAGTGCTTTATCTGATATTAATGCAAGGTATTCACAGGTCCTGGATCTAAACATAGTTGGTGACACATATTGTGCGCGACAGCTAGGTTCTGTGAAACAACAAGATGCATGTGTCGTCTACATCGACGGTGCTTCGGTGTCAAACCTCGTCTCTTTTGAACGAGTGCAGCACCGGCCAGTCGGGGATCAGTTCCGCCAGTGACGGTCTTCTATTATGGATTCTCTATAAAATATCCATCGTCCTTAGTAACTTACTTCAACATTTCTATTCTTCAACCTAAACTGACATGACACCATACACTGTACATCTATATTGGGAATATTGAATCCAAGATTTTGCTACAGGTTATTTCCTAGTTAAAAACCCACATAATCATTAACGATTAAAAATTAGGCCAATGTGTTAATTACACCTATGTTTTAAATTATATTACAAAGGAACGATTGTTCAACAATTGTGTAATTAACACATCAAATTATTGTAAAACCCAACATCTGCAAACACCGGATGCATCAGCTGTAATTAATAATGAAGTAAGTGAAGGTAAAGACATAAATTTTAATAGTAATGACGTGACAGAAGCTCCTCAATCCGACGTCAAAGATAAACCTGTAAATATAACGGACGACAATCCCACAGTTGTGACAATAACAAAATTCATTCCACTTACAAATCTCCATCAAGTACACGTTAAATCGTGAAGTGGTGATACAAAAACCTTGTGCAAGTTATTTTAAAATCAAGTTTATGCATTGTTTATTTAGATCGCTCTGATGCGACAGTCTTCAACCTTCAATTTAAAATTGGCTCTAGACTAAATTTAAAGTGACAACGAGTTTTATAAATACTTGATGCGTAAATGGCTCTATCGATGTGCCACATTCCAAAACAGATCAATAGACACATGTTGAAGACCGTAGCTTGGAGGATAATTTTAGTTTAGTAAATTTATCAATCATGTTTAATTCATTCATTTAAAAGAGCTTTTCCAGCCTTTTGAAATATTGTGTCCAGAAGTTTTATTGCTTTATTACTTATATCAGTTTTATTTAGTGTGTAGTGTGATGATGTATGCAAATGTGTATTTGTGTTAATATGTTTCTTTCAAAAACCTGGATAAGGCTCTATAAATTTTAAAGTCTTTATTTATTTGTCCTTTTTATCCAACCTTTACTTTAACAGCCTCCATCAATTTGGGCCAATCGGGTATCATTTCTTGTAGAGACATGCGTCTCTTTATATCAAATATACCCTATAATCATAATATTTAGTTACTAATCATGTACTGGCGAGGTGTCGATGATCAACAGCTGTGTTAGTGGAAGCATCATTACTGAAGTTGTGGTGTCGTGAGGTTTAAATGTTAGTATGAGAATTTTGGTCACTTCTCTCTTACTGTCCCAAACATGTTATTTATACCTGTCTCATTTAAAACCAATTAGCTCCAATTTGATTAATAGTCATACTAACTTTTCCGAAGAGTTTTCTGAACAACCAGCCCGCCATTATAATAAGTATTTAAATCATTCACGTACGTTCGAGTAACCATAAGCATTGATAATTTAGTAAACATCGATGATTTTTTTGACATCGTCAATTTTGATTAGAGACACCATAAAGTTTTGTTTACTATTTAAACTTTTTACTCACCGAAAGATAAAGAAGTATGAATTGTTAATGATGTTACGTTCTGAGTGCTGTATATTGAGACTGTAGACATGGGAAATGGAATGAACTATGAGAAAAAGTTCTAGAATACCGAGGACCTTAAACCAAGACCAGTTGGAAGAGTTCTTGCGTCTGTCAGCAGGGAATTTATAAATTTCAACACCTTCCGAGACGACGACAATGAAGCCATCTTCTTCAAAATATCCCGTCTCTAAACCCTGGGACCAAGAACGATGATGCATACGATGTTTAACAGAAAACACTACAGTGTTTATAATTAGGATGATTTTGGAACTAGCTACTGAAGCGGTTATATCGCCTGTCTACTCAATGAAGACTAAATAACTACATGTAGCTACAATACTATGGAAGTGTTGTGTAGTTCAATTTTACGACTACATTGAAACTATTATGATTGTCAAATAGTTCAATTAAATCCAAAAGTTGCGATGCACATGAACATCATTTCAAAAAGTCAAACGTCAAAATTTGATTGTATCGGAGTGTCAGTGATATTGTGATTTATTTACATTTGCTAATTATTAGTTTCGTATGCGGATTAGTAAATGTGGTATTTCCACATAAAAAATAGAATCGATAAAAAAGATTCTATAAAAATATTTAGTAAATAGAATTTCAAGACAACGGACTTGTAAGTTTTTATGGTGTTTCACAACTTTTGGAGTTAATATACATAATATTATAAACTGTGTACAAATAGGTAAAATTTGAAATATTTAGCGTCCTTCCTTCGAAGTCTGATGGAGCTGCTTAGACTGGTTCTTTGATTAGATTGTAGAAACCTAAGACGATGTAGAATTTTACTTCGTAAACTGATACATATACTTGATATGTAAACGCTGGTTTCAGACTTTTCATAGCATAGTATTAGTATGAATTACATTTTAATGTTAATGTCAGCTCCACAGCTCTTTAACATTTTAGTCCGAAGCATCATCATAAGTATTTAATTCTACTTTGTCTTAAATTTGAATGTCTCATTTATATGTATACTTTATTTAAATTTTATATCACCACTCAAATATACCACTGATTATTAATTCTTCTTCATCACATGAAGAATAAAAAGGAGAAGAATCCTCTTTCTTAAAACTAAACAAATAATTAATATTACTATATACATCGGTAACCAAAGATTTTACCTTTTCGACTTTCTTGAGCGCTGGCACTGGTTTCTCTACTTCCTTGAGGTCGCCCCAGTCTGGGTCGCCGTCGGGTTTGCCCCATTTGGCGTACTTCCTCTTCTTGAGCATAGCTCGGAAATCCATGCCACTAGAGTCTATAAACCAACATATCAATTTTATAAAGTCAGTCAAGTGCGAGTTAGGCTTGCGAATCGAAGGTTCCACAATGACAAAAAACTTTAGATTTTCCGATTTCTTCTTTTACTTGTACGAAAAGACATTGCTTCTTGCCAAATTTCTAGATTCTAGATCAACCAAGAGAACCCTGCAGGTTTTGACTATATTGTCTTGATAGACGGACAGAAGAATAACAAAATGATCTTATAATGGTTCCGGTTTTCCTTTTGAGGTACAGAAGTCTACCAATTAACAGTATATTATAGGTATATATATATATATATATATATCCATAATCATTTTTGTAATTTAGATATCTCAAACATTTAAAATAAGAGTGTTACATCCTTTCGGTGCGAATACATATCTGCAACCTTTTTGCATTGACTACCATACAGCTACATTCACCCTTTCATCAATCATCAAGTATCAGCTCTTTCAAGTTTTTTTTTCTTTTATTCCGGAGGTGGCAAATAAGCGTACGGCCCGCGTGATGGTAAGGTAAGTATGTAGCCAATAGACGCTCGTAGCACCAGGAGATCCCACGCGTGTTGCCGACCCTTTAAGTCTTAAAGTTATCTTATTCATTTTGAATTCTTTGAACATACCTGAGACATACAGCTGCATCTCAGCAGAGTCCTCTCCATGGATATTGCTGACCACAATCTTGTATTTCCCCTCATCGTTGGGCTTCACCTTCCTCATGCACAGCGTGATGAGACCAGTCTCGTCAGTGATGAACTTGAACCTGCCGCCCTCGATGAGCTCTGTCACTCCCTTGTAGAACTTGAAGGTTGGCGCGGGGTTGCCCTCCACTTGCACCGTGAGGTACCCGGTTTGGTCTGTGGTCAAAGTCAGTTTATTGAAGACATGATGTTTGGGACTTATTGCTTACAAAATATTAATATTAAAATTGAGTTTCAATATTTCAAGTAATATTTAGTTGGAATACTGGATCCAAAATACCATTTAGGTCGTTTGATGTGACACATCTATAATCTATGATTCATTAGAGCGTATAATCTTGGTTAATGGGTCAATCAACTTTTTTCTGTTGCTATGGTGAATTCCTATATAGACCATCTCCTGACAATACCAGTAATATAAATTATCAACACTTTTCTAAGAAGTATGATCACTATTGTCCCCTGGGTCACGGGTCAGAATAACAACAAGAAGAAATTTGATCACCCCAAATAATAAGCTTATGGTTTGAATGGATCTTAACGTTAAATAAACGAAAAATGCCAACTGGCAGAAACATGAATTGGGAAGGAATTGTTGATTTTAGATATTCTAATCTTACTATAGAACTTTCAACAATATCAATACAAAATTCGACGCACAAAGCATAAGGAAAAATTCGAAAGGTTACCTGGACGTTAGGGTGGCGGAAAGGTTAACGCGCTGAACTGGCAATCCAGAGGTACCGGGTTCGATTCCCGGTCTCTTCCACTAGGTTGCGCATTTAAATTTTTCTTTGAATAATTATTATTCTAAGCTTCGAGCTTCGATCTTTGTATCAATGGTTTACTATAGAAATTGTCGTGTGTACCCACATTTAAAAAATGAGACATGTTTCATAATCATAAAGGAAGGTGGGTTAAAATGGCCTATATGACCAATAAGGACAAGCGATATGTCACTGGATAGCTTATTCTAAGTTCTAAAACGTTTACTATGGCAGGAATTAAATAAAGTTATCGCTGCATAAAAGAAGTTTAAGTTGAAACGTTATTATGTAGAGTTTTTCGATACTAAGTTACTGTTTCGCTTTCTCATTAACTTTTTTTACACAGGAATTAGAGATTTTCCGCTATATAAAAAGTTGCAGAATATGAAAAAACATTTCTAATGATATATATAGGTATGGCTTATCGTTATTGGTCCCTAGGCCAGGGTCCATACAAATCTGCCCATCCTCCTTTAATATCAATACCTTCAACAGCAGAGTAGCTCTCTTGTACGTCCACAATGACCGGTGGCCCCTCATTTCCTCTGGGCTGCAGCGGCACTGAAGGCTTGTTGATGAGGTCTTCCAACTCCTGGATGGAAGGTCGCCTCGTGTCGGCAGACTTTCGCCGCTATACCATCAATCAATGTCAGTCACCTTCTTTGGTTATCGGTTAACATGGGTGAGATTTGACAATTATGTTAAGTAGTTACTTCTTTTATAAAGGTCGTTGAATTCGACACAAAACTTCGGGCAAACAGTTTTGACAATCATCTGCATGTCTTTAAAGTAGGTAATAGGTTACGATAATTTAATAGACTAAATATTTGGCAGAAATTAACAACCTTGAGAAAAGAAATGGTAAAGCAAATATTAGGTACAATAAATCAGTCGGATATACCTATCTACCTTAAGTATATTGGAATGTTTATTTAATTACAATTGAAGTTAAGGAAACAGGTTAAAGATCATCGAAGTGTTGTTCCATAAAAAAAAACATAATGTACCTAAATGTTGAACAAATACGCAAATATTTCGTAAAGTTATATATTTTTTAATCACCTATGCATTAAGTTATACATACCTACTTACCCGAGTATGTTATATTTGCCTTACTTCTGCAGATTATGCATATTGAACTGAATCATGTTGTAATGTACTTATATCCGTTTTTACTTCGTAAATAAACTTATAATATTTCACATAAAAGTAATTTTCAAAACTAAGATGTTAGGAGATCTTAATTTTATTCTTTGATAAACAACAAAACTGCAACGTCTTCAAGCCCATCATCATCATCATCATCATCATCATCATCATCATAGTCAATTTCTTAAAAGGTTAAAATTTGTGGTGTGTTCCAAAGATGCATTATGCTGGTAGCTGAGAGTGTATCATCCATCCCAGTTTAATGCTTAATAATTTATTCATTTAGACATTATTGTTATTACCATTCCATAGCAACTCGAGTAGAATAGTAACCAGGGCAGGGCGTCTAATAAATTTACCCACTTGAAAAATGATATTTGAAACTGAACACGATACATTTGTCAGTGTTATGACAGGTGCACCGCGTCCAAGCCATGAACACTGGATTTCCTGACAAATGCGCCACAACTGCGGACAGTAATAGTTTAACGAACAGGGAACTAATGCTGAATGGATACGAAGGTCTGTCTATGCATCACTGGAAAATGAACGATTCTCAAGAGCGTTGATTGCCGTGACAACCATGACCATTGATGGCATTTAAAGTGCCCAACACTTGGACGAGAGGCATTTCAGATGCGTTTACACTTTATAATCAAATTTATACGGTTTTTCCTTGGTATGTCGTCAATGAAGATACGATGGTTGTAACGGCGGTTCAAACGTTCATGAGAATCACCCAAAATGCTCATGATTGGAGTTCAGATGTACTGTGGCAAAATTTTACACGAAGGGTAATAGAGTCGCGTAGGTAATTCTATGAATAAATAAATAATTTCTTATATTCTTCATAATTAGGTATCTTGCGAGTAAGTATTTTTATTATTACCTTAAATTATTTACAATACAAATCGCAAAAATAACAACGTATTTTTTACGTAAAATCGCTGTTTTTTGGTTTAGGAGGAACACCTACCAAATAAATATAGTTTCCAATACAACTAAAAGTTAATGGTGATATTTCGATTAATTTGTGAAATTACTTATTTGGGTAACAAAACTTAACATTTGACGAGCATGCTCCTGAAATCGTTCTGCTAAAAATATAGGTACTTACATTTTATGAGTTATAGTCATTAAGTTTGAGTTAAGGTAAATAAATAATTTATTAAATTCATTCAACCCTAAAGTAATTAAAATGTAACGATCCATTTCCCTCCTGTTAGATATGGGACAAAGGCTAGGAGGGTGATGATGATTGTCATATGAGTTAAGGTAAATAAATAATGTATTCATTCAACCTTAAAGTAATTAAAATATAACGATCCATTTCCCTCCTGTCTGATATTTGCCACCATTCCAACCCCTACTCATGACAGTCAATGCAGAGTCACTTAAATACGTGAAAATCAATCGGAAAACACCTGTGATATTCACTAGCAATAAGCATAAATCTCGCTGAATTTGTGTGACGGATCCATGTTAATTGACTTAAATCTACAGTATAAATTATACGCCTAGAAATAACAGTGTTTCGTAGAAGTTTCGTGATAAAATTATATTATCGGTAATGAGATCCTGTAAAACGACTTCAATTATTAACGAGATTCTTTTCGAGTCTTTTTTATATATTCATATAATGAAATGACGCAAACCGTGACAGATGACACTACCTTAATTCTGTCAGAACGAGATTATCTTGTAAATAATTTGTTGTTGTTACAAACGTCAGCAAAAATAAGATCTCGAGCTATTTTTGCCGCTCCATTTGGTACCCATGTATTATCTTAGTATCATCTGATATCTCTCTCGACGATTAACAATCTCAACAAATGGGAGTCTTCAGTCATAAAGACTAGACAGTGACAGCCTGTTGCGTACAACAGATTTAAAATAGCTCATAAATCCAGACCACTAGCAAAATATCACAAGTGCCAGTCTCTTACGGAGACATTCCATCTGGTTCCAATTGAAATTACAGATTAAAAATAAATGTATGAAAAACATATCTTAAGATCAGACATTACGTCCAAGAGGATAAAACAGTTGGAAAGCTTTTAGAATTAAATAATGAGCGTTCGTGGGTCATAGATAAGATTAATGAAAATGTTTTTGCTATAGACTGTTAATAAAACAGCTGAAGATGCTGTTGATAATGATAATATATGTAAAACATCAAAGATGACATTACTCTGGGGAATGTAATGTATTTTAATTATTTTTAATTCTTCAACAACCTGGATACTCGCGGGCTTTTGGCCAAACGGGTATACGGCATGTTTGATGTAGCGCAGGATTCTACTGATTATAATTATTAATACACTTTTGCTTCTCGGTAGAAGGTGGTAGATATGACATGGGGGATATCCATCGTCCTCTTTTGTTTCTAAACCTCGTACATGATTGAGGTCCTTATTCCTTTTAATTTTTTTTTATATTATGACAAATATATTGTTAATGTCAACTAACTTTTTAAAGTGAATGAGCCCTAGAAAGTGTTATTTCATGCCTTCATTGCTTGCAGTCTAAAATTTGTAAAAAAAAATCGATTTCTGCGTGAATTTTGTCAATTCAAGTAGTTTTTGAAACAAAATTTATTAATGAAAAATTCAAACTGTAGGTTTCAAATATACCTAGGTATACCAATAAATCGCAGTAGAACATGGGTTTTAAGTAGTATCATCGATATTATGTTATGAATCATGTTTGATCATAGCGAAAAAATAAATGTCTAACTGAATCATGGAATTCTATAGTTGTATCTATAATTATCACAAAAATTCCCGAACTACTTTCCATCTATGATTTTCCTTCCTTCGGTCTAATTGACAGTTTATAAGATTTATACTAATTTAAAGAAATTGTTCGCTCTGTTCGGATATTCCTCTCTCAGGATATAGGTATTCAGGAAACTTCATCCGTATAAAAATTATGTAGATTTATTTATTCTATTAATAAATATTCGACGGTATAACTTGAGCTATTGCCATTTCCAAACCAAGTTAAGTTTCACTTTTTACAGTTTCGTTTTCCATTTTCTTTTAAAATATTTTGGCTACAAAACTTAAAGCTCATTTCAAAATATATTTGCTTATACTAAAATAATAACTTAAAAACTATAGACATTATATAACACTTCGATGACCTTTAATTATTCACATTTTCCAGGGAAAATTATAACTAGGAAAATATGTCTAGGTACTTACCGAGTCTGCTTTTGGCGGCGCTAGCTTCTTGGCTACCGCTGCCATGTTAGTAACAAATAAACACAACTATGCCACAATACAACTAAAAATGTAAACCATAAATGTGAAAAGTTTCAATAAATCACAGCTAAATAATATCACAGTTCCATCATTCGCACGTTTTCACTAAAAACTTAAGAGCCTCTTCCGAATTTTCCGGTTACACCTTATTCCATCCATTGCTAATTAAATGCGTTGTTATTTTTTAATTTTTTTTTCTTTTTTTTTTAAGTGTTACACCCTATTTTTATTTTATTTATATTTAAATTAACTCGTTTCTGGATTCGAATGGGGACAGTTCGTTGGTATCGATCTAAAAATGGGCGCGAATGTCAAAAGACTGAAGTTAGGGTCGCGCGGGCTAGCCAAGGGGTCGACGGCGGCGGGGAGGGCGCGGGGACTTCTATTTGTGCATCTGCACAAATCAACAGACCAATTCAATTAATTATCAGATTAAGGTGAGCTATCCGTGTAGCGTGCTCTTGGTTGTCGGTGCTAATTTATGTGAGAAGTTGTCGCCGCAGTTTTAGACGCGTTTGGACCGTCGAATAGGAAGTCGGAGTCAGCTGTACCGGTCTGTCATCGCGTTATCCTGCGACGCCGGAGTCGATTCGCGATTTTCGTAGACGAGTCGAATCGAAACTAATTCGGGTCTTGGCTGAGTTATCGGGTCATATAGACGATAAGCGCTATTGACTTCAAGACCGATTGTAGTAGTCACGATGATAGGTGTTGTGGGAAGACTGCGTCTCGATCTATTACCGCGATTGAAGGGTTGCGCAAAGCGGATTGATTGGCAGGGTATAAATATTCGTCAAACGATTGTCATCGCGGCGGCGCGCGCGCACGCCCGCCATTCTGATCGAGCCGACGAATTTGGAGTTCATTCAATATTGTGCCTAAAAGCTTGATTTGTCACACTTCTTTCTTGAATTAGTTGTTCCTGAGTAGAACCTAATCACATACTTTTTCCCGCCATTCTCGCCGAGCCTACGAATTTAGATTTGATTAAATATTGCCCCTACAAACCGGAACACTTCGTTCTTTCATAAATAGTAATTTTCAAAAAAGCTCTCAGTACCTTAAGTTTAATGACATCCCTTTACTGTGTATATTAGACCATATTTTCTTTTAACATCACATGACCTCTTGCAATTTTATTTTAATTTTTATTTGAATTTGATGTGCCTTTTGGCATAAGAACTCTGGAGCAGTCGCTGTTGATATAGTTCAACTACTAGTTCTATCTGGAATAGTTCCAAAGATAGATGAGTGAGATTTACCTTTTGTAAGAAGTGAGATATCCCCGATATCAGGGTTGAGAGAACTTGATTGTATTAGCACTTCTGTTGACGAATAAAGTTTTTTCCCAGTCATTAAAATTACTTTTATGTTCTCTAGGAATATCTGCATTTGACGTCATACATGCTCTTGAACCAAAAGTATGAAGAATCCCAGCGACCGACACTCCACCTAATCAATGAACTCATCGCCCCACTAAATTAATATCAATCAAACAGTCCGAAATTCCCAGAATGCTTTAACCCCAACACCTGCTGAGAGCAAGATTAATGAGGAATCAATAGCCAATGGCGGCTGAGGCTTGCCAACGGCCCACATGGGCAGCAGCGCCCGCGCCGCGCGGCCGACCCACGCGCGGTCACGCATCGAGGTATTCCTGCCACTTCCTACCTATTGTCAATCACTCTTCTTTGTTACTGTTGTCTAAATTTAACTAGAAATGTAATTTTAGCGCCCAATTAATCCTGCTTTTTCCGAATGTCTTTTATTGAGCTTTCCATTTTGTTTGATAAACCTATTCTCTGAAATATCTCTACACTTGAGCTGTTTGAGATATTTATTACACCTTTCAATAACAACATTTTCATCAGCATTCTATTCTTGTGTTCAATTTTAGTTACATCAACTGACCACCTGCGGGCCTATGATGGTTGCGTTTATCACGTGATAAATAAGTGACAAAGCATCTGTCCCTTGCACTCGCAATTGGTCAAAACGTGACGGATGCTTTGACACTTATTTATCACGTGATAAACGCAACCATCATAGGCCTACTGCTATCAATATAATTTAAATCATCTTAATTTGATTCGTGAAAAAAAAAGATATTGCTAGTTTACATATATGTAATGTTTTCTTTGGGTCGTTTATTATTTATTATGACATTTACCAGTATTGAAATATACTCCTCGTTGAATAGATATTTGGCAATTTTTTAAAATAAAATTATGAGTTTCATTGATATCTCTCTTTTTCTTTTAATTTTAATAATTTATTACATTTTAGCTTCATGTGCCATAGATATCTCTATCTCTACATTTCAGTTTCAATAGTTAACCGTGTCAAGATTTTGATCCTAGCATCATTCATTGTTTATTTAAATAATTGGCTCAATAACAGTCTATTAGATATCTCATTAAATTTATAACCTGATGGTTTTATTACTATTTCCAACGTTAACGCGACATTAGTATGCCTTTACTGTTTGATTAGATTGATTTACTATGCTTATTAGTCGTAAAATTTGTTGGGCACGAGCCGATTTATTTTTCTCTTTCTAATCAGAATCAACAATCAATAAACATATTTTGTAGAAAAGCTATATTATGTAATGTACCGTTACAATGGAAGCAAAAATCAAAGCATCATACAAATTTATTATTTGAGCGAGTATTGACCAATTCTTAAAAGCAATCAACATTATTTTGATAACAATTTTGTAATAATCCTATTGCAAGTCAACCGAAAATGCCACAATTCATAAGGAAGTCGTCAATATTGGGGACAGAGTAATATGACGGTTAAAACGCACAAACAATCACCCTTTCCTATTCATATCACAACTTAAAACTTATACGCATGCTAGCAGCGCGCAATGTTCTGTATTTTACCGATAAATTTTGCTGTCATCGTCAGCAAACTCGATTGCTTTCGACGTGTTATTGATTGAATTATTAATTCGACAGGGCGTGTCAGCTGATTTGGAAGCCATAAATCTTCTTAACAACACTGTATATGCTCATTACTCATGAGAGCTGGCAGCCTCGAGCAGCTAGGGGTGAGAACGTCTCAAGAACGAGCTCTTGGCCTAATCCCGGTTCATATTTAGAAGAATAGCGATCAATCATAAGTGCTATCTGGCTTCGGCTGCTTCATTACGGCGCTGGCGTCATCGACAACAGGTGCGTTTCTGAATTATGTTCCACCATTATTGCTTTTGCTGAGAGGTTGCATGCTTTGGCTGATGTTCTAAGCATGTGCTATATTTGGGACATTTTTGTGGTTTTTTTCAAACGCGCATCGTGCTTTCTCTGTGATCTTCTTATTTTATTTTAGCGTTCAACTTGATCACATTTTCATTAAGGACGCAAGTTTTACGTTACCTCACTTCTTACTTTTTAATTATTATTTTTTTCAAAGCAACCTACATCGCCCTATTTTACTATATGGGTACTTACATATAATATAACGCATTATTATATTAACATTTATAAGTCTCTTATGCGATTTTTAATTGGCACCTGCACCAAGAGTTAAAATTTATGGTTCAGCAGTGCTCGCATTTAGGTGAGTCATCCATTAGAATTATTGTTATTCAGGTGACATATTTGTGCAGTTATATGCTGCATTTACGTCATTAGACTACAAGATTTGGCTCAGCACTGATCCATTGGTTTATAATTATAGATATCTTTGTTTAGCTTCCGTTTCTATATTTGGAAGCACTTTGGTAATACGTTACAGCATAATAAATTGCATTCTTAGATCGGAATGTCTTTCCGTTACAAGATGACGGCATATCGTAAGGTAAGGTATTTAGGACCCATGGGTTCATTTGGTATAATACAAATTAAAGATTTAATATAATTGTATTCCCATCGCAATACTTAGTTGGAACCAATGTCTTATATGTGAAAATATGCATGTTCCTAATTTTCAAATTGTAAAAATAATTTGCTTACTACTAAATAACACCTTGGGTTCCAAATAACCTCACTTGACGGTATTTTGATGTGATTTTTAGAAAAGACGTCGCTATAGCTCTGGCTCTCATCCTTTTCAATACTCGGTATTGCAAAGGTCAAATCCTTGTACAATTTCGGAACTACATTGTCAGATGTTTTGTGGCATATAGGAAGTTAGTGTCTCATAAGGAACACATTATTTTGTGGATATCAAAGCCAAACGTGCATCTTCCTGGTGTTTCAGCAATTTATGTGATTTCAATACATAAACATGCGCCGGGTTACTGTTCGCCATTCATTTAGAGAATCTTGCAAAATTTTAGTTAGGTACTGTCATGCTTTAGGTGTTATTCATGCTTGGATTATTGTTATTTTCTTTAATTGCTGTTGGGTTATATTTACAAGACGTTAAAGTGACAAAGTTAGGCAATATTTAATTATTTACACCGATTTAACAGGAGCTCTGGTCTAATCTAACATATAATACGAATCGGAATGTAAAATATTCGGTAGCCAAACACCTGAAGATTCACTTCGTCCACATTACCATTTCGCCCATATTACCAACTCCTCTACATACCAAACTCGAGTGGATGAGATAAGGAGTATATATTTTTGAATTGTTATGTGGACGATTTGGGATAATGGACGAGATTTAATGAGGATAACGTGGGAATGTGGACAAGATCACCTTCTCATCTTATAAACATTTGGGATTGGTATAATTGGCATGTGAAGGTGTTCAGATTGTAGATAAAATGGGAATGTAAACGAAGTGAACTTGAACGCCAAACGCAAGGCACGAAAACCTTGCATTTGGCTCTCACAACCCCGACTGATCGAAAATTAATCACTTTAAAAAATCTATGTTAGCCACGTTTCTAGAAGTTTCCTCTATGACATATATCTAAACATATATTTCCACACACTGTATACCTCTTCCGAAAGTTCGCCCGGCCTGGCACGTTTCTTTTCGAAAAAAAATTAAAGTTTAGTAAAACATTCTCTGTTAATTTGTGCATAAACTATAACAGAATAGAAGTAGGTAAAATGTCAGTGTTTGTGTAAGATGAGTTTTAAATTGTATGATCAATATGAGCATATCATAATGTACGTGAGTGGGTGTGGTTTAATATGGTAGTGTCGAATTAAAATGTTGTTTTTATTAATGTTATGTTGTAAAGTGTAGTGCAAACGTAACAGTGGTATGTGTGTGTGTGTGTAATAAAATCTCTTTGTGTGACAGTTAGCTGAAACTGATAAAGTTGTTTGTTAATGTTAAACGCTTGGAAACGTCAATTAGGTAAATCTAAAGCCATTCTAAAAGTAACTACGAAGCTTTGTTAATAAGAGAACCAGATTTTCAATTTTTTTTCAAAGTATTGGTTCCATTGGAGTCCGTTTGTTACGTTTCGTATACGTAGAGCTAGGTGAAGCAGGCCGAGTTTTGACCAATCATACTGCGCCGTTTCGGGCAGTATGATTGGTTAAAAACACTCCACTTCGCCCAGTTCCTCGTGCGTCAGTAAAACCGCACGCAAGAACTAATCCAAGGCCATTTTGTATAGTTTATAATATACTAATTATTATAACAGTTCTCTTATGAACAGGTAAGTAAAACAAGTGCTCCAGCGATTAGTCCTATTTTCCGCTGGTCGGCGAAGCGGTCTAATTCAACTAAATTTACTAAATCTATAGAAGGGGGAGAGACTCAACTGGACATAGAGAAGTTAGGGCCAAAATAGAAAGGTAATGGAGAAGGGGGGGGCTTTGCGTTCAGTAGCAAGTTTAAGGAAAATGTACAGGATCATTCGATTCCAGTGTCAAATTTGTACTGATTGACGATATTGAAGTTTGTGCTATTCGTTACTGTAATGTTCTTTTAATGCCTCCTAAGGCAACGCTTAAAGTCGTCCGTAAGTCACGTGAGAAAAGAAAAAAATAAACAAAATTCCTTTGCAAAAGCGAGCAACGTCCACCTAAAATGGACCAGACCCAGTCAATCTCACCTTTTTGTCGTCTAAAACTTCGCCTGGACGTAATTTGTTGACCTGTTGTTAAAAAATATTGATGATAACCCCGTTTTGACATAGTAAAATCCTATCTGTCTCTGCTGCCGAACCTGATGCCCTATAGCCTCTCTTTAGTAATTATTTGGTGCATCCTTACCAGCAAGTGCATAGTTATTACGTTTGGTTAATTCTCCTGTTAGTCCGCGACAAGAGTACGAAGTACCCTCCGGTTAATGCCTATCCAGTCCCTGTTTAATTTCCTTTTAACAATTAATTTTGTGTGCGATACGTGCTGACAAGCTGTGCAGTTTATCTGTGTGCGGACACAAGTGTGTGCAATAATATAGCGTGTGCTCTGGACGAGAAAACGTTTTTTATCAGTGTCCTGGATAACCACACGTATGTAATTACTTTAAAACATTAGTGAAATCTCACTGTTATAATATTGAAAATGAGAGTAGACTGTACCCATCGAACGAACGCCGTTCCTGACGCAACCGTACGGGAAACCGTCATTTACAATATTATATATAATGTGTTATTATACTAAAATGTGTTAATTCGTCGTCCTTGTGGAGATAATGCGGTGATCCAGAACCCTTGAGTCACGTGAATTTAACCGCGTCGAACGCAAACGCAATACAAATATTAACTATAATTACGGCATTTAACGGACAGCATTCACGTATAATATTCGCATTTTTAATTTTACCTTCTTCTCTTCGACCACCTCACCAGGTCTTAGTTTTCTATTTTCCTGTGGATTATTTTTTTCACGGTCTTAATATCGCAACACTTGAACCTATATAATCGATCAGGCTTTGGGTCTGAACTAGTCTAGACAAGCAGGGAGAGCAGGGGACTAAATAGTTTGAAAACTTACTCTAAAGCTCATGAGGTAGGTACTTCGAGAAGCTTCTTCCTGATAAAGCAGATTGTAGCAGAGGTTCGGGGGGTGTTAAGATGGGTTCGGCTTAAGAGAGGGGTCTACACTACTAGGGGACTAAGTCTTAACTTACACTAAACTACATCAGACGGCACAATTTTATGAATATCTAAATAATAATCTATTCTATATTCATACCTTATTTTGGTGACACTTGAGATCGAAACATAAGTGTATAGTAAACAGATTGAATATAATAAATAGTGGGATGGGAGTGAGATGTTTACGTACCTCGTCGCTGATGATTAGAGAAGGCCTCCTACCCATCTCCTCCGGAGGAGGGATGAGGGAGCCCCTCCTGCTGCCAGGAGCACCAGGAGCCAATGATGGTTTTCTGGGCATGTCGGGCCTGGGCGATTTTTCGCGGATCACCTCAATCTTAGGTGCAGCGGGCTTCTCCTCAGGCGCTTTGATTTCTGGCACCACAGGCTGTTTGAAAAACGTAACATTATAGACTTGTTTTGCATTTCGCAATACTCGTAAATATGTATTAAGCTTTTCGGTAGAATAGGCTAAAGATTACAGGGACTTGGTTTTTAAAAACTGGACTTCTTAAAGTTTCCCTATTTCACGACATTCTTATTGTAAGAAGATTCAAAATTTGATGTTGTTGCCGTTTATTATGTTACTGTCGCATGGGACTGAATTAATTTATTTACCTTTGTGTCCTTTTCTGGCTTATCCTTAGTAGTCTTAGTGAAGGTCGGTTTCTCGAATTTCTCCAGCTCTGGCCTATCATAGTCCGCGATCTCTGGAAGGTCTTCCGCTTTCTTCTTCACGCTCGTGACTTTGGCCTTCTTAGCTTCTTCCTCGACCTTCTCTTCTTTAACTGCCAGTTTCTGTAAATCGAACAGTTTTTAGTATTCCTGTCCTTTTATAGCTTGTCTATTCGTTATTATTTCAATCACTGTTTTTGTCTGACGTTTTTTTTTCATCTTCTTCATACTCGTCATCCAATACTTTTTATATACATTCAAAAATATCTTTTAATCTTAGTTTAGTTTTTTAGTAACCCATAAATTTGTTGTTTTTTTAAATTTAATTTTGATCCATTTTACAGTTTTATTATATTTTGATATCGCAATTCTTCACTCGGTTCTCGGTGTAATAAGTATTCATTTGTCTTTGCTATTTTTCTCTGATACATAAAACAACATTGAAGTTTATTTACAATGCTATGCAGATGACTTGTTGTAAGAGCATTGAAAATAAAGTATATTCATCGAAAAAATAACGAATTCGACAAAGCTATATAATGTCGACAAGGACCGTTAAAATTATAACACATACTTAGTGATTTCATTACAGTCCCTAATTAAAGAAGACTTTTATGAAGAAGAAGTACTTACTTACCTTATAACGGCAACAACAATATGCTTAGGTAAACATATATTTAAGACATAAAACGATCTTAAATATACAGAAAATAACAAAAAGTGTGAACTATTAGTAAGCAAAGCAAAAGCGGGAAATGTTATTGAACATACATAAAGAACAAATCGGCAGAACACGTAGTTAAGCCTAGTAATACATCGCTGAGGTAATGTTATACTAAAATAAGGAATATACTTCATCTAACTAGCGTACACTTGTGCCCATGCAGGATTCCTGAAAATGTGTAAAGAACAAAATGTCGAACCATTCCACCTACGTGTGCTGTGCAGTTCTATTGATGACTACGTTTAATTTTTAAACAGTACCTTTTCACTAAGGCAAATACCAGTTTCGAAGCAACTAAAGCTGTTCTAAATTAAAAGTAATCATCAGTACAATAAAAGTGTGCAACATTTGTATTCTACATCATTCAACTGGTGCAGTGCTAAAACAGTGCTATCCGAAACGCAAATTTGGTGCAATGTGCATATGCCGATTGTGCCAATGTGTACCTCTTCAGGTGTTTGAGGCCTGCCGCTAAAAGCTTGTGGGATTCCTAACGTGGCTGGTTTTTCCTCTTCTGCCTCAGCCTACAGATTAAAATCCATTAATGGCGACCATACGAAAATATTTAACTCAATGATAATGAGGTTATTTGAGCTAGGAACACCTGTGATATAATGTGTATGGGATTGTGTATGTGTGTGACGTGGATGAGAGTGAGTGTACCTGGGGAGACCACGGCCTTCGCCGCGCTACAGGTATTTCTGGAGTGTGGAGTATTGGAATGTATGTGTCCTCTATCTCTGGTGTTTGCTCAGCCTGATTGTCAAAGTTTAAATAATTGTATTGTGTGTTTATAACGTGTTTCTCACAGGAACGGTCCTGTGACAGATGCCATTTGGTATTTCGATTATGGATAAGATTTGCCGGTGCAGACTAATTGACAAATAATGTTGTTTTTCTTTTCATTTAGTTTATGCTCCATTTTGCACATTTTGACATTAAAAAAAAACTACGTACGATAATAAAATTAATCTATTAAAAGTAAATTTAATACAGATTTGTATTTCTTAAACATTGTTGATTGCTCAGTTATAAATACAATTTTAAGTACATGTGTAACAAGACCGTTGCTATGTTTTTTTCAATAACAATTGTTACAGTGAAATTAATAGTCAAATGGAAATGTCTCGTGGTATACCTGTGGTATTTCTGGAATCGAATCCCATGAGAACGGTAGGGTCTTTTTCGGTTCCGGCTCCGGTGTTGATAGTTTAGGTATCTAAGAGATTAGAATATAATTACGAAATTGTCTTAAATATGCCAATTATTTCCTGTGCGTAGTGCGTTCATTATATCAGTGCTACAAGAAGTGTGTAGAGTAAGAATAAAGTAGATAATAGACTGTGTAGTAATAAAAATATTAATAACGTAAATTATTGTGGATTTAATGTGATGAAATTTAACTACGAATTTAATAGTTTAAATGTGCACGGATAGTCAGTGTAAAGTGTTTCAAAATTTGGTGTAGATATTTAACTACTGAGGTTGTTTAAATATGGTAGTGTATTAAAAAGTGTTCACACCAGGGATACCTCTGGTCTTGATTTTCTCCAAGGATAAGGATTGTCAACGACAGTGTCGGGTGTAATAACTATGATTGGATCATCGTCTCGTCCCTAGCAAAATGTAACGGTTTATTATTGAAATTATCATAATATACAAGAATTATGAAATGTATAATACCTTGAACATTTTGAATTCAGCCGGTTCCGCCCACCCGTCTTCGGTAACCTCAATTTCCTAAAGAATGCCAATTCGGTTAAGAATTTGGGATAGATATATACAGCCAATTATAATAGCCAATTCATGTATATTTTTTATAGCCAATTCAAATAAAAAAAAAATCTGATGAAAAAAATCTTATAAGCCCTTTACCTCATCCATAAGGCTGCTTGCACGTCGCCAAGGGAATTTACGTTCAGTGCCTTCGTCCGAACTTTCAACTTGAATTTCTGGTGTTTCTTTTTTATCATCCACAACCTTATCTGCTTTCTCCTGTTTAAAACCCTTAAAGTTACTCTCCGATATTTCGAATATATCACATTTGTTTGTTTTTAGGTTTGTGTTAGTGTAAGTGCATTTGTGTAAAAAGTGGACGTGCGTTAAGAGTGTAATAGTTATTCTGATTGACCCTGCTCTTTTTACGTGAGATCAAGTATACTAATGTAATGCTCCATTAGGCCAGTAAAATCGTAATATACCTCAGTTTTGCTTGGACGACGCCAAGGATATACTGAGTCAGCTGGTTGCTCCATGCCTATTCTACGCTTTGGTTCCGGTTTTTCTTTAGGTTCCTAATGAAAATTGTAAATAGTCTAAGTATTTAAAGGTACAAGTTTACGATACGTAGTAATTTCGATAACATTAGTCAATATTGGTCTCAGGTAATTAATTAAACTTGTATTACCTCATCTATTTTAGCTGGAGTCGACACCGACCGATCAAGCGAAGATTTTCTCTTGCTATCAAATACTTTAGCATCGTCTGTTTTGTCCTCCGTTTCCTGTTTAGAATTTAATTTAATAAAACTTATCGAAAACCTTAAATATATAAGAAATATCTACGAATATTAATTTAACTACCTCAGTTTTGCTTGGTCTTCGCCAAGGATATGAGGGTTCTGAAGATCCTTTGCGATCGGTAGGACGGTCAATAGATGACTTCCTCTTGATCTCCGTATTTTCTGTAACCTTCTCGTTGACTCCTTCGGTTACTTCAGTATTGCTAGAACGTCGACTAGTCTGTTTAACTTCAGTCGGACGCTCAAAACTGCCTGTGCGTTTTGGCTCCGCTTTTTCAATAGGCTCCTAACCGGTAATAAAATGAGTGTTTAAGTGTTATGTGTCTCAATGTGTGTGAATGTTTATATGCGTACTATGTGTTGGTGGATGTATACCTGTGTCTCTGTTTTCGTTGGTCGCCATGGATTTACTTTTTCTGAAGGCTTATCGACAGTACCTGTTGTTACCTTTTCTTCAACCGTCTGTTTTTTGTCATCCTATTTACAAAAACACATAAATAAATCTATTGCACACGTGTCAACTAAATTGTGCCCTGAAATTCTTACCGTGGTAAAAATAAGTGTAGCATTGTGGTTGTAGAAGTTATTCACAAATTGTTATTTACGGAATTCAAACAAAATGATAAAATTATTTACTTTTAATTAAACAAGATTGATTTTCTTAAAAGAAATTTTATTTACAAGACAGAGAGAGAAGAAACAGATGGGCGTCGTTTTGATCCTCTGTTGATAGAAAGAGATAGATAATGTCGTGCATGTATTAGGTAGCGGACTTACCTTAAGTTTAACCTGTTCTATTTGAGCGGTTTCCGGTTCCTTTATGCTGGGCTAAAAAGTTAATAGGATAACGAATAAGCATCATTTGGGTTTCAATGCAACATTCTCGACTTGGATTGGCGGGATATTTCTACTATTAATACTAAACTAATCGCAGTTCACATCATTAGGAATCTTAGGCACAGGTCTTGTGTTTATCGATAAATCAACTTTTTTCTGTTGCTCGTTGAGTTGGTGATGTCCCCAGGGTCACTCTTTAAATCTATGGTTTTTAAGGGTTATATTTACCAAAAACATTGTAATTGCTCCAGTCATAAGCCCTTCATTATGTAGGCTATATCCTGACAGTACCAATGATATTAACTATCAATACTTTTCCAACAAATTTTATCATTGTTCTTTGGGTCACGGGTCAGAATAACAACAAAGAAAAGTTGATTCACCCTTAGCAAAATAATATACCGCCTTAATTGATACTGGGTTTATTTATCGCTTAAGCTTAACTGAATGTGAAATACATACTAGAGCGTTTTAAACGTGCAATAAGTTTATTTCTATTGTACTACGTGCCTTTTGTCTAAAATTTTATTTATGATTAATTTGCGTTAGGTAGGTATATGTATTCTCTAGAATTAAACATTCCATTTTATGTATGCTATTATTATCAAATCTTGTTTCGAAATAGAATGATAAATATTTAAGCATTATTTGGTCGATCCTTTGCAAGGGTTTGCTATTTTGCAATGTTTCTACTAATAGTTATAACGTGTGTCAAAATTTAGAAAGCTATTTAAAAATCGCCATGACTGGTATATAGTAGTGGCGTGGCCTCCAAACAACCCGATTTCTACTGGATTGCCCACTTATGACGATTGACAACTATCATCCATTGCTACTGAAGTAAAAGTAAGCGAAATTTACTCCGGCTTGTCCTGAGCTGTCCTTTATTTGCCACCTCGCCACTGGTATATGGATAATAAACAAATCATATGTGTCAAGCTATTTTGTTTGTACTAAAATTATAATTATTTTGAATAAATTAGACACCAAAGTCCAGGGAAAAATATCTAAATGGAAAATCATTTCTAAATTTTGACACATCGTTGAAAATTTGAATAAGCTTACCCTCTGGGCCGTCTTTTTGAGTGTCGATGTCTGCTGCTGTTCAGTCACTTGCGAAAGCGAAGACTTTCTACTTTCGGCAGTTTCCTTCGTCAGCTAGATAACAAGAGTTTTTATTGATATAATGTTTAATTATGAAGTCAAAATTGTATACAATCTACTGAAGTATAGGGAAGGATCGAACTGACGATCAAGCAAGTTTATTCATAAACATTTGGGATAAATTTACAAACCAAACTTAAAGTCCCAAACTTAATGATGGTATTAAGGACACTAGACGACTATGTATATAGTAAAATAGTAACATAGGAAATGTACAAAATTCAGAATCCAAAACAGAGGCGGCTCCAGCTTTCAAGTACGGGGAATAAATGGTCTTAAAGGTTTTTTTTTAGCAGTGGTTGACCTATCCTGGACTCAGCCCAGAGGGGGGCATTACCGCCCCCCAATCCACCGTTGATCAAAATAATTTTCTTAATCACATAAAGTTATTAAGATTGATTCTGATCTTCGTAACCATGAAACTTACCTTAAGTCCTTTGGTTTCAACAATTGAGCTCTTACGGCTCTCCGTTACACTTTCGGCAGTCTAGAAAAAAAGAAGATTTTTAGGTTTTGTTTCTAAATAAAATTTAATAATCAAGGCAAAGCGTTAGATAATTGTATATAAGGCTCATACAAAGGTCTAGATTTTTGTCTTTCCTGTGGATATAAATACAAAGTTAAGGTTTCCAACGCCATTTTTTTGTAGGAATAGTATCCACATAATCTGCATTCTATAGACGTTTTTTATATAACATAACCTAATTTCATACAACTACTTTTGATTACAACAGAAATAATTTTTGTTTTTCCACCTGTGTATGAATCATATAAATAATCACTTTTTCACAAAACATAACCGACTTCAAGAGGGGAAAAATCGTATTTTATTACTGAGAACAACTGATCAGAAACTATGAAAACCAAATCTTTACCAACATTTTATGGTACCAATCTGGAGGCGTCCCAACATCCAATATATCTAACGTATGAACCTAAGGTAACAGGCATTATAAAAAAATACAACCGAATGTTTAACTTCTCCCTTTGTGAAGTCAGATGAAAAAGACAAGCAATTCTGCACAAAACCTTTACAAACCTCGCTCTGAACTGACGTTCTGCGGCTTTCGCTCTGAAGGGAAAATGTACATATAAATTAGCACAATGTTTTGGACCCTATTCTTAAAATAATAGTTAACTGAATACGGTATTTGACTGTTATGATGAATTTAACTTACACTGACTACTACTACTACTACTAATCACACAAAAATAAGGGGAATGTAAGAGAGTATATAAAATTCTGAGCACTAACTTAACAAACATTTAAAAGAGGACTTCTTAGGTGTACTGATTTTTATGACGTCGTCAGTACGTCCCCATATGCCTATAGTGCCCCGTTGGTAAGAAACAAATTCTGACACCTGACAACTCAATACCTTTTATAACCTAAAATCGATTTTATTAAAGGTATAAAAATGTATTGAGAAACTAATGAATATTTTTTCATAAAGGAATCAAATACCGTATCAAGGACTCTATTTCAGTGTTTAAAATATAAATAATACCGTCCTATATAACACTAAAATGAAACACGTGTAACAATAAAATGTTTATATACATGTGGAATTGGGTCACATAAACAGTAGCATGACAATGGGACAAATTTTGTTGGAGCTATTTATTTCGGCTATATTATAAATGGGGATTGATTGCAGGGTACACAATAACAGGGTAATTATCACATATATGATGCATTTACATATGGCAGGGGAATTCATGCTAGCTTTATACCTTCACTTCAAGTCGTTGCTGTTGGGCGGACATCGTAACCTGTTTAGTTTAAAGTTACATTGTATTGTAGGTATATCGTGTCTCTATTTGCCTAATTTCTCAGTAAAATAGTATATCAAAAAAATCTTAGACGTACGACCGAACATCTCACGTGTAGATAAGCTCACTTAAGGACAAATGGAGGAAAGGAACAGAGAAACCTAAGCAATATCTTCTTGTGTCAAATGTGTTTTCTAAGTCACAAGTTTGTAATTGTAATATACTAACACATTTTATTATGAGACTTTCTACCTTCTGAAAATGTACCTGAGTCCCGCTTCCCTTGCAAAGGTATCATATTCGATTCTTTTGCAATTTGAACATCGTGACTTGATGATATAAATGTGTTTGTGCTTGTTACTTGCTTCTATTTGACCTAAAGCGATCTTCTCAACACGAGAAAAACAATGATATTGTGCGGTCATGTTTAAAACATATGATATTTAAGACCATTCGGACGTCTTAGAATTATTTTATACCTACAGGTGTTTCATGATGATAAAACCATGAATAATTTGAATTATTATATTTTGCAATCTGATCTAGATGTCTACGTATTAGAAAATACTAAATTATTATTTTCCAATTTGATACAAAACAACATTGAATGATTACCTTGCTTGCCGATTCCTTTTCTTTCTTCTCCCGTACTGTAGGAGTCGGGGTGATCTTTTCATATTTCTCAAGGACTGGCCTCTCATAGTCGTCCACAAAGTCCAGTTCCAGCTAGAACGCGATAAATTATATTAAAATTTGTTCGGTACTGTGGCACATCGATCCACAAGAGCAATATAACTTTCATTGACCAATAAGGGGCCAAAAGACAAACATGTTACATACTTGACATTATATTTTTCTTCTTAACCATGACCTTTTACTCTATTAGAAAATTACTCACCAACTCTGAAACTTATGATATAACAACACAAAACATATAACACAAAGCGAGCATGCGACTGGCGACCATAATAATCGAACGACGAAGAATCCTGGTCCTTCCTGCTGATGTCTTAGGGTTTGGGGGTTATAAACAGGCTGCACTTTCGCTGCTTCCAAAGGGAGTGTTTCATTCTCAGATATATTTGAAGTGCATGGTGGGTATAGGACTGTGTGCTTTGGTTCCGAACAAAAAGTGTACATAGAAAGATAGAAAAGACGTCACAAGAAGGTGAAGTTATAGAGGAGAAAGACGACGTCACGATAGAAAGTCTCAAGGTAATTTTTACCCCATCCACGTTTTCTTTGTCACTGGTAGTGGCTTTTTTGGCTGTGTCAGTGGCTTTCTTGGTAGTTTTCTTCAGCTGTGGCTTTTCAAATTTACCATCTTGAACGGTCAGAGGCTCCTAAGGACGCAATCAAAGCTTTAGATAGGTATCTAAATTATCAAGCGAACCTTTTTTAGTGGTGCTGCTGTGACTATTGTATTAGTGTGATTGTACGCAGTAAAACCCATGTCGTGATATTAAAATAGAAGTAGTTAAGGTTAATTAAAAAATATCTAACTACTCCAAAGGGGGATTAGTTACAAAGATTTTTAATTATCTCATGTCTATTATCTACCTCATCATCGTCATCTTTTTTGACGACAGCTGGCTTTTTAACTTTAAGCGACGCTGCCTCTGAACCCTCCTACGAACATAAATTATTGACTTGTTAAGATAATTTTGTATCCAGTCAATAAGAAATGTATATTTGAATAGTACTGAGATAATTAAAAATTAATAGTTTTGTATACCGTTGGCTTTTTCTTAGCAGGTGTCTTTTGCGTGAGAGATGCATCTTCGGGGGCGGTAGTGCTTGTCTTAGTTCGAGGCTTGGTAAGGCTGACAGATTCCTCGGTATCTTCACCCTAGCCCCCATTAAACACACACATGTTAAAGTGCTGTACATACACATTGTAGAAAGAAGAAACATATAGGGAAATGTTAAAAAGATAGGACTGAAGAAACTTGATGGAGAAGGTGGATTACACAGGGACGTAGTGAAAACATGTTCAAAATGTTTAATACATAAACTGTACATTGTTAATTATAAAAAAAATATTTGTAACAAAAGTGCTGTGTAATCAATAAAAAGTGACCAGTGTATCTAAAATTTGTAAAGCTGCTGAAAACAAAATGTGTGCTTAAATTCTGTGCGATTTGGATCTCTCCAATATCTGTGTCGATGCTAAATCTCTACTTGAAACTGTTTACTCGATACCTTAACGAGAACTGTAATTCTCCTTAAAAGTGGTATATTAGAGTTGATAGGCATCAGCTCTGCCTGTGAATCATTGCATATACATTGACATGAATAATTATTTAAACGAACTCCTGATTCATATGAAAGTTTAGTAACCGGGAATATTTCCGTCGTTATGAAAGGCTGCGTAAATTTAAATCTTGACATTACCTTCTTTGCCGAAGGCCTCCTCTTTATTGTTTTCTCCTCAACTATTTCAGGTTTCTTAACCTTTAATTGAGCTTCCGCGGAATCCTCCTAATTGATGAGATTGAATTCCTTATTAGTTCCAATTATTTGTTTAATAAAGCAATTTTAATTTTAAGCTTAAATTTTGAATTAAGGAAGGCAAGAAAAAATGTGTACAGACCGTAGGTTTAGTTTGCGCTGGTGTTTTGTGTGTGAGTGCGACATCCTCGGGCTCTTGACCTGGCTTAGCTGGTGATTTCGGCTTGGCAAGACTGACGCTCTCGTCCACATCCATTGGCTAAATAATTTTTAAATTAAGTGTCATGTAAATATGTGTAATTTTGATCATAGCGTTAATTTAAATCTTTACCTCTGGCTTATCTTTGTCTTTAACTGAACGACGCCTAGCCGTAGCTGTCGCGGACGGTACCTCTTCAGGTTCCGGTTGTTTTTCATCCTAAAGTAAATGTAAGTATAAGATTATTTAAATGTATTTGTGCTGTATGTTTAAGCGCTGTTCTATCTTTAAAGCCATTGTGTAAGTATAAGCTGGTGCATAGTGACAATGTGTACCTTCTTCTTTTTCTCAATAGGAGTTGGTGTGATTTTCTCGTACTTTTCAAGTACGGGCCTCTCATAGTCGTCGATAAACTCTTCTTGCACGACCTTTAAAGTTTGAAGAAATTACAGTGACAAAAGTGTATGGGTTGAAATACTTGAAAGAGTGAGATAGATAAGTAGATATTATGTAAGAAAAGTAGTAGGTCTTTCATACGTTTACGTTAAAGTAGAGCTCGATGTAGAAACGATAGAAAAAAGTGATGTAAGACGACTTTGGTGTTACTTAGTGTTTTTTTTGGAATATATTAAGTGTTCAAAAATCAAGACCAATCATCATAACACTATTTATTTATCATGTTACCTTCTAAAACCCAATCATACAAATTCTGCACCCCTTTCTGCTCGTCAGCTTACACCTGTGGCAAACATTTTTAAAGCGGAGAACATTTGAAAGCTACTGCCATGCGAGCTGTTAGTCGCCTTGTACTTACTTTATGACCTGAAACGTAAGCTTTGCCGCGATAGAGCTTAAGAATTAAAAAGAAGTGTGATTAAATTTTGCCGAAATCCCCGAAATTTAGTGTGCCGTGAGTTATTTGAGTGCTTGCTGAAGATATTTAGAAAGTGCATTTTCTGGTCACCAAACTGTTATGTGTATTATATTGTGGTGTTATGTGTAGTATTGAATGTGTATGTACCTCTTTTTCTTTAATAGACGGACGTTTTTTAGCCTCTGGCTTTTCTTTTTCTGCTGCCTTAGCTTTAGGTTTTTCTTCCGGTTTTTTCTCTTCCTCCTAAATAACAGTTTATTAATAATACGGTTGATTTCTATTTACTGTTTTTAATTTTAATTACTACATTACAATATAATGTACCTTATCCTTCGTAACTGGACGTTTACGCAGGGAAGGTACTTCCGGTTCCTCTTCTTTAGGTTTCGGTTTTATCTTGCCTCGCATCATTTCGACGTCATCCTAATACAATTCAAAAGTGTTACTTTCTTTGTCTTTGTTTAGATTAGATTTTAAGTGTTTATTATGTTATGTGTATTTTACCTCTGTCTCACTAATGCGACGCTTATCTTTAGGAGTAGGAGTGACCTTTTCGTATTTTTCAAGCTCAGGCTTTTTGTAATCATCGACAAACTCAGGAGTCTCCTATATAAAAATATAAATTAAGAATCGGATGTTTAAAAGTAACAATACCCCGGAGGTGTCTCTTAACAATTTTGAAATATAAAATATCCAATAGGATAAATAATATTTAGTGTATTACTTTTACCTCAACTCCATTTTGCTTTTTAGTCCTATCCAAAGCAGACGGTGTCATTTTATCGTATTTTTCAAGATCTGGTCTCTCGTAGTCATCGACAAACTCTTTCTCTTCTTTAGGCTTTAAAATTAAATAATCAATTATAATACTTCATTAAAAACTGAATATTCGTAAATATGTTATTGTACGCATATATTATTTACCTTGGCTATCGATTTTTTTGCCTTAGCAGCTTGAAGTTCTTCAAGCTTTGTTTCTGTCGGTTTAGTCGGTGCTTTAGACAACTTAATACCAGATAATTCGTCAACTGGTTCCTCTGGTTTAGGGATACCCTTTTTGATGCTAGATCGTTTCACCTCTTGTTTTTCTTCTACCTAGTAAACATTATACAATACTAAGCTATTATTATGTCTACTAAAACTTCTAAGGAATAAACAACTGAGCAATTGACTGTTAATTCAGTTAGTTTTTCTTGGAATTTTTGTAACAATTAATTCTAAGGCAATTTCTTTCCGGTATGTAAGAGTTACTATTACGCAATACATTTTTATACCTTTTTGGTTTCAACCTTAGTTTTCTTCTCTGGAGCCGGCGCAGCCACAGAAGGCTCTTCTTCACTTTCGTCTTGTTCACTTTTAACGCTTTCCGAAACAGACGCACGTTTTGACTGAATAGATTGAACATTTATATTAAAATCCCGTCATCAAAAGCTATTTAAATGTGGTGTAGTGTGTAATGTGTGAATCAAGTTTACCTTGGGTGTGTCATCCTCTTTCGGTTTTTTAGCGAGTGCCGTTGGTGTAATTTTTTCGTACTTCTCCAAAACAGGTCGCTCGTAATCGTCGACGAATTCCATTACGTCCTAAGTCCAAATACATTTTAGCACGTATATTGTTAACACAACACTCACAACAAGAATATCAGTTATTACATAATAATTATAAAAATACAATAAGAACACTTTAGCTGAACTGGAGTTCAACCAGTTTTCTGTTGACCTTTAACAGATTTTAATTTAAAAACTGCCTCTAAAAATATGAACTATCGAGATTTTTTAGTACTAATTATTATGAACCGTAAGCTATATACATATGTTGCCACGTTATCTAAATATTACTTACTTCGTCCTTCTTCGCAACAACCTTCTTTTTGACGACCTTCTTCGTCGTTTTGGTGGATTCAGTCTTTTTGGCGTCATCTTTCTTTTCATCAGCCGGTTCCTCCTTAGGCTTCACTGGTTTGAGTTTTGGAATGCCTTCAATTTTAGCCTCGGGTTCCGATTTCTTTCTCTTCTCCAATTTTTCGAGCATTTCCTTCTTTTCTTCTTCTGTCTTGGCTGTTTTCTTATCTATTACCTTTTTAGCTTCATCAACTTCCATTTTAACCTCCTGTTCAATCTTAACTTCTTCCTTCTTTTCAACCTTTTTCGTTGATTTCTTCTGTTCTACGTGGTTTTCTTCAGCTACAGATTTTTCTTCAACAATGGACATTTCTTCTTCTGATTCAACCACCGTCTTTTCTTCTTCTTCTTCTTTCTCCTCCTCCTTCTTCTTTTTCTGAAATTTATTTGTATTCCGAATCAATATAGTTTTTTTTACTTCCTTAAATCGTTTATTTTACTATTTTAAAAATGGTACAGTAATCGAATAATTTAGTTTGTTATAAAACGTTATGTGAATAAAGTTGCCGCAGAAACAATAAAATAAATACCTTTTCCTCAACTAATGTCAAGTCTGCACTAGATTCGTCCTCTCCAAACTCGTTCTTGATAACCACTCGGTAGGTGGCGACGTATTTGGAAGACACTTTCCTGATGATCAGGCGGGCGTTGGTGCCGTCGAATGAGGTGTTTACTTCAGACGAATCCCTGAGAACTGTCGTGTTCTTGTACCAAGTGCATCTGCATGACTGGTCTGATGCTTTGAGAACGGCAACGAACTCTGCCTCCTCGTTTTCCTTCTTGGCCTGTAAATTATGAGTATACATATGAGAGATATGTCTAGATTAACCTGGATTACGAAATGTGCCCTTCTCCACTTAATGTATACTTGTACTGTATGAAAAAAAAAATTTTTTCTTACCAAGCTTCTGAAATGCTTGATGATCTGTGGTTTGTCGCCCTTTTCTTCGGGAATGTCGACAATCTCGACCTGTTGAGACGTCGCCTCACCCTTCTCGTTCTTGGCCATGAGTTTGTATGATCCCTTATCAATTTGTGATACGTTTGAAATTTCCAATTTAACTGTGAATTCGCCCTGAAATTTAAATTATAATATTATAAATTATAATTAATTATTATTATATTATTAAATATCAAAATGCTTTTCTATGTAAACATGTTGGAGCAAATAGACGATTGTGGAGAAATATAGCAAGAAAAGTTTTTTCTGCTGCAACTAATGACATGAACAAAGTATCACATCTAGGATAATTTTTACTCTTATAACTAATCTTTCTAAGATTATGATGTATCTTACCTCTCTGAGAGGCTCAATGAGCACCGTGTGCCTTGAGTCCTCCTTGACAGCGCTCGCTTCCTTGAACCAGGTACAGGCCGGTGCAAATTTACTTAATACTTTACATTCAACAATAACAGTCTTCTTTTTAACTATCTTAATGACCTTTGGTTTTTCTTTGATAACTGGAATGACTGAAATTGAAGATTTAAAATTAATATCCGATTATTTATTTGCATACCGCATAGAATTAAGAACTTCACCTTGAGATTAAGATACCTACTTTCAATATTGAGCGTAAGATTTGCATTGAGCTCCCCAAGTTCATTTTTAATGTTGCACTTATACAATCCGGAGTCTTCAATACCAGGATCGATGAGTTCCAAAACAATTGTGTATATATCTTCCTTAACTTCGACTCTGGTCTTAATTTTCGATGAGTCTTTGATTTCTATACCCTCATGGTACCACACGATCGTCGGTTTCGGGCTAGCTTTAACCTTGCATCCCATTGTTACAAGTTTACCGTTATCCTTTGATTGGATAGTTGGTTTCTCGACGAATGTCGGGCCTTCGCCTTCTGGTTCAGGCTCGGCCTCGATGTTGAGGTTTAAGTTAGCATTGCTTTCGCCGTATTCGTTTTTGACGTGACAGCGGTAAGCGCCACCATCCGCTCCCGTCGGGTTCGACAAAAGTAATACCAATTCGTAAACGTCCTCACTTATTACACTTGATTTAATTTCAATCTTACTGCTAGCTTTGATTGCGATCGTGCCTCTGTACCATGTTACCTCAGCCGCCGGCTTCGCCTTGCACACGCAGCGCATCGTGATGAGTGTGCCATCTTCGTTGGGAATGATTCGAGGTTTCTCTATGAACGATGGTGCGAAACCGTTCTCGTCATCCCCACCTATACAAAATATACCAGCCATTAAAAACAGATATACATATGGACAACAAATTAAAAGGCACCATGCAGCTCCAAAGCTTAAAGCCTAGCATGCATTGCTACTGTATGCGTACATAAACTAATTGATTAAAACTAAGTCCCCCATTACCTTGGAAATTGAGAGCAATGTTCGCATTGCTCTCACCAAACAAGTTGAAGGCATTGCATCTATAGTTGCCACCATCTTCTCTCGTGGGGCTTAAAATTTCTAATGTCAAATTAAACGTGTCTTTTCCCGTCGCTTTTCTGGACATCTTCATTTTCGATCCATCCCTAAGTTCCTTGTCTCCGTGAAACCACACGATGTCCGGAACGGGATACGCTTCGAGTATGCACTCCATTAATAACACGTCCCCTTCCTGTCTTATTGTCGGCTTTTTAGGGAATCTCGGTGCTTTACCGTCGGGAATTCTGTCCAAAACATAAAAAGTTTAATGACAATCCAAACGATAGGATCGTAAAAGAAGAACAAAGTAAATTTTCGAAAGGCTTACTTCGGTTTATCTCCACTCTCAAAGTTGAGATTTATTTTCGCTACGCCTTCACCATGTTTGTTTTTCGCCAATGCCCGGTATTCTCCTTTGTCCGTATTTTCGACGCCTATGATTTCTAATCGCGCTATGTGATATAATGTTTGGTCCTCTTCTAGTGTTATTTTATGTCGACTACTTTCTTTTATTAGTTTCTTGCCATGGTACCTGTATTAAGTGCATCAGTTAGTGTAACAGTCTCTGTTTGTTTAAGTAGTAAAGTTGCGTTTTATATAACTGCTTACCATGCGATGGTTGGTTTCGGTTTGCCAACACATCTGCATTCGAATGTGATTTTGGTACCATCGTCCGTTTGCCTGATGACTGGTCTCTCCGTAAACGTCGGTTTGATATAGTCCTCAGGAACGGGCGCTTCGTCGCCTACATTATCAACCAATGCATTAATAACACCTCCTTTCTTCTTTTTTAATCCTTATTAGGATGTTCATTCAAATCACTGTTTTTATTTAAGATGTTTTCTTTAAGTTCGTGTTTTTGTAACCTGGCATTCCGTTAATTTAACCGTAAAGTGAACAGTTTAGCGAGTAAAATACATATATAAACATACAATTTGGAAGAATTTGTGTTTGTTTCACTACATTCATCAATCAGTACGCATGACAGTTGCACCAGTTATTTCATTACTGTATTAATATTGTGCAGTTGCTAAAGCAAAGTATTTGCAAACTAATTCAAACTACTGTTAGTTGATCAACATTAAATTATCAAGGAAACGTTATTGTTAATAAAAGCAGAAAAGCACAATGATGATAAAGATGATAACATAATAAATAAAATACGTAAATGGATTAAGAAAAAATCGCATTGAAATAAAGTGTGTGTGCGTGTGTGTAGAAATAGATAACTCGACATAAAATATAATATGATAAAGAAAAGTGTTTGTGTGTGTTTCATATCGAACTAGTACTAAAGACGAAATTAAGAAAACATCTTAAATCGATAATATAAATAAATCATTGTTAGATATTGATACCGTATCCATGTGTATTATGTGTGCTGACGAATTGATAGAATTAGTTGATGTACATGAAGCCGCCAAATCTACACGTATGACTTAATCTACAACAGATGAGTTATTAGAAACACCCAACAATATAGTTATACTAGGAGCAAAACTAAATCCGTAGGTATGATATTTAGCATAATGTCTTGTGTAATGTAGAATTTGGAATAGTGCCTAATCGTTTAATGAAATTGCATAAGGATATATTCCACCCTTATAATAACGTTTATAGACTCCCAAAAATTTATAGTTTAAATAAATGCACATATTATGCATCTTGCCTTGGCATAGCGTTCTTAAAGTAGTTTAAAATAAATAGAGTCATTCACGTCAAATAAGAAAAAGAGGATATTGCGGGTCCCTCAGTTTTACCAACAAGCGTTTTTTATAAATGCCTTTTTACATAGAATTTTCATTATATCAACAAATGTTTCACTAAAGCCATACATTTTACATAAGTCTTGAAAGGTAAAGAAGCAATTAGGTTAGCTTTGTTTGGTCAAAAATCTCGAAAAAATTGTTTCAGAGAAAAAAGGACCCGATGAAAAAATAGAATTAGACACTCAATGAAACGCTTGTGAAACAAGGGTAACTAAACCGGATTCAAACAAGTTTAAACCGGATTCTACGAATGATAGTGAGGTAAATAGTGAGGTGAACATTGAAATACTTACTGTCGAAGTTCAGGCTGATCGTGGCGTTACTCTCGCCGAGTTCGTTCTTGGCGGTCACCTTGTATTTGCCCGCGTCTTCAACGGTCACATTGGCGATTTCCAACGAGGCATAGTAAGACTTCCCGTCTTTGTTTACTGTTAACTGAAATAGACAAGATACCAATTTATCAACATGTAAAACTTAACTATTTTAATCGGCACCGTAGGTTTTTCTTCATTTCAATCGGAATTCAAAGAGAATTTATCATCTCCAGGGACTGTACGCGTCAAAACTGGCTACAGAAAACGACACGAATGAAAATCCTTTGATGTCGGTATAGTTATAGGCAAGATTCAATATAAAAAAGTTTGAAAGACATGAAGACATGAAAAATTTGAAAAGCTTTCATCTCCATGTAACTTCCTAATGCAGATAGAAAAGTTATTGAAATGTACAGTGTTCATGGAAGTTCAAACCTACTAAGATAAGAATTAGAATATCTCGTTTAATTGGTGCCAACTTTAGTTAAATATTTTTTTGATAATTCTTAGTAAAAATAAGTGTACCTACCAACAAAATCCGCGCAGTTTAAAATAGATGAGTATTATATTGCTAAAATAAAACACAAGCATGAGTCATCCTTAGAAACTACAAAGTCTATTCTAATCTCGTCAAAAAGTGTCACATTTCCTCTGACAATTGGTCCATTGTTATTATTTCAAAACACTTAAATAGAATAGTAGACACATTGAGGTATAGAAAGGTCATCGCGCGCCGCTGTCGCCACCTGGCCGAACTCCTAGCCAACTAGATCGGGGTCAAGGCCATCCCTCAGCTCTTTTAAAACTAGGACACCAATCATCATTATCAACACTTCATCGTGACACCGGAATGCACTTTGATAATGTATTTTGTGTTAATTATAGACACAACCGCCCGTTAGTTTCTTTAGATAGCTTTTTGTATATCTCTTTCAAATCGAACTTATGTTTCTCGGTTCAAAATATGTTCCGTTTCATTTTTTACATGGTGTTTGTTGTACGGTATGGTAGTCAGGTGTTATTTAATAATTGAAAAACACTATGTGACCTTTTTCGGTTGCCTAAAGTATGGTTTTGTCTGGGATAAGTACAAGGAGATGTGTGTTTTATTTCCATATTTTATACCTTACCCCTACCTTTTTCTGTTCCTCTACAAAACAGAAAAGGTATCCCAGAACATAGCACACCTTTATTTGCACCACATTTGATCTCAGTTTTATTTTGGATTCATGTAACACTAAATCTCACCCTTCCTACCATCATTATAAGTTATAGGTAGAGCGAGGCTTTTTTCGGTAGAGCAACACCCATGTTTTTCTATCTTTAGCTTTTTTCTGATCCGACATGCTGTTTATTGGATTTGGTCTATAACTATAAGATCTAGGTTTTCCTCTCTTAATCTGTCCTTCTTTGCCACAAACCTAGCAATTATATTGAAAAAGGTAGACTTCTCGTCGTGAAAGAACTAGCGTTAAGTACGAACTGGAGAGAACTGCACCGACAAGAGTAAAACTCTTAAATAATTATGATTTATGATATACAACGGTGAGAGCCTACTCTTGTCTGAAGTTATGCCATTCTTTAATGTTTCTTATTCACCCAGATGTGTTGTGGTTTATACCCAGTGTTTTGTAGTGTCTAGCCAGATGTTTTTGATCTTTTCCTAAATGTTATCTGGTGTCTTCCCAGATGTTCTGTGTGTTTTCCCAGATACTCTGTGTGTTTTCCCAGATATTTTGGGTGTTTACCTAGATGTTTTGTGGTCTTTTCCTAGATGTTATGTGGTGTTTTCCCAGATGATTTGGATGTATTATGTGGTGTTTTAAGAGATAATTACCTTATGCCTCGCGCCAGGCTGGACCTGGGCGGTGTTGTGGAACCAGGCGACGCTGGGCACCGGCTCCGCCTCGATGCGGCACTCGAAGATGAGCCGCTTGCCGTCATCCTCCTGCCGGATGGCGGGCTTGCGCGCGAACGTTGGCGCTCTACCGTCCACTTGTCTGTAATTAAATAAGTAATATTAGAGGACAAACTTAAAGTCAATAATAGAAATCGCTAGCTATACTAGCTATATGGAAAAGTCGGAGGCAAGCGACTGCCTCTCGTCTCGAGGCAGGAGCCCAACACGCTGGACAAACCAGATTCGCACAACCCTTGGCACTACAGTTCACGATGCTCTTCACACGGCTACTGACAGCAGATGGCGTCGCATCATCCGGGAGAAACTGTTCCAAGAAAATGACCACGACCCTCAGCAATGCGGCAACCAACGCAAGGAGAAGGACTAGCTAATACATGAAATAAATGAACGGTATTCTGTAGTAGGGGGACTTTAACACGCTGTTCGCGTCGAACGGGGTGGACACTTTTCCCAATGGGGAAGCGGCAATGGTGGAGGGCATTTTCGTAAGACAGAGTCTACCGGCATTTCCCGATAGGAAACCACTGTTGAGAAGAAATCCGAAAACAATTTAACAGTCGGGCATTTTTTCGTTAATCTCATTTAACTATTACATTTAGGATTCATTAAGTTGTCGAGAGTTTAAGCCTCATTTGCACCGTAATGAGTAAAACATATCTGTAAAAAAATCACAAAGATACTAAGCGGCCCGAAAGAGCTTTTTCACAGTTGAGGGTTTATGCAGAATATGGTGTTGTACCTAATTACATGATTTAAAATTGAATTTGCACGATCGTCATTTATTTAAACTACACAAATTACACTAATGTTTTTGCTAATAATAATCAAACACAATAAAAAGCACCTTACTCTTGCTAGACTCAATTAAACCAAAGGCGGGTGTTAATAGGTAGAGATTTTCTTAATTTACCACCGATCTTAGACTGCTAATACCATACAGGTCGATCTCTTACATAAATAAAATTAATACTCACTTTTGTTTGTCTTCGTCAGCGGCTGAAAAATATGAAAAATACATGTTACTGACTTCATTCAACACAGGGAAAAGATTACGTGATTAATATTAGGTGTTCTGATAGTATCCGAATTCTATTTTTGGATGTCATCTAGATTCTCGAGAGTGGTTCCCAATTAGTGGGGGCGATCGATATCTGCTGATAATTTAAGTACGCGATTTGACATAAACCAAGAATGAAATGGTCAGTTACCAATACCGCGATCTGTTTTCATAATTTCCTTTTTCCTCGCATCACACCGAAACGACTGGACAGATTTTAACCAATTTTGGTACAGGGATAGTTGGACATCCAAAAATGGTTATAGGATCCTTTTTACCAGACTACGGTAGGGAAAAATGTCGTCTATAAGCACATGGTTAAAGTAAACCCTGTATCTGATATCTTATACCCTAAGATGCAAAGATTAGGTTATTCTTGTATCGTAAATATAAAATGAGATGTTGAAACCACAGATTGTTTACTCAAATCTTGCTTCTATACCATTTATTCAAATATCTAAAGTTATTTAACATTCGTATCTTGCGTTTTTATATCGGCTGTTGAGAAGCAAAACTCACTCAGAATATCTATTTACGAAAAATCGTATTTCCGTTTAGATTTGGTACTGAGATACGAGACTTTGAAGAATAGTAAGGTTTGCTTCTCAACAGATATTTCCTCAACAAATTCGTGGCAAATAAAAATAGTGTAAGATCGCTTGCCACTGCTGTTTATAATTTGAACAACTCAGACATAAACATCGGATCACCGTCGGACGGGAATAAACCAAGGTGTGTGCTGGTTTCTGGGGTTATGTAGTCAAACTAGAACCCTTATATCCCACCGAAATTGGCAGACTTGGCTTGGCTTTTTGACTTGACTCACAGGCTCATAATGCTCTCGCTGTAAAATTGTTACCTTGGAAAAACCAAAACCTTGAATCTACTAACGCATTCACGGTCACCGACGCCATATATGCGTCCACCGTCATGCAAGAAATATGGCGTGTCCGTCTCATTGCTCGGTTTATGTCTTCAATCATCATCATCCTAGCCTTTGTCCCATTTTTGAGAATGAATTCTCAATCGGGGTCGGCTACCTAAATCCCAAGATGTGGCGTAGGCACTAGTTTTTACGCATCAAGCGACTGCCATCTGACCTTCCAACCCAGAGGGGAAACTAGGCTTTATTTGGGCTTAGGTGGTTTCCTCACGATGTTTTCCTTCACCGAAAAGCGAGTGGTAAATATCAAATGGCAATCCGTACATAAGTTCCGAAAAACTCATTGGTACGGGCCGGGTTCGAACCCGCGACCTCCGGATTGAAAGTCGCATGCCCTAACCACTAGGCTACCACCGCTCTCGCGGTTTATGTCTTCAATATTGTAATAATATTAATCTTACTTCCGTCCTCACATATCCACAGACAAGAACCACCGAAATTACACCCGGTCTCAGGACTTTCATCTGTCCAAAGGGTTTATTCAATCTATTTGTGTTTTGCCGAAAGATTCATTTGCATAATTATAACAATTTATTCATTTATAGGTTTCCTTGTGACATTATCATCCGAACGCACAAGAAATGTACCAAAATTATACATAATAATTATATCATCACTACATAGTATAAAACAAAGACACAAACAAAATGTATGTATGCTTAGATCTTTAAACCTGCGCAACGGATTTTAATGCGTTTTTTTTTAATAGATAGAGTGATTCAAGAGAAAGGTTTATATGTATAAGACACGCATAATTTATCAGCATTGCACCCGTGTGAAGCCGGGGCGCGTTGCTAGTCAAGTATATGTATGTAGGAGAAGTAAACAAGAATACCCTCATTTCGTCACAGAGCAAAATTCAGCTGTCATAACGAGACTAATGTATTCTGTAAGCGAATATTCTTTAAAAAACTTTGTAAGAGATATGTTAACTATTACAACGAGCCAAAGAACACAAAATCTATTTTTGCCCAAGAAAAATATATATTAGCCCACTCCAGTAAGTATGTCTGTCCTAAAATTACTCAACCGTTGACGTTCGATAACGGTCTTAATGACTAAAATGTATTCGTCATTGTGTTTACAATGTCGAGATTTTCGTCAGTGCATTGTCGTCACGTAATATTTAGTGTTGCGCTGTCGCCAGTTACTTCACAGGCGTTTAAAAGTATTTAGTCTTATGTTTATTATAATTTTACAAGGATATAAGCTCTTTTGGATTATTCAATCAGTTTTGGCGAAGCTGATGCGTGGGCATAATATCTATGCTGAATTTTTTCGACAGTTATTCTGGACTATGACTAACACCGTTATTTGTGATGGTATTTTTATTGGTCCAGTGTTGGATTACGACTGAAATTGTGGCAGATGTTTGGATTCATTTGCACAATGTTTGCAGGTTACAGTCGTTATTCTGAGTGAGTTATAATGGGATTACAACGTTGTAAATACTCGGATGTTAATTTGATATCAACTGTTTTATAAAAAGAAAACTGTTCCACAACCAAATCAAAAAACCTAACCTAAGAACAATAACATACATTATACCTACTGAACACAACGCAAGAGTGTCATTTTGAAACACCACCTCTAGATCGTTACAGTCTGCACCAAAATCAGCTGACAATTTCAGTATGCAATTTGACATAAGCCAGTAGTCAAATAGGTAATGGATACTGGCCGCTGCATGGAAACAATGGTTCGATTGGGTCTGCTTCGGGATCACTAGACCCAATTCGTCTGTGACTCAGCCCCACAAACGATGACGCACCTGCTAGTGTGCCCGGCCCACATTCCTGTCCGCTTCTTGACCTGAGGGATGCGACGGCCAGGGCTGTTAACACCGCAGCTTTTTGGGCATTTAATATTTGAGGAACGAAAGAAGAGGTAATAAAATTGTCAGCTGCTTTTGATACTGCTCTAGGAACTGGAACTGGAACACATACGTAGGCAGTACTTGTTCCAGATACAAAGTCAAAATATACTGTTCCATCAAGTAGATTGTCAGAAATGACTTAAGAAAATGAAACAAAGGCATGATTATTTTCCACGTTTTTGGAAATACCTGACTTACGGTCCTTACCAGCACCTCTAGCGCAACTGTGACACGCGACTCTACCTCGCGCGAGAAATATTACCTACCTCTTTCTTCGCAGTACTGTGAGAGTGTGACGGGTGATGCTTTTGTCGCGCGACAAGAGCCGCGATAGTTGTGCTAGATGGGCTGGTCAGGATAGTTCGCTTCTAAATAGGAACATAGGATTCTAGTGATGTTATCTACCGATGAATGTTCTTCGGTGTCTTAAAGTTCTGAAGCCAATTATAATATAACATCGTCAGTGACGCAGTTTGGGTATTCGATTATTATCCGAACGATTTGATTTTCTCACTTTCGTGTACACATTTTTGTCAGTGATGGTAGATTTTTGTGGCATTATGAGATAACTATTTGGTGGAAATCTCGTGCAGAAATAGATTCAAAGACCGTTAAAACTTCCAGGCCAGCACGGTACTCGTACGAAAGTGCTGCGGAATATAAACTCAAATAATAATAATACGTATAGGTATCAAGAAGCAAAACTCCGTTAAGTTTGTACCTATACCTGTGTGTATTATTTTACTATATATAGTGTACATGTCTCGTGTTTTGTATCCTTGAGTATTTGAGGTGTACAAGAGGATTTGTATTTGTGGGTTTACTAATGTTTTGCAGAAAATTATTTTACCGAACGTTATGTTTCGCATAATGCTCATTTTGCATAATGCTCATTTCGCATAATTGTTATTCTACGGACACCATTGACTTTTCTGAAAAGTTATAAAATAAACCTAACCTAAGCTACCCTAATCTACTAGGATACAACCAAAACATTTTTATGTATATATTTCCTGTTTCAGCTAAAGAAAATTTCTACCAAATGAGCACTATGCGACACATAATTTTCGGTTAAAAAAAAAACTGCCAGATGAGGGTAACCCGTATTTGTGAATAGTTACATTATTTATACTCACGGCTGAAGTTAAGGTTGATGGAGGCGGCCACCTCGCCCATCTTGTTCTTAGCTTTAACTTTGTACAGCCCCGCGTCGCTCTCGATCACGTCGTCCAACTCGAGCACCACCAAGAACTTATTGTTCTCGATGCTCTGGATCCTGGAGACAATACACAACCATTAGTAAATACATAATTATAATGGGACAATCATACACAAATCGATACTAAATTAAGGACTACTTGAACTATTGAAGAACTAGACGACGATATAACAAATACAAATAAATGGAATGACGGTGGCAAACAAGATTGCGGCCCGCCTGATGCTAAGCAGTTACCACCGCCTATGCACGCTCGCGCTGTCTGGAGCATCACACGCGCGTTACCTACCCTTTAAGAACCTATTTACTCCCCTCTCGAAACACCGCATGCATTAGCCCCCGGGGAAAACCTCGGCAGGGAGCTCATTTCACATGCGGAGCCATGCCATGTACAAATATTCTAGCACTAGCTTTTGCCCGCGACTACGTCCGCGTGGAACTTGGAAGTATGGAAGCAACCTCGTACACCACGATAGATATCCACCTAATCTCCTTAATAAAAGGGATTATTAAAAGCGCCTAAGCAAATGTAAGAGCAATTGTGCTTTTGGTCTAATCATTACATTTCCTACAGGGTCATCAATGTCATCATGAATTACTTACTCACTTTTCAATCTTTTTAGGGATAATTTCCTGGATGAAAACTATCCTATATCCTTCCTCGGATCTTAAACTATCTCCATGCCAAATTTCATCAAAATCGATTCAGAAGTTTAAGCGTGAAGAGGTAACAGACAGACACACTTTCGCATTTATAATATTAGTATGGATATGGATATCAATAACGAACGCAATTAGAGAGCGAATCCAAGACTGCTTCCTAGCTATGAGGCTTTGTTATTCTTAAATCTGTTTCGTTCTCTAGTACTTTTTGTCCTTTTTACTTTACTACAAGACTATTTAGCTTGGATCTTTCTGATGTTGATATTGAAAGTTTTCAATTGATTCAGTGTTTCTTGGGGTTTAAACAAAATTGGTTGGAACTAAATGGAACAACTAAACTGAAATTCAATTGGATCATTGTTGGATTTTCTACGTCGATCTAAATTTAACGTTAGAGAAAAGAAGACTTTAGGTCTAAAACGGGGATCAATCTAATCAGCGAACAAATGAAGAAAATATCAATCAAGTTAAAACGAAAAAAAAAAACAAACGAAGAAAGAAGGCAAAAGTGGTATGACTTTGATAAAAGGAAAAGAAAAGTTACTAAGGGTTGATCCCTTTACTCTGAATTGTCTCTTATTCATTGATAGCTTGACTTGTTATTTGAAGGATATAAATCGGACTCAGTTCAACGAACGAGTCGACCCTGAGCCAATTTTCGATTCCAAAGAAATCACACCAAACCTTCACATCCGCAACGTTACATGTGCCAATAATGTGCATAGCACGTGTGACATTATTCCACCAACGGTCACATCAAAGACGACGTTTGATTCATTGCTAACAACACAGACTTGGTTCTTGGTTTGAAACGGCTATTTATTTAAAGTACCTATGTCCCAATTTATTTGCAGCAAATGTGTCTATCTAATTTCGATGTATCATAATTTTACGTGCCTACAATATGATGTGGATAATTTTGCAACTTTGTTGTATTAACTTACCATCTGCTTTTCTATAAGTGTGCTCACAAAATTAGATTTCGTTCCAACAGAGTTAGTAAAAATGAACGGTCTTGGTCATTCTGATTTCACCAGAACCAAAAGGATATTTTCATAGCTCACGGACTGCACTTTTATAGAGCATTACAATTTCCCATTATACTATCTGATATTCATCTAATAACACTAACGAATATCAAATAAAGCTAACATATAGGGATATAGGATAAGTTTTGACCAATCATGCAGTCGCGGAAGTTAGCATGCGTCTTGCTCCCACAGCATTGATAAGAAACAGACAGGCAATATTTGTCTCATGTCATGCTTGTAAAAGTGCAAAACTACATCACTAGGATATCGGAGCTTGGAGCTGACACTATAAGCCCTTTCTTGCCATCGTCATTACACCGATTGTGTAGTTAAGGGGAAGGGTATTCACTTAAACTTAGTTTCTTGTAGCCTCCTTGAGGTTCATCGTTGTGGTATCACATGAGGTAGCAGACTTCTGTATCTAGTGTCGTTAGCAGCTGTCAGTCCAGTGAAATCCTAGGCAAATCTTACTGGCGAGGCTGAATGTTCCAGGGTGAATAGAATGTCTTGGAAGTTTGAGCATACATCAAGGGAAGGGTAGTCACTTAAACTTAGTTCTAGTATCCTTCTTGAGCGGTTCATCGTGAGCGGTTCATTGTGGTATCAGAAGAGGTAGCAGATGTCTATATCTAGTGTCATTAGCAGCTGTCAGTCCAGGGAAATCCTAGGCAAATCTTACTGGCGAGGCTGAGGGTTGTATATGATTGAAGTTTGAGAAGAGATAAGGGTACTCACTTAAATTTAGTTCTAGTATCCTCCTTGAGCAGTTCATCGCTGCGGTACCAGCAGATCTCCGGCTTGGGCGCGGCCAGCAGCTGGCACTCGAAGACGAGTTTGTTGCCATCGTCCTCCTGGCGCAGCTGCGGCTTCTGCGTGAAGCTCGGCGCTAAATCGTCCGTCCCCATCTTGGTCGCTAGCTGGGCATCCCGGGGGCGGATGCACCGCGTATAAGTAAAGAGACTGGCTCTTCAACCTGGGGAGAAAAAAAAAACAAATTTAGTACATAACCTAAGTAGCACGCAGCAGCGCTTACAAAGCTAAAATAAGCCTTATAAGGGCTATATAAGCTCTTATATAGCCTGTGTGCTACAGGTACATCTAGCCTAAATGTTATTTTGAATTTATTAGAGTGCTATTTATTATGAGATGTCATCGAGAGTGCATGTGGGCTCAGAAGGCTCGGCATCATATTGTTTGCATTCGTTCAATGGTCTCACCTTTAGACTGCTCGACATGTGGCCGAGAAAAATCCTACTTACGGCCTAGTGTGCCGTAAAACCTATGACTAACCTACAACATTAATAAAGTAGTCAAATGCGGCTGGAAAAAGTAGCTCCTCTCTCACTCTTATAAGAAGTGGCTTAAATATTTAAGAAAATTTGCCTTAAACATATAGGTTAAAAGCATAGTAAAAAAAGTCAGATCCTTTTAACACGTAGTAAATTATAATGTACCGATTCATTCTGAACTAGTTCCCATTGTATTTATTTCGAATTATGTTTATGCTATCTGAAAATACTAACTATTTGGGCTCAGTGACCCAAGCAGGATCTTAGTCTCCGAAACGAGAGTACGCCACTTGTCTCGATCTCGGTTTCTCGCCAGTTTTCGGCTACCAGCCAACCAGCGGTACCTTGGTCGTCGACAGGTTGGTCGCCCCAAGTATGCTCTCTTTGTCGCGCGATCCTCTTCCATTCTTTGTAGGTGACCGAGCCAACGAAATCTATGGAGCTTTGTCTCTCCGATAATGTTCGGCTCGGCCACCAGGCCACCTAGCAGTTACTGTCACCTGCGACTTTTTCTCGCACGAGAGACTGTCACCTGTGACTTTTTCTCGCACGAGATACTTACCCGTCTCTTTCTGTACAGTAGTGTGAGAAAGTGACCGATAGACGCGTCAAGATACGCGAAGCATAGTTGTGCTAGACAGGCAGCTCCTATCTCGGCGTTAGAACGGATCTGCCTCGTACCATCATTGTTACCCGATCTCGTGAACAGAATTAGGCCAAATCTATTTGTACGGTTTTAAACGGACTGATTGAGTGTAAATAAAACGTGCATAGTTCTATTTTTTTTTAATAAACATGCGTCCGATTAAGACGTGATGGTTTAAAGCGAAATTAGTAATGTTTGAGTAAACGCAAATTGTGTGGAATACAGTTAGAAACGAGATTATTTTATACTTGCACTTTTTTCAAGTGCATTGATCAATCCTACGTATGTCGACTAATAACCGACATAAATGAAAACAAACGACCTTCGAGACGAAATAAATGAGCACGATAGCGAACTTATGCATATTTCATGCTGCCCTCACTACCAGTAGTCGGACTTTGTGTGGGAGTATAACCCGCTAATGGGGATATCTCCGCGCCACAGGGGTAATTAGTCTAATACTTCTTGTATACCTACTTACAGGCAGTGGCGTGATGAATTCAGAACAGAATTACATCTTCTCTAAGATCAATTGTTAAGATTATCCAGCCACTCTAAACTAAACCAGGCAAGGCGCCAGCCTGTGGACGCCATGTTATTGAGAGGTGAGTTAAAAAAACTTTGTGAAATAAAGTTGCGAAGAAACACCTGAACATAAAAATAAAACCGGGTCAAGTTCAGCGCAAGCGTTCCGCTGGATTGTCGAGAAGGTGCCAAGGTGGTGCCAAGTTGTTTTAAAAAAGGTTTGTATGTTTATCACACCGATTTCAAAACATGGGAAGGTAAAAAAAAGGCAGGCTGATCCACTTTATATGTAATGGAGGTACGCTCTTAATGAAATGTTAAAAATGAAATGAAATAATTTAGTAAGTAAGCCACAAGGGCACTTTTACAAGTCGGATTGGGAATCTACCGGCATTTCCCGAGAGGAGACCGCTGTTGAGAACAAAGCCGAAATAAATTCGACAGTAAGTATTTTTTCGTAAATCATACTTAAACAATCAATTACATTTTTGATGTATAGATTCTCCAAATCAATAATTTAAACTAATAATTTTCTCAGAGATGTATAAAGTCTCTAGGCGTCTTGACATGCAATAAGATACAATAATATATTAATTTAATTTCACTGATATGTATAAGGTCTTTAGGCGTCAATGTGAATAAGGCTTATCACACTAGTTAAATATTATAATTATAAATGCAGAACTGGCGCAAGTTTGTGACTGTGTTTATGCGTATGTTTGTTACACACGCTCAAACGGTTGGACAAAGTTTGATTTTGGTATGAAGATACCTGATGCCCTGTATTATCATATAGGCTACTTTTTATTTCGAAAAAATGTAGTGTTCCCATGGGATGAGCGGGTAACACCACGCGGCACAGCTAGTGATGTCATAAAAATCAATAGTTCAAAACTCGTTTTATTTTTAGTGCTAATGTCAGTGGTTTATTCTTTCCCGTGTATTTTGGGTACTATTTAAACAGGCTTCTTTTTAATAGCATTATTCGCCTCAGAAAATATAAGTTACCTTCTAAATTACTAAGTCAGTCACAACCAACGCGCGTCTGAATAATAATATCTCAGCCACTAGTTATCTTCTTTGTAAGCCACTGTAATTGTAACTTAGCATGGTGATTATTTTTTAGCATCTAAATTTGAGGCATGCATTCAAATAGCAAACTTCTAAAATATTATTATATGACACCAAAATAGTAACTCTATTAGCTTCTAATTTTATAACTTAGTATGTTTAAAATGTAAGTCATCCTACATTAATCGATCGTAAAATTTACCTAAAATTGTCATCAAATAGTATATTAAAGCCACTATTATTACATATGAACTATTGAGGAGAGAACAAAACAAAATACTTAAATCTCATTTTAGGTTAGGGTCGCAGTTCAACCTAACACTCCTCCTCGCTTCGCTCGTCGTCGTACCTAACCTAAGCCAAGTCAGACCTGCCTTAGAAGTAGATTAATGGGTTACGTACCGTTATGAAATATGTTTTTTTTTTTTTTTTTTAAGTCGTCGTACCTAACCTAAGCCAAGTCGGACCTGCCTTAGAACTAGATTAGAGAGAACGCAGATGAACCTATTGCAATATGAACGAACGAATGACAATAAACAAACACGAGCGGGTCGGTCGGTACAAGAATCGAATGGCGCTCTCTGATTGGTGAAGGCCCTTGGCTGTCATGGCGCGCACTCGCGCCAAATCGTTCCTACAGTGGCTATTTTCATGATAAAAGAATATTAAGTATTATTTTAGATGTTAAGTTATAATATATGATGCTGTCTATTGAAGCTCGAATATATAATTTTTGAGGAACTTGTATTGAAGCTGTAAAACGAAAAATGATGATGAGTTGCAAATTCCGTGGCTGAGTTAGTAAATTAGATGGCAATGTATAAATCAGAAGGACAAGTAATAATAATTGTTGATTATGACTTGATGCTTTCTTTAACATTTTTAGATGGCGTTGTAAAGAAGATGAATTAGTTTATTAGAGGCTATCTCATATTCCCGATGCTTAGTTATTAAATGAGAAGTTCGACCAAGTGGCCAAAAAATAAAATTGCGGCCGGATTTATTATTTCTCTTTTTGAATGTGTGTTTGTGGTGTCAATTATACAATTTATTTTCACTATAGTCAATTATTACCGTATTGACATGATTATACGACTTGGAACCTTCGCACGTCCTTTACACTTTGGCAGCGGCAGCTTCGCTTTTCATTATCGAAATTACTATTACAGCACTTCTGACAACTGTCAACTTGACAGTCGTAACGTGGTCACGTTATTGTTATTGTGGCATGGCAAGTTGTCAAAACGTATTTGTGTAGTGAGAGTAAGGTCAGTGGGAGAAAAACAAAGAGCATTGTAATCCAAGAAGTACGTGTGGAATACTTACATTACGATACCATAATAATTAATTGCACAACAATAACAGTGTACACAAGAAACAAAAGTGTATATTTTTTTTCTACATTAGACTTACAGCGTTCTAAAGCCAGAACTTTGTCAAATTTCCGTAATATGCGACTTTTTACAGTTTTTTTAATGTGCATATATCCGTAACTAACTGTCCTTGAAACAAAATTTGAAATGTAAATTATACAATGTTTTAATAACTGTAGACAACAGACCGTCTTGTCGCTAAAAATCGATCTCTTCTTAGATAACCTTCGGCATGTAAAGGGACTCTGAAATAAGTAGGAAGTTTTTTAACTCTGCGCAATAGGCTAGTTGACCCAGTTTCGAAATATATTGGAAATGGATAATAATGATCTTACTAGCTCTAAAAAAAATGTCTTGTATTTTTCTGAAAGCTAGAAAGCTAAATTATAAATTGAAAATTAGAAATTTCATAAACAGTCAAAAACGCCGTCCGCCATTTTTCCCTTTCGCTAATCTGTGGCGTGTCGTAGTATTACCTGTAAATATTCGAAATTCGACCGTCGTATAATGCCATTCCGCTCACTCCAAATATACTTTGACAGGAGATCGAGAGGGACGGCACTATTCGAAGTCGTCAAAGTAGACTTTCAGTTTTGTTTACATGACCAATGACGTCACTATCATAAGCGAAAATGGCGGACAGCGTTTTAAGCATTTCAAAATACAGATTAAAAACCATATTTTCAAATTAAATTTTTTCAGCCATCTTTCACTTTTATGAATTGAAAAATATATATTTAGGTTTCCTTTGCTAAATACTATACGGAATAAACATTAGTTTATTATAATTTGACATGAGTCAACTAGCCTATTATGTGTAATGTAGTAGAAAAGAGCAAATGAAAAGAGACAATAGTGGAAACTATTAAACTGACGCGGATTGGAAATTTTGGACACTATGATTTGTCAAATTAGGGTTTCATCCCGTCCACAGTTTGGTAAAATAAATAATGCTATGAATAACGTAAAGAGATTGGTAATAGTTAATAACATTAAATAGATAAAATATAGATAAATATATTCTTAAATACATAGAACAACCATGACCTAAGCACAAATATTCGAGTTCATCACACAAATATTTGCCCTGGCCGGGATTCGAACCCGGGACCGCCGGCTCAGTAGGCAAGTGCTTACAAACTGCGCCAAACGTGTCGTCTATAGAGATGCTTGCTTAATGAGATGTTTTTCACTATCGAAGTTACAGTACTTTTATCTCACGAGCGCGGATGAGCCATGTTTGTGTGAGTAGATGTACATGCACATTGGCTCTGTGTGGGTGAGCCGGCACTGAGCGCTCCCGAGCTCACCCACACAGAGCCAATGTGCATGTACACTACTCACACAAACATGGCTCACCCGCGCTCGTGAGATAAAAGTACTGTACTATTAGTGCTTGTGACAGCTGATAACTTGACAGTCGTAAGATGGCCACGTTATTGTTATCGTGGCGTGGCAAGTTGTCAAAAGGTATTTGTGTAGTACGAGTAAGGTCATTCGAAGAAAAACAAAGAGCTTTGTAATCCAAGAAGTAGGGTAAGGAAATCAGTACCTCTGGCATAATTGTCATTCGCAACTTTTTCTCGCGCTAGATAATTTCCCGTCTCTTTCTGTGCGGTAATGTAAGAGAGTGGCGGGTAGCGCTATGTCGCGCGACAGGAGTCGCGAAGCATAGTTGTGCTAGACCGGTAGAACCGTTTAACTTTTTAACTCTTCTTGTCATCCTTGAATGAAAAGATACGTGTTTCCTTGGTTTACCCTACTTGGTTTCGTTAGGTTAGGTTAAATAAGTTCGAATAGACGCAACTATCAATAAAATTGTCATTTGTTATGAAGAATGTGTATATACCTAGTGAATTCCAATTTATTGGTACTATCGTCATCTACTTTAAAAGGTACTAATTTTCTCAAATAATACTATTAATAATTGAGAACGCTTTAGTATACCATTAGTGTGTTATAAATGTATCGTAATTAAAAACCATACCATTACACTTAACTAATATGGACACTTTCTTTTTATTCGTGTAAAAAGGCGATTCTGATTTCACCTAATTAGTGTAAAAAATATTTATGTATTGAATGTACAAATGGCAAACTTAATACCATGCGGTATTTTCTACTAGCCAACCATAAAAATATATAAAACAAAATTAAGGAAAACATACAAGAGCAAATGTTTGCCATAGCCTATAACAATGAATTTTCTCGTAGCATTAACGCTACGACGACCTCGCTACGCGGATTGGCTACGTAGGTTCGTAGCCGCTACGATACAATGGCACATACGCGTACGATATGACATTAACTTCGACTTACTTGAAATGTTTGATCTATCTGCTTGCAACGCAACGTCCATAACTGAATACAGTCATTGTTTCAGCTAATATTGATCGACCATAACCAGAGATCGGACAAATGATCGTCATTAGATATGATGTCCTGCATTTAATGGACAACCTACTGAACTCCAGTATTAATTGAAATTATAATTCATTAGCGACCCGCCCCGGCTTCGCACAGGTGCAATGCTGATAACTTATGCTATGCATGTTATATATATTTTATACATATATACCTTCCTCTCGAATCACTTTCTATTAAAAACCGCATCAATATCCGTTGCGTAGTTTTAAATATCTAAGCATACAGGGACACACAGACAGACAACAGGAAGCGACTTTGTTTTATACTATGTAGTGAAGTGAAATGAAAGAACAATTTGTTCATAAGACTATTTTGTTTAAGAAATGCTTAGTTAAAAATACTTCAAGCACCTGTTTATGTAAATTAACATTGAAGCATTAATTGCTCATCAGTACATTATATTTAATGGTGTCGAAACGATGTAATGGGCACGTGTCGACTGTCGAAGATGGTCATCTTTATTTACGATCCACATTCTAATTGTAATTGAAATGACGCTTGTAATTGTTATAAATACTTGTAATAGTTACTGCTTGTCAGCTTGTAATAATAATTAGCTACGGTTGGTTGGTAGTTATGATAAACAATATTCCATGGCGTTAAGAATCGATAATAAAATAAATACATTATTATGACATGGATCTCTCATTGTAACAAATAAATCGTAAAGGGAAAAAGATAATAAGTACTTGACTAAACTACATAGAAATAAGTTTCTTGAGGTTTATAAGGTTTCATAAATAATAACATGTATTGTAACATACTCGTAGATTTAACTACTGTAATTGTGGATTTCGTGCTTTTTATCATGATCAATATAGAAACCCAATAAACTCAAGTGATAATCTAGAAAAGAGCTAATAAATCTTTAAACTGCTGATCAGACAGCAACATAAGGCAGAAAAACGGTCTATGACGTCCTGGTACATTTTTTAAATAATTATATAAATTATTTTTATTAAAGCAGTAACATCTGCTAACGTAAACCAAATGTTTACAAATGAAGCGAAATATTGAAAAAATTAATGGTTCAGACAAGATTATTAAATTTTTCGCTTAATTTGTAAACATTTAATTATATAAACTGTTTTTGACTGGCTCAAATTAGATTGCAATACTCATAATATTTTGACTTTATTACCACTGGAAAGATATTTTCTCAGCCATATACAGGATGTCTCTGACGATGAGTCTTTAAATACAAGGTTTAATTGTGAACTCCAAACTGAGCATCTTTTTTTCTGCAACTTTTTAAAAGATTTCCACCCTTATCTATATATCTCCTATACGTATACGCATGTAATAATTAGTTATAACACTAATGTAATGTAATTGTTCTAAGTATTATTTACGAACAAATGACTTACTGTTGAGTTTCTTTCGGCTTTCTTCTCAACAGCGGTCTCCTCTTGCGAAATGCCGGTAGATCTGACTTGTAAAAGTGCCCTTGTGGCCTACTTACTGAATAAATTATGTCATTTCATTTCATTTAATTTCTTAATTATTATTTTTTCGTACGTGTACGTAATGTTATTTTTAATGTACGCAATCAAATGCTAAATTGACATAATATTGATATTAAATGTTCATCTTTAAGAGACGGCACATGTCAAATGATTAATCACAATTTACGACTTAACAATTAAACTTTGAGGTCTAATAAATTCTCTAAATTATATTATTTTTATTATTGTCAGAAAACAAAATTACATTAGTTAAGTGAGTAAAGCCCCATAATCAGAGGCAGTCTGTATACATATACAGATTTTCTGTTCGACACGTAAAATATAATACAGCAAATATATTTCTAGAAATCTCTATTAAAGTTCTACATAAAATCGAATCTTTAAGGGCGCACAATATATAAACACAGTTCTTTAATGTTTTGAACATCACTTTTGTAATGTGTTATGTGAGAGTGTGACACAGTATATAAACACAGTACTTTAATGTCTTGTACAGACATAACTTTGGTAATTTGATTTGTTAATCTAATTCAAACATAGACTATAAACCTAGATTTACCAAGTGCATTATGAGTATTTCTCGTTTATTAGCGCTTTGCTGGTAGCAAGATTTATTTAATGAGATAGTAAAATTCGTTGACGAATAATCTAGAAGTATGTTTGTGTGTCCTTGTACTTATTTTTTCAGGGCCACGTATTTTAAATACATTTGTACAGTAATTAGACCGCTGTTTCTCAGTCGCTAACGCTATCACTTTGTATTTTTTTTGATAATAGTGTATTCTAAAGCCGGTTTAAATAGATTTGATCTCGTCAACAATTTTAGTATGCAAATTGCCATGAATAAAAAAAATGAGATAAGCTAATAGTAAAATTGAAAGCTATTTTTGATGCTGACCTAACAGTCTCAAAAAAGTAGTTTTAATGTTCATAAACAGATTTATAAATGAAATTGAAGTCAACCTAACATCAAGTTGCTGATACTTAAACGCTTAATGATTGACCAATGTAATAAACCATTCAAGTAAGAAATTCTTCGAATCCGCTTCCTATGATCTACAATATTTCATATCATACTGCATATCAATCAACTTGTAGCCAATCCAAACTCGATCCCCGATCAGCTGAAAGCCCTACATTGAGACGAACTGACCCGAACTCGAGTCGGATGACTCACGAACGCCACCTAGTAGCAAGGTGAAGCATGTGCTGGTGTCCAGTGTTAAACTTTTCACAAGTGAAGTGGCGATCGTCTCGGGCTATTTTCGTTCGAAGGCCTCCCGAATTTCGACGAACGCCGAACAACTTTGTTCCGACGACGGTTATTCAACGCTCTGCAGAAATGCTGTCAGTTCGGCGCATCGACATTTGATGCTTTTAGAGGTTTAAATATAACGCACTATTAATGAAACGGAATCGATGTTCAAGCTTCCGGAAGAGATTTTAAAGAACTAAACGGTCGTTAAATCCAAGCGACTGGGCCAGACATTCTAAAACGAACCAGATATTTTCAAACTGTTCTCTGCTACACTCATGATGGAAAGTCGATTAAAATACGCTAAAACTAGATCGCTTTAGACTATCCACTCTTGGATGATACTTTTAGAAGATCTTTTCAGATATGAATTTATCCTTAAAAATCAGGGGAGAAATCACGTACCGTCAACAATCTACTGGTAATCCTTTATGGCACTGCACTGAGCACAACACGGGTACAACGTAAGAGACAAAAGACGTGGAGCTCGATTCGAGGAATCGATTCGAGAAATCGGGTATTGTCGCCGGCGGCGGACGCGTCGGGTCGTTTTCGAAATCGTAACTAAACTATGAGAGTGTTGGCCGGACGCCGAGGCGGGCGGGAGGAATGCGCGTGGGTGCGGGAGCCCCGTCACCCGTGACGTTGGGCCTGCAGAGGTGTTTTCCGCTGAAGATAGAAGGTGATCTAATGCATGTGTTGGGATAGGGTGGTTACGAAACGGAGTCCTTTCACCCATCGGTGAAGGCAGAATGAATCAAAGGACGACTATGTTCCATGGCTAGATTATAATTGTTTTGTCAGTCGACACTGCCATGCTGGCCCGGGAGAAGCTTCTTCAAGCTTCGCTTGAAGGATCCCAGGTAAGAAGGAGGAAACACATGAGTTGGTTTACTTCTGTAAGACTAATACAGGTGGATGTTGAAACGATCTCACAAGTCGATGGAAATAGGATTCAATATGATCGACATTGCTCCATTCATTGATGCAAAGCTGGCTTAGCATGAAGTTTTAACAATATTTCATCTCTTTCCTCCGTCTTCATCCTTAACGCGGAGCATAATCAGAATAAATCTTCCAAATTATTTTCAAGACACAATATGAACATAATTTAATTGATGTTAGTATTATAGATTAAGCGAAACAAGCATTAAAGCATTTAAAGTTCTAGGGATGACCGGAGAGTTAAGACAGTTTAGGGGTATTGTAAAATGTCGAACCTGATACATCATTAAAACAAGAATGCTTCAACTGTTAGAAAAACAAATATAATGAAGGAACACATGAAGTTACCATAGTACCGTACAGTAGCGTTATACATATTAACTTGTACTCCTAAGCTTTAATGTATTTGTACCGACATTTCCTTCAAAAAACACCCGCACTTGAAAAATTCACGCAAGATGAAAATAGTTGCAGAAAACTGTACAATATTGTTATGAATGGACGACATAATATAAGTGCCAAAGAGTCTATAATGCATTAAGCACATAGGTAACTAAGGCTGCGTTTCCACCAGAGATGTGCGAGGATACGTAGCGAGGGATGTGTTTTTGTTAACCAATGGAATGACTTCATTTACCTACTTATCCTCGCTCAGCGCAACTGATTCTATTGGTTAACAAAAACACATCCCTCGCTCTCGCTACGCACCCTCGCTCTGGCATCCTCCACAAATTTGTATTTAAAATGATAAGGGATGAAAGTTTGTATGGGAATACCATCAGATTAGAAAAAGTGTGAGAAATAGAATAGGCAGTGCTCTCAGTAATTTTGGCACCGCGCTAGGCTCGTGTCATTAACAATATGAATCATTATACCGTTTGAACATGACCACCATTACTCGAAAACATTAAATGTTTACTGGCAATCTGTATCATATGTCTAGATTGGTTTGAGTTGTAGTGTAAAGTTTAATACATAATAAACGAAAATTCCAACAAACGCCTTAAGTCATTTTGCTACTTAGAAAGAAAACGAAAAGAAATCAATAAAAATGTAAATAATAATCACCTGGAGGCCTGATGGTTGCGTTTATCCCGTGATAAATAAATGACAAAGCATCTGTCACTCACACTCGCATTTTGTCAAAATTTGACGGATACTTTGTAACTTATTTATCGCGTGATACAAGCAACCATCATAGGCCCGCTGTTTCAGTTAACACAAGCTAACATACAAGATCCAATATTTTGAATTTATTGTTCATTGCTCATGATATAGGTTCAATACAAGCAGACATAAGAGCCTTAAGCTGCTTGTCCACAAGACGCAGCGGAGATTTATCAGATGGACCAATCAGATTCCTCAATTTTAAATGCGCTTATTTTGGGCTTCATAAAAAACGCAGCCTGATTGGCTACTGTCCTGTGTTGATAACAGTCCTGAGCGCCCATCAAATGCCGACCGTCCTCCGCGACCCAACCGTGAAGCTTGTCCAAAATAGATCTTTTATTATTAGTAGTAAACATAGAGGTCGTAAAAACGATGATACCTTGGCAGCTGGAAGCACCTGTATTATATCCGACGCATCAAGATTTTACATCGCAATAATGATATAATATCCAGCTGGTAACTATAAAGATGATGCATTCTTTCTCTTCAAGGCTACGTCCATCAAAGCTATAACTTTGTTGTATGATATGGGAGGCAAATGAGCAGACGGGTCGTCCGATGGGAAACGATTATCATGGACCCTGGACACCTGGAATACAAGAGTCACAGGACGTTGCCAGCCTTTTAGACGGTAGTACGCTCTTTTCTTGAAGACTTCAAGGTCGTATCCGTTACCAAGCACGGCGTTTCAGTGCGAGCGAGGAAGCGAAGTGGTGCGTGTCATGCGTCAAAAAACTGTAAACTGCATTTGAACAGGGCTGGGATGCATTTGTAACGGATTCTTCTCACTAGGGCAGAAACTAGGAATGATATTGCATACTTTTTCTCGCGTATTTTATGTAAAACCTCTCGCTTCCTTGAGCTTGATTGTTTGATTTCGACTAAAGCTTTACTTAGTGATGCTAAGGAAAGGAAGACTCCTATTGGTAGATTTATCATCGCGCACTACTTATATATGCACATAGAAATAATCTGTACACATTCGCCATCCAGACAACAGCTCTACCTTTATTATTAGTAAACATTCAGGTCGTTAAAACGATGATACCGCCCCTTGGCAACTGGGGCCACTTGTATAAATCCTGTCCACATCAAGAATTGATGTCGCAGTTATGATGAAAGATTAAGTTGATGACAGTTAAATTGATGCACTGCAGAAGATCACGGGTAAGAAACTCATAAATAAAGAACATACAGACATATCACATGTCATATATGAAACAAACGGAGTTGATGAAATAAATGTAAGTAATCATAAGGAGACTGAGGAGCGAGGAGAGAGGATTATATTAAATTGGTTCAATCCAATCAAATTTATCTAGTCATTAGTCAAGTACTGGTTTATTTAGAATAGCAATTTGTACAAATGTTAAGGCTGCAAAGGTACTAGCTATTCAATTCATTTATGAATTTCATGGCATGTATGAGAAAAAGATAAACCTTACGCAGCGGCAAAGGATTTATAACATTCAAACATTTAAATTTTAAGATTACAAGGCATATCCTTTGAAGGATCCACATGAAAGTTTAGTCCCAGTTATTCGATTTGGAAATTCCGAATAATACCGAATGTTAAATGATAATAAACGAGTATTTATTCAAACACGCACAATGTCTTCGACATTGTTGAGAATAACTATTTGCATTAAAAAGAAAAAACATTTTATTTTCGAGTAATGAAATGGCATATTAGTATTTTATTCGAAAAATTATAGCGATTGTAGTACATACAACTTTTTTACCGCTGCTGTATTTCAATACATAATTGAAAGTCGTGTTTAAATTAAAAAAACTCTATACCTCTACTATACAAAAGATCCTCTCTATTTTTGCAGCTTTATCACAACTTTCATTCGTTTATGGAACGATCTCCCTCTCTTCATTAGGAAAGCTCAGAGCAAATTCTCCTTGGCATGGTGCGCAAACATCTCTCCAAAGAATTTCAGGATTGATTGTCTATATGGTGTTTTACAGGGGTACATATATATATTGTATTTATGTAAGTGTATTGTATTTCATATGTATATTGTTAATATATATATCAAACTTATTGAATTTTGTCTCGTTTTAGGTTTTTAGCCACGGCTTTTTAGTATCCTGCACCAACTGCTAGTTTCTGTTTGGCCCAATGGTTGACTGGTAGACAATGCCTTATGGCCGGAAAGCCGCGCCCTCAAAAGCGCGTGAAGTTCGGGATCCTCCAAAAGAGGAAAACCCTCGCACCAGTGTGGACAAGGAGGGTTTCACAACGGTGTCACGAAAGCGTAAGACACGCAAGAGTCAGTGTGGTACTGCAGAACCGGTTGGTTGTGGTCTGCGGGTCCACACGCCGAGCCAGGCGCTGTACGTGTCGCGCCTGCATCACACTGCCACCGCTAAAGAAGTGACGCAGCATGTTCGCCAGAAAACCGGCTACTCGCTGAGGGTGTTCCAGTTGCATTCGCGCCACTACGTGCACTTCAGCTCGTTTGTAGTGCGCGTGCCGCGGCCGCTCCAGGAGACATCGCGTGTGCTGATTTCTGGCCGAAAGGTGTCGTGTTTCGTCGGTTCCGGGGCATCTACCAAATCCAATACCCGAGATGTCGGAACAACGGGGCCACGCCGTTTCGCCGTCAAAATAAACATTGTTCGGTTCATGACGCATTGGTGAAAACTGTAATGTTATGTAACCTGTTTTTCAATAAATAAACAAATTAAGTCCGCCATTTGTACTCTTACTTTTGTATTTTTTGCAATAAAGTTTAAATAAATAAATAAATAAAATAAAATCCTACCCTGCGGTACATGTATTAGGAAATAGCTACGCCGTGCCTAGTTACCCGCTCATCCCACGGAAACACTACATTTTTCGGGATAGAAAGTAGCCTATATGTTAATCCAGGTTGTCAACTACCTTCTTACCAAATTAAAATAAGTCCAGCCGTTCGAGCGTGAAGAAGTAACAAATATACACAAAAACACACAAACACACTTCACAAACTTCCGCCTTTATAATATTAGTGTGATTCTTATTCGTGCTGCCGAACATTCTAATTCTAGTTGTTAAATTGATATTTGTTAAACAAATTTATTTAGTAGATAAGTAATTAAAATTAAGTAAGTAAACAATTTAGACAGAATTTAGCCCCAATTTATTGTAGATCTAAATAAAGCCGACCTAAATGATCTCATTGACTCCAACAAAACACTCATTCCTGGTGTCAACCCACAAATGTTTGCACTTGACATAAAAATGCACGTCAATGTGCACTTTCCGTGCCAAATGTACGCGCGAATTCAATCCTGGTGACATTGCGCCGAAAATAACCAGACTTTCGATTACTGATTGCGTTTTTGAATGAAAATACACGGTTCTATTACTATTGCAGCTGCTTCGTGATGAATTTTATTGCACATGTAACTAGAAATATAGTGTGTGATGGTACTCATATTGTTATTGGTGTGGATTTTTAAATATAAACTTTGTTTAGTTTTTATTTAGTTTCCCGCTTTCACACTTTATTAATAACGAGATTGTTGAACAGAGGGGGTTAAACATTTTAAATGGCTCCAAGAAATTATGACGTTGCATGCAATGTTCAGATTTGTAGATACTAAAGTTGATGTAACTGTTCCATTTTCAATATTAAGGTATAGATCTATAAGACCAAAGATCGTGTAATACATTGAAGTGCTGAGGTCGTCACGTACGAGATACGTCATTTCAAACGATTTTGCTCGCATTTTTTACTGCAGGCATGTCCAGCACGATTCTTGTTAAAAGAGTTTTGGCATTTTGTAAATTTCACGGAAGAAATTTTGCAAATGACGTACCTTTGTGGCAAGTCAGGGCAGGGCCATCATGGTAATTTTCGTATCCACGCTTGGCAAAATGGTGTTGTCGGTCGCTATCCATACATTATCGTTTGGTTTTTTAATACTATGATGCTGCATACGGACTGCCTGTGCTTTTTTTTTTTTTTCGTTCTCTGTGATACGTCGGAAGCCTAAAATGGCTGCATCCGAAAGTCTCTAGCTGGCTGGGGGCGGGGCTAACCCTTTAAGAACATATTTACTTCCCTCTTGAAGAACTGTATGCTGTAGCCCTCGGGGGAGCTCATTCCACATTCGTTACAGACGGGGCGTGGTGAGTTGTTTTGGGTAATAATTTTGAGATCCTAAAATTATCTGTACCTACTCATGACGACTTCCATGCTTACGACAGTCATCATCATCGTCATAAGCTGCAATGTATCCGCGGTCGATCTCATCGGGCACCTGCCAGTTACTTTCTGCATAATATATTGTTTGCTGCCAAAAGTATAACGTAGGTACCTAAACTAAAGGCTTACTTTTATACGCAAATAATACCATGTGATTTGCCACCTCCTGACTTTGTAATTCTAAAAATTACACCCACTCTCATTTACGTACTATATCCCGGAACTCCAAGGCAAAAACTTGCACGAGATTATGTCTCAAACCTACACTAAGTATTCCTGTCATGCCCGAACGGCCAATCAGATCACAGGAAAACTATTTCAAACACAGACGCGCGCTGATCAAATAAACATCTACCCACCGGTTGAATTACTGAACGTTTAGATAAACTTTGCTCAATGGATTGGCTTCGGGCTTACTCAGAGTCTATTGGTCTTATCAGTTGGGAAGATATATTGGACATTTGACCTATTAGAATTGAGTGTTGATCGTCAATTTTTTTGGGAGCGTGTGAGATATGGTGCCAAAAGTGGGGTACACTATAATACTCCGAAGTTTCATTTGTCCGAATGCATCATCATTCCGAATTTTCATAATTCCGAAAACCATGTTCTGATAAAATATTTAGTTTTCTTTTTAAATATCACTTAACCCTAACCTAAGCTAATTATGGTAACTAACATATAATCCATGGAAAATATCGTTTCGCGTTATATAACTTTCGGAATTTCGAAAATTCGAAATATTGTTGGTTTCGGATAAATGAAACTTCGGAATTTTTCACTGGTCCCCCAAAAGTGATCAGGTTTTATAGAATTTAAACATCGAAGCTGCGACGCTCCTAGGTTTGACTAGTCAAATCTGTGAGGTCTGATAAGAAGTTTTAGGTAAAATCCAAACCGATAGCGTGTTTCAGCCTTTAACTAACGAATTTATATGAAATCTTAGAAGAGACAAATTTGGACAGTCACACGTCGAAACAATACGATCTTCTAAATGCTGAGTGATGCGAGCAAGTCAACGAAGCTTCGAAACTCGGCGAAGAGGCTACATCGGACTGACTATACCTACATATGCGCAAATCCGAAGATCAAGTAAAACTATGGCAATAGGTCATCATGGTTCACTAAATCATTGTAGAATTATTTTTCGCCAATGGTTTCATTTCGTAGAAAGTATTTTTTTCTGAATCCGTCAAGTATTGTTATAAAACAGACGGATGATATTTGCAAGAATTAGAAAAATATATAACTAAAAATTCCGCGGAATGAAAAATTCGAACAAAAATGATTCTGCGAAAAGGCAGATTAACAATCATCATGCATTAACCATAAACCCTAAGGAATCCATGTAGACGCTAAAATGTAATAAGCGTTAAATTCATCCAAATTAGAAATCTGTCGTCAGCTGTCGTTACACGAGAAGAAATTTATTTCTGATAGCAATGCCGTCGCCCTCATTGCCCGAGACTTCGGACCACAAATGTTTGGCCAACAGTACTGAAATATTGTCGTTCAAAAAGTTTGGCCGACTTCGCACCACAAATGTTTTCCAACAATTCACAAATAATTGTAGTTTAAAAAAGTTTGGCCAATGTTGATATATTACTCACCAACCCGTGATTTGGCAGAACGTGTGCTCTAAGCGGATCTTTATACAGTTTTTGAGCGTTTGTCATATTTTTTTGTGATTAATGAATAATGGCATTAGACTGATTGCTATTTGTGCATCCGGTGCTGTAAATAGAACTATTATGCCGTTGTATTGCGCAATGATTTTAATGAAGAAGTCGGAACCGCGGAATTCATTGTATTTATTGCATGTCATGACGCCTAGAGATCTTTTACATTTATGACGACGCGTTTGGCTCGGTTGGTAGACACCTGCCTACTGAGTCGGCGGTCCCGGGTTCGAATCCCGGCCGGGGCAAATATTTGTGCAAAATATTTGTTCTTGGGTCATGGATGTTATCTATATAACGTATTTATATATTATGTATATCGTCGTCTAGTACCCATAGTACAAGCTTTGCTTAGTTTGGGACTAGGTCGATTTGTGTATGATTGTCCCTTAATATTTATTTAATATTTATTTATTTATTATTTCTGCATAAATGTTGAAATTGTATACTTATTTTGTTACTGTTGTGAGTTTGAAACATGTTGGGCCGTTTCTATGACGTTATCTTGAAGTGAATCTTAAGTGAATCTTAATGGCATTAAGTAGCTTATTCAGAACTATTATGACAAGGAATTAAGCACTAGTGGTTCTATGTTATGCGCATTGTTGCTATCCCTATCATCTATATCGTTTCTTGGTAATTTTAGTTCAGTACGTGAGCTGACAGAATGTGATTCGAGTTATATACCTGTTTCGCTCGCTCTTATGGGATCGAAATAAGAACCTCTCGGATTTCACTCAAACCCGAATGCCAATCTAAGATCTCACGGACTATACACCCACGCAAAGGACAGGTAAAGATGTATAGCAAAAAGGTGATTGACCTATCGAATGCTCGGAAGCTGCCTATTGTTACGCAAAGGACAATAAGATAAGATAAGCCATGACATTAACCGAAGTATCAGATAGAAGACCAGCCAACCGCCGTGTCAACAAACCGATATGTCACAGTATGTTGCGATTTGTACAATGGCGACAAGTCATTAATCCTACAATCAAATTAGTTTGGTGTCGGGCCACTTTCGATTAAAAGCGTTAAACTGGTAGATGTTGCTAAGCCTTTAATAAATTTAAGAGCTGATTAATGTGGGCCGGTGTGAAAAGTTGCGGCATTGTCAGATGAAAGGGTTTGTGAGTGCCAAATGAAAGTGGATTCAGTGGTTTTATTGAAATAATTAATTTTGCTGTTTTGGAGTAGCTGATGAACACTGCTACACAGCCGTCTTCATCTAACCTGACCTACTTGACTTCCCTAGACGTCATAACGTCGACTTTATCTTTTACATGGTTCAAGTAACTTAGGTTGCTTATTTTGTTATTAAAATAAAAAAGGGGGACAATATGAGAGTTAAAGTCCTGTTCTTGAAAACACAAAATGCGGCTCCAATTTATCCAGCAGTTTTTTGTGAACCACCTAGCCATGAAGTTGTAAATAAATAGGTTTGCTCAAATCTGCCGTGTTAAGGTAAAAGGCAACCTTGTTGTGTGAAGTTCCATACCAAAAGGTCACCTTTTACCTTAGCACGACAGAAATATAAGTTTGCTAAATGCTTTTTATCATATAGCAAAATTCACACTGTTCGATCAGCGGATCATAATTTGTGTTGCTAGCCCGTCTAGCAAAACTATGCTTTCTGACTTTTGTTTGCCAAAGCGTCACCTATCACTCTCTCTCAGTACTGTATACAAAGAGATAGATAACTATCTCGCGCGAGATTCGCGTTTCACAGTCATGTTAGAGGTGCAGATAACACCGGATAAGTGTGCGTGACGCAAGCAGTGTGATATCTCTTATAGGAATCCATACTTTACATCGCGCACGTCACGCGCCCGTTCGCGTTACGCACGGTGTGTTTTGGCTTTACTTTTCTTTACTATGCTATAAACATAATTATCACGATCGAGTCGAGAACTGTGCGGTTCCAGAGGAATATCCTACCGCGAACGCTCCGCATGTGGAATGAGCTCCATGCGGAGTTTTTTCTCGGGGGCATGCGGTTCTTCAAGACGGGAATAAATAGGTCCTTAAACGGTCGGCAGCGCGCGTGTGAAGTTCCTGGCGTCGCAAATGTGCATAGGCAGCGGTGACTGCTTAACATCAGGTGGGCCGCATGCTTGTTTGCACCGTCGTAGTATAAAAAAAGGTGATAGACAGATCACAAAGGCATCTCGATAATCTTGACCTTTGTGGGACATAAACACGTCTTTACACGTCTAAATCTGCCTGTATATCCCTTGACACGCGGCGTGGGACGGTGCATCGCTTACCTGCTATTTCTAACCAAGTGCAGCGATTATTTATCTATAAATACCTAATGTTTTGACTCACGGGCATTGTTTGGATTCGTTGAGTAACTGCTTGTGGGATGGGAATCGTGATTCTCGCCAGGTTTTTCTTCGTATTTAATGCTATGATTAAGACATTTGGTGTGCTTGAAATGTATTCTTGGAGGGGGATAGGGAAAATCAATAGAAGATAAATCATGTTGAATTAAATATTGAAAGAGAAAAAGAACGTCAATGCTAATGGAGAAGGAGGCCTATGATGGTTGCGTTTATCACGTAATAAATAAGTGGCAAAGCACCTTGTCACTCACCCTCGCCTTTTGTCAGAGTAACGAATGCTTTGTCACTTATTTATCGCGTGATAATATTAACCATTAGTAGTAGATGATTGGGTTTAGTAGATGATTGGGCACGTGATATATCAACGATAAAGCATAAGTCACGTGGCATAAGTAATTCTCACGCACTTATCAAAACGTGACGGGTGCTTTGTGATATTTTTGGTAGGAAGGACACAAATAAATAGAAAAAGAAACATACGAGTATAGCACAAATAAAAGATATGAGACAGAGTAAAGGATATCAAACAACGAAAAACCAAATACTTAAATATAGCCCAAAATGTAGGTTGTTAAAGATACCTAGATTTCTATCCTAACATTGTATGGAATGACAGAGTCACTTGTAATGTCGAATAGACATCAATCTTGATCGAGATCAGGAATTGGGCCATAGGAATCGGTGCGAGCATCTTCATACATTAAATATAGGCACCATAAAACTATCTACAGAAGAAATTAGTCTCTTTCTTCCACGCTACCTCCTGACGACCAGCATTCAAAATTTGACAGTTTAATTTAAGACTTATGACAAATGGACCGACAGTTAACTATTCATTGATGTTTATGTACTATGTGTAGGACAATGGAACTCAGGAGCATAGTCCAATCAACCCACTATGGTCCGATACAAAACCGATTCATCACTCTCAAGATTCATATTCTATCAGTGATATTATAAATTTTTATGTATGTTTAATTACTTAAGTTATTCATCTTCCAGAAAGATGTGACCCGTTATAATTATCACACATATTATCGATTAATCTTCGACTTAATTTGGACCACAGTTGTGTCTAGATATTTTTTTACGGTATAGGTTGTCGGGTTGTGGCTTACGTGACTTGTTATTTTCGTTCCTTTTTTAACTGTGAAGTACTTGATCGTAAAAGTTTTCATATTCATTTTGATCCATTTAAGTCGGTGTCTCATGTGCGTTACTGGTTAGCTTTTTCATGTCTGAGAAGACTAAGCGGTCTTTATCAGAAGAGACTCATGGGTGGTGGAAGTGGCACGAGTAAATATTAAAACATCAGGGCTAGCATATCTTGCCGCAACTTCGCTTGTCGCGCGAGTCACCATCTCCTGTCCTGCTCGCACGGTATTGAAAGGAAAGTGACAGATTGTATTTCTCGCGCGACAAGGAGTCGCGTGTAAAAGTTATGCTAGACGTAGTGGTCATGCGGCAGATATATTTATGTCACCTTTCCTAATGTCATTCATAACCCCTCGCGGATAGAGGAGTCATGTGATGTTAAATCTCGTGAGCGCCAGCATAAAAACTATCGGAAATTCCACCACCCACTTAGATATTTATGAACTATCTACCTACTTTATTACATACCTACCCATTTATTCGACTAGAAGAATGAAACATTTCATTAGACTAGAGAAGAGGTAATACATTGTTAATAAAGTTTTGAATACGGCATTTGATGGATGACAGCTCAAATCAGCTACTCTTTATGAAATGTCACTATCTATGAAGATACTGACTTATGACGTCATAAAAATCAGCAGTCTGAACACAGTCTTCTTTTTAGTTTATGTCGAATTAAAAATTGTGTAAAGGTAGTGTAGTTTATTTGATTCCGTATATTTTTCAATAAATGGTTAGTGGTTTCAATGATACATTTATTGTCGCTATAGTGAAATAGTGACGAAGGTACCGCGCCGCTGTTCGGGTAGCAGTCCCTGATAAAGGGCTCCATACGAGTTCGAATTTCGGGCCGTTCCTGACAATTTCACGTGAGTTTAAACCGCTCAATATAATAATTTAATATGTCACACGAAAGTTTTAATAAGATTGTTGTCAAATACAGTAAATGTTTGCCAAATAATTTAATAACCAGTGCGGAAGCGTACTCGAATTATAAATTATTTATATAAATTCGTATACATTGCATAGTAAGGTTAATATAGCCATCCAACATTTAACCGCAACCTCATATAATAAATAAATTACATGACCAGTTCCAAATTAGAAAAAACATCCGCCAACGGTCGTCGTTAAGAAGATGGAACGCTGTTAAATCAGCAGTTTGCAGCAACGTGCTCATTCGTTTCATGCGTCGGTTTACTAATAAAATCAGGTTTTATTACCTACCGAATCGCTAATTTACTGGCCCGAGAGACAAAAAAAAACTAAATAAATCGCACAGCTGAAAGCTATGGTTAAATATTTTGAAAATATATTTTATTGTCGAACACGTGCTGTAAAATAAGCGATGTTGCATTTACGAATGCGCGTGGGCTTGCTGAATTTATTTATTGCATATAAGTCATATATTGTATATAGCATACAATGTATGGTTAGCTACAGTCAATCGGGGTAACTTTGTACCCTTCCGTAATAACACTGGCCCACGGGTCCATATTGCCTCACATAAAATTCTTATATACTCTTTGTAGAGAATGAATTCTCAATCGGGGTCGGCTACCTAAATCCCAAGATGTGGCGTAGGCACTAGTTTTCATAATTTTCGTAGTGATAATTATAATTTAATTTACAGGATTGTTATAATACAAACCTAAGTTAATGGGTTTTATTCTCAAAACTCTTGTAAAGTTAATAATTTTGGAGTTACGGCTAACAATTTTATGACAAAAATACGTTATGACAATCAATCGTTATATGAAAAAGTGCGCACCCCTGGCCCACACTTACACACTGCCAAAATATATATTTTATACAATTTGAAAAACATTATTTATGCGCCAGTATTATGCGGAAGGGTCAAAGTTACCCCGATTGACTGTATGTTCCCAGTACTGGCTCTATGAGATTCAGAAGGCGGTACTTCTGGACACGGCACGCTTCGTTACAAGGTTCCTATCTCTGTAACCCTAACCATGGTAACATGGGTCCCGCTGGCGAAAGAAATCATCATCTAAGACTATTACTGCTTTTAAACAAATAAAAAAAAACACAAAAACATGTTCCAGCACAATTTACACTAGGGTTCATATCAAATTTTTCAAAGGAGGCTATGTGTTCAACACTTAGAGTTTTTTTTAACCCTTCTCCGTCACACTGTGTTGGTTCTATTGGTATCGTCTCCCAAGCCTTAAAAATGGGATATAAAACGACGAATGGCTGAGATTTGAAAAAGAGACATAAAATGACAAATAAGACATCCCCAGCAGGGTTGCACTTATAACCCTTTGACGGGCGACAAATTATACCTGTCGCTTTCCTTATCGGTGCGAACGAGACAGGTGAAGCTGAATCGCGCGACAAATAAAGCTGCGGCAAGATATGCTCACCCTGCTGATATGACAAAATTAATTATTTTTATTTAATTAGTTTTAATCTTTAATGTCATCGCACGGTCATTCGTAAACTAAGATTTAATCGCATCAATTAATTCAACAATATTGAACCCGATGCCAGTTCCAATACAAAAGCAAACAGCCTCATCAATCAAAACAATTACTATGCAATTGTAAACGATGCAGCAAATGCATAAGACTTATTAATATATTTCATAATTAGATTTCATATTTCGTAATGTAACGTATGTCTTGAAGTTGGCGCGCGGCCATCAAGAGAGATAGAGATATAGGTGTGGCTTAAGTGTGAGAGGGACAGGTAATAAGCTTGTGTGAAAAATATGTATGCTAAGGTCCTCTGTTGCCATGAATTCGGCTATGAATAGCAGCGGTTCAGTGGTAGGTTATTTTTGCTCGACTGAAGGTTATGAGTTTGTTCGCAAGGTGGAGCTTTCTGGTTAAATTGATGTTTTGTGCGGTTAGGTTTAGATGATTCATTTTTCTTTGATAATGCTCGTTTCATTTGTCATAGGAAAGATATACAATTAACTGTTTTTTCCCGATGATGAATCCGTGTGGGGAGGGCATTTTTCGAGTATCGTAGGTAGATTTTTCAATTTATAGCTTATGCCACTTTCTAGTCCATAGTCTTTTTAAAATAATAAACCACTTACACTTTTAGGTTGAAGGTGTGCATTCCATAGGAGCTTGATTAATTAATTTAGTATTTAACTTACGTTTTGACAGATACAAACTAATAACAGTCTTTTTTTTCGCAGCTGCCAATTCGGTCCCCAAGACTACTGCTGCAGTTTTGCAGAGCATTCAAAAGTTCTGCAAATGACGTCTACAAGTATAGAGTACGATTCGAATTCATTTGGAGTATCCATAGCATTCTATACCATAAATAGATCACTTTATGGGATGGATAGACCAGATTGAAGCTGTGATAGATCAAGTCTTCCTCGAATGCAGGAAGACGGCAGCTGTAAGAGAGGAATATTGGTAGCTACATAGCTGCCGATATATTTACATTTCCACATGGAAAGCTCGAAATGAAAAGTACGCACTACACAATTAATGACTCAAGACAGACCAGCAATAAAATAAGTGTCTCAGACGATGAGGGGAGTAGAAGAGGGAGTGGTGACATGCCGCTACAAAAGATTGCCAGAAAGTTCAGTGAATTTGGTGGTATCCTGAGAATACAACGGAGATACGTTTATGTCCCAGTAAAGCAATACTAAGAGTAGGTAAAAGGGATTTATCTAATTTCTAACGGGCTGTCATGTCGCGATTGACAGCTGATGTTTGGGCGCCGCTGCAATTGGCTAAAACGCGGGCACGAGCAAAAGCGAAAGGTAGAAGTAAGCCCTATAAACAGGTAAAGCCGTAGGGTAGGGCGTGAACGCGGCTCGCGGTGCGTAGAAAGTCCATTTTACCTTACTGGCCGGTATTCGCTTAAACATACGGAATTTGATGATTGGCAGTTCTTTTTTGGCAAGATAAACCTTCTGAACCCTAAGAACATTTGAAGAACTGATATTATTCTTGCACTAACAATCAAGATGGAGATCCGTCAGAGGGAGTTATGACGTCATCTCATTTATGCATGGGATATTGTAATTTATTGTTCTGAATCCTAAGATTCTAGTCCGTCATGCACTATAAATCAATATGGCTCTCCTTCTTAAAATATTTTTAGGGTTCGGAAGGTGCATCTTGCCAAAGAAGAACTCCCGATCCTCAAACGGTCGTTACCACCGTCCACTCCTAGAGATACATGCATTCACTCGTAAACCAAAACTGTGAGTATTCATATACTGAAACCGAATACGCAATAATTAATTTCACCAGTACAACCAGCCAGTAGTTTATTTTAATAATCTGATTCACCATTATACCTAATTAGTTGTTGAGATCATTCACTTGGCGGTGAAGGGCCATTACAAGATGAATAGATTCGAAACAGTTACACAATGTTATAAAGTGTTATCAGATTTGGCGAACGACCAGAGAGGCGATTTCACAGTTCAAGGAATTATTGTAGTGGAAGATTGTTCCTTCGTCAGATTGTGGGATATGTTGTTGCCAAGTGCCTACTTAAAAGTTGGAGCCATAAAGATGGCATTCGAATCTTGGCGATCAAAAAGGGCGACCGCGACGAACTACCAGCAATCGGAACCACTGCTTTCTATTGATGTCTATGCATAAGGGGGGGCCATGCCAAAACCTGACTTAGAATTCGATATTACGCTACCCAGAACCGAAGGAATTTCAGGCACTACCCATTCCATCAATTGCTAGCATCATTCGATTTATGGAGGTGGTGAAACAATCTTTTGAGTAGGTGCAACGATGGGAACTGCATAAAACCCTACTGGCTCGAAGTGTATCTGTAAGGACCCTTGACATGACAAGATAAGAAGACGGCTATCCATGCTACGTTCCCCCGGAGGTTTTCCTGCACAGGTCAAGTAGTAGATGATTGGTTCAAGAAACTGCACAGGTCTATCCCACACATGCTCCGGTCTACTCGCGCAGCCGTACCTGCACAGGGAGACCACTCTGGTGCTTTGGTGAACCGTTGTTTATGAACAACTTTACGCTTATGCCCTTCGAAATGGCAACTGTTAATGTTCATGCAGCTCGACGAATAGCAAACATCCAAAATATGTCCGTGGTAACTGAATAGTCAAGATATCGCGTTTTTTTTTATATATTCTCACAATAGCTTCGCCTGATAGCGAGAGGAGAATATGAAGAGAGGAGCCTAAATGGCAATGCGAATCAAGAACAGTGGCGTGACTTCAAATAAAAACTCTACTAAAAGCGAGTAGCGACTATATGTGCTCAATCCTGAAGTGCCCAAGCCGGTGTCGGGTGGTATCGACGCCACGTCCTGATAGACAAGAAACCAGCAATGTCCCGTCAGTTGAAACTGCCAAGCTGGCCCACGAGATGCTTCTTCACGCCTCGTTTGAAGGATCCAATTCCAACCTTATCTCTAATACTCTACGCGCGAAGTTGGCCGAGGTTGGGTGTGGGTGTGGTAGTGTGAAGAACTTCGCTGCGGAATGTCATACTTCGGCCAGTTTCGCCGTAGCCAACTTCGCAAGTAGTGTGGAGCAACAACGCCCACATTGAACCAACGCTCCAAGAAAAGAGTTCCAGTTTTCTATAGTACGACAGATGAAGGAATTGCCAACCTTTAAGTGATAGCGCCATGACTCGTCAAATAAGAGCCAAGGAATGAAAATGATATTTCTAAAAGAAAATTACAAGAGTACATTTAACTACTTGTAAAATGCTGAACACGCTTCAACACGATGTGAGGATGTGTTAATGAGAGGGTGTGACGCGATATCCGGGCGATCACGCCCGATGCTCGGAAAAATGAATTGGAAAGATAGTGATATAAGTATTCTACATCTCGTTCAGCATGAATATCTTCGCTTTAAATATGAACACGCTTTAAAATAAACTCAACACGATGTGAGGATGTTTTGATGAGAGGGTGTGACGCGATATCCGGGCAATTACGTCAGATGCTCGGAAAAATGAATTGGGAAGATAGTGGTATAAGTATTTTACATCTCATTCTGCATGAATGTCTTCGCTTTAAATATAATTAGGTTACCAATGTTATCTTATAATGTAACACTGAAATTGCGGAATCGATCTATAAGTTTTTGATATGAGATCCATTGAACTATTTTTCTAATAACCTTGATTTTTCCATGGATATACATCACAAGAAAGATAACACGCCGTTTTATCTTTCTTTATTTTTTATCTTTGTTATTTATTTTTCTACTTGCTAACCGATCATCTAACGATAGGTTCTGTATCAAATTTACTTGCACTCAATTAATTACTCAGTAGATATATTTAATTAGCCTATCTCAGTCTCCTAAGCACCAAGAGACGTAACAGAGTATAATCTCCTACTGACATGTACTCTTTTGTAACTAAACACTTATAGGTCTTATACACGCGTAGTCTTATCGAAAATAGACTCAAATCCCATGGCAGTAACAGTGTAGATACCAGTATAGTCGCTTGCTTGAAAACGACGTTTGTTATTAGGAAAATCGTGTCGGTTGCGCCCTTTTGTAGCCGGGGTGTGCACGCGCATCGATCAGCGTCGCGAAATGCGGACCGACGAGCGACGACGTATTGCGGCCTGGTTCGAGTTCCGGCATAAATCATTATTGGTTTTTTTGTGTTCGGGCTGAAATTATATGAAGAACAGTTGCTTAGGACACGGGTTAGATCAATTGAACATTGAGAAAGTCGTAAAAAGTACCACGAACAAGTAAAAAAAACGTGCTGTTTTAGCAACAAGACATGTGATACCATAATATGTTGTTTTATGTGGTTTAAATATTTGGAAATTCATGAAAATGTTTATTCGGAAATTCATTATATTTTTTCAAAATTAATATGTTTGATTGATTGAAAAGTGGCGAGGAACTGGCAATCCATCCATTGTCTTGTGAACGCGTTTAAGTAGCTGCAGTAAATGGTTATTAAGGCGGAGGCTTGGACATCTTTCCATAAATTTGTCTGCCACAGATGTCCACTGCTGAACATGGGGTCTATAAATTTATGAAACAAGTAATGTCTCATTTTTTTAAGTGGGTACACACCATAATTGTACTATTAAGTAAGTAAGTAAGTAAGTAAACGCTTTATTGTACACAAAAACAGTTAAAAAATACATCTATTACAATTAACATATAGGTACAAAGGCGAACTTATCCCTATAAGGGATCTCTTCCAGTTAACCTTTAGGGATCTCTTCCAGTTAACCAACTATTAAACCATTGATACAAAAATCAAAGCTTAAAGAAAAATTTAAATGAGTTTTCTAGTGGAAGAGCCAACCAGGCAATTCAGGGGAGAAAGAGTCTTTGTATCAATGGTTTAATATAACATTTTTGGTGTGTAGTACCTACATTTAAAAAATGAGACACATATTTTATTTACCTATTTCATAAATTTATAAAATAACAGCGCCCTTTCTCGCCTGCTCGTTCACTGCTGTAAAGTAGTGCAGTAAGATGTGAATATTAACGTATTCACATAGAGGTCGCTAAGGTGTTAAGTCTTTCAAATAAACCATGCAAAGATCGACACACAAAGCATAAGGAAAAAATCGATAGGTTGCTTGGGAGTTAGGGTGGCGGAAAGGTTAACGCGCTGGACCGGCAATCCAGAGCTATGGGGTCTGTGTTTCTATAGTATACATTTACGCTCACAAAGTGCGATCATGCACAAACCCATATTCACCAACTTCCCGCGACCTTCATGAGACTAGATGTACCTACGTACAATACATAATGCCAACTTATAATTGCAATAATGTTTTTGGTGATTGGTTCTTTCCTGCAAAAATTGACCATCGAATTTATGTGATTTCTTGCAGTCCGGATAAGTAAGTAGTGACCGTGGTTTGATTCCGGAATTGCACAATTTACGTTCTTTGACATTAAATCCTAATTTCAAATAAGATTTATATGAGGCAACTATACTATGCTCTTCCTATTATTTACGTACTTGTGTGCCAAATTAATAAAGGAGATATTAAATCGCGTTGCTCGCCCGATGCGCAGACGCATCAGTCCGAGTCGAGTGCGAGTTTTCCGCCATTAATCATTCCTAGATTAATTAGTGGTTCTTATCCTTCATTTTGTACATAGAAAGTTATTTCAGTGTAGTGAGAAGTTACAAAACGACGATGAGTATTATGTCAAAAGCTGTGTAAACTGTGGATACCTATATAGCTTAAAATACTCAATCATTTATTGTATTCCACAATGTTTGGCATGCTTCGTATCAGCTGGACGGGAAAAGTTACTAACGTAGAAGTTTTGCACCGTATGGGATAGCATGTCGAACTTATCCGGACTATAAAACAGCGAAAGGTCGCTACGTCGCAGCGAAAGCGCTACGTCGGAAATGTACTGCGGCATAATCGGTATTCCCTCCTGCAAGATGTATTGGCTCCGAAATATCAGGGAGTGGACAGGGATTTAGACCGATGAGCAACTGTAAAGCTCGGTGCTAGACAAAGAAAAATTTAAAAAGCTGACTGCCAACCTTCAGTAATGGAGAGGCACTTGAAGAAGAATAATGTTTGGTTAGAGGATACTGTAAACTTGATTGTGGACCCTGTTGGGCACAAAATATTCGTGATTAGATTGAGAGAGGTGCGTAGGTAATTCTCAAAGTAAAGTTGTAGTAGACAAAATTGGATGCATTGATGATATTCCTCACGTAAATCATCAGTCATCACTGGTGGCAAACATACTGGTCAAAGCTACAGTCACTGGGAGATATCGCTGTAATAGATACATCAAGCAGCAGTATCAAAAGTAACTGATAATTTTAGTATAGTTCATCCGGAACTGACGAACCAAATCAAACTAAGTGACAACCGAACTCATTCTTATATTAAGAATGAGTGAGTGAAAAAGCAAAAACAAACAGCTTACGATTATAAATCGTTTCTTTCACTTGCGTTAGTTTAATATACAGCTTCGGACGAACTATATTCAATTTGACGTAACCCAGTAATAAAATTGGTAGCTACTTTTGATGCTCACCGTACTTGTAAAAGCTGTGTCTCATATTGGTACTTAGATATTTACACGTATATGTATAATAACATTTGTGAGGTTTGCACGAAATCAATGTAGTGAACCCAAAAAATAAGGAAAGGTAATCATCATCATATATTTAAGAGCTAGAGCCTTGTCGGTGGAGCAATTTCCGTCTCATGCTACACTCCGCTATTATCTTGACTTCTTTTTATGATGAAGCATTTATTATTTATTTCATTATTTGCTCCATATATGTGCATCTTGGTCTTCCTCTTTCCTTTTTCCCTTCTACTTTTGGAAAGGTCACCAGAGCCAAATGCGTCTTGATGATATCATGGAAACGCAATATTTTATAACTACCGCTCTTTAGAGCCTAATTTTACTCAGGGGTGGTAAATGTTCCGCTTCCACGAAATCATCAAAAGACGCTTTTGCCTCTATAGACGCAATTACCTCAGGTGACCTAATGTTTCACGGAGAATTAGAAAAGAAGCACCGTAGAAAATGAACGAAACGCTAACTGCGCAAGCGCCAGACGCGAACAATTTTCAAGGTAGTTAGTACTTCATTATATTTTAGTGTAGTCGCGTAAACTGTGATTGTTCTAGAAGTTTAATGATCGGTGGCGAGAACACATAAAAAATACTGGCACCAAGTCACGTACACCGAGTACTTGACGACGCGGTTGGCGCAGTTTGTAGTACAGCTATCGGTCCTGGGTTCAAATCCCGGCCGGGGTAAATGTTTGTGTGATGAACTCGAATATTTGCTTATAAGACAATTGTATTATTGTACATGGTCGTCTAGTACCCATAGTACAAGCTTTGCTTAGTTTGGGACCAGGGGCCCTATGATGGTTGCGTTTATCACGCGATAAATAAGTGATAAAGCATCCGTCACGCTTTGACATAATGCGAGTGTGAGGGACATATGCTTTGTCACTTATTTATCACGCGATAAACGCAACCATCATAGGCCCCCAGGTCGATTTGTGTAAAATTGGCCCCTAATATTTATTTATTTAAAATTGCGTATTTCTTCCCATGACAGTAAAGTGTGAGTGTGAAAACATCTATACCATTATAAAAATCTAAAATTGTATTGAAAATCGTTTTCATCGAATTTAGTTATTATTTCAGGTGAAATATTAACAGTGGGATGTAGGATTTGTTTGGGCGCTCTACGTCAACCGTATAGCGACCTCTGTTGGAAAAAAAAATCTTTTTCCTCTCATCACGCCTAAACGGCTGGACGGATTTTAACCAAATTTGGTACAGGCATAGTTTATCCATCAACTAAATCAAATATGGTTATAGGATACCTTATACCCGGCTACGACGACTTTCTAGTATGATATTTCTGAGCAGACTTCTTCATTTGTTTCATCGTCACTTACTGACAAACACCGAAGCCAAGTGCAATTTTTTTTAAATTAAAAATTATATCTTATATTTTGAAGTGACATTAACTTTTATTGCAATTTCCTATATACTTTATGAATTATACAATTGTAAAACGTCGGCGCATATAAGGATGTTTTCTTTGACTAACTTTAATATAAAAAATAGGGTTTCATTTAAGTACCATTTATTTCACCCGGTGTAAGTAACGCTGGTTTTATTTTCTCGTCTAAAAGTAATTAAACACTGTTTTTATTTATTATTCATTTGTTTTTGTAAAAGTCTGTGATTATTTGGCTAATATTTTTCTCATATACCTACAGCAAAATAACGAAGGTAAAACTATTAAACCGATATTGTAGTACATAGGTTTAAATATATTTCAAAACGTGGCATTTCCTACATAACGTGCCAATGAAATACAAAACAAATATGTTTCCGTCAACATCATACAACGTTAAAATGTCAATAGTTATATTTTGAAACTGTTTTTTACAGAGCTTGATATTTTCACGTTACATTGAAAACTTTTAGAACATCATACATTTCGAAATACAGGGTGAAGACCAAAAAGTTTACCACCTTAGCTCACTCGATTAAAATTCGTATGAATGACAATCGATCGCCGAAGAACGTACCTTAAGGTACGTTATTTATTTTAGGTATTGTTATTTTTTGTAGCACAACGCAAGTTTTTCCAATCGCTTCTTTTCAGCTAACTACGCCTACATTTCATCCTTTACCCATTCTCGTAGATGGGTCAAAGGGGTAGTTTCTAAGAGGCCCGTGGACATGCGAAAATGATCTTAGGTGGCCTTCATGTATTCGACTTTAAACTTTTTATTAAGCTGTCATAGTAGAGAATATACACAAAACACGTACCGAGGTAAATACATCAAGGGAACCAAGGTACAAATAAATATTATAATTCATTCAAAATATCTATTTTTCTGTTTGGTAATTTTCTGCCGAAGATCACTTAGGGCGATTTTGCCTTGGTAACTATACCCTGGTCGGCGGAAGATGACATGCACGTATAGCATAACTATGACACGTGACTCCTTGTCGCGCGACAAACACTACCTGTCACTTTCCTTTCAATACCATGTGACCAAGACAGGTGACGCTGAGTCGCGCGACAAGCCAAAGTCGCGGCAAGTTGTGCTAGCCCTGAAGAGACACACCGCTTGACATTTCGAAAATTTACCTTGTAATGTCGTCGATATCACATAATATCTTATCTTATCTTATTATAAAGCTCCTTACAGATCCACGTCGACCCAATGGGATCTTTTGTGTAGTTAGCCCTTCTTGCATCACTCAAAAAATTGTTCCACCGCCTCCATTCGGATGATGGAACCAATTGGTATTGCCTGGAATTCCTTTGGTTCTGTGTAAGCAATATCGATTTAATAAGTCTGATATTATGGCACATTTATTCGTTTAAAGCCTTCGTAGTTGATTGTTATTAGAATATCACATTTTGGGTCCCTTTGGGTCCAAGTGTCCTAGGTCAATCTGTGAAATTATAAATGGGTCATGGATTTTGCTATGTGTTTAACTATGTATTTTTGTCTAGTCCTCATAACACAAGCTTACTAGAGCTTACTGTGGGTATACATCGAAGTGTGTGAGGTTGTTCGATATTTAATTTTTATCGAATTTCGCGATCAATTAATAAATATGCTATTAAAGTATTTAATTAGAGATCTTTATTAAGATACAGGATAAGTAAAATGAATAGTTGAAAGCTAGTCAGATTGCGTATTTTTTAGAATATTTCAAAAGTAAAGCGTTTTACACTAATAAACTACTTATTTAAACTACTGTCGCATATTTTCATAATCTATAGAGCATCGAAATATTCATCGTCGAGTACAATACGCAATACATTTTTTTTTATTTGGTGTTTGGGTTTTAGTGACAGCTTTACAATTTGCGCAGCGAACCAACATATTTTAGTAAATCCTATTTCATGTTATATCAGAGAAAATTTACAGAGGCAAAATATCATTGTTCGTGGAAATTATAGCGGCATTGGGGGGTGATGACAGCTCTATCCAATACGTTAGGTTAGTCACGTACAGTTTAATGAATTTAACATCTATATTTTAACTGGAACGCAAGTTCACATGCAATATCTGATTGAGATTACTTGTAAAATCTAAATATATGCGTCATGTAGATATTCATTTATTTCTTTCTAACCGATTGGACTCAGCCATTTGGAACAATAAGTAATTTCTAGACATAAAAACGTTTCCAAACGTACCCACACTATCTACGTCATTATTTATGCGGTTATTTTTCATATTTCCAACATAAATTTGTCATCACATTGTCAAAACCAGTTACATATGTCATTCACGTGAAATTTATGTGTATGTGTAACATTTGTCTGGGTTCAGTAATGTGTATTAATGGACGTTATTCGGAGATTTTATTCCTGGAATTACAGAGCATACATGAAATAGAGCAGGGCGGGCGGACGCGGGCGGCCGCCGCGGCGCCTCTAGTGGAACAGCACAAATATCCACTGTGCCGGTTCAAAAATAGTTCGCCGGCCCGCCTGCTGCATACAAAAGTGGCGAGCGGTTCGGCACACATCTCGGCTTATCAAATTTCTCTACCCACACGCGCCCACGCCTCACTTGGTCGCCTACCGAGCCTTCATGCGTTAGTGTGTTAGCACTGCAAGCGATAGCGTTACACTTCCCGACACTTAAAGCACTGCGTCCGAAGCGTAAAAACACTCCTAACTTACACTTGAGGACACTGCACGAGTACACTGCTCACTGGGGTAAGGTTAGACCGAGACGAGTGGTTCGGTGCGTTCGCGCCACGCGTGCCACTGCCGAACTGTCCGACCGGACCCTACCCGCGCTTCGCCGCGTCCAAAAATACTCCTTATTGTGTGTACATTCACTTATAATACCTTTCGTATAAATCTGCGAGTATAAATAGATCGATAAGCGCAAGGTATTAAACTGTAGGTGCGGCTATTAACCCAAATGAGCAGGTGCCCGAACCCGCTTCACTCGGATACCGCCGACTAACTGAACCGTTGTTTCGGTTAAATTTATTAGACATCTTGAAAACGTCGCGCAAACCGAAGCTGAAACATAATTGACGGCTCGTTCTTGGTTCTGTCGTAACTAATGTCCAGCTGAAATAAAATCAGGAATAGCCATAAAACTTATTAAAGGAACTGGAACAATATGAATAAAATTTGCTCGAATAACAACAAAATGTGACTTTTCGCAAGCAATTCTTTCTTTCAAGTTCTAAGTGATTGATTCATCAACACAACGTTTTGCCAAAACCCTTACCCCTAGGAAGCTGAATTTTTTAATAGTGATTCCTTTTTAATTCAGTGAATAAAGGATTTTGACCTTACAAACGGTCCGGTAGTTTTGAATTTTTGATATGTTGTCTAGGATGGTTAGGCAGTGTTTAAAATGCAAAATGCACAATTCCCCCCCATCCGCGCCCGCCGCCATATTGAAAAAAACCGGCACTCTCTTCATATTTTTGCTCATATCTTCCTTTAGGAGCATTTTAGCTAGAAGAAAGCTTCGACAATGTTATAGAGAGTTAAATTTACTACATATTCCATTTTATATTTTGTTTCTAGGACAGATAGTTACGGAGATATGCACATTTAAAAAATCTTAAGAAATTGCAATTTCCAACTCAAAAACAAACTTCTGGATTATATCTTCGTTTAGGAGCATTTTAGCTAGAACAGTGCTTCGGCAATTTTGTAGAGAATTAAATTTACTATAATAAACATTTCAAATTTTGTTTCTAGGACAGATAATTACGGAGATATGTAAAAAATAAAGTCACATTTTCCGAAAATGTATGTAAAAATGGACATGAGTTTTATAAGCAAATATATTTCCTACATGTTTTAATTTGTCCTAGACTAGTCCGTAACTGAATGACAGCGTTCTAAACCAAGAATTTTAAGAAATTTTCGGAAAATTCGACTTTTCCTGTTTTTTAAATGTGCATATCTCCGTAACTAACCGTCCTTGAAACAAAATTTGAAGTGTAAATTATAGTAAATTTAATTTTCTACAACATTGCCCAAGCTTTGTTGTAGCTAAAATGCTCCTAAACGAAGATATAATCCAGAAGTTTGTTTTTCAGTAGGAAATTGCGATTTTTTACGTTTTTTTTAATGTGGATATCTCCGTAACTATCTGTCCTAGAAAAAAAATATAAAATGGAGAATGTAGTAAATTTAACTTTCTATAACATTGTGGAAGCTTTCTTCTAGCTAAAATGCTCCTAAAGGAAAATATGAGCAAAAATATGAAGAAAGTGCCGGTTTTTTCAATATGGCGGCGGGCGCGGAGGGGGGGGAATTGTGCATTTTGAATTATAACACTGCCTAACCATCCTAGACAACATATCAAAAATTCAAAACTACCGGACCGTTTGTAAGGTCACACATAGTACTTTAGTCTCTATTCACCGTATTATTTATGATGTTAATTAAAACAAAATAGGTATATACAAATCCTACGGAAAAAAAACGGTAAAAGGCTAATAGAAGCTATCTGTAATTCGATTTTAAACGTCCAACGAAGCAAATAATGTACTGAATTCTTAAAATCGGATCCAGACAGCAAACTAGTAAATTGGCCAATAAACCCGATTTCCGATCGAATTCATTGAATAGCCAGAAAGTTTACGAGTATTGGGTTTTTACAGCGATGGTGGCACCTCGCCACCGGTGATTTGGGCAGTAAAGATATGTACCGAGTGGTTCGTGAGACGAAGGTGACAAGTTTCAATGTAGAACGACGTATTTCTCATCTTATATTTTTATTGTATGGAAATTCTGCAATTTGTATTCTTGTTCTCATTACTACAGTGTTGCACAAAATATTTCACATATGCCATTCCATGCAAATGGTGTCTAATGAAATGCATGGACAAAATTATGTTGCCCAAACTGTGTTTATTACACAATTATTTGTCATCGACGTGGGAAATGGAACAGTGAAGACTCATTTACCGCATGGATAAAAAATGGTGGCTATTTAATAGTACACCAAAATTTGTTTCAGAAACATAGAAAGACACCAAAATAGAAACATTATTAACAAAAACAAAAAAATTATACCGTCTACGTACGTACACGGCATAGCATGGTTTTTGCAAGTAAAAAGATAACATTTATTTAGTTAAACGGTTACATCGGTTTTGTTAGTTAATTTTATTTAGGTTAAGTTGTGTACTGTTAATTTTTACTTGTGTTTCGTTTAACTAGATAACATTATATGTAATATCTAAGAATTTATTTGTCAAAATTTAAGTTTCCAGATCTGAAAACAGAAGGAAAAGCATTGTGTGTAGGTTAGAATTTTTAAAGCTGGTGGCAACAGGCTGTTGGTGCTTCTAGTAAATGTTTGTTAATTTATTTGATTGCGCTAAAAATGTAATCAAATCTTAGAGATTGATTTTAACCTACTTTTAATTATCGTATCGAATTTAGACTTTCCATATATACATGAAGTTAACATGACAATATTTATAATTTGGTATCTTGGAGAGGACCAAATGATGAAGACGGACTGTGGTTTTAGGAACTAAACACTTAGAACTTACAAAATTTGAATTCAGCTACAATCTTATAAAAAAAAAGAAACATATTTCATTATTGTATTATTGATACCAGTTCTAAATATGTCGGGCTGGTCCTGTCAATTTCACATGAGTGTAAACCGCTTAATACAATAATTAAGATGTGGGCTGAATTGATGAGCAATTTACATTTGTGTGAATGTACAGTCAGCAACACAGTTAACACAGAAATTGCAACAGTGACACGCCAAGGTGATTTAGGCAGTAAACATGTTCCTGATGGCCGCAACCAACGCCAGGTGACAACAGTTTCAATGTCTAGAGCGGCATCGTATATTAGGATATTCCGGGGTTTTCCTGGCACGGATGATTTGATATAGTACAAATTTTGTAAGCTAAGCTAATCCACTTAAGAACTGAATACCATTGAGTGGTAAACCACAAATTAAGATAACGAGCTCGTAGTAAAAGCAGATTGTAACCACCTTCGAAGGTTAATATAGATTATCGACTCTATTTCCTTGGACATTAGACTACAAAATACACTAACAGAATAATGGTGATCATAACTTTTTTGGAATTTTACAACCACCCGTCTCAACAAGAACGTTCTCTCCTAGAAAAAGGATTATGAACTCTCATCATCAACCATTTGAAACCTATTCAACAAGGAATAAGGTTGAAAATTCAATATCCACGCAATGTAGTTCTAACTTTTTTTGTAAGTAACTGGTTGGCGCTTACGAGAACAAAAGCAGATAGGATTTTATTAGACACAATGCCATTGTGAATGCAGGTAAGTGGATGAGCTTAGCTTAAAAAAATTTACTATACTAAGCCGAGAGCCGTCAAATCATTAATGCACCAAAAACCCGGGATGTGATAAGAAACGGAACAAAACAAGTCCAATTTTTTTTCCGATGGTACGAGTATATGTAGGAACGTGCAGTAATCACTACATAGTATAAAACAAAGTCGCTTCCTGTCTGTCGGTCTGTCTGTCTGCCCCTATGTATGCTTAGATGTTTAATATTACGTAACTGATTTTGATGCGGTTTTTTTAATAGATAGAGTGATCCAAGAGGAAGGTTTATATGTATAAATACATACATAAATTATCAGCATAGCACCTGTGCGAAGCCGGGGCGGGTTGCTAGATAAGTGTAAACCAGTAATAATTTTAGGGCAGCGTAGTTTTTCGCGTAATTCATATTGGTTATGACTCGAATGATAAACTCGAATATTTGTTCCTGGGTCAAGTTATTTCTTGTGTAGTTTTGTACATAGTTTTGTATACTAAAAGTATGTACGAGTATATCGTCGTCTAATGCCCATAACACAAGCCTGCTAACCTACCATTTCAGAAAGATTCAGTATTCAGAACTTATTTGATCAGTATTTCTGAAATGGAAGGTTATTTAGGTAAGGTAAAGGTTTTGTGGCATCAACATCAATGGCGAATACATCACTCACCTTCGGTTTGCCGACGACATCGTAGTCATGGCAAAGTCGATGGAGGAACTCAGCATGATGCTCGATGACCTCAATCGAGTTTCTCAACGGGTGGGCTTAAAAATGAACATGGACAAGACGAAACTCATGTCAAATGCCAAGGTTGTGCCCATCCCAGTCTCTGTTGAAAACTCGGTACTCGAAGTTGTTGACTCATACATCTACCTAGGACAAGTGGTCCAATTAGGTAGGTCCAACTTCGAGAAAGAGGTCAACCGCCGAATCCAACTCGGCTGGGCAGCGTTCGGGAAACTACGCAATGTCTTTTCATCCGACATACCTCAGTGCCTCAAGACGAAAGTCTTCAACCAATGTGTGTTACCAGTGATGACTTACGGCACCGAAACGTGGTCTTTCACTATCGGCCTCATCTCAAAACTCAAAGTCGCTCAACGAGCAATGGAGAGGGCTATGCTCGGGGTGTCTCTACGTGATCGAATCAGAAATGAGGAAATCCGTAGACGAACTAAAGTGACCGATATAGCTCACCGGATTAGCAAGTTGAAGTGGCAATGGGCAGGCCACATAGCACGCAGAGCAGATGGCCGATGGGGCCGTAAAGTGCTCGAGTGGAGACCTCGGACCAGCAAGCGCAGCGTAGGACGTCCACCTACAAGATGGACAGATGACCTTATAAAGGTCGCCGGAAGGCGCTGGATGCAGGTCGCTTCCAACCGGTATATATGGAAGTCCAAAGGGGAGGCCTATATTCAGCAGTGGACGTCCTATGGCTGAGGTGATGAAAGGTTTTGTTAAGTATTTTATGAACAATTTAGGATGGTTATTACAATGCTTTTTACTAGAATAAGCTGAAATAAATCTCTTTCCTTCTTCATGAACCAACTTGAGAGCATCTTCTACGAGTAGTAGGTACCTATACACCGGTATGTGTTTTATAAAAAAAAAAGTTATAGTTTTCGTTTTCGTTTTCTTGCTACTGGCCCATTTGGGTTGATCACCCTATAGATTGTGTCTTTAATCCTGAAATGAAATATCGCGTGGCTAGACTGAACCAATAACCAGACATCCTGTAGTGTATATGTGTATGTGTATGTAGTGTAGGTTTGTGTGTTCCTGCAACAATAGCCATCAACCGCATCCTGTCGCCAGATTTAGACCAAAGCTGCGATGTTGTGCAACACAGTCGTTCCAGACTTCCTAGTAAATCACTAAAATATTACACAAAACTAGCGCGAATCGATTTTACTCGGTGGCGCCGTCAAATTTAACAAAATTATTCAAATAGTTATAACAAAATATAGAGCTAGTGTGAAATTAAATCGTTTATTCTATAAGTAGGCTACTTTTACATGTCTGAATCTGAATCTACCGGTATTTCACAAGGGAGACCGCTGTTGAGAAGAAAGCCGTAAGAAACTCAACAGTAAGTAATTTTTTCGTAAAATACCTAAAACTATTAGAGTAGAGAAGATGTACAAGATTCTCCAAATCAATGCTAATGTTTTAGTCTAAGATCCCTTTAAGAACGACCTTCACCGAGATGTTTATTTGATGGAATGTATTTTATATTTAATTTAATATGTCAATAAATATATTGCATATGGGTTGCCCAACAAATTTTAGTCCAGGGTATGTTTAATTAATGATTAAAAAAAATTTTTTTTTAAACATTTGATTATTAGATAAATTCTATACCAATCGAAAGTATGAAGCCCATAGAATATGCAAACGTTAGGTTGCCTATTCTTTTCCCGTCACAACTATCGGGTAGCCAGGTTTAAACTGGTAAATCTATACTAGCATTTTGCAACGGTCTGATTATTGAATTGAAATTAAATAACATTAAAGATTATTTTATTATGAACACGGTGGTATAGGGTTGCCTGCGAAAAATCAGTCCAGAATTCCGGTTGTCGAATATTGAAAAGTAAAATATTGCAGCGAGTGAATGTGTGCGGCTGAGAGGTCCCAACCAAAACCATCCCATACGATAGAAGAGGACACAGCATAGCAGCTGTTTGAAGTCCGCCCATTTAAAAAAAGAGAGTGCGCATGCTATTTGTGCTTGAAAATGAAAAGCATAGCGATAGCGAAAACTGGTAGTAGTACATATTATGTAGGTATGTATTTTGAATATAATGCAAATTTATATTTAATAATAAGATATAAATAATAAAATAATAATAATAAATATCAGACAACCTCACACAAATCAACCTAGTCCCAAATTAAGCTCAAGAAGGCTTGTGTTGTGTTATGGGTACTAGGCGACGATATACATACTTATATAGATAAATAAATACTTAAATACATAGAACATCCATGACCCAGGCACAAATATTCGTGTTCATCACACAAATATTTGCCCTTGCCGGGATTCGAACCCGGGACCGTCGGCTCAGTAGGCAGTTGCTTAACCACTGCGCCAACCGCGTCGTCAAAATAAATTAAGCTTGCGTGTACCTAATTGAGTTGGTCACGACGTGCATCTAGATGGCAATTATCTTTGACTCCGTGGCAATCAAAAAAAAAAACTTTCCGCCCTAGGGGTGGAAAAGCTATTTTCTACCCGGCTATCTACTCATGAAAATGACAGTTTCCGATCAGGAGAGATGAAAAGGAATTTTTCTCGTGAACGCTCTAACCACGGAATGAACTGCATGCCGGGGTTTTCCCAAGGGACTACAGTATGGAACTGTAAAGGAGTGTACAGAGATCTTTAAAACCGCGGGCCGTACGCTTGTTTACCTCCACCATGGTATAACAAATTAAGGGGTGCTTCTCGAACGTCGACTGTCTTTACAACTGCGGAGAAGCATAATTGGCGAATAAACACAACACTATTAACATACTTAATATGACATTGTAAAGAACTTACGATACTGTTCATTTATTTAGTATGATTGTCGTCGGGTTTATGGCTTGGCACACGGTTCTAATTAACTATAATTACAGTCGGAAGGGATCAATGTTTATTAGTAACTGCTAACTAGGTTTTCGCAACGGCTTCGTATGCTAGGGTATTTTGATCAGCTGTCAGGTCAGTTGGGAGAATTGTATCTACGCAGGCGTCTTTATTTAATATCATAGAAAGGCAACACATTGAGTGGCCCCGCGCACTAGGTAGGGTGAATATTCAGCGTTTGTAAGGCGTTTTTTCTTCGTCGTTTTGTTAAAATAGATGAAGTGGATTTTTTATATATCCTGAAGCCATAGTTATAACGACTGGCTCTTCCGTTGTGAAAAAGGAATGCCGCTAGAACCGCGCGGTCAGAACGGTCGGAGACTCACCCGGTAACCTGGCCACGGTAGCCAGTCTTCGAACATCTGACTATGTACGGGAGCCCGCTTACTAGGCAACCGCGACTACTATTCAGGGTGCAATGATCAATTCAAATGGGTCAGTAGGGAGAAGTCAGAAACTAGAAGAGATAGGGAAATCTGTTCTTAGGAACCATGGCGTCGATTTTACATTCAATGAAAATGGCAATGATTTTTTAAAAATCTTATTCATATCTTGGTGTCGAATCCGGTCAAAACCTCTGTACCGATGACATTTACTATTACTTCCAGAATGTTGACCAGCGGGCCTATGATGGTTGCTTTTATCACGCGATAAATAAGTGACAAAGCATCCGTCCCGTTTTGACAAAATAAGAGTGTGAGTGACAGATGCTTTGTCACTTATTTATCACGTGATAAACGCAACCATCATAGACCTGCAGGTTCGGTTCCCGCTTATGTACGAGTTTAAAAAAAATAATGCCATTTTTATTCATGCTAAAATCGATATACCATGCTTCCTAAGAGCGAATTTTCCTATCTCGTGGTTTCTGGTTTCTGAGAATGGGTTCGTACGGAGAAACGGTTTCTTTACCTCCATTCAGATTGATCATTCTGTATATTGGCCTGACACGACAAACATGAACTCTTATATATTGACTGACTGCCTAGAGCACAGGGGGGCTAACAGTACGAAACTTTAGGCAGAGCGATTAAGATATAAGATAGCTTCATACCATCTTTAAATAAATACATCGATAAATATATCAGACAACCTCACACAAATAGATCTAGTCCCAAATGAAGCTCAAGAAGGCTTGTGTTATGGTATGGGTACTAGACGACGATATATATACGTATATAGATAAATATATACTTACATACATAGAACAACCATGACCCAAGCGCAAATATTCGAGTTCATCACATAAATATTTGCCCTGGCCGGGATTCGAACCCGGGACCGCTGACTCAGTGTCTGCAAACTGCGCCAACCGCGTCGTCAAACATTACCGTCCAACATTATATCTGCTGCCTATAACTCCCACCGAAATGCCTTCCAGTATGAGACTCTAAAGAAAATGACATTGACATTCCACACTCCGATAAATAAGCCCAACATTACTGCTATGATTCATAGCGGTTATTGTTCAGGCAAAAGCGCACAGGCGCACGCGATAAAACAAAGTGCTCCCATTCTGCAACAACAAATACGAGTAAATGTATGTAGGTCAACTGCGAACCGGCCAATAAACCAACCTTGTTGATCCAGTGCATAGCTGGGTATTTATTTTTCTCAAACATGCAATGAAATGAAATATAGTCATAGAACTATTAAGCAAAAAGATCACAAAATATATAGTGTTCAACAAAGCCTACTTCAAAAACACAGGCTTATGGATTTCATAGTTTCTCGATAAGGAATCCCTTAAACAAACCCGGCACTCAAAAAGCTAATGTATAAAGCAAGACAAAAGGGACACTACGCTATAATTAAACACAACCGATTATTTATTGATGGAAAACTTACTGAACAATCTACGACTGACACGATCACATCTGCAAGATTTCATGCCAAAAACAATGAAGCAAAAACTAGGTTCGAACCCGTGGCTCCAACGGCTTTCCGGGCCAACACCGGCGTCCTGTTGAACCACTGAACCTGATGGAGGAGCCATTGAATTTTTCAACCAGTTGCTTCTTGCATGCCTCAGGGTGGCTATCGTAGCGTAATCTATCGTAAAGATTCAGACTTCATGATCGGCACCATCGTCACAAATTATGATGAGAATCGATAGTAACGATGTGCTACCGAAAACCTTTAAAGACGCGGGTCCGAACCCCGCCTGAACCATTTGTTTTTTCTAATTCTGAACAAGGAAGCTCCCAGCCCTTTGGTCGTCGTTGCACCGCGGCCCCAGAGCACCTTAATTGATTAAAACGTAGATGATAACGCAGATAAAATGGCAGGTAAAAACGAGTAAGAATAAATAACATTGATGACGAAGCACAGCGAAGCCAAAGAGGTTGTTAGATTAGTCAGCTACAACAATAAGAATTTAACTCTTACATTTATTGAAGACCCAGCGTCTGTGAAAACTATTTGCAAGTACAGTTTTCCATCAGTCTCATATAGCCTTATGTCTTCTAATAGTTCTAATAAATCCATAAAATAAATAGCCTTGCGTATCGTTTGAGACGATTTTTTCGCAACGGAATGTTACCGATATAGATACCGATGAGAGAACATTAAGTCTGGAAACAGACATGACAATAACGAACGTCGAAATAGCTTGTGAACGCAAGCAAATATCTTGCAAATAACTCGGGCATTTTTCAAGATTCGGTAGTAACTATTTGAACATGAGTCATCTAGTCTGATTGGGATAGATATATTATCTGTAGTATTACCCGATTACGTCAGATTACAAGTTATGCGTTATGCCGGTATATCCCAATAGCGTCCGCCTGTTAGTCTTACTTGTTATGGACAGTTTTGGCCCGGAAGCTGTACTTTGTGATGGAAGCAAGTCATTTTGTAGAGATAATATAGACCAAAATAAACGATTTCGCTCGAGGAGAAATTAGTTTTACCCATTAGGAACAGAGATGGCGCCACTTATAAAAAATAAGTTTATAAATTTCTAAATCTCAGGATTTAGAAATTTATAAATTTTTCAGGGTCAAAAAATATAAAACCTCAACGGAGATTCCGATTTTGATAATTAATTTGCCAATCGACAGATAATTACTTAAATTAGTTTTAAAAAATAAAATAAAAATTAAAATAGGCAAAAAGTAATAATAAATACAAAAAACAATCTGTCGATTGGCACATTAATTATCAAAATCGGAATATCCGTTGAGGTTTTAGATTTTTTTAAAGATTTTTTGACCCAGCGGCGCCATAACTGTGCTTTTCAATAACTTTGGAACTATACAAGCTAATGATATGCTGTTTTTTCGTAAACGTAAAATTAGTTGTTTATTGATATAAATAAATAAAAAGTACCATGTTTACACATTTTTACGAGTAAAATTCCAAAAAATCACAAAATTCAAATACTTTTTACAGAAATTATTATTTTTTGGGTATCCAAAATTATTTTCTACCTGTTTTAATTTTTTTTCATGTTTAATTTTGTAATTATCTGCCGACTGGCATCTCAATCGTCAAAATCGGAGTATCCGTTCAGGATTTAGATATTTTTAAACTTTTTTTGAACAAGTGGCGCCATCACTGTTCCTAAGGGGTGAAACTAATTTCTCCTCGAGTGAAATCGTTTATTTTGGTCTATATTATCACTGTGCAAAACGGCTTGCTTCCATCACAAAGTGCAGCTTTTTTTCATAAAAAATGGGACTATGTAGCTTATTATGTTGTTTTAGAACACAGAAGGGTTACTCCGAAGATCGAAATTCGAAGTTTGTGAATGAATACATTAATAGGCCATGCAATTTTGCAGCTCATATTCATAGTACCATGCTATCCCTCTCGATCTCGTGTCAAACATTATTTGATTAAATGAGCGGGGCAGCACCAAGGAATACTAATGTACCACAGACGGTACGAAGTCCGAATTTCGAACATCGGAGTGACACTCCTGAAGGGCTAACTCCGATGTTCGAAATTCGACCGTCAAATAGTGCCGTTCCTCTCGATCTCCTGTCAAAGTATATTTGAGTGAGCGGGACAGCACTATTACGACGCTCGTTTTACGAACATTGGAGTAGCCCTTCTGTTCTGTTTTAACGTCACTTTCTCAGGGTCTTGTAGCTATTAAACGTTATTAAGGCGCAAACAAGCATGCCAATTACGATGAACAATCCGAAATTTATCAGGGATTTGATACACTAAGCCCAAAAGAAATCGACTATTTGTATTTTGGTATCTTGTATGGCCAAGGTACAGTAAGTAAGGTAGTTCGAAAAACTTGTGCTCGATCAAAAAAAATAGTTGGAACTTCTTCCACTTTTTGCTCAAAAATTCTATAGAACTGGTTCATGCATATGAATAAATCAGACTTACATAATGCTTTGCAATTTTACCCTTTTATAGTTTCGATTTCAACGAATAAAACTATTGTAGGTATATTGGATAGGATAATAACAAAAAAAAAACAGACTTTTACTCAATAGTGCATTTGTAAAAATCTATAACAAATATTGAGTTTCGGAGCCGACCTTGAGACCATTATTAGATGTAACCATGATAATATTTAAACGGGACCGCCGACTACTATACAGTTTGTCATGAAAAGCTCCTCACGTAATAAGTGTCAAATAAATTCAACCAAACTCTAGGATTGATAAAAATAACTGCTGGCCGCTACCAAATCTTCTGAACCTGACATACGTCACAAACGTCTTCATGAATTATCAAACACAAACATGCATTGAAAATGAACAAAAATTGCAATAAAACCACGTGATGCAATAGCATGCTCAATGCTGGAGGTTGGCTAATGGTTATGTTAGGAACATCGGTCGTCGTCGCGTTCCTTGGCGTCCCCAACCCTGTCCAAGCTCTCAAGCATTGGGCATATAGAGCAACCCATAGCACACAACGGATAGACCTCTACAACCAACCTTGCTACAGTGAAATCATCCCAGGACTTTATTTGAGTAACCTCAAAGCAGCAACCGATCGAAATGTCTTACGAGAGCTGCATATCACCCACGTGCTTACCATCGAGGCACAGCGGGTGCCCAAAACGGTGTTTGAAAACACCTCCATTAACAATCTCTTCATCAAGGCATACGACTGTGTTGACACGAATCTCATGCCGTACTTCCCCATGTCTAACGCATTCATCAGCAATGCTCTCTCCTCGGGTGGGAATGTATTGGTGCACTGCCGGTTTGGTGTATCCAGGTCGGCCACCTTAGTCATCGCCTATTTAATGGAGAAATACACGTTGAGCTTCGAGCAGGCGTTTGAATATGTGAAGACTAAGAGGTTTTTCATTAATCCGAACGCAGGATTTGTTCGGCAGCTGCGGGATTACTACCGGCTTGGATACCATGTTAACGGATACCATAGATTCGAAGCATTTATGGCTGTGAAAGCAAAGAATTATAAATGCAAAATCATCTCAGCAGCCGTTGTAGTAATGGCGGTACTGGTGCCTATAATAATTCTAGTGGCATGACTGTTTCATCGCTTAAGTTGCCGTGTATTAAAGTCAAATTGGTCCATGTTCAAGCACCGTATTTTTTTCAGGTTTCTGTATTGTGGTATAGACAATAAATTGTGAGGTTCATCTAACACGAATCACTTTCGTCGTTGGTAGTGTATTTGTCCCTCAATTCAGTAAGATAAAGTACATAAAGGATTTAAGAGCGCTGGAAATCTTTTTTGATTCCCTTTGTTTGAAAAGGACGAATGAGATTACCAATGTTTTTAAAGTTGAACCCAAATAAGAATGTTATCATCTTCGACAGAAGATATTCAGCTAACCGCGACAAAAGTGGTTCGTGTGTTACATTTATTGTGAATATAATAAATAAGTCACGTCAGTCACGTTTGTTTTCGTTTTATGGATTCCTAGTCCTAAGTTTGCCAGTTACCCGTTTTTCCATGTCAAATTCTAAAATTCTTTAGTGTACAGACAGTATCAAACGTAGCTGATAATTTTAGTATGCAATTTGACATATGCCAGTAGTAAAATTGTCTGCTATTTTTGATGCTCACCGTAATATAGGCCAAAGCTCGGTCATCCACGACGCGGTTGGCGCAGTTTGTAGTGCTCGTGCCTACTGCGCCGGCGGTCCCGGGTTCGAATCCCGGCCAGGGCAAATATTTGTGTGATGAACTCGAATATTTGTGCTTGGGTCATGGTTGTTCTATATGTATTTAAGTATACATATATCTATTTATATAAGTATGTAACAGTTCGTCTAGTAACAAGCCTTCTTCAGCTTAATTTAGGACTAGATCGATTTGTATGAGGTTGTCTGATAGTTATTTATTTATTTTTATTATTATAATGAGTATAATGCCAATAATAATTTATGTTTTTTTTATAACAGTTGTGTCGTCGTCGGTTGCAAGCAAAACTGTTTTGAAGGTGGTCGACTGTGGTTTTTGCCGATATTACTTTTTTGTATGTCATAGGGGGCAAACGAGCAAACGGATTGTCTAATGGAAAGCGATCACCGCCGCCCATAGACACCTGCAACACCAGAGGAGTCACAAGTTAGTTGCCCGCCTTTCATCAGGTGGGAGTAAGTACGCTCTTTTCTTGAAGGTTTGAAGGTCGTATCGGTCCGGAAATACCGCAAGCGACAATATTGCTTATACACTCGGTCCACCGGAGAGGTACTTCTGCGCGGGAAATGAAATGAAATGAAATGAAATAATTTTTTTATTCAGTAAGTAAGTACGTAATTACCGGTAAATTACCGGTAATTTATGTAGAAAAATTTACCGGTTTGCATTCCTTTGTGTACTACATACTACTACATGCGTCCAGCTCAACCCACTGTCTGTGTACCCACGTACGCAGTACTCTTACCACGAGTTTCCTGTGACCATACTCGTTAGCGACTGCGTAAACGATTCATTGTGCTTTAATTTTTGTATCAATATAATTTATAGGCATTTTCATTTTTTTAATGTGGGTACACACCACAATTTTTATATTAAAGCATAAGGAAAAATTCGATAGGTTGGTTGGAGTTCGGGTAGCGAAGTGGTTAACGCACTGGACCGTCAATCCAGGGGCACCGGGTTCGATTCGATACCCAGTCTCGTCCCCCAGGTAACTCATTTAAATTTTTCTTTGAAATTTGATATCTTTGTATCAATAGTTTAATAGAAAGTTTTCTAAAAACTGAAAAACTACCTAAATGTCTGTAAAGCCTGACCAGAAATATATGACGATGCGCCATATTGCGGAATTTCACTAACTAATTTCTTACACTGGCAATAATTTTATGATAGTTTGTCAACAATGTCAATGTCATTCGTGGTTTTTCTTTAAAAAACAAATATTTAAAAATGTCCAAAGAAAATGCCTAAAACCATTCACAATCGTGAACGTAACATTATAAATAAAGTGTACATGTGTTTACTACACGAAAAACGGCCAGGAAAAGAGTGCATTCCATTAAATGATGTTACGAGATTACCATAGAAACTGACAGGTATTTAAACTAATATCATTATAGTGCGGTTGCGATTGGTTGCAAAATTGTTGCCATATATAAATCTTATAAATAGCGCCCTCTTGACAATCCTCATATATTTCTGGTCAGGCTTTACATGGAAGATATTTTTTCATAGTCCGTAGGTATATCTGTCCCTGGGTCCTTATCATACTAGAATGGCAGCACAGGTGTCAACTATTATTAACCCCTAACGAAAAAAGAGGGGTCTTATAATTTTAAAATGTGTATTGTATCTGTGTGTCTGTTTGTGGCATCATAGCTCCCAAACGGTAGGGCCAATTTGAGTGCAGTTTCTTTTAAAAAAAAAACTTGTCCGTGGAGATGATTCTGAGCTATGTTTGCTGGAAATAGGGGTTTCCGGATGTTCAGATTTCAGCCAATATCGAAGCTAAGAATTCTAAATTTTGTAGTTATGTTCAGTTTTAGCAGCATTTTTTATATCACTCATTGAATAAGGGTCTCATGATGACCTACTACTGATGAGCTACTTGTGTGGGGGGTTATTATATTTTAATTTAGGTTATTGATAAACAAGTAGTCCAATTCACGGCAGATTAAGTAAGTCAAGTTTTTACCCGACTATGGTTAAACAAAGAAAGAAGAGGGTTATATCTTTTGTCTTCCTCACGCAAAACTTGTGGCCAGGTTCTAAAAGAAACATTACAACCGAAAGATAATTCAGTCCCAACTTTCACCAAGCTTTCGGCGAATAAAACCCAACGCGATAGCATTCATCTTCAAAAACAAAATGGCGTATTTCAATAAGAAGATCCTACCGATTACGCCATTATCTTTGCCAAACTGCGCTTGGCTCGACTCCCGCGCACGCAGGAAGTGCATAATTAATCGGCTACAGACTAAGAACCCCTGAAATCGAGCGCGAAATCATAATACCCGCTATTATTATATCGCTACCGAAATAGAACTACCCAGATCTGATAACGTCTGATTAATGTATAAAGTCTGGTGCAAAGTTGATCCTGGGCTATATTCGACGTCTCTAATGATAGATGGTTGATATCTCGCCATTATTCTAGCATACTGCAAAATATCAATTTGTCAATATTGGTTTTATACAACTCAAATAGTGTATCGTAATGTAACCAAATATTAATAATATAATAATACATATTTTCCTATTTATTTATGCATTACGCACATAGCATGTGTTCGATATACCGATCAAATGGCTATTCATAAATATTTTTAGATGAAGAGTAAGTAGGAACACACGATGATTTGATCAATCTAAATAAAATGATTTATAAAATCAGACCTTGACAGATTCAGATTTGACATTGTAGAACATTATAATGTATTGGACTCTACATTGAATGTATAATTTCTCCTAAATTATCATTACTGTAATGCTCTTGCCAAATGGAGGGAAAAGGCACAGCCGTGCTATACTTTGTCAAAGACGTTCAAAAATGAGAATGAGGGGAGATTCAGGATTTTTCCTTAGGCATAATGAACCTTCTGAACCCCGAGAACATTTTAAGAAGGAAACCCAATATTGATTTTTGAGCAGGGGGAGATATGATGTCATCAAGTTTTGTATGAGATTTAGACTTTAGCCGTTCAGAATCTTATCATGTGGCGTAGGTATCTAAAGAAAGGGCTTTAGAATACAATACAAGTACTCTTTATTGCACACCTCATAAAACATACAGGAGAAATACAATGCAATAAATTACAATTAGAGGTAAACAACAGGCGGTCTTATCGCTAATGAGTGATCTCTTCCAGATAAACTTTGGGTGGTAGGTGCAAAAATCAGAAAAAATGAATAATATAATAAAAATAAATAAAATACATAAATATAATAAACGATAAATACATACATTCAGGCTTTATGAGCTGTGCACAAATATTTACAACATTATTAGGTTTTATGCTCGAGTTTCACACTCTGCTTTACACTTAAATTGCAAGGAAAATAAAACAAGAATTACTTAAGATAATAAAACAAGAAAAAATATGTATAAAAGAAAGTCCCACAGTCTGTTTTTTTGAACCACGGTTACCACGGCGGATTTTTGAACCACGGTTACCACGGCATACTACCAAAAGTTTAAACCCTTGTTATGGCATTGTAGTTGGTAGAAAATGCTATTTGGTGTTTAGTTTTTTAAATATAAATATTGTCTTGTACTCGAAAAGAAAAGTAAAACTAGTGGGTTTAACACCCACGGGATTCACATCAACAAAACCATGAAGTCTGGCTGTGTCATATCTATTGTTATCCTAATTACTAACGATTATCCCACTCATACACGTCTATTTTGAAAATTCCGATGTTTCTCATACTCCCAGCTCACTTCGTTTGTTGTTCGCTATTAATTGGTGAGTATTTTGGTTACGCTAAATTTAAAACACACCAACATATCTCCAGGCGAGGACAAGCTAAAAGAAACTTTGTTTCTTTATGTTGAGAGCTCGGAAAATCAAATAGCCTACACCTATACAGGTGCGCTGCGCCGATAGAGTTACTCCCAAAACTATATATTTCAGAATAGGATGCTGAAGGGCACGAACGATGTTTATTTTTCAAGAATAATGCTTCCTGTTAGTCTGGAGATACATTCCAAGAAAATTAAGAGATTTCAAGATGGTGCCGCGTTTGATATTCTTTAAACAAGCTGTAATTGGGACCCCAATTATTTTAATTGTTATTAAGGAGCATAGATGAAATTAAATTAAATAATTTATTCAGTAAGTAGGCCACAAGGGCACTCTTACAAGTCAATGTGAATCTACCGGCATTTCCCAAGAGGAGACCGCTGTTGAGAAGAAAGCCGAAAGAAGCTCAACCGATCATTATGATGAACATGGCAGCTCCAGCAGCCCTAATACACAATTATTTGTATTTTTTTTTAAATTATAATGTCCTCCATTTGCCAATGAGATACGTTGAATTGTTTTTTTTTTTCATTGTACTTTGTAGTGACGTCACTGTTGGCTTGTATTGCAAGCCGACAAGGACAAGTAAAAGTTGAAAAATTAAATATCAATAACTTTTTACAGGTTTCATGTTGTCACAATATATGTGTTTATAGCGGTATAAGAGCCCTAAGTCGCAGAAATTGTTTTTAAATTAACATAGGTATTAAAACTGTTGAATAGTGTGTATCTGCCTTAAGCAACCATAGTATATAGTTATCATCTGTTGTATCTGTGTACCATAGACCTTAAGACCATTAAGACGCTTGTCTATGTTACTTCCTTCTCTGATTTGTAACTGACCAAACTGGACACGAAATGTGAGTTCCTATGTATATTCATTGTGAATAAACTAGATATCATCATAATGTGATTGTGGTTATCATTCCATAAGCCCGGCACACACTCCGCTCCTCAAACTAAAGTTATCTTTACATATGTCATACCACTGACACCAAATTCTGAACAAGAGGTTATGGACCCAGCTATAAAGAAAGATTAAAATATAAGATAACTATCGGAACGCTGTCGTCATAATTTTGAGTGAGCTCGTGCCGGGCTAATAAAAATAAATATCACGTTATGGATACGGAACAATCTTCGTCATCACATGTATCGCAACCTAACCTTCAAGACGGCGGACACATGTCGTCCATTGAGAAACTTACCGGTGCCGCTAACTTCCATACATGGAAATTCACCATAAAGAACGTTCTCATATTGGAAGGGCTTTGGGACGCCGTTGAGGAACGGGATAGCGATGATGGTAAACGGAAACGTGCCTTGGCACGCATATGTCTTTCAGTCTCTAAAGAGTTATATCAATATGTGAGAGATGCAGAAACCCCCGCTTCTGCATGGAAGAAACTGTCGGATGTTTTCGAGGATAAGGGTCTATTTCGTCGGGTACTCTTGCTGCGTCAACTACATCGGATCCAATTTGCTGAATACTCTTCTATGTCTACCTACATTGAAAATGTAACAACATTGGTTCAACAACTCCAGAAGACCTATGATGGTTGCGTTTATCACGTGATAAATAAGTGACAAAGCATCTGTCACTCACACTCGCATCTTGTCAAAACGTAACGGATGTTTTGTCACTTATTTATCGCGTGATAAAAGCAACCATCATAGGCTCCCAGGACATTGGGAGGAGTGTCGAGGACGCGGAGGTGGGAGAAATCTTACTAAGCGGACTACCAGCGGAGTATGATACTATTGTTTCCAACTTGTCAACGGTTTCAGCAAATGGTCAGTTATCCAGTGAAGTAATAAAAACTAGGCTACTTCAGGAATATAGTAGGAAAACTAAAGCAAATAGTACGACCGCGTATATAAGTAAGAAGACCACTCGCATCATCTGTGACTTCTGCAAGAAGCAAGGCCACGTAAAGTCTAAATGTTTTAAGCTGAAGCGTGAGAAGAAGATGAAGGCAAGCGCTGACAGAACCAACATTGTTGCTGCATTCATGGCTGGATCACCTTCACAGGATTTCTACTTAGATAGTGGTGCGACAAACCACATGATTAACAATAAATCATTTCTACATGATATAGTATCGCGCCAGTCGCCTGTTGTTGTTGCTAACAACAATACTATTAATTGTGAGGCCGTAGGGAAAATGCAACTCTCATTGAAAGACAAGGTGAGTCCGTTAACACTTAGTAATGTTTTATATGTGCCAAAACTTACATGCAACTTGATTTCGATATCAAAGTTGGTCGAGTCTGGCCATATTGTCCAGTTTAATAAAAATGGTTGTTGTATATATGAGAGCAAAGCCACTGATGTTGACAAGCCCATTGCATGTGCTGTGTGTTGTAATGGTCTGTATAAATTAAATGTCTCTGATTTGTAACTGACCAAACTGGACACGAAATGTGAGTTCCTATGTATATTCATTGTGAATAAACTAGATATCATCATAATGTGATTGTGGTTATCATTCCATAAGCCCGGCACACACTCCGCTCCTCAAACTAAAGTTATCTTTACATATGTCATACCACTGACACCAAATTCTGAACAAGAAAAACATGGGTAGGTATAGGTATATCCCGATTTTAGACACACGCATTCATGGCACATCGGATACAAGATAAACTTATCTCTATAAGGGACTTCCAGTTAACCTTTCCATTCCTATATCGCCAGTTTCCAATTTTGTCTACATTCCTATGTGGTCCACAGTGCGATCTCGTCAAGGCTCAGGTTCGTTCGGTCCGTTTCCGGACCATGTGTCTGCATCTAAAACTGGTCTTCTTCCCACATTGCCAGTTGCCAAAATGTCTGCATCTAAAACTGGCCTTCTTTCCACGTTGTCAGTTTCCTATGATGTCTACTTCTCAGTGTCTGTTTCGTAAGCACGTTTAATATTTACAAGTGGACGAGTTGGAACTTTGGACCAATTAGCACTGTGAACAATGTAGGAATGTGGGCGAATTAGCACTGTGGACCATACAGGAATGTAGACAAAACGGGATATTGGGGATATAAGAATGTAGACGAGTTAGAAAGGAGACGATTTATGAATTATAACCTGACGATATGGCATTGTGGACGATTTAAGAAGGAGACATAATGGGACTGTGTCCACCGGTTAAAATGATACTTTAAATTGTGCTGAACTGTACGCGCCGTAGGTTTATCGGCGCCGCTGGCAACGTTGTCCGAAATAATATGTCTATTTCGATGGTCCTCGTGACCCGACGGAATGCCGCCGCTATTTATACCCGCCATCTTACTTTTGGTAAGTATAATAATTACAAAGTCTACGATTTTATCAAAAACTTGTCAGCCAGCTGCGGGCCTTTGATGGATTAAATCCTTATTATCGATGGCATCCGTCCGTGACAAAATGCGAGTGTGAGTGACAGACGCTTTATCACTTATTTATCATGTGATAAACGCAACCTAGGCCTAGCTACTACTTCTTACAAACTTTATTTACTTTCATCTTCGGTGTCTGTTTGTCTGTAATCAAATATTACAAGTTAAATTTGACCCCATTCCTCGACTCCGACTGAGCTGTTTTACATACATGTGTAAATCAAGTGACAGTGCAATATTATTATGACTAAACTGATCGGTTGATTGGAGCCAGAAGGTGGAGATGGAAAAACCACCCCGTCGAGGTTTCGTTTAATTTGTCTTGAGGAGAACATTAACATTACATTTGTGGAAAAAGAACAGTCCGATATAATGAAAAAGATATATTTCTTATTTTTTTACTTACAAGCTTTTCTTTAACAATTAGCTTTTTCCGGCTTAATTACTTTGTCTGTCACCTGTTTACTGAACCGACCGCCGTTTCGTCAAAATTTAGTTACTAAAATTAAAACAACTTTTATACTTTTCGTAATTTCCATTTTCAGAACCTGCCAGACTGAGTTAATTCTGTAGACCTATACAGGGCGCCCCAAAACTATAGGACATCAACATCAAGGGAAAGTACCTTAAATATCGTAGATAGGATATTTTTCTGCAAGAAGACTATGTTGTTTTTAAAAGTTAGTAATTCTGCATTTAAAGATTTTCTAAGAATTAATTGCTTCGTCTAGGAATCAATCACCCCTATTTTTATGATGCTAATCGAAATAATGGACAAAAAGGAATACTCTTGTAGCCTAAATACAGAATAAACGTTTTGAATTTGATTTGATTGTGTGAAATGTATGGCGTACGTAGAAATATAAAAAAAAAATGGGCTCAGCTCTTTTTTTGTCGGGAGATTGGATGTACATCCAACGGGAATACGATGAAGTGTGGGTCGTATCCTACATTTTTACCCTTGTTTTAGCTATTTAAATATTCATATCATATGATGAACTGGGAAATTTTGAACCCGTAGACTAATTAAATACTTAGCCAGTTTTTCCCTTAGCCCTTCGTATCGAATACACTAATGTAACTTCTAGTCTACGTAGAAATGTCGAATAACGCAAGAGTGAAGAGACTAGGTTAAAAATAAAGCCCATTCATGATAGGATGTTTTATTTAATAGTTTCATAAAAATATTGTCCACAGGTGTTCGCGAGAACAGAAAAACAATAAGTTATTACGAAATACGGTTTAATCTATTACAATCATTTGTGCGATCATTTGTCTGAATTTTAAATAATAAAAATTAACAAACTTACAAAAATCCTAGTCTAGTAATCTCATAATAAAATTTAAAAACTAAGAGATTCAATGTCTCTAAGCACAATATTGCTTTAATAATTTTACACACTAACATTTAAAATTACATTTACTTATATTTAAGTAGTACTTAAACTAAAACTTCAACAAACGGTAAAAATTCTAGAAAATGTTTTGTACAATTTTCAATCTATTTATTTTATAGTTATTCATTCATTCATTTGATTTCTATTAATTATCTAACTAATAATCTCAAAGGTCACTTGCATGTAAGATCAATTTTTGCTCCTAAAAGATTTATTGACGAGAAGTCTTCATAAAACAATATAGGAATGCCTATTTCAATATTGTTACAAATATGTAAAAATTTAAGGCACGTCGTTGACAATATATCCCTTGTAGCAGTTCTTAAAATGCTATGTACAGTCTATGTACATCTTAAATACCTATCATAAAATTACATATAAAAATATCGTGTCAATTCTCATACAATGTTGTACTTATTCAAGATGGAAGACTTTAACAAAGTTTACATTTATGTACAATAATTTCATCTGCTTGTCTTTTATTTGTCATAAACCTTTTAAATGTACTTGAAATCCTTTCAACCTAAATTTAGAAATTTATAATTAATCAGTCTACATTGCATATAAGTTTAACAACCATAGTTATAGGTGCACCATTATCAGATCTAAATACGACATGAACACAATAAGAACTAAATTCAATAAAGATTACAACTATTGGATCATCTGGAGGTACTGGTTCTCTTCATAAAACGAAGACAAGGAGGTTTGGAGATCGTTCACAACCATGTTGTCACCCCCCTGCAGAGGGTGGGTACTGCTGGAAACCATTTCGGAGCTCTTCCAATTTTCACAATTTTCCACGTATTCTAAAGTCCTTTGATAAGTTTCCTGACGCATTGTGTTGCTGTTCTGGTTTTTTTTCCTCGCGTTCGTGGCTTCAATCTGCGACTGCGATATGTCCCAGACCTGGACATCGCTGGCCTGGTTGTTCTGACTCCTCAAACTGTTCATGCTACAGTCAGTCTGCTGCTCCCCGTTCTTGACCAACTGATTGCAATTCATCGGTGGCCTGGCTCCATTCACTGGCTTCTGACTCCCCGTTGACATGTTCACGGAGTTCTGAGAGGATTTCTGCATGTTGTGTTTATTGAATTGATTCCCGGGATAGTCCCACTGGATATAAGGTCTCTGGTGGTTATAGTATTGGTTGTTATTCATCATGGCTTGGTTGTACTGGTGGTTGTTTTTCGGTGGAGGAGGGCCCATTACATTGGCAGCATTTACCACGGAATTGTACGGAGGAGGTTGAGGATACTGCATGTTCTGATTGTATTGATTATTTTGTATAGGCGGACATTGGTTTTGTTGCTCGCAGTAGCTGTTTAAAGTTCCTCGCGCCATGTTGCCGCTGTTATCGACGCTCATTACCGAAGACCTCGACATTTGCATTTGATGCATTTGGTTCTGTTGACTCGGATAGTTCATGGGTTGTTGGTAGTTGGGCGGCATCATTTGGTTATTGTAAATTATATTGGGTTGATTCTGACTCATTTGTTGCATCACAGGCATTTGGTTTTGGTTAAATTGTTGCATTTGATATTGCGGCATATTTTGCTGACGCATGTTCCCATTCTGTTGATTTTGAATGGGATAGGCGGGTGCCTGGTTATAATTTTGGTTTTGATATTGGTTTTGCACGTTATTATAGTTTTTGTTCATAGCTTTAGGACAGTTTTGACGGTTTTGTGGATAGTTCGGTGGCATGCCTTGCATGTGAGCTTGGTTCATGTTCATATTCATCATCATGTTTTGGTTAGGGTTCTGCGGAGGGTTCATTGGCATATTCGGCATGTTTTGCATCATAGGACTGGTTACGCTTTGGGCCATCGGGCTCTGTAAACTGGGATGCATCGGACTGGGCATGCCGTGGCTCATGGGACTGGGCATATTTTGGTTCATAGGGCTCGCCATGTTCACAGCTGGACTCGCCATGTTCTGGGACATGGGGCTGCCGATGTTGTTGTGTCGCGGGCTCATCATGATCTGGCTCGGCATTTGTGGGCTCATCATGCTCTGCATGCTTTGTGGGCTCATCGCATTGTGTTGTGGGGACATAACGCTCATAACGCTTTGAGGGCTCATAACGTTGTAGACACTGGGTGGGCTCATAACGCTGTGCGGCATCGTGTGAGGGCTCATCACGCTCTGTGGACTCATAGCGCTATGAGGTAGGCTCTGTGGACTCAGCATGCTATGAGCCAAAGTCTGCGGACTCATAACCGTCTGTGGAGTGATGACCATTGTCTTTGGACTCATTGCCGGAGTCTGTTTCTGAGGTAGAAGATTATTCACTCTCATCCTGTTAGGCTCTGGCTGATTTGCCGCCATGCTTTGCAAAGATTGCAAAGGATTCTTTGCTTGAACGTTGCTGGTCGGTGGTTTGTTGTAGTCCTCGCATTGTTCAGTACTGGCTTCAGGTATAACCTGTTCTTGCAAGGGGTTCTTGTCGTCGGGCGACTTCGTAGCCAGTAACGAGCCACTGTTGCCCGACATGCTAACGTCTAACGACCTTAAATCGACTGGAATATCACTTATATTGAGATCACTACCTATGGCACCTAGATTTTTGAGTAGAGAATCGTCACTGGTCGCTACGTCACTGATTTTGTCACTAGAATTGTTAGTGTTTTGTTCACGAGTATCGTCTTTGGTTGCACTATCTCGCTCCTTATCGGCCTCGGGGTCGGGTGGGTTGGAGGAGTCAGTTTTGGCTGGTGCTACCGTGTCGGTTCCCAATATTGATTGGTTAAGATATTGCATCATTTCGTCTGGTATCACCAGCTTGTTCTCCACCATTTCTCCTTCCGCGACCTGGAAAAAATTTAGTGTTAGATATATTTTAATGTTTGCGATAGGTGTTGGAAATGCTGGCCTAATCTTAAACTGAAGATATCAGCAATATGTTGATTGAGCTCATGAGTGGAAGCTCTCTGACGATGTTAGGTCAATATGTTGCAAGAGATGTTGTGTAGGTACCTGTTCGAGGTTGACCTCCTGGTTGGGGTGGTGCACCTGCGCGGTGGTCACGACCACGGTACTGGTGGAGTTGGAGCGCGACTCCTTATATACCGGCTCGTGCTCGTCTTCCGTTTTAAATGGGAATGGGGCGTCACCCTAAAATCAAAAGAAACATACTTCTATATTACAGCTGCGGCAGCTACGGCTATAGTAAACTTACATTCAATTCATAGCATCGCAGTCTTTCCAACAAGTCATAATCTATTCAAAGTTATCGAACGTATTTGCTACCAACAAGTCAAGATCACTAAAGGGAAAATGATGATAAATCATATAGGGATAAACCTTTATCTCTTATCGGTGGTTGAGGCTTATATTGTAAGGAATTTATAACAGGTATCTATGATCGGCGACTTGTTGGTAAAGTGTTATTTTCAAGTGACATAAAGGCGGACTTACAACGTCGTCAGTCCCGCAGGGATACGGCTGGTAACTCTGGGTCTGGTCGCTCAGGTTGCTCTGTTCCGACAGCCTCCTGGCTTCCTCCTTGACCTGCACGTTGGGGTCCAGCTCTAGTGCCAGCTCCTCGGCCCTCACTTCGGAACATGTCACACCGCGGAGGAGAACCGCCTAGAAACAATAGATGTTAACATATTATAATCCCTATTACCACGTATGTGGTGGGCTCAAGGCATGGTTGGACAATATAGACATTTTTAGTTTCTAATATTGTATCTGCATTTTTTATTATTTAGACAACGTCTTCTCTTACCTGATTGCCCTGTGACGTCCGGACGGCTTGCACGGCGGCGAGAGCAGACGAAGGTGCTGGAGCGTATCCCACACATGAAACTTGACTAGATCTGAAAAAGAAACAAAATATATGTAATTTTGTGGAGTTGGTGAGAGAAAGTAAATTGACTAGATCTTGTAAAATCTGTATAATGGGATGTGTTCTGAGGAATTGTTCGACATGTTGCCCACGGCTACTTTCTACCATCGCACTGCTCGCCCTCGGCAGGGTGTTCATCATCACACACTGGAACCCGAATTTCCTACCGCGAACGTTCCGCATGTGGAATGAGCTCTTTGCCGAGGTTTTCCCTGGGGGCAGTACAGTATTCGGTTCTTCAAGAGGGGAGTTAATAGATTCTTAAAGGGTCGGCAACGCGCGTGTGATGCTTCTGGCATCGCAAACGTCCATATGCGGCGGTAACTGCTTAACATCAAGCGGACCGCAATGCTTGTTTGCTACCATCGTAGTGTTAAACAAAAAGTCCTTTGAAGAAACGTTCTCAAAGTCAAATTAACAGATACAAATGGAGAAACATCTTCAAAACAGCGACCACTGAGCAGCGTGTCTGGCGGGGTGGAAGACGCCTAGACGCCTATAATCTAGTCTAGTCTAGGTCCTAGATGAATAGAACTTTGACGCAGTAAAGTTGACGTGATGTTCATGACCATACCTGCGACTGCTGTCTGGAGAGAGCTGGTCGTAGACGTTGGTGTGCTGCGCCAGCAGCCGAGGGCCGGCCACGCCGGTGGTGGTCGCCACCGCGCCCGATACCACGGATGCCTGGCTGCTCTTGCGGGAGATGTCTGACGACCTGATGGAGAAATTAAGGGTTAGCTATGCAACCTGAAATAGTAAGAATACTAAAATGAGAAGAATCAGCGTGTCGCACCAGAATGTCGAAAAAACCGGTCAGGTGCGAGTCGGACTCACGCACCGAGGGTTCCGTACAAACACTTCCCATCTTAACCGGGTTAAGTTTTCACCTGGTATGTATGGCACCGCATAAAAATGCATGGTATGTATGGCGACGCATACGAAGTTGCCGGCAGCTTGTAGTCTTCTATAAAGCATATACGAGGACAAACCTTGCACTATAAAGACTGCTGCCAGAAGAGATTCCAGAGTCTCGCCTCGTGTTCGGCATGCCTGTCTTGATCTCTGCCCCCACGTTGGTGTTACCGAGGTCCGTGCGGCCGGGGACGGCTGCTAGAATTAAAAAAGAAACTTCTTTACGAAAAAGTCAATGAACCTAAATACAGCCTTCTACTTCTAGACTAAATTCAGGAACTTTTTATGAAGTTAAAAACGCCAGCGATACACATATTGCCGTGACTTCGTCTGTCGACTCAGTGTCATCCTTCCTGCTCGTAAGGTATTGTAGCGAGAGAGACAGACTAGTGTCGCATGTCGCAGTTGTGCTAATAGCAGAATAGCTTTTATTCCATACAAACTTCATGATCGCGTTCCATGCGTCATATTTTCAGTCTTATTCGGTATCTTTGGTATTTCTTAGCATGATTATTATAACCTCTACTTGTCCCGAAAGATATAAACTTCTACTTAGTGTATTAAAAATCGGAGTTTTATGGAGAGGAGTCATTATTTTCAGAATTATCTTAAGAGCGCTATCTATTAGCAAAATTGTCTTTATCTGCTCGTCGCGCTGAAACTGCTGGGCGGATTTTAACCAATTTTGGTACAAGGATAGCTGGACATCCAAAGATGGTTATAAGATTGTTGAAGTCGCCCTATTGATAATAAAAAGCAAGTCATACCTCCTCCCAAATCAGCACCGTGTCCGGGTGGCATGAGTCGTCCGACAGCCATTTTGTTCTGCAGCCGCGGCATGTGGTGGTGTCGGGGCTCCCCGATCGCCACCATAGCGCGGAGCATCAGGGGCAGTTGACCCACTTCACCCACCACTTCTTGCTCCACCTGGAAATACAAAGACCATGAAGTTTTGGCCAGGATCGGGTGAAAACATGTCCGAATTTATGGACATTAATCCAAGAACCCTCGTATACCCAGAAACAGGTTCTGTTCCGTTGTTCATTATTTGCCATCTGCACTAAAAAGATTATTTCACCATAGGTACTTAAATCTTTTAATCTCAAACAGTATTAAAATGAAGAAGGACTTACTTCTCCGTCAAGCCTGAAGTAAGGAGCACCATTTTCATCACTGAAGCCACCCAAACCAGAGCCACCAAAGTCGAGATCGCCTCCACATTGTGCTGATAGCTGCCAAATAACAAAATTAATTAAAATTTGTAGGTCGTCTGGATTTTTAATTATAATAACGTGAATGAAGAAATCCATTCAAAAAACGCTGATTGTTTTAGACATTTTTCTTTATGATTAAATAAATTTCTTAACATATTATCAATGTTACAATTTAGAACAGGGCTATTGCGATTTATTGGTAAGTATATATTTGAAACCTACATTTTGAATCTTTCATTGATAATATTTGTTTCAAAAACTACTCGAAATTTACAAAGCTCTCGCCGAAAACAGGTTTTTTGAACTTATTTTTCGACTGCATGCAAACTTAATTCACTTTAAAAAAAAAATGGTTGAAATTATTCATATATTATGTCATAATATTAAAAAAAAATTAAAGGAATAAGTCCTCGAACCTCTTACGAATCAGATAGTATGCAAAGAAGTTAATGCAATAACTAAGCAAATAAAACGCTGCAAGAAACTCTTTGGATAATTTGTGTCCAAGTATAAGTTCCATTATAATTTATAGATACATAATTTATAGATAAAAGAATTGAGGAAATGTCTAACATAGTGTACCTGATGCGCAGGAGTGTGCAACCCATGCGGCAGCGGTGAAGCGGGGCTCTCGCTCTTGACGGAAGCAGACGACGTGTGTCCCCGAACTCCCATCGGAACCCCACCTTCTTCAGAACGAGGTGATGAGCCAGCTCCACCGCCTCCAGACTCTGCCGAGTCGTCGCCGCGACTGCAACCTGGAAGCGGAGATAATTCTAGAATAATCCAAGAAAAATTGGTTGTCTGTAAAGTCGGTTTACGGACGATGATTTTATGTGATAAAGTATGCCGGCCGATGGAGTGGAAGAGAGATAGATGCGTCACAAGCCGCTCGTGCCTCTCTATCGCTTGTTTCGCGCTCTCGCTTGCACGCTCGGCTCAGGCGGAACGTGACAATGAGGCATGCTTTTTCGTGCGTGCAGCCGGCGTTCGTCGATTTATAAGACGTTATCTCATCAAAACGCGGTTTCGTCTTTGCGTTGCTTGCCGTATTAATGCAAGAGCCCATATAAAGATTACGTTAACCAGTCACCATCTACGTTACTTGATTGATTCTGCCAATATAAGGAGCTTATCTTATGTATGTCAAGAAACAGCCTTTGGGTGGTCCAGTGTCGAGAGACAAAATAAGTCGTGGCTTCAATGTATGAGGAGGTCTGTTTCAAAATAAACTCTGAAAGGGCAGGAAATGAACGATAATGATAGGCGTACCTTTGTGTTTCTTACTGGCGTAGAACTCAGCACCATGGACAGTCTTCACGTGTTTCCGGAGAGACGATGGATCGGTATACCGCTTGGTACAGCCTGGCGCCTTACAGACATATGGTTTCTGAAAATAGAAATACAAGGGTTGAAGTTTGCGAACAAACAGACGTACTGTATTGGCATAAATAAGTACCATCACCGTTCAAAAGCACCCTTTTTAGATACGCGGACGTTGGATCATCAATATCATCATCATTGTAGGTAGCTGATGCAGTCAATTTTCGCAACGAATGTGCAGCCACATTCGCTGCAAGTCAGTACCTCACCGCCGAAATTTTAGAGAGAGAGACTAAAAATCAACTGCACGGCTTGCTGTAACACAAATGGGTGGCAACTCCTATGAACGTCATTTTGAAGTTCACCAGTTTCCAACTCTTTCTGTAAAATGTGTTCTCTTTCGTCAAGGGTTTTCCAACATCATAAGGGGACCAAATAAATTGATGACACTACTTACCTCGTTGCTATGCGTCCTGTTCTGGTGCTTGGCTCTGTCACTGGCATTGGAGAAGGCCTTCGCGCAGCCTGGGTACTCGCAAGTGTAGGGCTTTTCTCCCGTATGACTCCTGAGGTGGGTCTTCAGGTTCTCGAGACGGGAGTAGGCTTTACAGCAGCCTTCAAACTGAAAAGTATAGAAGGCAATTTATATACAGCTTCAACTCTAGAAGTACTGTTAACGCGAGCAAACATTGATCTGCAATTGACTGCCTATATCGAAACAATCATACTTAAATCTTTTTTAGGGTTCCGTACCCAAAGGGTAAAAACGGGACCCTATTACTGAGACTTCGCCGTCCGTCCGTCCGTCCGTCCGTCCGTCCGTCTGTCACCAGGCTGTATCTCAACAACGGTGATAGCTAGACAGTTGAAATTTTCACAGATGATGTATTTCTATTGCCGCTATAACAACAAATACTAAAAATAAAATAAAATAAATATTTAAGGGGGGCTCCCATACAGCAAACTTGTTATAGATTATATACATATATGTATAGGTACGGAACCCTTCATGCGCGAGTCGGGCTCGCACTTGCCCAATTTTTTTCTTACAGTGAGTCATCCTGGTGAAAATTAAATTTACCGGCCCTTAAGCAGGATATTTTGACAAATCATCTTATCAAAGAGAACCTTAAATTGAGGTATGAAAACATGCTACGTGCACACGACCAAAAATAAATCCTTAACCTATTAGTCGCCTTTAATTTTTACTTTCCCTGTCAACGGCATAAATTCTGCTCGTCTTAAAAAACAATTGACGTTTAAACCATTGATACAAAATAGACGTTTGTTAATCTTATCATCAGAATACGTACCGTGCACTTATGAGGCTTCTCCCCGGTATGCCTCCGCATATGAACGACCAGCATGTACTGCGCCTTGAACGGTTTCTCATCCCTCGAGCAGCCGACCCAGCGGCACACGAACGCCTTCTTGCTCGCGTGGATGTGGTCCGTGTTGATGTGCTTCACCAAGTCATCCTGAGTTGGGAATTCTAGCTTGCAGTCCACCTGGAAGAAGCAATATATCAATATCATTGAGTTCTGTGTTACTTTATGAAGAGACCCCTGCCCTCGATTTCCACAAGTTCCTGTTCGGTGGCTTTAACTACCTAACTAAAATCACACGTCTAGAAAAGGCGAATCGTATCTTCAATAGTAGGAACCACCGGCGTTGGAACACCTGGCAATAAGTTGAAAACAAATCCTACTATACGCTCGTTCGAGAGACTAACTGATGGCTTGGGCATTTGAAGACTGTGGTGGTTGTCGCGGTGTATAATATTCATGTAGCTACTTACCCAATGACAGTTGGTCTCAATGAAGTCTCCAGGCTCGTCTTTCGAGTCCAGTCCATCGTGGACGGTGCTCTCGGCAGCGGCCGACAGAGGCTTGTTGCTGTGGTGGTTGTCGCGGTGCCTAATGTCCATGTAGCTACTTACCCAATGACAGTTGGTCTCAATGAAGTCTCCAGGCTCATTCTTCGAGTGGTCCAATCCATCGTGGAAAGTGCTCTCGGCAGCGGCCGACAGAGGCTTGTTGCTGTGGTGGTTGTCGCGGTATATAATATTCATGTAGCTACTTACCCAATGACAATTGGTCTCAATGAAGTCTCCAGGCTCGTCTTTCGAGTCCAGTCCATCGTGGACGGTGCTCTCGGCAGCGGCCGACAGAGGCTTGTTGCTGTGGTGGTTGTCGCGGTGCATGTGAGTCTGCGGGGACTTGCGTTGGGTCATGCCTGATGAAGCGCTGTGATCAAAGTAATCGGCAGGTTAGCACAGTCATATTTTGAGAGTTTTATTTCTGATTTCTATTTAAGCAGTTTCTAATACAGCATATTGATGTAGAAACCGTGTGACAAAGTTCAATAGCAGACGTAAATAGTAATAACATTTATGTTTCAGTATTGTAAGGAACTTGATCTAATTGTCATCCAGGCTGAGATGATGATAGTGTAGACGTTAAAACGATAAACCAAACGTTATATGCTGGCAGAGTTCAGCCCAACTGTATACGTATAAAGGTATATAGGCGAATGTCGGTAATAGGTACGGCATCTACAAGTCATATCCCATCAGTGGCTGAATTACATATGCATGCTTTGATTATATGTGATTGATCATATACCTATCGGCCTCCATGATGCTAGTAACTTCAGGCTGCTGAGGCGACTGCCGCATGTGATGAGGTGGTGATCCGTCCATGCCCAGACCCTGTCGGTTGTCCACGGGCGTACCCATCAGCTGTGAGGGTGACGAGATGTGGAATCTGAGGAGCGAATTCAGTGTTATATGATTGGCAAGGTACCTATCGGCTTCCATGATGCTAGTAACTTCAGGCTGCTGAGGCGGCTGCTGCATGTGATGAGGTGGGGATCCGTCCATGCCTAGGCCCTGTCGGATGTCCACAGGCGTCCCCATCAGGAGCTGGGTGGGTGAAGAGATGTGAGATCTGGAAACCAAAAAAGTTATCAGTATCATCTTCAAGGTTTACAATACTCATTGTGTTAGCTGCCAAAAGCCTGTTTTTAGAAATCTAGTCGACCAGTTTACTCGTCACGAGCACCTAACGGAACCACTGTGCCAGAGACTGTAATGTTATGTAACCTGTTTTTCAATAAATAAATAAATAAATTGTTCTGTCCAGATCTTGTGTGATAAATACATTCATCACCTCTTCCCTCCAGTCTCGAAAAGGAGCTGATGTGGCTAGGTTTGTGTCATCTATCAATTCTGATACGTTATGAATCACCTGTCGCGGTTGCATCAATTTAGTGGACTTCTGTCCTTAGAAATAACCGCCTGGATTGAGATCTATTATTCTCTTTACTTACAGAAACATGGAGATGGTACACCAGGGCTAGCATATCTTATCGCGACTTCGCTTGTCACGCGACTCAGCACTACCTGTCTTGCTCGCATATCTTTTCATTGTCTTGCATGTCAGGTGGTATTGTTCACACAACAATGAGTCGCGTGTCCCGGTTGTGCTAGAGACGCAAGTCCTCACCTGTGTATCCCAGCAACGAGATGCGCATGAGCTGCATGATGCGCCGCCGCGGCGGCGGCCTGCTGGTGGGCGGGGTCAAGCAACACGCTACCCGCCAGGACTCCACCCCCACGCGCCAGCAACTGCTGCGCCAGCGACGCGTGTGAGAGGGATAAGGCCGGGGATATCGCGCCTGGAATCATAGACAACAATAGGTTATATAAAAGATAAGTAAGTTCATGTTATCAAAACCTACTATTTCGAACGGCCCTAAAATCAACAGTCAAACTTTCAAAAATAAATGAACGCCTAGATTGAGACCGCACAGATTTTGCAGATTTTTGCATCGCTGCTGACTCTTTAACTCATCACCAATAAGACATCCATAGCTGCCTTTAGATGCTGCTGATAGGTTTCACGGCCAGACCCGCAAGGGATGCTCTGACTACCGCTGCCAAGTACGGAGACACCTCATACAAAAGACTCCAAAACACCATTATCTGACGCTCTATTGGCTACGATATTTCTAAAGAGGCTATGTCACACTTTACTCTCGCGGTTTGTACACACAATTGACACAAATTATAAAGGGTCTATCGCGATACTGATATACTGGTGAATCAGCGAGTTGTTACTGAAGCTGTCGGCCAAATGTAGCACTACCCGACGAAGTCACCTGACACCACGGAGTGTGCAACCCCGCCGAAACGTTAGATTATGAAGGTAAATAAGGAATATCGCGATAGACCTGTTCTTGACCAAAAGTCTTCTATATCGAGTGACAGGATGTCTAAGACGGTTTTTACTCACCCGCGCTAAGATGTCCATAGCTGCCGGTCGACGCAGCAGACGGCGCTCTTACGGCTAAGCTTGCTGGAGACGCTCTGATAACCGCTGCCAAGTCCAGGGACTCCGCCGAATAGGGACTCCAGGACACAGCCCGCTTGCGGTTCGCTGATGCCCCGATCGCGCCGCCAGAGAGCCTGAGGCGCGTTGGGGAGGCTATTCTAGATCCTGGAAAGAAAATAGAAGGAGACTTTAGATATTTGATTAAAGCATGGATGTTTCTAAGGATCCTGTTTGATGCAGTTGGATCTAAGAAGTAACTTCTGTATAGTTTAAGCCGTGATATATGCTTAACTAAAATAAATCACTTTCGTAAATCAAAAGACAACCCTAGGAATAGTAATTCTTTTGACTCCGACATGCTACTTTCTAATAAAACTAGCGTAACTCTCTACTTGAAACCATACTCGTATCTCAGTATCAATTTACTAACTAGATACGAGGTTTTGAACAGCAGTGACAGAAATTTTAGTGACTTTTGGTTGTCACTAGGCGATATACAAATACATATAGGCCGTGAAAAAAACATCGTACCTTCTAAACTAAGTTGGAAGTCCTGGCTGGCCAAGGTACTCCCGGCGTGCAGTTCGGGGTGAAGACTTCTAGCTGCACTAAGGTACTCCAATCCTGAAATAAAGAAAAAACACTTAATAAATATTTCAATGGCTCTCGCATCAGGTTCAGTGGTCCAATAGGTAGGACGCCCGTGTTGGCTCGGAAAGCTGTTGGAGACGCAGGTTCGAACCCCGCCTGAACCATTACATTTCCCAATACGAGTTTTATCATTATATTATAATTTGCTGACTTCATCATAAATTAAGACGCTCTTGTAATTATCGCACGGGTAGCTCAATATTCGTGCATAACTCTTAATTCGTGCATAAGATCTGACACATAACATTTATAACATCGTATTTAGTTCCTAAGAATGTCCCGACAGCAATATTAAGTTTTACTGTTTTCCTTGCATAGTTGCACCTAGTAATAGTAAATTTTCAATTTCGTTGACGTCACGGCTGGCGCAGTTTCTAGTGCAGCTGCCTAGTGAGCCGGCGGCCCGAATCCGAATCCCGTCCGGGGCAATTATTGTGTGATGAACTCGAATAATTTATTTATTTCATTATCACGTGACTTTGGAACATTATACAGCTGCCGGCACACTTTTTCAGCATAACCTTGACTGTGCAGTAGCGGATTTACGTAAAAAATTATATACGCCATCCGCCATTTTTGTTCAAAAAGTTTGCCGGCAACTGTACAATGTAAATAGTTCCGTAAAAAAAATACAAATCGCCACATTTCATTTCATCACAAACACATTTCGCCATAATTATTCGCCACAATAGCATTGAAATTGAGCATTGATAACAATTTACGACAGTCTTGCCAATACAATACAATCATCATCATCATCATCTCAGCCATAGGACGTCCACTGCTGAACATAGGCCTCCCCTTTGGACTTCCATATATACCGGTTGGAAGCGACCTGCATCCAGCGCCTTCCGGCGACCTTTATAAGGTCATCTGTCCACCTTGTAGGTGGACGTCCCACGCTGCGCTTGCCGGTCCGAGGTCTCCACTCGAGCACTTTTCGGCCCCATCGGCCATCTGCTCTGCGTGCTATGTGGCCTGCCCATTGCCACTTCAACTTGCTAATCCGGTGAGCTATATCGGTCACTTTAGTTCGTCTACGGATTTCCTCATTTCTGATTCGATCACGTAGAGACACCCCGAGCATAGCCCTCTCCATTGCACGTTGAGCGACTTTGAGCTTTGAGATGAGGCCGATAGTGAAAGACCACGTTTCGGTGCCGTAAGTCATCACTGGTAACACACATTGGTTGAAGACTTTCGTCTTGAGGCACTGAGGTATGTCGGACGAAAAGACATTGCGTAGTTTCCCGAACGCTGCCCAGCCGAGTTGGATTCGGCGGTTGACCTCTTTCTCGAAGTTGGACCTACCTAATTGGACCACTTGTCCTAGGTAGATGTATGAGTCAACAACTTCGAGTACCGAGTTTTCAACAGAGACTGGGATGGGCACAACCTTGGCATTTGACATGAGTTTCGTCTTGTCCATGTTCATTTTTAAGCCCACCCGTTGAGAAACTCGATTGAGGTCATCGAGCATCATGCTGAGTTCCTCCATCGACTTTGTCATGACTACGATGTCGTCGGCAAACCGAAGGTGAGTGATGTATTCGCCATTGATGTTGATGCCAAGTCCTTGCCATTCCAGGAGCTTGAAGGCGTCTTCCATAACGGCCGTAAACAGTTTCGGGGACACAACGTCCCCCTGTCTTACGCCTCTTCTCAATGGAATGGCCTTTGTGCTCTGCTCCTGAACTCGGACCGACATGGTGGCGTTACTATACAAACACTTCAACACTTCAATGTACCGATAGTCAATATGGCATCGCTGAAGTGACTCGAGCACCGCCCATGTTTCCACCGAATCGAAGGCTTTCTCATAGTCCACAAACGCTAAGCATAATGGCAAGTTATACTCTTCAGTCTTCTGTATAACTTGTCGCAGCGTATGTATGTGGTCTATGGTACTATAGCTTCTTCGGAAACCGGCTTGTTCGGGAGGCTGGAAGTCATCAAGTCTATGTTCGAGACGGTTCGTGATGACCCTTGAAAACAACTTATAAACATGGCTTAGAAGCGTGATGGGCCTGTAGTTCTTCAATAGGGTTTTATCACCTTTCTTGAAGAACAGTACCACCTCGCCTCTATTCCATGCTTCAGGCGTTTTGCCCTCGGACAAGACGGAATTAAAGAGCTTCTGGAGGACCTTAAGTACCGGTGTTCCACCCGCTCTCAGAAGCTCTGAGGTGATTCCGTCTTCGCCCGGCGCCTTGTTGTTCTTAAGGTGCTTCAGGGCCATCCTAATCTCGTACAGACTGATGTCCGGGATATCTTCGGTATAATGTCGGGACAGCTTGGCTCTTGGATCGCCTACCAAGCTGTCAATACAATACAATATACTCCGCTAAATATGGCTCCGATGATTATAGGCGCCTTTACGAACTCAATTATTGGACCCACAATACACTATTAAAGTCTTAACAGGCGCTACTGAATGACTAAATGGTTGGATTAATGAATAGCTAAAAGTCTAACCTAGAAGGTCGTTTTAACACGTGCCAAAATAGTCGTAAGTTTAGAGTGGAACTGACACATTTAATAAAAGTAGACACATGTCTGGAAGTAAAAAAATTGTAAACTCCTTTTTTTGTATAAAAACATTATAAAATTGTATTGAAAATCAATTTACTATGGATAATGGGCAGGGGGAAGGGAAACATCTCAATAGCGCGGTGAAGTTTGTGTTTGCCTGTATGGGGGCGGTGCGCCATCTGTTGGACAAAACTCTTTGTCCCCTTATCACGCCGGCTGAGAAAAACATTGATTGATCGGGCAATTATGCCGAAATCTTTGCCTTTCATTTCTGTTTAAGCAAGTTTCTTGATAATGAAAACTTATATTTTTAAGGACCGAGATATTAAATAAATTTTACTGAACTTGTCAAAATCACTTAATGACACTCGAAGGTAATATTAATCGATATAAAATTGATCGATAAGCATTCACTCCTATCCAATGGATATAAGTATAACACATAATCCGATAATGTCTATATTAAATGGTAATGCCGATGGAATAACGCCCCTAAAACAGCTAAATATTAGGTTGCAATCTAACTATTCAACAACTAGGCGTGCTAAAAGAGGCCTGACAGGTTAACGGTCTCAAGCTAGTTTGTCTAACCCCAGGCCAAAGGAGATTGAGATGTCATCGTTTAGACCTATTTGAATATAAACTGCCCACTTAAAACGGTGTGAGGTACGGTCGTACTTAGTATTTCTTTTGCAAGTAAATACTTGCGGGTAAAAATACTTGCTATTTTTTTATACTCTATTAGTTATTTATTTTCTTTTAAACTGCGGAAATTTTGCGTCAAAATTATAATTTCGAAAAGTACAACATTCGAAATGAATACAGTGAAAAGTAGACAGTTAAATAGCGAAATCTTGCTCAGCACTCACTTTCGTCTGACAAGTTCCTTTATACATTGCTGAAAAATGGGATGCCGCGTTCCACGACAAACAGAGTCGCGTCAAGTTGGAATACGAACTTAAACACTAAACTATTTTTAATGTTATTGAGGAAAATGTATTTTTTTAGGATATCTGTAGCTTTTCATACAGACTTCAATATACAAATACTACCTATGTACTAACAACGATGAAACCTATTATTGTAAGTATTTTAAATACTCGTGACTTGTATCACGCCGCCTTTTATCTATACGTGATAAATATTAGGTGACTTTTATGAGTTCCCGGGAGTCGACCTCAGATTCCAAATATGGTGCTCACAATAAAACGTAATAGAATAAGGTCGTATGTTTTAATAGCCTCTACAGGCGGTTACATCGTTATTCTTCTAAGAAACTTGTTACCATTAATTCGCAGTGTCATCTTTAGCGGAATAAGGTTGTAAGTGTATATGGTTTTAGTACCCGCTTATGTTATTGTTGTATGTCACCAATCAATTGGATTTAGGTTACATTATGAATTTTTCGGTTGTGAACAAAGTTGCGGTCAATTTATAATGCGGCCGTGTTAGAAGCGACTAAACGATTAAATTAAAAAAAGAGAATTTAGATGAACGTGTTGGTATAAATAAGAGACATGACAAAACTAGAGTCGCAAATTAATGAGGGGGATTTTAAATATATTTTGTCATTTTATCACATTGTATTTTACGACTCAAATGAATGGTTTTTTATAAATAAAGTCACACTGTGTGACTATTTGTGACTCACGTCCATTTCAAAATCAAAAATGTGTATTATTTTTCTTTATTATAGTAAACTCAGAGCAAATTAGAAGACAAAAGTAAACTAATACTTTCCAGCAGCATAATATAAAAAATGGAGTTTAATCATTTGAATTAAATGAAACAGTTTTGAATAAATAAATATAGAGTTTTTCACACACTATTTCGTGTCGGTATATATTCCTTATAATCTATAAGATATTTTATGATCGATTGCTCTAAATACGATGCTATAATCGGATTCCTACGTAATTGAAGAAGTCGATGTATAAATAATCGATCAAGAACAGCAAAAGCCGTGGAGTCTCACATCCGCTATAAAACTCACATAAAATATTAATCTCTCGTTCCAAAGCATTCACAGCTCAACACCACAAAAATAAGGAGTGTCCAATAAACAAACCAATTTGAAATTAAGCTGTCAACGAGCTGATATATTTGACTGGTTAACCGTCATTTTCGTTACTTCTAAACGAAATCAATTCGACCCACCCCGAGCGTAAACATTAAACAAGTCGACGAAAACATAAAATTTTCGGTTATTCATCACCCCGATTGGACCGAACTTTCGACGCGAGGGCGTCATTTCGGCCACGAATTTCCATAATAATAACATATTATATTATACCCCGAAAAACAAACACGTATCGCTTGAAAAAAAAAGCGGTTTGATTTGTTAATCACGTTCTTTGCTGGTGTTCCGAGCCTCGAAATAATAGGTTGTGGCGAGAGGCGCGAGCGACCACCAATTTAGCGAAAATCGCCAACGAATCCTTCCCATCGAATAACGCATGTGGTCTCCTTTTGACGCGCCGCTCGACTTCCAAACATTTTTATGTCTTCATTCTATGAGAACCGACGGAAAATTACAAAAAAAAGCGATCGATCGGAACCGAAGTCCGTTTCGAATTCCATTAGCCTGGTCACCTAGCGACATTGGTGTAACCGCGTGCAAAAACCGCACCCGAAAACTGTCTTTTAGTTCTTTTTTCGAATAGTCGAATACGGGTTAAACCGGGCCGGTTTTCGACGAGGCGATTTTCGACTGACATATTAATTTTTATCAATGTTGATTGGGCGTAAAATTAGTATCTCCGTGTGTCTGGGTTTGTGGTCACGTTTAGCGTTAAAATATGATTGTGAATGTCTTTGTTAGGCGGCAGGTCGGACTTTGTAGAGGGTCTTAAGTTATGGGTTAGCTCGACGGCGAGATGAAGGCGTTACGAGGTGAATTCGTAATGTCGATGTATTTTTTACGGCCGCGCCTTTTAAATATTCAAAGGGGGAATAAATTGATATTCGGGTCGCTTAATTGTAAGCATCGGATTATCTTTATAGGTAATTTATGGCTTCGCGTTAGAGAAGTAACTTAATTAGGGTAAGAAACGGAGCCAAAAATACAAAAGTTTATTGGAAATCTATCGATAAGGATTAAAGTCATTGTCGTTCATTGACCGAGTGAGCGATGCGTCTCCGTTTCAACTTGGCCTAAAATGTATCCGTATTTCCGAAAGTTTAGATGTCCGTATACAGTATGGATTTCCGGCTGCCTACTTCTTGCCTACAGGCCGCATTTGTCAACCGAACCTGGCGAAATTTTGTGAGCAGATTCAATAAATATATATTTCTTTTGTGGAGTCAGTTTTTCAATTTTTGCTAGTGAATATCGTCTGTTGACAGCCAAAACTCACTAAGTAACAAATACCTAATTAAAACAAAGCTCGTATCTCAGTTTCAATCTATAAACTAGATACGAGGTTTTAAATAGTGACAAAAAAAAATACCTAATGAGTTTTAGTTGACACCAGGCGACACACAAGTTGTTATTTGTTGTCTACCGTTATTAAAATGATTGTTCCTTTGAGTTTACAAATTCAAAGCATTTTGTATTTGTATTTGTATTCTTTTCAAGGGTATGGAAGCGTGTGCTTTGAGATTTGAATGTTATTTTATTAGATAAGATAAGACAAGTATATACAATGTGGGTCCTGTAACATAAGCAAAAAATTAAAACATAGATTTTACTCGAAACTGAACAACATTTGTTCAGCAACTTTAAAAAAAAGTCAGTTTACAAAATTTTGTTATTTCAAACAAATTACATAGTATTTTCAATGTACGTCGTCCAACGTTGACATTCCTTGAGCATTGACATAGCTGTCACTCTACTAATATCGGACATTTCGCAATACATTGCTTCTTTGTCTAAACTTTATTCTACAAAATGTCATTTAATACACGTTATTTTCAGAAGTTGCTTAACAAATGTTGTTTAGTTACAAGGGACGAATCTATGTTTTAATTTATTGCTCCTGTTACAGGGCCCACCCTTTATATGACCTTAATCGTAGTTTGGTGATACAATATGTCAGTAAAAACAGTGAAATTCACTTAAATTTTCTGATTTCTTTATGGTCAGATACCAAATAAAAAACCTAACATCATTATGAAATCGGTAAAAAACTGTAAGGTTCTCTCACTCCATAGTTCGAAAAAAGATAACTAAAACAGTTTCACCTAAACCAAAAGCATTTATTATAACATCACATGTCATAAACCGATTAGTTCGTTAGTAATTTGTAAAGTTGCAAAAAACCGCTTAACGAGGTTTTTATGAATCAGGTTCTGAGGCGCAGGCGCAGGTGTGCAAAAGGGCGCAAGCGACAACAGGTCACTATTGAGTTAAGTCTTTTTGTAATAAAGGTGGTCAGTTTCGGGGAATCAGAATTTAAAAATGAGAGGCTTTTTAGGATAAGGGAGTCGATATCTTTCACGGCTTATTATATTCTTAGTCAAAGGATTGGTCTCTAAGGTCAAAATGTTTGTCGGAATGATAATTGACACTTCATAATTGCATGTTGACAGGGCGTCAATTCGACGATTGACTGACATCATAACTAATTTAGTTATATGCGCTATTCGACTACCATAATGACATTTTCTTTTACAGAAACAAAGCTCGTAACTCAGTATCATTTTGATAAGAAGTTACGAGGTTTTGAAGAGCAGTGACATATTTTCGTAAATTTTGCCTGATACCAGGTGATATATTAAAAATGTATATTATACCTTCAATGTGTTACATGTGTTACATGTAGGTAATGTAACATTTACTAATGAGGAAACACCACGAAATGCGTAACCTGGCGAAAGAGACTGTTAATCAAACCGGGTACCTCTGGATTACCGATACAACGTGTCAACTTCTCCACCACCCGAACGCCAGAATTCCTTTTGAAATGTACCATAAGCTTTGAATGTTGATCTTTACATTATTTATTTGACAGGCTTTACACCTTTGAGGCCTGTGTGTGAATTCACAATCATCAAATTCACATCTTACCGCACTATATATTTTCTAATATATAACAGGAGATATGATATATGATAAATGTTACCAAGTCTCCTTTAAATTGACAATAGGATATCCCGTGATGAAACCAAGATATTGCTGAATTGAAGTTAGGAAAGTGTATTCTGAGCTATAATCAGCATCAGATACCTACTTAGTTTGAAATGAAATGAAATAATTTATTCAGCAGGTAGGCCACGAGGGCACTTTTACAAGTCAGATTGTGAATCTACCGGCATTTTCCAAGAGAAGACCGTTGTTGAGAAAAAAGCCGAAAGAAACTCAACAGTAGTATTCTTATCAACACGTTAATATTCATATCAGTTTAAATTATACTTACTTATTCTATGTCCTATCATAGTCTTCAAACAGTGCGGTTAATCTATCTTTACTAAGTGCCAAAGCTTTACAAAAACCTGCTAAATGATCCCAAGCGTCGTGATATAACTTAACAGCATAATTACGCGTCGACGATCTAGCATTCCTTCTCACTCACACTTAGAACAAACTGTAATCCCCATCTCTTTCGTTTTAACAGGGCTTTACGAGATTATTCATAATGCCTTTGTTTTATACTTGTTGCTGTTCTTGGAAGCTTCGCACTACCGAATTTAAATGAGTATCATTGCGAAACGGCTTTTATCACTTTAAAACCGCTTTAAAACACGACTTTGCGGCTTAATCTATAAGGATACCTTTTAAAGTACTTAAATACGTTATGTACTTTTTGGGGTTTTTAAGAAAGTTGAATATGAGATTATGATTTAATTTTGTAGGTAGACTTAAGAGGTGTTATTAGAGATGGTTAATACTGAAATTGCTATCGTAAATGGGGTATTCAGTTTTGATTGAGATTAGAATCCAATTTATACAAGCTTAAGGATTAAATGTTAGGTTTAGGCCTTGTTTAATTTTTTGACTCTGTTGGTACGTATAAATACAGAGGATAAATAAATAGTCAACATTTCACGCAACCCCCTGAAATGCGAGTGGGGGTCGAACCCACGACCTCTGCTTGACCGAAACAGTGCTCTCACTGAACTATTGGACCGGTACATGGATAGAGTGAAATAATGCCTTCTCATTCTCTTGGTAGGTACGGTCAACATCAAACGTAGCTTATAATTTTACTACTAGCATTATGTCAAATTGAATACTGAAATTGTCAGCTAATTTTGCTGACTATGGGACGAACTAAAAAGTATACCCTTTCGAAGAAAAAAAGTTTTTTTCCAGATGGCTCCAGTCGCCTTTAAGTAATCAGGGAACAAAAAAAACTTCCTGATGAACTGAAAGCCTCCTTTTTAGAAATCAGTAAAACCATTGATACATAAATCAAAGCTCAAAGAAAAATTGAAATGCGTAACCTGGTGGATTAGACCGGGAATCGAACTCGGTACCTTTGGACTGCCGGTCCGGCGCTAACCTTTCCGCCACCCTAACGCCCAAGCAGGCTTTGTGTGTCGACCTCAGCATTGTTTATTTGAAAGGCTTTAAACCTTACCTGCTTTGAGCTTTGATCTTTGTGCCAATGGTTAAATATAACAATTGTGGTGTGTACCCATATTTAAAAGTAAACATCACATGTTTCATACATTTAGTCAGTAAGGGCCAAAACACAATTACAAGATACGACATCGTATCGTGGTATGACGCGACATCGTGCCACGATGCGACGTCGTGAGATTGTAAAATGAATTTTAATTTTGCATTTTGTCACATGAATATAAAGTTCATTTTGGATTTATGCATTTTCACGACACGACGTCGCATCGTGGCACGATGCGACGTCGTGTGATTGTGTTTGGGCCCTTAAACCGTTGATTTATTTTGTGAGACTATTTGTATAGTATGCAAAAAAATAAAAAGACAATTAATGAACGAGAAGACTAATTCATAGACATCATAGATATACGCACGATTCCAATTATAAGTACCTACTAATTTACTTACTCTCTTAAGATAATTTACACCCCATCCCATAAGGAGTGCGATCAGAAACCATTAGAGTGAGACACCTATAGCAATTATAGAAAGAAATTCAAAACCAACAAGCTGCTCGCATATGTCTGTCTGTCCGTTCCTTCCGGTTGTTTTGATCTTAATTACTCGTTAAGAGTGCGCTTAACAATATATTAACTGTGGTTTTAAATAGATTTACTATTTATAGGTATGGAAAGTTGACATAGAATTATTGTTTTTATTATAACTACAAAATTTGGAATTCGTTGCTTAAAAATTGGCTGAGATCTTGTCACTAGTTCGAATTATGGCTGAATATTTTGGAAACTACGGGTCCTATTTCCACCAAGCATAACTAGAAACCATTTCGACGGACATGTCTTTCGATTAACAAAACGCACTTTCTTAATTGGTCCATCCGTTTGGGAGCTACGATGCCACAGACAGACACGCAGATACACATGTTAAGGTTAAAAACGGCTAGCTTTATAAACGAGAAAGTACACTTAAGTATTTTTGCAATAACTAATCAGAAATCAATCAAATCACATCGCAATTCAATCAAATACATCTAATTTATCTTCGCCCAATTGTTTACAGTAAACTATAGCCACTATAAGTAATAACTATATTTAGTCTCACACAGCTCAGTACATAATGCATTGTCAATGGAACTTGTCAACAGAAAGCAATTAATAATTGGGAGACGACAAAGATTAGTCACTGTCAAATAATTTTACGTAACAGTCATCGAACATGATGGATGCGCGGGATTGGGTCGAATTAACTGCGCAAGCGCGTCGGATCTTGATCAAGTGTGTTTGAAAGTTAAGAGTAGGTATGTTCTGAAGTATAGTTGAAGTTTAATTAAAGGTTGTCTGGAAGAGATCGCTCTTTAGCGATAAGACCGCCTGTTGTTTACCTCTAATTATAATTTCTTGCATTGTATTTCTCCAGTATGTTTTATGAGGCGTGCAATAAAGAGTACTTGTATTGTATAATTCTGAATACAATTTTCTTTTTCCGAGATTAATATCGATTTAAATGCATAGCAATGCTGTTAATATTAGTGATTTAGACTTGACATACATAATTATATGAAGCCTAAATGTCATATATGAAGCCACAAAACAAAAAAAGTTGATTGATAAAGGATGAATAAAATGACTCAATTTTTTGAAGTAAGTTCTCAATTTGACTTTTCGGAGACCTGTCTTCTATCTGAGACCTCGCCACCACCATTTCTACTTTAGCGATATAGACTATTCAACCGTCTCCGTACTGACATTCTCTTTTTCGTTAAGGTAAAAATGTTGACAGGTGTAAAATTCAAAATGGCGAGGCATACAGCTATAGTATAAATGAAATAAGCAAGCATAACCATAATACGGTGATAATGCTGAATTGAAGATATATATCGTAATGCTCCGTCCAATTAGCGCCTCTGACAAATCCAATTTCTATCGAATATGGACATTGGCTTACTATCTCTCAATTCCATTGCTTACAAAATGTAAATATACAACCACATGTGACACGACCCAATACGGACACATGGGCGCAAATATTCGCACAAAAACACGTGTCAACGCGTTAATGTTCTCGGAAGTCGATGCCGGTGGACGCAAAAAAATTGTATGATTTATGCTTTCCTTGAGTTTTGGTGTATTGTGGAGAAACACCTCATTAAGGGCGTGTTGTGGGGTGAGAATTATATTGCTTTGCCGGCTGCTTCTGTTAATTAGACACACTCACTATGGTTAGACGGATTTACTACACGCCATAACTGCCCGTCTAACACAAATATGCGTCACGACTTGTCGCGCGACATATCGCTACCCGTCACTCTCCCACATCACTGCACTGAAAGAGACGGGTAATTATATCACGAGAGAAATAGTCGCGTATGACAGTTGTGTTAGAGGTGCTGCATTTCGTGAGAAGGGATGTATTAACCGGATATAATTGGCATATATTAAGAAATATTAATAATATTTCTACACTAATATGAAAAAGTTAGTAACAAAATTGACAGAATAGACAGAATAAAATATGAAACTGTCGTAAATTAAGCCATAATAAATAATGATTGATTAGGTACCTAGCAACATTTCACGTGTTGTTCACTTCGTAATGCACTCAGTTCTTCTGACTGTAATAAATAACCCAATATTTTTACGTAAAATAATTTGTTTAATAATCAAGTAAAGGTCCTACGCATTTAATTATCAAATTAACTTTCTCAACTTTTAATTGACGAATTTAATAATCTGTGGTGCCGTATATAAGCCAATCGTAGAACTATGGATACTAACACGATTTTTCTCTACAAGGTCCTCCACTACGTTCACTAGGGAACCCTAATTACACCAATCTTCGCAGTTATTAAAAAATTAATATCTCATAAAATGGTTTTGTTTTTCCACCCACGGGCGTTAACGAAGCCGAGCCTACAATTATACCGATTCTGCACACCCCATTACCGATAATTCTATTAAACCAAATGACATAACTACGTGATTCGTTGATTCGGTATGTGAATGACAAACGTGAAAGACACGTTTAAGAGGTTCATATTTAGTATGTGAATAAGTTTTAGAGTTCCGTACCCAAAGGGTAAAAACGGGACCCTATTACTGAGACTTCGCTGTCCGTCCGTCCGTCCGTCCGTCCGTCCGTCCGTCCGTCCGTCCGTCCGTCTGTCACCAGGCTGTATCTCAAGAACGGTGATAGCTAGACAGTTGAAATTTTCACAGATGATGTATTTCTAATGCCGCTATAACAACAAATACTAAAAATAAAATAAAATAAATATTTAAGGGGGGCTCCCATACAACAAACTTGTTACAGATTATATATATATATATATATAGGTACGGAACCCTTCATGTGCGAATCAGACTCGCACTTGCCCAATTTTTTGGTAAAAAGATAACGTAATAAAATTATTCGTCCGGCATTTTGTAGGTTACACAGAATTAAATAAAGTGCACTTTTTCAAAATCAAGGAACAAAAGAACAAAATATTCGAGATCATCACGCAAATATTTACCATTGCCGGGATTCGAACCCAGGACCGCCGACTCAGTAGGCAGCGGCACTACCACTGCGCTAAGGCTTTCAATCACGGGATTTTTTTTTTTTACTACGATGGTGGCAAACAAGCATGCGGCCCGCCTGATGCTAAGCAGTTACCGCCGTCGTCGCGATACCAGGAGCATCAGGACCGGGACATGATAGAGTATTTGTATGGGCTATACCGGGCTCCCAAGATTGCGCCAACTGTGTCGTCAAAATATGGGTAAGTAGTTTAACTATTGAGCGTAATAGAAGTTCCTCAATCTTTACAAACAATTATCACTATCACTACATAGTATAAAACAAAGTCGCTTCCTTCTGTCTGTTCCTATGTATGCTTAGATCTTTCTAAGCATAGATAGGATCAAACTTCGCAACGGATTTTGATGCGTTTTTTTTTAATAGATAGAGTGACGCAAGAGGAAGTTTTATATGTATAATACTAGTACATGCATATAGCATTGCACCCATGTGAAGCCGGGGCGGGTCACTAGTCCAAACTAAAACAAACTACAATATTTCACCGCACTCGCTCCAAAGCCACAGAACAGTGATTACACACGAAAGTACACTTAAAGTTGATTTAACATTAGTATAGATTACACCACTCGAAGAAATCTAACACTTATAGTTTTTCGGGGCGATTACCTTCTCTATAAACGGGATAAAAAACTCGAATCGAATTTCTAGGGACAATTAAGTGGCGTGGGTGTTGGACGCGGCGCAAGTTATGAGTTGAAAGTGTTTATAGTTGCGGGTTGGTCCAAGCTACAAGCGTTTGGACCACAGAAATTAACGTAAAAAATCCATCAATAGTTTTTCGTAGCGTCATTCGTCGTAATTGCTATTGGAGGATTTTTACTATCAATAGAATAAAATAGATAAAATATTTAAATTTTATTATTGTTTCAAATGTTCCTATTCTTGAAATACGGTAAGTATATGAAATATTCACTATGGTATAAGGCCCAGGGGGCTTAGGGAATCAACCTAGATCCCTACGCGGCAGCAGCTTCAGTTCCAGTTTATTTATTGCTTATCACAGGATGATATATTGTTCATATAACAATGCAAAACAGATTTTACTAATGTGTTTTCCAATGGGTTTGTCATTGATATCAATATGCAAAATAATAATAATCCTTGTGGAAAGTTTAAAAGTTTGAGCAAACTCCAAACAAAAGTATTCAGCTGAAAATAAAAAACGTTTCACTAAAACGTTTCATTGTTAAATTTTAAGGTAATATTATTATCGAGGATATGTAAACAGTTGGCACATTTTTTTAAATCAAAAGCGTTTCGTCTTTTCAGTTTAAGGGTGATATAAGTATTAACCCTTTAACCGCCGTCAATTTTTCATCAAACTTGCTCGTGTCGCCGCCGATATATATATATACATAGATATTTGTCTTATTTATCAGACTGTGGCGAAATGAGCTGGAAATGTTATGTCTTATATATCAGACTACGGCGGTTAAAGGGTTAAGAACCTCTCATCTCTAATGTACATCAGTTTATACGGTGATGGACTGCGATTTGATCACTGTCGCTCCATCTTATGACTCGCACCAAAAGTGTAAGCCTACGCGATGGAACTTGTTTGAAAGATGTCTCAATCGGACCGGATCAATCGTCTAGAGATTGGACTGGTTCCTCAATTGAGAAATTATTGTAAACTTAGTGTTTGTGTAGACACTGTAGACACTAATTATTATGGCCAGCGATAAGTTTGGTTTATGTGTTATGTTTATTGAAAGAAGTTATCTTTATTTTCACTCTATGATTTAAATATCTAACTTGATTAATTATTCGTGTGTTTCTACATAAATTACCTTTTAGTGAAGATATTATCGGTAAAGATTAAAACTTGCTTTCGACCAAAAAAACGATACTAGTAGAACGAGTTTTCCAAGCTCAAACCTAAAGAAAATATTTCACCGGGAAAAAAGTAAAGATATGAGCGCAAATCCGACTATCTATTAGTATGTTCCTATTAAGAAAGACATCTATTAAACGCAAGAATATGCAATATATTTAACAGAGGGCGCTAAAAAGGACCCAGCATTAGGCCGCAACCAAGACGCAAAATTTTCCGGTTCATTGTTATTTAACCCAGATCCTTTAATTTCTAGAATGAAATCCAGAAATCCAAAGCATGCTATTCGTGTCATCAACATTTCCAGCGATAAATCAATAACACAATTTATTTATTGTTTACACGGACTAAGGAATTATCGACATTAGTGTTTACGGAGATACTCGCAGACGCAGCGGGCACATGGATGGCCTCGTTCATCTCTGGCTGGGGAGGCTTTCAACACTTTCATCTAGAAATGACACATCTATTCATTACACTCATAGGCAGTTACTACGTTTCTCTTCTGGTTGGCAAACCATGGTGAAACACCGTCGTCGAAAAATGCCACAACTATTCATTAACTCCATAGGCACTTACTACGTTTCTCTTCTGGATTGGACCCTGATGAATAATATCTCGGTCCTTAGAGCCTAGATAGTACTTATTTATAGTCCGTAATAAACTCACGTGGATATTGCTTGGTCTCGCGTGGCGATGACATGAAAGAATTTACCTTTCAGTTAGTAAATTAAGAATTACTTAAAGGTTTTACTAAATGATCTATTCATTATCAGAATAAAGAGTGGACAAAAAAAAACCATTCAAATATGCTGAGCTTTTTCTATGTATGCTAAAATCTATTGACGATATTCAATATATTTTTTTGCGTTACCGCTCTTCGTTTAGTTTAAATGATCTATTCATTATCAGAATAAAGAGTAGAAATAAAAAATAACCATTCAAATATGCTGAGCTTTTTTTATGCTAAAATCTATTGACGATATTCAATATTTTTGTGGAAAACCGCTCTTTTTTAGTTTTAATTGTCTTGTAAGAATTGATACTAGTTGTTCACGTTTTTATCACCTCGTTGTAAGGTTTCCAAGCTTTTGTCACGTTAAAGACTCATACAAGTTTTCCCACCCAATACACAGTAAAATTAAATACGAGCTAATTACAAGCACGGAAACGAACAGTGCCCCCTTCGTCCCACTACGTAACTGAGTTTTGTAACCAGCTACGAAATGGGAATATTTTTTACCACTTGGAACCCAGTTACGAAGGAAGAATTGTTTGTCTCAACTTGTAACTGGTTTGTAACTGGCTACACAGTGGGAAATATTTTTCCCAGTTGGAAATCCAGCTACGTATAGAGAATTGTTTGTCTCAACTGGTAACTGGTTTGTAACTGGCTACACAGTGGGAAATATTTTTCCCAGTTCTAAATCCCGCTACATACTAATATATATTATTTGTCTTAATTGCTACCGTAAATTCTAACATCACTAGTAACAAACAAATAGGTACATTTTTCTTATAATTTTTTTAAACACATTGTTCTAGCCCGAAATCTGATGATCCTCCTATCGTTTTCCCTGGTTGAGTCCCTGGGTTCATGGGACGTATATAGGCTGATGATGATGAATATGTTAATTATTTTCGTTACATATATACAGGATGTTGTCTGTTATAGGAGCTTTAAATTTAAACGATGATTCCACAGAGTATCCGCAGTTACCTAGACTTGGGTGCTAATGCTTCAAAGTGCTTAAACTCAGATCAATGTTTTTAATCTTTAAAGCCACTTGTTTAGTCTCCTATCTGATAGGGGGCTCGGGTTGATCCACAGCATCGAGCGTCTCCCTTGACTGGGCTAACGGTGAAGTAACTGTAAAATAATCCTTAAAAGCGTTTGCAATAGCGTGCGGTTCGTGTATGCCAGCCACGCTCACGGGGAGACTCGATTGTATGCTAAACTTGTTGGTGTTTTTCCAAAAAAAAAAAACCCTGTCCGAATGGTTTTTAGCTAAAATATTCATTTTAATATCCAGTTCGTGCTCTTGGCAGTATTTGAGTTTCGATTTGAACACCTTTTTTGATTCATGCATTCTGTCATGGACAAACCCATATGCCGGTTTACCATAGGAAAGCCACCATAAATACCAAAATCGAGCCTCGCGGTGAGAGTCACTGACATACCTATTCCAACGTGTTACATGCCTGTGTTTTTATGACTGGTATTACTGTGACTAAGTTCTGCACCCTCCTTTAAAATGGATATAATGTTTAAGTACATATCTTTAAACACCTGTTTGCATACTATTGGAACACATTTTATCAGCACAGTCGTGTAACTCAGTCGGAAAGTTCACATCTTTAAATTTTGAGTTACAATAATTACTAAAATTATCAATTTGTACGGTGTCTCTTTCACCCCAAATTACTTTACTGTGAGTAAATTGCGGAATACAAACTTTAGGTTTAATTAAATTACAATCGCATTCATCAAACAAAGGATAATGATCAGACCAATAAACGTCATGTAACACTGAGATATTAAGTACCGCGCGCGCGGCGCGCTGACTCAGTTACTACGCAATGGTCCAACCAGCGCTTGCATCCATGCGCCATTATCGAATCCCATAGATCAATTTGACAAAATTTCAAAGGACCATGGGCAAATTTGTATGGATGTTGGACCAAGAACCAACAGAGATGACAGTTAAGTTATTAGATAGGTATTAACATCAGCTTATTTTTTTAGTATGGACAACAAGCTGGATTCCATTGCAGATCTGAGATATTCGTGTTTGTAGTTAAGATGTGGCAAAAATTGGAACTAAAAAATGCATACATTATAACCAGTTCCATATAGATAGTAGCGACAGTGTAGTAATACAACGCTAAAAATATTTTAAATTGGCGATATCGTATTTTAAGCTTGTAGTAATAATGATACCTATTTATTACAAGGAATAATCCTCATACTATGCGTGTAGGAGTGTAATTATAGTTATTTTTCAAGTTTACTCAAATTACAATCCTTCTATTGCCCACTAGATGTCATTAGTACTGCTCTGTGTACTTACAATACAATGCAACATATCTTTATTGCACATCAACAAGAGCAATAATACAAAATAAACCTTAAATTAAACAACGGTAGACATCGCTGGTCGTCTTATCGCTGAGTGATCTCTTCCAGACAACCTATTTATTAAAAAACAAAATGATAGAATAATTATTATATTTGATAGACGTTATACAAGTTACTACAACTGAACTTCCTTCGGCTATTACTAGACCTAATTGGTCGGGTATAGAGCCATTAGCGTAGCCACTTGTTTTTCTACAAGAAGGACTAAACATGAACATATATATTTATATCTACATACATGTATATAAGTATACATTAATTATGTTAAGGAATGGAATACGTGCATAAATCTACTCGTTTGTAGGAATACAAGATATATAAAATGATGCGCATATTCTGCAGTTTGATAGTTTTAAGAGACTGATATCGCTGGCGCAGCAGTGACATCTGGTGCAGAGTAGATCACGCTACCTTCTTTCAAAATGTGGTTTTTACACGTCAGTCTAGCCACAGCATTAAAAAAACATCGAAAATCATTGTGAAATACATTTAAAAAACACACGTCATTGATATTTTGACAACGTTGAAAAATCCACTGTCATTGAATTCTTTGAAAGTAAAAAAAAAAAAAAATTCTTCCGACTGTTAACATGGTAAGTTCATGGAAATACGTCTACGGAGCAACATTGGTCTCGGATTCGATTTCTGTGGCACGATATTTAGATGAAGTTCTGCTCTTGATTTTTTTTTTTTTTTTATTTATTTAAGTTAATTAATCACAAATAATATATAAATTAAGACGCGTTACAGAAACCTGTTGGAGGTTTAGACGTGACGCGAATGTTTCGCACCGCTTACAACATTGCACAGATAAGTAATTATATAATCATACCACACCAGCAATCACACATCGAGGTGTTCTTACACGTTTTTTTACCATTAAGTATGGTCACATGTATGTCTTCGGGCAAATCATTTAATATTTTAGGCAGCATGTATTCCCACGTCCTTTTACCATATACATTTACATAGTTAGGCAAAATATACCTAGGTTGATATGTTAAATTACGTAATTGTTTCATTCTACATCTAGTTTTTAACAGTTTTATTTTGTCGTAGTCCTCGAGAACTAGTAACATATTTAATTTATTAAAGATTGACAGTACTTTACAGTGTTTGAAAACACTGCCTTCATCATCAAATTTATTTCTATATTCGGGTACAATGGTTCGGGTGAATGAATCTCTGCTTGTGAACTGTGTTGTGTTTCTAGTAGTATGGTAGTCGGATGAACCTTCGGCTGTGAAGTCAGTGAGCTCAGATTCAATCCCTGGTGGTTTAGTACTCGGATGAAACTCTGCCTGTGAAGATGGTGAGCTCCGGTTCGATTCCTGATGGTATAGTCCTCGAATGAAGCTCTCCCTGTGAACACAGTGAGTCCAGGTTCGATCCCTGGTGAAATAATACTCATATGGAGGTAACTAGTCGAGTAATATAAGTTGTTATCCGAACAAGACTGTATGTCGCATACTGGTTGTGTAAGTGAAACGAGGGGCTTAATGGCGCTTGCTGATCAATTTATTTGGGCGGATTTTTTTTTACATAAATTATCACTTAAAACTCAAAATCACGAAGGGGCATTAAAAATTTATATACCAATTAGTATATGATTTGTCACTAAAATAAATTTGCAGGTAACTCCCCACTGCCCAGTACTATTTCTATACACACACCATGGCACAAATTTCGAATATTTAACTAGTCTTAGAAAAACTACACTTTAGTTTCCTCGACATTATATTTTCTTGTTAAATTCTTTAAGCTTTCTTCTTTATGAGTTCCATAAATTGAAAAAGTCGTATAAAGGCTGCCCCAACTCCGCTATAGAACCAAATAATCGCTTAGTGATTTATTCGAATAACAGTAAGTCGGCTATTAAGTCGAATAATCGTCGTGAAAGAGACCACTATGATGCAAAATCAGAAATAGCGCGACTGTTATATCACTCCTACACAACATACCTGTTCTATAAGCCCTGTTTCGGTTGACTTTTACTCGACTTAATTGCACTATAATTGTGCCCAAACCCCGTCGTATAAACTAGGACTCGACTGTTATACGACTATATGCCACGACTAAATGGTCACGCAGATACGTTGTCATGATGTTTATACGACCTGATTTTGCTGGTTGTATAATATATCCGTTTGAATTTAACTTGAGTTTTTTTTTTGTATTAAAACTTCTTGAAGATAAATATACTCTGACTGGTAAGTACAATTGTCACTGTCATCAGTGATGACTGATAATTATAATTGTTAATTATGTTTGAATACGTTTATGAGGTTTTTTTTTACAAGATTTTCAAGAAATGTTATTTTGCTACGGTGTATTTTTTTGATACGAATATATAGAAGCATGGTTTATTATTCTTTATAAAGTTTACTAAAAACTGACATTGGTGTTACTACAAACAAATGTTACTACATAATGGACGCCAATACCATTATATTCCACCAATACCATTATTATTCGGACGATAATACATTTTGGCTTTGCTGCAGCAGTAGTTGCAAGGGAAATTTAACGTTGGATAAAAACAACAAAATTGTGATACAAAAGTTGCACCAAGAGGAATGAACACCTAATATGGCTAAAAATGAAATATTGCGATAGAACAAAAATTCCATTAATAGCAAGGATGTTAAAACGTATGAGATTTTATTTAATCTTATAAAGTCTCAACTACCAGAGTGGAATCACACAAAATTGATTGATTGATTTTGAAGCTTCGGCAATAACAGCGTTAAGAAACACGCTTCCAGACGTTATTATACGTGGTGGTTGTTATTATCACTTTAACAGAAGTCTTTGGAGGAGAGCCCGAAAAATTAAGATCAAGGTTAGAGTGCAGAGAAGACACGTCGCAAGATGTGCTGCTTTAGCGTTACTACCTGCTGAGTATAGAGATAGCGGATTTCATTATATTTTAAGCAGGATGCCAACTGGGGAGACTATTACAAATTTCAACACATATTTTTATCATCATCCTCCTAGCCTTTGTCCCATTTTTTGAGAATGAATTCTCAATCGGGGTCGGCTACCTAAATCCCAAGATGTGGCGTAGGCACTAGTTTTTACGCAAGCGACTGCCATCTGACCTTCCAACCCAGAGGGGAAACTAGGCCTTATTGGGCTTAGGTGGTTTCCTCACGATGTTTCCTTCACCGAAAAGCGAGTGGTAAATATCAAATGACATTCCGTACATAAGTTCCGAAAAACTCATTGGTACGGGCCGGGTTCGAACCCGCGACCTCCGGATTGAAAGTCGCATGCCCTAACCACTAGGCTACCACCGCTTACATATTTTTATCATCAATGGTTTAAAAATAAATGTTTCCGAAATACGTGGAACTGCAATGGTGAAAGCGTAAGAACCACAAATAATTTAGAGGGTTGGCATTCCAAAATCAATAGGTATATAGGACGCAAGAATCCAACTTTCCCAGCACTAATAGAAACCTTGGAAAACGAAAGCAAATGCTACGACATTTCGTATAGCAATCAAAACAGGAACTACAAGAAATAAAAAAAAAACAGGAATATGAAGACATCAACAAAGAGATTGATCGAGCTATACATGATCTACACAGTGGTACCATTAGTTTAGGGCACTGTAAAGAAAGAAAGTTAGTCCGTTTTCTATTGGGAATGCTTGTATGGAGAGGTATACAATTTTGAGTACAGCAATGCCATTTGGCACGGGTATTATACACGTCTACCTGAGCCCAAAACACCGCGTAGTCAAGTTTGGTGGTAATTAAATGATGCCCGATTCATTACCTGTGCCAGTTTTTTAGGGTCCCGTAGCAAAATATGACGCAATCCTTAAAATAACAAACTTTCAGTACTAACAAAATGTAATCAAACCCTTATATTTTCATATTTTTTGTATTAAACTTCGTATATAAAAAATACTATCCAAAAGCTAATTTAATACAAATTCTAAAAACATTAACAATAAATATAAATTTGTCTATTTTCAATGAAAAATAAAATATTGAAAGTACTGCAACGTTCGTCAGCGCAGCGTAGGGAACGGCAAAAAGACCCGAATACTAAAGTAAAATAAGTATTACTATCAAAAAAAAACAGTCAAGTGCGAGTCGAACTCGCGCATCGAGCGTTCCCCACAAATTTTAACCTTTCTCATCCCATCTTAACTGGTAGGACGCGGTTAAGTTAAGTTTGCACCTGGTACGTATCGCCCCGCATACAAATGAGGTGTAAACTTAATCCAAACGGGTAGTCCTCATATAACTTTTGAAAGCACATTTTTTTATGTTTTAATTAGAAATGTATAGTTTTCAGATAATTACCTGTACTGGTGGTATAAGACGACATTAGTTGCTAAATTTCATAGTTCTAAGTCAACGGAAAGTACCCTTATATACTTTGATTCTCTTGAGAGTGGCGAAATATAAATATACGGTCGTATCTTTTTTTTTATTAATTTAGAAAATTGATTTTTTCACGATTTCAAGGGATTGTAGACTTGAGTATATGGTTTAAATTTCAAGTTGATATCTCCACGCGTTCCCGAGATAAGGGTTTTGACACACATACGAAAAAAAAGAACTAGAGAGGGCCGGTTCAAATAGTAAACAAATCTGGAAGTGCATCAAAAAAGTTACGTACACTACCAATCAGCGGGAATCTTGTTCAAGTTTGTCACGACTACATACATCACCTTTATCATCAGCTAACCATGCCAATGAATTTTTCGTAAACATAGGAAAAAATCTAGCGGAAAATATCCAGAGCAACTTGCCGCTACTACCTTCGCCCAGTAACTACTTATCCAACAAAAATACATCTAAATCTTTTGTGTTGCTAAATACTGATGAGGAAGAGGTTGAACGGATTATTATGGGCCTAAAAAACGATTCTGCAATTGGCTGGGATGGCATATCAAACAAAATACTTAAACAATTTAGACACATATTTGTTCCCCCTCTCACATTTATTTTTCAAAAATGTCTTTCTGATGGAATCTTCCCTAAATGCCTCAAAAAAGCCGTCGTAGTTCCCGTCTTCAAATCCGGAAATAAAGATCGAGTATCCAATTACAGGCCCATTTCGATATTACCATCAACATCCAAAATATTAGAAAAAATTATAAATAACAGACTAGTAAAATACTTAGAGAGTCAATCGTTATTATCAGAAGGCCAGTTCGGTTTTCGACCAAAGCTGTCAACTGCCGACGCTGTTCATGAATTGACTGATCACTTAGTTCAGGAACTTGATAAGGGTAACCAGACCATAGGAATCTTCCTGGACCTTGCTAAAGCTTTTGACACGGTTTCCACTTCCATCCTTCTGCACAAGCTCGAAGCATTAGGCATTAGAGGCACACAGCTTAAACTATTTGCACATTATCTGCAAGGACGCTCACAGTGCACAAAAATAGACAATTTTGTGAGTTCTGATCGTGAAAATACCTCTTTTGGGATCCCCCAGGGGAGTATAATCGGTCCTACCCTATTTCTGATTTATATAAATGACCTCTGTAATTTGACAATAAAAAATGGTAAAATTATTTCATACGCTGACGACACTGCCCTTCTTTTTTCTGGAAAATCTTCAGAAGAAGTTTATGATCACGCGCAACGTGGTTTTAACGAGGTCAACAAATGGCTTCAGCATCATTTACTAACATTGAACTCAGAAAAAACACATTACATAAGATTTTCCATGCGCAAATCAACCGCGTCTGTGTCTGACCATTCCCTGTATGCGCACAACTGTAAGGATCCCTCTGACGATCAATGTCTATGTCCATCTATAGCTATAACTAATAAATTAAAGTACCTAGGAATTCTAATCGACGAGTCTCTTTCCTTTAGATATCATATTGAAGCTTTATGCAGCAGAGTCCGTAAATTAATATTTATTTTCAAAAAACTACGTTCTATCGCGGACTCACAATTAATCAAAAAAGTGTACTTTGCGCTATGTCAATCTCTGCTAAGTTACTGCATTACTACCTGGGGTGGCACTGCCAAAACAACTCTGCTGAATTTAGAAAGAGCACAAAGAGCAATTCTCAAGGTCTCCACTTTCCGTCCTTTTCGTTTTCCTACTAACCTCTTATACAAATCATGTGAAATTCTGACAGTTCGTCAACTATATATCTTGAACACAGTCCTAAAACAACATTCCAGACTCCCTTACAACCCTGACTACACTAATAAGCGACGTAAAGACTTTGTTTGCCCAACTATCCATTGCAGACATGCATTCTCTTCAAGATTTTTTCAATTCCTAGGCCCACTGCTATATAACCGACTTAATGCGAAGTTAGATTTTTTCCCGCTTACTTACGTGATCTGTAAGAAAACACTTAAGGTCGCCCTGCAAAACCTGTCTTATGACGATACAGAGAAGTTATTAATTGTATTTAAGTGAGTGATTTAACTATTTTTAATTATAGTTTATATACTTTTTACTTTAGGGACGCATAAATGTTGTTCCCGTAGGAACCCATAGTATATATTTTCTTAATTTATTTACATAAGCATTCAATAGTGTTTAAATTTTTGCATATGAATAAGTTGTCATTGTTTGTCCTTTTCTCAGCCTGAAACACAGGATTATCCTAGTTCAGGCGCGTAGTATTATCGTCTAGTTATAAGTCTGTTTAGTCCGTAGTCATCACAGCTGTAATATGTTTTTTGAATAAATTTATTATTATTATTATTATTATTAAAGGAAAACAAAGTAATTATATAAGGTTTCCGTTTTTGCCGATAGGGGTACGGAACCCTAAAAATAAGATATATCTATAGCTTTCATAATATCTATAAATTAAATTTCTTAAAATAATATATTAATTATAATTGATATTCTATTATCTCTTATTAAGTAAAACAACAGTATCTTTCTCTCTTTACTAATACTAGCTGCACCTCACGGTGTTACCCGTGGTCAAAAAATAGCCTAAATAATTGATTCACAGACGTTCTACTATTATTTATATTTATTTTTAACTATTATCTGACTTCGTTTATAGATTGAAGATGATTACAAATCACACTAATATTATAAAGGCGAAAGTTTGTGAGTGTGTGTGTTTGTTACTTCTTCACGCTCAAGTGGCTGGACCAATTTTAATAAAATTTAGGATGGAGGTAGCTGACTCTTTGGACTAACACATGTGCTATTTTTTGACCACGGGTAACACCGTGAGGTGCAGCTAGTATTAGTAAAGAGAGAAAAATACTTTTGTTTTACTTAATAAGAGATAATAGAATATCAATTATAATTAATATATTATTTTAAGAAATTTAATTTATAGATATTATGAAAGCTATAGATATATCTTATTTTTAGGGTTCCGTACCTCTATCGGCAAAAACGGAAACCTTATATAATTACTTTGTTTTCCTTTGGTCCGTATGTGTGTCAAAACCCTTATCTCGGGAACGCGTGGAGATATCAACTTGAAATTTAAACCATATACTCAAGTCTACAATCCCTTGAAATCGTGAAAAAATCAATTTTCTAAATTAATAAAAAAAAAGATACGACCGTATATTTATATGTCGCCACTCTCAAGAGAATCAAAGTATATAGGGTACTTTCCGTTGACCTAGAACTATGAAATTTAGCAACTAATGTCGTCTTATACCACCAGTACAGGTAATCATCTGAAAACTATACATTTCTAATTAAAACATGAAAAAATGTGCTTGCAAAAGTTTTATGAGGACTACCCGTTTGGATTAAGTTTACACCTCATTTGTATGCGGGGCCATACGTACCAGGTGCAAACTTAACTTAACCGGGTCCTACCAGTTAAGATGGGATGAGAAAGGTTAAAATTTGTGGGGAACGCTCGATGCGCGAGTTCCACTCGCACTTGACTGTTTTTTTTTGATAGTAATACTTATTTTACTTTAGTATTCGGGTCTTTTTGCCGTTCCCTACGCTGCGCTGACGAACGTTGCAGTACTTTCAATATTTTATTTTTCATTGAAAATAGACAAATTTATATTTATTGTTAATGTTTTTAGAATCTGTATTAAATTAGCTTTTGGATAGTATTTTTTATATACGAAGTTTACGCTCGATTCCGATGTAAAGAATTAAGAAAAATAAACCATCTAAATTCTCGACTTGTCTATTTGTTCACATTGGCCTGGCTATAAGTAAAGTTTTGCGAAACATCTTATGCACTCAGCCAAAAACGATAGCATTTAGTAAGGTATTTAAATGAAATGGCGCCTTGCTCACCGTAGAAGCTACCTATTGTTGATAGGCATTTCATCTATATCAGAAATAGCTAAATGGGTAAATTTCCAGTACCTACCAATAGGAAAATGCTGTACTGAAAAGTGTACTATTATTCACAGTATACATATTCATATTTCAAACCACTTGGCGTTACCCTAATAGCGACAAGTCCCACTACCAAATTCAATGTTTTATTTAGTCATATAATACCCGTTTAATATTTATTGCATTAGTTTCACATATTCATCATATCTCTCTAACATAATTTCACAGTATAAACCGTCTCACCATATTATCATATTTTTATGGATATTCGATGTAACTGGAATTTACATAGTATTCTCAATTCATATCACAGTTTTATCAATTATAATAATCTGTTTGGACTGCAACTTGATATCTAGATACAGTTTGCAGTTTAAAGTATTAACTATATATCAAAGAGCTGAAATTATCAATCACTGAGCTCCGGGTTACACATGAACATGTTAGGAAAAACAGGCGTTTTTCCTGGGGACATTATAATAGGATTAGGCTTTAAAGCCTAATCTTCTTGCTAGACATGTATTTATCAGCTTTCTATTCATCGAGAACTGAGTAGGTAATAGAACTATAAGTAAATATAACCAAATCGTTACTAATGCATTGTCCACAAGATAGACGCCCTGTGTCCCACTCCCACCCTTATGCGCTCTTGAGAAGTGAAAAGTAAAAGTAAGCTATTTTTATGACACAAGTTTTATTAAGAAACACATAATACAATATTGCACACTGCTATTTTATTATTTTTCAGATTAAAAAGGCAACATCAATATGAAAATTGTGTGTTGGGTTGAAATGGTGTCGTCGTCTTTACAATAGAAGTTTGCTTTATTATGTTCCATTGCGTTCACTTCTTCTTCTTCATTTGAGAATCAATCCACCACCGCATTTTGTGGGTGCTACCAGGTCTCCCCTTAACCCTCTAAGCCTCTTGACTTGACGATGATTTGTTGTAAATAGTTGCTTATGCTTGATCTTGATACTAATGAGTTTTTTGGCAATTCTCACTTAGGTATCAAAGCTTGAATCGGGCTTAACGTTAGAATGACGGATTTATCGTGCCCTTTCAGATTTATTTCACTCATGATAATTAAACATCATTAAAATGTGTTTCAACTGCGTTTTTGTTATAAAATATGATAGAATTAAATATGTCAATAATGTTTGACGCGTGTTTGACGATTAAATTATCCTAGAGCACCAATAACTATGGAGTGTAAAAGGGAGGAGCAGCATCTTCATATATCCAAGAATTCCCGCTGAAAGCTTCCAATAAGGCTGAAAGATGATAAATTGGTGGCGCACAGTTTTTTAAAGATTCCGTTTTTACTCACGCTCTTTTCAAAAATACGATACATATTACCATTACGCATATCAAACTAAAACTCTCACATCGATAGATCCTGTAGTTTTATTTCTAAAAATCATCAAAGTTGCTCATATCTGGGTCATGAAATTAACATTTTTTCTATTGCTCAAGAGCAGGTCTACTTACAGAAATTTTGATTAAACCACATAAGCCTGCTTATGATTCCATCTTCCGCACAAAAAGATCTGACGATTTTAACACTGTTGATACAGGTACATTTGAGCTATCGTATACTAAAGTATCTCCGCCTAATACGGGATAAATATGGAATAAAAAAATTAAAACAGAAATGTCTAACAACAATAATATCCCCGAAAGTATTTACGGTAAATGTACGAAAGAAATTCTAACGGTAGGGATACATATCAATCGCAGGTTCACGTAGTTTAATCAAAATGTATATAAGTACGCCTGTTCTTAAGCAATAAAATGAAATGTAAATTTCATGACCCGGATATGAGCAAGTTTGCTAGATGATTTAAAAAATAAAACAACAGGACCAATCGATGTGGGAGTTTTAATCTGATATTCGTAATGGTAACATGTATCGTTTTTTATATTTAAAGCGGCGTGAGACAAAAACAAGGTTTTTAAAAGACTGTGTGGCGTTACTGTGGCGTAAAGTCGTTTCGTTAGTTAGCAACGAACGGTTCGTTTATAATTTTTTAATACAATTTAATTATGTTTTTGTCTGTGTAATATACTTAAAGAAACTAAGTAGGACTTACTCTGGTCATCTAAAATATTCAAATTATCAGTTCACTCTGTCTAAAACTTGCAATATTTTCATGCTGACTCTATTGGCCGGCACGCGGCATTGGAACTGTTATTTACTGCTTACCGCTGGGCACTTTTTCAAATATTTTCCTATGAGAGATTCCGCTCCATCTTTTTACACTCCATAGCTTATTCATAATTTGATAATCATTTACGACAAAATAATTATTTTATACATATGTACACATTCCTCAACCATTTAAGCGCCAAATTCACTTATGTACTTATGACCTCAAATATTATTCATCTGAATAAACCATTTTACTATGAAGGGTATAAGGGAGGACTAACTACTCACCGAGACAGTTTGTTTATTGCTGAATTCCTATGGCCATCTTTCGGCTTATCATCAGATCAGCTCCATGGTGCCATATTATGCCATTGATAATCGAAGTTAAGTAGGTAAAGCTTTCAACTCAATGATAATCAAATTAAGTTTGCAAGATTTGATTGCAAACAGACAGACAAACTGAAAACGGGATAAGTGGTTCCAATGCAGGGGGGAACCCCCAAACGCCGGGGAAACCCCAAAAGAATCTTAAATAGTCATCGTCTCAAAAAAACTAAATAAATCATAAATCATTTATTTTTCATAAGTTTTTAAATATTATACCTACTTAAGGAGTTGTTTCGACATTTCTAAAAACTTCATCCTATAATAAATTTTATGTAAACACTTAGTGTAAACACTTATAAAGTCGACAACCTATTAGTCATATTTGTTATTTTGAAGTGTGCGTGAGTTATTATTGTGACGATTTAAATAAGCTAGTTTTGAAATATATATGAAATAAAGAAATGGTCAATAATGAGCTGACTAGCTTAAAAAAAACTATTTTTGTGAGAGCTAGAAAGCTAAATATTATTAATTGAATATTGAAATGTCATGAACAGACAAAAACGCCGTTCGCTATTTTTGCCTTTAGCTTATCTGTGGCGTTGAATACCGAGTATATATACTCCGATGTTCGAAATTCGACCGTCGTATAGTGCCATCCCGCTCACTCAAATCTACTTTCACTGGAGACCGAAAGGGACGGTACTATTCGGAGTCGTCGAAATAGCCCTTCAGTTTTCTTTACGGGACCGGGTACGTCACTGTGTGTCACCATCATGAGCGATAATGGCGGACGGCCTTTTAAGCCTTTCATATATTCAATACAGAATAAAATCCATGCGTTCAAATTATTATTTTTCAGCCATCTTCTACTTTAATGTACCTACTGAAAAATATATATTTATGTTTCCTATGCTAACTTAGATGAAGTACCTACGTGCATGTATGCTAAATACTATGCGAATTAAACATTAGTTTAATGAAATTTGGCACGAGTCAACCAGCCTATTGGTGTTTTAGAATGCGTAGTAATGAGAGCTTTGCATTTGTGTGCAATTTTTTTATATGTGTGTTATCTCCTCCCCATCAGGTTTTGGCAGACTTTTTTGTTTGGAACGATACAGCGAAAAGCGAGTCCTTTAGTTTTAATTACTCAAAGCTGTTTTCAGGCGAACATTCGCATTGAGACCGAATAGGCTGACTTAAAATAATTCATTACGTACAACTTTATCCCACCAAAAACATTTCATGTAAAATTGACGGCCGACTCACGTTCTCATAACGCTTTCGCTGTAAAAAAGTTATCAGATCCCAGGAAAAGCCAAGCCCCTAAGCCCCGACTTTACTAACCCCACCACCTTGGTTTAAAAAGTATGGCATCAACTGGCTTCAAGCCCCTAAACCAGGAGTTTACTAACCCTACACCTTGGTTTCAAAAGTATGGCTTGGCCGTTTCATAGAGTACCGTAAATAAGTCCAACGGACCGTCTGGCCCATATGGTATCAAGAAATTAAGTTTATGTCTTTGATAATATATACTTATAAACTTAATTCCTTACCATATGGGCCGGACAGTCCGCTAAACTTATTTACGGTACTCTATGAACATTGGCGTATCTAACATTATTTTTCAGGGGGGGGCTGGGGTGGGCCTGGAGGGGAGCCTGACCATGGCCTATGTGATGAAGCCATGAATTTCTATCGGTAACCCAAAATCCTGGGGTGGGCACTAGACCATACTGGGGTGGGCACGGCCCACCCGGCCACCCCCCTATATACGCCAATGTCTATGAAACGGCCCAGCCATACTATTGAAACAAAGGTGTAGGGTTCGTAAACTCCGGGTTTAGGGGCTTGAAGCCAGTTGATGCCATACTTTTTCAACCAAAAATTGAATTGAAGTAACAAAATTTAAATGCTAGTACAATTGTCACTGTCATCAGTGATGACTGATACTTATAATTGTTAATTATGTTTGAATACGTTTATGAGTTGTGATTTAAATATAGTGAATCGATTTTTTGTTCACAAAATGGATTCTCAAACATCTAATAGTGATTCTGAACATATAACATTTGTGAAAACGCGACGTGGAGGTAAAATGTTACTACATAATGGACGCCAATACCATTATAGAAAAACATATTCGGACGGTAATACATTTTGGCTTTGCTGCCGCAGTAGTTGCAAGGGAAATTTAACGTTGGATAAAAACAACAAAATTGTGATACAAAAGTTGCACCAAGAGGAATGTACACCTAATATGGCTAAAAATGAAATATTGCGACAGATTGATAGTTTGAAAGAAAACGTAAAACACAATTTGGGTCCGGTTCAAAAACAATACGACGAAATGGTTTGCACTCTAAAAGACAAAAACATACACAAACAGCAAGAAATACCCAAGTTTTCCAGCCTAAAGTCAGCAGCGTACCGCGGCAGAAATAAACATCTGGAGATTGTGAAATCACGCTGTGATGCTCCTGAAGAAGTTATGATACCAAATAAATTTGAGAATTTTTTACTGGCTGATTATAATGATGTTGGAAATAGGATTATTGTTTTTTGTTCCCGAGAAACCCGAGAAAATATACACCAATATAGTCATTTTTTCGCCGATGGCACATTCAAATCATGCAGCCAGCCTTTTATACAAATTTATAGCATACATGGCTATAATGATGAAACAAAAACAATAATTCCCTTGTTTTTTGGGTTTACTCATAGCAAGGATGTTAAAACGTATGAGATTTTATTTAATCTTATAAAGTCCCAACTACCAGAGTGGAATCCCAGAAAATTTACTGTTGATTTTGAAGCTTCGGCAATAACAGCGTTAAGAAACACGTTTCCAGACGTTATTATACGTGGTTGTTATTATCACTTTAACAGAAGTCTTTGGAGGAGAGCCCGAAAAATTAACATCAAGGCTAGAGTGCAGAGAAGACACGTCGCAAGATGTGCTGCTTTAGCGTTACTAGTGCTGCTTTAGCGTTACTACCTGCTGAGTATAGAGATAGCGGATTTCATTATATTTTAAGCAGGATGCCAACTGGGGAGACTATTACAAATTTCAACACATATTTTTATCATCAATGGTTTAAAAATAAATGTTTCCGAAATACGTGGAACTGCAATGGTGAAAGCGTAAGAACCACAAACAATTTAGAGGGTTGGCATTCCAAAATCAATAGGTATATAGGACGCAAGAATCCAACTTTCCCAGCACTAATAGAAACCTTGGAAAACGAAAGCAAATGCTACGACATTTCGTATAGCAATCAAAACAGGAACTACAAGAAATCAAAAAAAAACCAGGAATATGAAGACATCAACAAAGAGATTGATCGAGCTATACATGATCTACACAGTGGTACCATTAGTTTAGGGCACTGTATTGAGCTAATATGCCCTTATGTTTTTTAAAATAAACTAAGCCTATAGTTAAAGAAAAAAAATTTTAACAAAAAATAGAACCGACTGCAGTAAAACTAAAAAGCCAAAAATAACCCGTTTAATTACAGATTACATTTGACTCACCCTTTGAAGTCGGGGCCAAACCTCACGTAAACTATAATATATAAATATAACAAGTGAGTGGTTTGGGATCGACTTCAAAGGGTGAGTCAAATGTAATCTGTACTTGAACGGGTTATTTTTGGCTTTCTAGTTTTACTGAAGTCGGTTCTATTTTTTGTTAAATTTTTTTTTTTGCTTTTTAGTGATTCATATAAAATACTTATGGCGGGGTGATCAGGGAGGTCTTGACTTGAAGGCATGCATCTCGTTTGAATTATCTCCTAACTCCTAACCGTTAAGGAGTTGTACCTTCCATCATCAGCTAAGCATTGGAAGATGATGATTACCATATGCAAATACTTAAATAGTTTTATAAAATATATCAAAAATATTATGAGTGCCTATAATATTTCAGGAATTCCTTCGATTCCTCATGGATCTCGTCATCCAATCTTCACCAAAATTTTATGGGACTACCAACCTTGAGATGTCTATTCATGAACCTAAAAAGAATTTTCCAAATCGACTCATAAATGACGGAGTTATGAGGTAACAAACATAAAAAAAAAAACATACAACCGAACTGAGAACCCCCTCCTTTTTTTGAAGTCGGTTAAAAATTAGATTGAAATGTATGGAAAATTTGGCAAAATTAAAGGACAACTTGTATCTATCAGGATATGTAGGTTATAGAGCCAAGTTTAATTTTATCTACTCTCCCCCCTCAGGGGTGAGCGTCACCCCCCCCCGCGCCCTCAAGTGTGTCCCGGAGCGCGGTTTTTTCCACTTTGAAAGAAAACCGTGTACGATACATACAAAGTGTATAGGAACGAAATAATCCTGAATAAATTTACCATAAACCTTTCATACATACAAAAGCGATATCACTTCTAAAATCAGCGCAATCTGTTACCAAATACTAACGTTTTTTTTATTGATATTTTTTTTCTGCTAAAAGGTTAGTTATCTCAAAAACTTTACACTTCTCGGCCAAAATATGTATGATAAAAGTAAAGAATAGAAAATGTTCTTTCTAAAAATGTATAATTTATTTCTGTTACTCTTTCATTTACCGTTGCAATGCTATTTTAAAAATTTAAGTCATTTGGCCATTGCGCGAAATATAAATATTCGTATTCATTATGAACATCTCAAATATATATTTCATAATTCTACATTAAACGGTTTTGAAGTTATTTACGAAAATGAGCAAAACTTGAAGATTTCCCCACACACCCCTTATTTCCTAAAATAGTGTGTCAAAAAAAAAATACAGAATATAGTTCAATACTTATAGATTACAGAAAAAACATAAGAAGTCTATGGTATTGAAAGTAACACCGTTTAACCAGTACGAATATTTATATTTCGCGCAATGGCCAAATGATTAAATTTTTAAAATAGCATTGCAATGGTACTGCGAGACAGATATTTTTATTTAAACACAGGAATGGTGATTTTTTGTTGAATTTATTATATATATACAGGGTGATCAATCCAAATGGGTCAGTAGGGAGAAAACGAAAACAATAAGAGATAGGGAAATCTGTTCTTAGGAACCATGGAGTCGATTTAAGAGTTAATACAAACTGCATTCATTTGTTTTTATGAAGTTCATGTACATCCGGGAATTGAACCTGGTTAAAATTCTGTAAGTAATCGCATGGCGTATTGTAACATTCTTTACAGCGGTTTTGACCGGGTTATGTATGAAATTATGTATGAAATTTTTAAACAAAATAATAATGCAGTTTTAATTAAATCTAAAATCGACGCCATGGTTCCTAAGAACCGATTTCCCTATCTCTTATATTTTGTGACTTCTCCCTACTGACCCATTTGGATTGATCACCCGGTATATATACTTAACTACTATTTATTGTGTATTATTATCTCCTTTATTTATCTTACGTCTTAGGCTAGGTTATTAACAATGGAGGATGGGCAAAACGTCCCTACCCACTTTGTATTGTTCACTAAAATAAAATTGTTTCCACAACATAGAATGACAATTATTTGTTACTTCTCATATTATTTAAGTTCTTATTCCACCATCTATAATTCCTTCCCGTTTAATTTTGTTTTCTCCGCTACCGAAAAGTTGTCTGGAAGAGATCGCTCTTTAGCGTTAAGACCGCCTATTGTCAGATTTTTCATGTTATATTTTTCTTGTTAGTGTGCGATAAAGTACTATTGTATTGTATATATAGAATGTACGGGCGCTCACTACGAACCGTTCGTTATTTAAGTCTTTATCTATTAAATAATGGTCTCGGACTCAAAATGATGATGAACTATATTTTATTGGTTGTTTGTGTAAAATTCAAGGCAAACTTTTCTTGGGACATGGTGACACGAGCTGCCGACGCGTATCCACCGCTACGTCTTGCCGGAGTATATTCGACCCTGTCATATCCCGCAGCCTTACCTGCATTTCATATTTAATACTTTTAAACGCATTTACAATCTCATCCATACTATGTGTTTAATTTCCCTTTTGTTTTTTTAGTTCCCATCGAGAAAAAGTTCTTGTCCGGATGTCTGTTCTACACGGTCTCACCACGCTTGGTTCGGTCACCATATTATGTATGTATGAACATATGTGAACGTAATTTCCTTCTTTTTTCTACTCGAACATCCATCAATTATTCACCGAGACGTATTCACAGACAGACAGACAGACAGACAGACAGACAGACAGACAGACAGACAGACAGACAGACAGACAGACAGACAGACAGACAGACAGACAGACAGACAGACAGACAGACAGACAGACAGACAGACAGACAGACAGACAGACAGACAGACAGACAGACAGACAGACAGACAGACAGACAGACAGACAGACAGACAGACAGACAGACAGACAGACAGACAGACAGACAGACAGACAGACAGACAGACAGACAGACAGACAGACAGACAGACAGACAGACAGACAGACAGACAGACAGACAGACAGACAGACAGACAGACAGACAGACAGACAGACAGACAGACAGACAGACAGACAGACAGACAGACAGACAGACAGACAGACAGACAGACAGACAGACAGACAGACAGACAGACAGACAGACAGACAGACAGACAGACAGACAGACAGACAGACAGACAGACAGACAGACAGACAGACAGACAGACAGACAGACAGACAGACAGACAGACAGACAGACAGACAGACAGACAGACAGACAGACAGACAGACAGACAGACAGACAGACAGACAGACAGACAGACAGACAGACAGACAGACAGACAGACAGACAGACAGACAGACAGACAGACAGACAGACAGACAGACAGACAGACAGACAGACAGACAGACAGACAGACAGACAGACAGACAGACAGACAGACAGACAGACAGACAGACAGACAGACAGACAGACAGACAGACAGACAGACAGACAGACAGACAGACAGACAGACAGACAGACAGACAGACAGACAGACAGACAGACAGACAGACAGACAGACAGACAGACAGACAGACAGACAGACAGACAGACAGACAGACAGACAGACAGACAGACAGACAGACAGACAGACAGACAGACAGACAGACAGACAGACAGACAGACAGACAGACAGACAGACAGACAGACAGACAGACAGACAGACAGACAGACAGACAGACAGACAGACAGACAGACAGACAGACAGACAGACAGACAGACAGACAGACAGACAGACAGACAGACAGACAGACAGACAGACAGACAGACAGACAGACAGACAGACAGACAGACAGACAGACAGACAGACAGACAGACAGACAGACAGACAGACAGACAGACAGACAGACAGACAGACAGACAGACAGACAGACAGACAGACAGACAGACAGACAGACAGACAGACAGACAGACAGACAGACAGACAGACAGACAGACAGACAGACAGACAGACAGACAGACAGACAGACAGACAGACAGACAGACAGACAGACAGACAGACAGACAGACAGACAGACAGACAGACAGACAGACAGACAGACAGACAGACAGACAGACAGACAGACAGACAGACAGACAGACAGACAGACAGACAGACAGACAGACAGACAGACAGACAGACAGACAGCCAGACAGACAGACAGACAGACAGACAGACAGACAGACAGACAGACAGACAGACAGACAGACAGACAGACAGACAGACAGACAGACAGACAGACAGACAGACAGACAGACAGACAGACAGACAGACAGACAGACAGACAGACAGACAGACAGACAGACAGACAGACAGACAGACAGACAGACAGACAGACAGACAGACAGACAGACAGACAGACAGACAGACAGACAGACAGACAGACAGACAGACAGACAGACAGACAGACAGACAGACAGACAGACAGACAGACAGACAGACAGACAGACAGACAGACAGACAGACAGACAGACAGACAGACAGACAGACAGACAGACAGACAGACAGACAGACAGACAGACAGACAGACAGACAGACAGACAGACAGACAGACAGACAGACAGACAGACAGACAGACAGACAGACAGACAGACAGACAGACAGACAGACAGACAGACAGACAGACAGACAGACAGACAGACAGACAGACAGACAGACAGACAGACAGACAGACAGACAGACAGACAGGCAGACAGACAGACAGACAGACAGACAGACAGACAGACAGACAGACAGACAGACAGACAGACAGACAGACAGACAGACAGACAGACAGACAGACAGACAGACAGACAGACAGACAGACAGACAGACAGACAGACAGACAGACAGACAGACAGACAGACAGACAGACAGACAGACAGACAGACAGACAGACAGACAGACAGACAGACAGACAGACAGACAGACAGACAGACAGACAGACAGACAGACAGACAGACAGACAGACAGACAGACAGACAGACAGACAGACAGACAGACAGACAGACAGACAGACAGACAGACAGACAGACAGACAGACAGACAGACAGACAGACAGACAGACAGACAGACAGACAGACAGACAGACAGACAGACAGACAGACAGACAGACAGACAGACAGACAGACAGACAGACAGACAGACAGACAGACAGACAGACAGACAGACAGACAGACAGACAGACAGACAGACAGACAGACAGACAGACAGACAGACAGACAGACAGACAGACAGACAGACAGACAGACAGACAGACAGACAGACAGACAGACAGACAGACAGACAGACAGACAGACAGACAGACAGACAGACAGACAGACAGACAGACAGACAGACAGACAGACAGACAGACAGACAGACAGACAGACAGACAGACAGACAGACAGACAGACAGACAGACAGACAGACAGACAGACAGACAGACAGACAGACAGACAGACAGACAGACAGACAGACAGACAGACAGACAGACAGACAGACAGACAGACGGACCGACAGCGGAGTCTTATTAATGGAGTCCCAGTCGCACCAGGATGGCATATATAGCATGAGTAAAACAGAATGTTAATTTATGCTCTCAATTTTCGTTCCGTACCTTTACATACTTCTATGCATATCTATCTATCGGCGCGCGGCGTTTATAAACGATTATATGGATCTAGCATTATTAACGTATATAATTAGTTCAGCTACTCAACACGTTTAGTAATTACTGTCAAGAATAGTGTCAGTGTCAGTTCTCCTATTCCACACCAGATGGCCAGTGTGGTTTCAAAAAAACGGCAATTTATTGCAATATAAACATTTATGAGGGCAAGTTAAGCATATTAATAATATAATTATATCATTCAATTCCGACCATTTCTAAAGTTGTCAAGCTATTTATTAATATACTGGCGCTACCATCTATGTAGAAGCTGTAATAATATGTGAGTTAATTAGTACCAACTTTCGCCACATGTACTTAATTACCGAACTTTAAACTCTAATTACGGGAAAACCCCATTGATTTTTGAGGTAATAATTATCTAACCACCTTTTATGGGTCATTACAAAACTATCTGCACCGGTCTCATCTCTGTTGGTGGTCGGGGACACGCCCCATACAGGACGATGGGCAAAACGTCCCCACCCACCAACAGAGATGGGACATATCTCATCTTGTAGATCTCAACAATGTGATTGTTTTTTAGTATGGGAACAATCCCCGGAAATATGGGGTTTTCCTGGAAAATCGCGTTTTGTTAAGAGGAATGTGGACAAAATTGGTACTATTTAACTCATACAAAACGACTACTTATGCATAGCCGGTGGCGCCAATATTTAATTTACACTTTTTATTTAACGGTGGGGGGCAATGTTCCCGATAGCCAACAGAAATGAAACATATCTCTATTTATAGGCCTTAACAACATGATGTTTTTTCACTAAGACAGCATTCGGCTTAAGCATGGTGTTGTCTTGGAAAATCGTATTTTGTGTTTTATATATATTTTGTCTATTTACTTAATGAGCACTCTGTTTTGGAGGTTGGCCTATTAACGTCCCGTGATAGTTTTCATTTTAAATGTTGTAGTAACTAGTGTTATCTTATTATTACACTATTGTATTACTTAAAACTTGATTCATGTGCAGATTTTTTATTTCTGTAAACTTGCATATGCTTAGTATTTAAGTTATATTGCATGGAATACAAATGTATTATGGTAGTTACTGTTTCTAATTACGTACTTATAATCGTATATATTCGTATATCAGTATAGTTATAGCCATTTTTCACTTTTGATTTAGCAAAATTGCAATTTTTCTACTGCTCACTAGAGTTCTCTAGTGCTAACAACTAGATGTATTAGACTACCGACCTCTGGTGGTGAGTAGTTATTTTTTTAAACATCAGTCTAGCTTTAGCATTAAAAATATTTAAAAGCATTGTCTATGGGCTAAAAATTATAAAGAAATTATACCAAACAAAAGTCACCTGTCACTTTAAAAATATGTCAAGTCTTCAAAAAGTTGCAAAATTGTACAGGTACGTAGATATTTTAAATAACATTTCTTTATAAGGCATCAACGATTTATGTATTTGCCTGGGCCTTGTAAGATCAACCGTATTTCTATTCTCGGAGAAAGTATACCGAACCCAAAACCAAACAGAACCGCTTGTTGTACAAATCGCCAGGGAGATATACTTATATATGTATAAAACAGTGAACGTCTTGGGGTTGAAATGATGATGAACTGCATTTTATTTGTTGTTCCTAGAAAATGCAAGGCGATTATTCATATTACGTCGCCATACAATACAAGTGATACAAGTAATCGACGCTATGAACGGAGCCGAACATCCAAGTGTACGCTGATGCGCAGGCTAATAGCGCGGTTTGCGGCGCGCAGTAAGCCCATCATCGTCTCAGTTTCCTGTTCAACTAACGTTTAGAACTCTCGACGAAAAAAAAGGGGTATTATAAGTTTAATATGTGTATGTGTGTAGCTGTTTATCTACATATCTGTGTGTTTGTCTGTGGCATCGTAGCTCTCAAACGGATAGACCCATTTGAATGCAGTTTTTAAACCGAATGTCTTGTCTGTCCAGATGGTTTTTAGATTTGTTTGTTGAAAATAACCGCAGCCATTTCCTAGATACTCAACTTTGAAACAAGTCATAGGCAACATTTTTTACCACTCATTAAAATGAGGGAAGCAACCAGCATCTTGTGACGGGAGTTTCAAAATTTTGAATTTAGGTTATTGCTACTTACTAAAGATGATCTGATATCGAGAACATCCAGTTATGAATCAAGAAAATCTGTATAGCTGTCTCGAGATCATCAGGTTGTTTTCGGGAGATGTTTATCGTTTACCGGTGGAAGACTTAAAGAACAGCCGCCTTACATAGATAGCAGCAAGATGGATTTAGAGTTCGTACTGGACGAGTTAACTACAACTGATAGTATAGTTGATTTTACTGGTCAGATGTTTCAGTCATCATTAAAATGATAATCCCTAATATTATAGATGCGAAATAAATCTCTGTTCCCATTTAAACTGCTGCACCGATTTAGATGTATCACGGAACTAATACTTAAGCTTAACATTTTGCGTTAAACCAAAGTTATTTCATACTTTAAGGTAGCTAGGTACTTATAAAGTATTTGTTTTTCTTGTTAACAGAATGTTTTTTTTTTTTCAGCACAGAGTCATATTATAAAATATGAAAATAAGACAAATCAGGATGGTATTTAAGGTATTATGAAAATCCTGCATAATGTTATTTTTACATTACACGGAGGTGGCAAACATGGGCATGGTCCGCCTGAAGGTAAGCGGTTACTGCAGTCAACTCCATACTAAACGATCTCGAGAGTTTTTTTTTTGGAACCGTACCATATGCGTACATTTAGGCTCCAAGGACGAAACGGCGCGGTGAAGGAGGATACAAGTCTGATTTGCTAGTCTAGCTGGCGAGACAACTGTTAAGCTTCTCCTATTCTCAAGCTTCTGCCTATCTATTTATGAGCCACGGACGTCCATTGTTAAACACAGGCAGGAGCTATAGGGGAGCTCGCTACAGAAAAAGACCCTGCTTGTAGTGCATCCACCGCCTCCCCGCGGCCTACACGAGGTCATCTGTCCACCTAGCTGGAAGCCTTCCTACGCTGAGTTTTTCTATAACTACGTAGTCGCTACTCCAGGACTTTTCTGCCCCAGTAGCCATTCGCTCACTCAAGGATGTCATACTTAATATTAAAGTATGTATTGTATGCGTGTCTGTGTATCTGTGGCCTATTTTATTGTTATTATCTGAAATTCCGCTCCATATAACATGGACATATTCATTCACACGTATCTGGTGTTCAGTTGTTGAGGGATGAATGTTACCTTATAGTATTTTCCATTATTTTTAACCTCGATTATGTGTCATCATGTTTACGTATGTAAGTATGTATGACTGTATGTATTACTAAGTCTGTCTGTGCGTCATAGCTCCTGAACAGATGCTTTGATATTCATAAAACATCGAATTGTGTTTTTATCTAAAGATTCTAGAGCATGGAGTTCTGAACCAATAAAATCTGTACAGCTGTGTGGAGAGGATCAGGTTCTGTCTATACCGCAAAATGTTAGCAGTAAAAGCTTGACCCTGCAATAAATCTAACTTTTGTCATAATTTAAGATCAGTTTAAAAAGTCGTTTTTTTTTTTCATTTTAACAATGTTTTTATTTTCAGCTCAGTCATATTATAAAATACCTATGAAAATCAAAACAAATCAGGAAAGTATTTAAGGTAGTAAAAATCGTGCATAGTTCGGAGGTGGCAAACAAACGTATGACCCGCCTGATGGTAAGCGGTTACTACAGCCTATAAGGACGCTTGCATCTCCAGTGGATTCACATAGGTACGTGTTGCCGACCCAGTACATTTTTTTTTTGAAATGCTCATTTTTAGGGTTCCGTAGTCAACTAGGAACCCTTATAACTTTGCCATGTCCGTCTATCCGTCTGTCTGTCTGTCCGTCTGTCAATCTGTCCGTCTGTCCGTCTGTCCGTCTCTCCGTCTGTCCGTCTGTCCGTCTGTCCATCTCTCCGTCTGTCCGTCTGTCCGTCTGTCCGTCTCTCCGTCTGTCCGTCTGTCCATCTGTCCGTCTGTCCATCTGTCCGTCTGTCCGTCTGTCCGTCTCTCCGTCTGTCCATCTGTCCGTCTGTCCGTCTGTCCGTCTGTCCGTCTGTCCGTCTCTCCGTCTGTCCGTCTGTCCGTTTTTCCGTCTGTACGTCTGTCCGTCTGTCCGTCTGTCCGTCTGTCCGTCTGTCTGTCTGTCCGTCTGTACGTGATCATCACTACTAGAAAGCTAAAATTTTTTATGAGTGTGTGTACTTTCAATGAAAACTAATATTGAGTAAAATCGGTCGAGCCGTTTAAGAGTTATTGCAAAATTTCATAATTTTCTTTAAAATGACGTTAGTGCTCGTAAAACCGATGGCCGCTGGGGCCATCGAGTTCCTGAGTGCCGACCACGCACTGGACGACACAGCGTGGGTAAGCCCCCCACAGGGTGGACTGATGACCTGGTGAAGGTTGCTGGAGTCCGCTGGATGCGGGAGGCGCAGGACCGGTCATGGTGGCGCTCTCTGGGGGAGGCCTATGTCCAGCAGTGGACGTCTTTTGGCTGGTGATGATGATGATGATGACGTAAGTGCCGTGCGGTGTCCTTATACTTCGAACGTTACACACACACGTATAATCGATAACGTCCAGAGGGTAATAAGTAATTACGGTTACTTTGGCGTTAACTACCTTTTTTATAAAGCTTGAAATCTTTCTCGTAATTTAAGCAACAACAAATGTCTATTGTGAAGGATGGGCAACTACGGAACCCTACACTGAGCGTGGCCCGACATGCTCTTGGCTGGTTTTTTTGTATGTAGTCTCCCGGGATAACCTCGGCACGGACAGCATCAGCAGGGTCATTCCATAGCCTAAACGTTACCGGGAGAAAATTCCAAGCAGTATAGGGATGTCTTAATTTTAACGTATGTATTGTATGTGTGTCTGTGTATTGTGATTCTGTCTCTGGCATCACAATAAACATTCTTGTTCATAAGGCAGTTTGAATTTTGGACTGCATTACCCCTGCATAAATGAATTGAAATCTGTCTGTCTATCAATTTTTCATGTTTGTTTGTCTTTTTAACGTTTAATAACGTTTCTGTATTACCCATCAACGTTACATTATTATTCCACTTAAACCTTGAAACCAAACTGAACCGTACCAAAACGAACCGTTTTGTTATGGAAGTCTATGGCGCCGCACTACGAGCGACGGACATCCCTAGCGTCGCCATAACAACATGAAAAGCAGAACCGTCAATCACTTCATATTTTCCTCTCAACGCGGCCGTTGCTTAATTTAATTTATTATTGTAATATCTTCTTTTCCTTTAGTAAACGTATTGTATTTCGAGTGTCGCATTTAATTGCAGTAGATTAGCGTACCACAACAAACACGCTAAATTGGTGACCCGCGACGATTAGTTAACAATTATGTCGGAATACGAATCGACGGAGGATACGACACAAGGAGCCACCGGCCCGACACAAGAGAGGACAGGATCTGTGGAGCGAGTTACTGTGAGGCTGCCGCCATTCTGGGCGGACGACGCCGGGGTTTTGTTTGCCCAGGTCGAGGCGCAATTCGCAATATCGGGCATAAAAACCGACTCAACCAAGTATTTTCAAATTATCCGTGAACTAGATCCTAAAACAGCCAAGGAAGTCCGTGACATCATCACAAATCCCCCGGAAAAAAACAAATACGAAATTTTGAAAAAACAACTGATAAATAGACTGTCAATGTCAAAAGAAAATAAAAGACGGCAGTTGCTGCAGCATGAGGAATTGGGCGACCGGAAACCAAGCCAATTCCTTCGTCATCTTCGAGGATTGGCTGGCGACAGCATCAGCGACGACTTTCTTCGCAGTCTATGGTCGTGTCGTCTACGGTACCTACGCACGTGCAGGCCATTATTGCCTCACAAACTACGGCTTCATTGGACGACATCGCTGTCCTGGCTGATCAAATTATTGACGCAACACCTAATTCTTTCTTTCAGCAAGTTGCAAGCACAAGCTCCTTTGACGACATGTTGAAGAGGATGGAGCAGTCAATTACGGCGCGCATTCAAAGCGAGTTGACGCAACAAATTGCGCAGTTGAGCGCCGGCTGCAGCAGCGGATATCGGCAGGCGCGTTTCAACAGGAACAGGTCGCGCAGTCGCAGCAGGTCCAAATCACACGGTCGGTATCAAGCCATCAAAGAAGGTATGTGCTGGTATCATAGCAATTTTAGTTCGAAGGCAAGAACATGCATTCCGCCGTGTAACTTCAAACAGGAAAACTAGTACGACAGTCCATCGCGGCGGCAGCAGACTGTCACGCCACAACCAGCCGCCTATTTATAACCGACAGTGTAAGCAAAATTCAATATCTAGTTGATACCGGTTCGGACCTCTGCGTTCTGCCGCGCCGATTCATGCCAAAATGTAAGTCGCCTGACAACTACGCACTCACAGCAGCGAATGGTTCCATAATCCATACCTACGGCATTCTCAAACAGAAATTGAACCTAGGTTTGCGAAGGGACTACAGTTGGAACTTTGTCGTAGCAAATGTAGACAAGCCAATTATAGGCGCAGATTTCCTTGCTCATTATGGTCTAGTTGTTGACTGCAAACACAGAAGGCTAATTGACAGCGTGACTTCCCTCACAACAGCGGGACAACTCAAGCATTGCGACCAAACCAGCGTGAAAGCTATATCAGGTGACAGCGAGTACCACCGGTTGCTCGCGGAATATCCCAGTTTGACGAAACCATCTGGATTGCCGCGAGAGGTAAAGCATTCAACTGTACACTACATCCAAACTACTCCAGGTCCTCCAGCATTTTGTAGGCCACGCCGTCTAGCTCCCGATCGGCTGAAGATTGCGAAGGAGCAGTTTGAAGAAATGCTTCATGATGGCGTAGCACGACGATCCGATTCACCGTGGGCGTCGGCACTGCATCTTGTGCCCAAGAAAGGAAATGGTTGGCGGCCGTGCGGGGATTACCGCGCGCTCAATGCACGCACTATCCCTGACAGATATCCCGTTCGCCATATAGAGGACTACGCCCATCGTCTTGCAGGTAGCAAAATTTTCTCAAAAATAGATTTAGTCAAAGCCTACAACCAAATTCCTGTTTACTCGGATGACATTTGCAAGACAGCTGTCACTACACCATTCGGAATGGTCGAATTCCCTTTCATGCCCTTTGGTCTCCGGAATGCAGCTCAAACTTTCCAGAGATTCCTGGATGAGGTCCTCAGAGACCTGGACTTCGTCTACTCATACATCGATGACGTACTCATTTACTCCAAAGATGCCAAACAGCATTTAGAACATCTACGGCAAGTTTTCGACAGATTTCATGAGTATGGTATGCTCATCAACGAGTCCAAGTGTAGTTTCGGACAGAAAGAGATCACATTCCTCGGATACACGGTCTCTGAAGATGGAACACGTCCCATTGACGATAAGGTAAAAACAGTGCAGGAGTTCCCGCCACCTAAGACTGTCGGTGGGTTACGCAGATTTCTCGGCATGCTGAACTTCTACAGGAGATTTATTCCTCACGCTGCCGAAGCACAAGCACCTCTTCACGACATGCTATCAGGACCTAAAATCAAAAGCACCACTCCACTTACTTGGACTGAAAAACAGTTGGAAGCATTTAAAAATTGTAAGTCTGGTCTCGCAAAATCAACTCTACTGGCTCATCCCATCATAGACGCACCACTAGCCCTTGTGACAGATGCTTCTGGTACGTCAGTGGCTTCAGTGCTTCAACAATTAGTCGACGAACAATGGCAACCGCTTGCTTTCTTCTCTAAGAAGATGTCACGGCAACAGACACAGTACAGCGCATACGATCGGGAGTTGCTGGCTATTTACGAAAGTGTCAAACATTTCCGGTACATGGTAGAAGGCAGACATTTTGTGATATACACAGACCACAAACCAATCACCTTCGCCTTCCAACAAAAAGACAGGAAATGTTCTCCGAGACAATTTAATTACCTTGATTTCATTTCGCAGTTTACCAGCGACATCAGGCACATCTCGGGGAAAGACAACATTACCGCTGACACGCTCTCCCGCATCGAAACAATTGCCGTGCCTCCAGACTTCGAAGCGATCGCACAAGCGCAGCAGAATGACGCAGAGTTGCAAGATCTTATTGCCAAGCGATCTTCGTCACTGAAGTTGGAAAGAGTGCCCGTGCCAGGTACCAATGTTTATTTATATTGCGATACCTCTCAAGCACGGCCCCGACCCTTCATTACCAAGGAGCACCGACGAAGGATATTCGACGCAGTACACGGCATGAGCCATTCAGGTACTAGGTCAACTACTAAACTGGTAACGGAAAGATTCGTATGGCCCTCCGTACGCAAAGATTGCGGTACCTGGGTACGTACGTGCGCATCATGTCAACGCGCCAAGGTGCAACGTCACACATCTTCTCCGCTTGGAAACTTCAAGCTGCCGGAAGACCGATTCAGTCACGTTCATATTGATCTGGTCGGTCCTATGCCACCTTCATCAAATTTTCGTTACCTCTTCACAGCCATTGACAGATACACTCGCTGGCCAGAGGTGAAGCCACTTTCTGACATCACAGCGGAAACTGTAGCTCAAGCGTTCTATGAAACATGGATATCTCGATTTGGTTGTCCACAAACTGTAACAACCGATCAAGGACGTCAATTTACCTCACGTATGTTCAAGGTTTTGACGGAGCTTTGCGGAACCCAGCTGCGACACACAACGGCCTACCATCCCCAGGCCAACGCCATGGTCGAGCGTCTGCATCGGACTTTGAAAGCAGCCATCATGGCCCACAACAACAACACGTGGACGGACGTGCTGCCGATCGTACTTCTTGGCATAAGAAGTGCGTGGAAAGAAGACTTGCAGTGCTCTGCTGCAGAGATGGTGTACGGTGAGCCATTGCGCATCCCGGGTGAGTTCTTTCATACTCCTAACTCACGCACACTGCAGCCTGACGATTTCGTTGCACAGCTAAAACGTCATATGTCGCATCTCAAGCCTGTTCCCGCATCTAGACACGGAAATAAGTCTGTCTTTGTACACAAGGACTTAAGTTCATGCACCCATGTTTTCCTAAGAAAGGATACACTGCGTGGATCGTTAGAGGCCCCATACACTGGCCCACACCGCATCCTAAGTAGAACGGACAAGACTGTCACTGTAGACTTACTCAGAGGACCAGTGACTGTCTCAGTTGATCGTGTCAAGCCTGCTTATGTTCAGAACGACTCAGCTTCATCTACAACAATTAGCTCTAAACCTAAAGCTGTCGTTCCTGTTAGAACCACTCGTTCTGGTCGAAAAGTCACTTTCCCTTCTCACTTTCAGGCAGGACTTTGAGACTCCCAGGGGGGTCCTATGGCGCCGCACTACGAGCGACGGACATCCCTAGCGTCGCCATAACAACATGAAAAGCAGAACCGTCAATCACTTCATATTTTCCTCTCAACGCGGCCGTTGCTTAATTTAACTTATTATTGTAATATCTTCTTTTCCTTTAGTAAACGTATTGTATTTCGAGTGTCGCATTTAATTGCAGTAGATTAGCGTACCACAACAAACACGCTAAAAGTCTATAGGGAAACATGTATTAAACTATGGACATCTCGGAGTCAAAATGATGATGAACTGTATTTTATTGGTTGTTTGTGTAAAATTCAAGGCGAACGCTTCTTGGGACGTGGTGACACGAGCTACCGACGCGTGTCCACCGCTACGTCTTGCCATTGTATCTTCGACGGATACTCTGTCATATACCGCAGCGTTACCTGATTTTATACTTTTCAACCCTTTCACAATCTTGTCCAATACTGTGCATTTAATTTCCCTTTTATTTGTCTAGTTCACATCGTCAAAGGGCTTTTGTCCTAACATATTTATACGGTATATCCTGACATATACGGTTTCGCTACGCTTGGTACGGTCACCATATGTATGTATCAACACATGTGAACGTTATATCCTTCGTTTTTTTCTTCGAACCTGAAAGTGCCTCAAATCCTGCTTGCATGATTTGACCAAAACATACATACATAGATAGCAAGTAAAATAAAAGCTTGTAAAAATAATTGCTAAACTCTGTTTCAGAATAAAACAAGAGATAACAACTCAGCGTGCACTGACAATCGAGTGAGACGAGTAAATGAAAATGTTCTTAGAGTTTGCATACAAAATGTAACTGGCGCTGAAAACGACCGGTTTTTGGGCCTCAGAGGCATAAAGGGAGGTGAAGGGTTTTTTTTTGGGAATTGTGCATCGGCTACGCGAGAGGACTCATGACACCCGTTCTGGGTCAATATTGGGGCAAAGGCTGTCCATTGTGATTCAACGTGATTTAGGGGCCTTTGCGCCTGTATAGATTAGGGGCGGGTTATTTGATTAGATAGTCTATTTTGTACAGTTTTTTGTTATATTTGTAAATATTAATATTTTTGTTTTTAACAAATAATTTTTTTTTTCTTAGCAACATAACGTTCGAAGGTTTAGTCCGCAATTAAATTGTCTAATTAGTATTGAAAATGTTCGCTATTTTTGTGTTTTACTCAAATATATTTGCTTCCCTCCCCACTTGAACTAACTCCATGTGAGATCTATTTACTGAAAAATAAGTTCTACATAGATTTCTTAAAAGTGGATACAATAATGGATTAACCTCGTCCTGCCCAAGCATTTTCAGACAGTCATCCCGTTTCTGCCCACTGTTCTCAATTAAGTACATTCTAATTTATATGGGTTCTGCCCAACACATTTTTTATTGAAATTGTGGTGCTAAGGGTAAGCCAGATTTTTTAAACTATTTTTTAGGTTATAATGGGTATGTATTTGATAGACTGAGCCAGTTTAGGAGTCAATATCTTTTGTTCTTTTTTAAGAACATTGGGCAGAATTGCCTGCGTAGTATATTATTTTTTTGTCATTTATTAAGAACGTTGGGCATAAAAATCTTTATTATAACGTACTTTTTAATTAGCAGTTGTGAGATAATAAATAAAACAGGTACATTTTATAGTATTTTGAAAGTAAAAAAAGAGTCGAGATTAATGAAAATAACAACTGACGACTTGTTAATGGCATCGACACACGGGTTAGTTGAGCTTGGAGTCCTGTGCCTTCACTGCATCTAGCATCGCTTTGTCCACTACGTATCCCCACGTCAACCACCACGTCTGCGACCGCGTCCACCACTGCCACGTCTACCTGCCTCATAGATTGAACTCGGCAAAAGTGGTATAGGTACTTCATCAGTCTCAGCTGCTGTATCCGTGCTGGTTTCACTAGGGTTTATCGCGGGACGACGCGGCAGAGCATAATGTGTATCTTCTTCACCGTTGATCGTGATCTTCATCATCTTTAATTGCTATTGGCATAAAATTTCCGAAATCTGACTCAATACACCTTCAATCCCTCGACTCGATCAATCAGTAATATAACAAAAAACAGTAGTCAGTTCTGCCCAATGTTCTCAATAAATCACACATTTCGTAAAATGGACTTGAAAAATCGAAAATACCCTAAATTACAAAAATATACTATTCATTATAAACTAGAACTATTCGGATATAAATTAATATGATATTTATTAAAAACATATGCACGATTACTAAGATAAATGTGGCTTAAACATACCTCCTTAGCGAAGATGCGGCATCCTGGACGCTTGGCGTGACACTGATCGTGGAGTTCAAGGAACTTCCATGCAAGGCCTTGACAAAGTATTGGCCAATACTCTAACCAATCAGACACAAGCAAAAAAAACCGCAAATGACGAAAATTTTAGACGCTAGGCGCCAAATTTGAATATGTGATTAATTGAGAACGTTGGGCAGAATCCTGAAGTATAAACAAAAAACCTCGGGCAGGAACCACTAAATCCAATGTGTTCTTTATTGAGAACACTGGGCAGGACGAGGTTAAGTGAAGTTACCAACGGGAGCGAAGCGTAGCTGTCTGGTGCGACTGTTTAAGAAGGAATGGGAAGGAATTTGGGAAAGCGTAAAAGACGTTTTAAACATTACGGTGGGTACCCGCCGAAAAGCCGAGGCCAGAGCGTAGTGGAGAGTAAGTTATACTGCGTTTTGAATTTGTGTTGGAGGAAAGACCGGAGACTGGTGCACGGTTGTAATGAGTGTCGGTTCAATATCCAACGGTAATAGACATGGATGTACGTGTAACGATAGCTGTTCTATTATTTATTTGTGAAGTAACTAACTCTCTGACAGAATTAAAAGAGAATGATTGTGGATTGATGGAGTTATTACGTCTTCAATTCTTCTTTTACGATGCTGTCAGTTCAGTCAAGTATCGCTTTCGTCGACAGATTGAATTTTGCAGGAGATTGTGGTAATCATAATAAAGTTTCGTAAACGAAAGAAATTAAAGTGAATGCGAAAAAGGCGAAAGCCATGGTATTTGATAAAGAAAATAGTATAAAAATAGTGTGTGTATGGTTGCGAATGAGGGTGAGATATTAGAACAAGTGAATTAGGCTGTTCACAAGAGACGGTCGACCCGTTTGCCGAGCTGCCCAGCCATGAAATCTCTAAGATAAGGCGTCTCTGCATGTGCATAGAAGTGTATTGGTTCCAACATTTTTGTGTACGGAAAGTTGGATGTAGCAGACGAAGCAAGAAATTAAAATAAATGCAGTTTGTAAACTTTAAGGTGTGAAAAAAGATGTAGTAATTCAAATTGAGAAAGGGATGCTAAGATAGTTTGGGTATGTTGGAGAGGATGCATGGAAGTAGATTGAGCAGACAAATCTACAAGGTAAATGGATATGTTGGAAGAAGAAGACATAGACGAACGTTTCTCGATTACACGGTCTATAAAAGGGCAGGTCAAAAGTACTCTAAACCAACGATCATGCAGGCGAGATAAATTAGTGTTGAAGTGCAACCACAGAATAGATAATAGTACGTGCACGCCAGGACCGTAGCAAGAGTATGAACTTAGCTATGGCTACGCCGTTGGGAAAAAGGCGTGATTATAAATATCAAGTCACAAAAATTTTACTGGATTCTTACTTCAGAACAATGGATCTGGGTGGAAAATAAACGCTGATGCTGAAAGTAGAATGGATCTTAAGATAATGATGCAAACGGTATGCTAGGACATAAGGTAGAGAGAGATTTGCTGCTTGAAAGAGAGTAAATTCAAATATCAGTATCGTCATGTATTGTATGTATATAATATTAAATTTTTAAAACCTTTATAAATAAAATATAAGAAAGAAAATATGCATATTAAGGTAACTAATTGGGTAACTTTGAACCCGTTGCAGACTAATTTCCATATTGTCATAACGGTTATGGCGATTAGATGGCAGTCACTTAAGGGTGAGCGTCAGGAGGGCTATAGACCACTCGATGTTGTGTGGTTCGCAGATTTAGCACCTACGTCTTTGGTAATGTTTAGGACCTATAACTATATATAATAATAAAATAATTTAAATATTTGGGCCACTGGGTCACCTGAAGGATAACCTTGACATCGATAAGGAACGTAGGTCGCTGACTGTCCGTTGTAATATGCTGGCTAGATTGGCACGCTGTACTACACAAGTTAAATTAACGCTATTTAAAGCATATTGTCAGTCTATGTACGCGTGCTGTCTATGGGTCTCATATTCGCAGCGGCCATATAGCGACGTACATATCCAGTACAATAACGCAATCAGGGTGCTGATGGGGCTGCCGTGGCTACTAAGGTGATGGATGTAGGACTCAATCGTAACATCCATCCAACTTCTCATTTCTTCTGATAAGCGCTAATAAAGTACGGAAATAATGACACAGGTAAGGCGTTTGTGTTTAATTCTGAGAAGTTTTTATACCTATCACAACCAGACATGGTATAATACTTAACACGTTCACTGTCCCATTTTGACATGTAAACCTCCCGTCCGACCCACCTTCACACTGAGCCTTCACAACAATGTTAAGGTAGGGAAATTACCTATTCTACTAATTCTACGTTAAGTGGATTCTACGTTTTTGTTCGGTTTTGCAATAGAAGATGCTTATTATATTTTAGTTTATGTATGTTATGTTAATTACATGCTCAAATACCTAATAACCTGGTCTTCTTGATTACGAGTCTCAAATATCTCAAATGTTTGTTAGTAGCGAGATGCCAACTATTGGCCTTCGTAGACTTTTATACGTTTTAATACAATTTGTAGCATAATGCCTATTTTGTAAAACCTCCAAACACGTAATCCCTACATTTTACAAGTAAAAATTATAAAGTCTACTAAGAGCGACAGTAGGCATCATCTCGCTACTAAATCGATTTCCCTTTGCCTGGTTACCCAACGGTCACACTGTACCTACTCATTTGTATGATCCACCGTCACACTGATTATTTTAAAATAGGTCAGTATGAAAGCTGGGAAAGTAATTTCCCTACCTTAACACTGGTGTGAAGGTGGGTCGGACGGGGTGAACCTTATGTATCTGTAATAATAATATAGAGGCGCTGAGACACAGACAGTGAACTTGTTATTCTTTCCATAATAATACGAAGCGGCCTGGTAGACATCTGGTAGAGCAGTCCCAGAGTGCCACATTTTTTGAAGTCTAGGAAGATAGGGATAACTTGCATATTTCAGTGAAAGTGCGCAAGCGAAAGTATTCTGGAAACGACAAGTATATAAGGCTAGGCGCGCACTGGTGATTTTTTACCACTGTGACAGTACATTTTTTGTCTCTTTTTCACATTCTAAATGAGAAAAAAGAGGATATACCGTCAAGGTGACAATAATCATTCTTTAACGTTTAGGGCAAAATAGTATCTCTGAAACTCTGGACACTCACTACCTGCTGTAGTAGATGGATGTTAAGTACCTACCTTCATGGCCAGGTATACTTTCGGTACCAGCTAATCTTGTATAGTACGTGAGCTGACGATATGATTTTAGTTTAATACCTATCTCTCTCGCACATATGTGTTCGAGATAAGAACTTCTTCCATTTCATCCAAAGCCGTATCCCAATCTTAAAGCTTACGACCTGTATGTGAGACGGGCTAAATACTGACGGAATGCTCGAAATGTCTTAAAAACGAGTAGTAGTAAATGAGTAGTAATAAATAATCAAGACGCATATCAAATTGCAGGAATGTAGATATATATCGCATCGAGATTATTGTATCATCGTCCCGCTCTAATCCATATAGCATGAGTAAGATAGATAATGTACATTTATGCTCTGAATTTTCGTTCCGTACCTATACATACTTTTATGTATTGCTTACTGTCTTTGGCGCGCGGCGTTTATAAACGATTATATGGATCTAGCATTATTGACGTAAATCATTAGTTCGGCTACTCAACACGTTTAGTAATTACTGTCAAGAATAATGTCAGTGTCAGTTCTCCTATTCCACACTAGATGGCCAGTGTAGTTTCAATAAAATTGAATTTTATTGCAATATAAACATTTTATGACTGCAAGTTAAGCATATTTATCTAATAATATAATTATATCATTCATTTCCGACCATTTCTAAAGTTGTCAAGCTATTTATTTATATAATGGCGCTACCATCTATGTAAAAGCTCTAAAAATATATGAGTTAATTAGTACCAACTTTCGCCACATGCAGTTAATTACCGAACTTTAAACTCTAATTACGGGAGAACCCCATTGATTTTTAAGTTAATAATTATCTAACCACCTTTTTTGGGTCATTATAAAACATTAAGGTTTGGGGGTGGGGACACCCCCCATACAAATTTGCCCATCGTCCTTTGCCCATCGTCCTTTGCCCATCGTCCTTATATAAAAAGTAAAATACAATAAAGTATCGAACAGCAAGTTGCTGGTGAATAATCCTGGCTACTTGTTTATGTCTGTGCAAGTACTCGCCGTTAGCAAGATGAGAACAACCGGAGATTATATGCCTGAGTGACTCACCGGGACGGCGGCATGCCCGACAAATGTCGACCGTACCGTCCTTCAGGATATATCTCCGGTAATTGTTCGTCATCATTACTTCGTCCGCAATTGCACAAACAAAACCTTCGGTTTCCCCGAAGAGATCCCCGAAGCGTAGCCAGTTCACCACTCTCCGTTTTTTTTAATGATTTTTAACTAGTTTACAATAAAGTAGTTACAAACTGAGATAATTAATTCTCAATACGTAGCTGGGTTTCAAAGCGATAAAAAATATTCCCATTTCGTAACTGGTTATAAACAGGGAAAAAGTAGTTACAAACTGAGATAATTAATTCTCAATACGTAGCTGGGTTTCAAAGCGATAAAAAATATTCCCATTTCGTAACTGGTTATAAACAGGGAAAAAGTAGTTACAAACTGAGATAATTAATTCTCAATACGTAGCTGGGTTTCCAAGTGGTAAAAAATATTCCCATTTCGTAGCTGGTTACAAAACTCAGTTACGTAGTGGGACGAAGGGACAGTGCCGCTACCGTTACCCTCTAATGGCTACAAGTTCTCAAAAACTCGTTCAATTAAAGGTCCCGAACAAAATTAAGCCTTCTTCGTTTAAAATGCATTAATCCGATCACTTGTCATGCGCCCGCGCACCGTCTTTCTCTAAAACCCGTTCCGGCCTCTCGCTCGCTCCGCGACAAAGATCAAGCATTTGACAAAGGTTCAGACGAACAGAAACAAATTGAACCTGCCAACTTGATATGACACTTTTCAAATGGAAATATGAATTTGAAGGAGTATTTTTTGCGCGTAAACGTTGCCTTTTGTGCAAAAACTTGTTTGGAATCGTGATCATAATTATAGATTACAGGTTTTTAACGAGATGACTGAGCATTGCGTGTATCCGTTAATAATTATGGATGTATCTGGATAGATAAATTGTGTGCAGTACAAGAAAATATCGCCGTTTACTGATATTAAACTTGTTAGTTATTTATCATTTATCAAGTGGTTCGTAACAAAAACATTCCTTAAAATACTTAATTAATTAATCGTTTTAATTTTAGCTTTTCTTCATTAAATTTCCTTTGCCTCATCGAGATTTTAGTCAAACATTCAGTGACCATTCTAACCTCCTGAGTCTTTGCCATCTGGTATCTCCCATCTCTCTCTCACAATCGAAGCGCTTAACCTTTTTCCTTTTTCATTTTGGAAGTAACATGAACTCTCAATCTTGCGCTCAGTTTTTACGCTCGGTTTAACCAGACTTGGGCCTTAATTTACGATTATCGAATAAAGACATACACCTATATCGAATTCAGTACCTATATGCTCATCGTCATTATAATACTTCGGTGCACGAATTTTACGATTGCGAGGCTTAGAGCCATTTCGAAGAATATTTTTATATCAGCACCGTGCAAGCGTTTTATGGCTTTCGAAACGATTGTATTTATAAGTCCTCTGATTGCTAGTGGGATTAAAGTATCTTTTTTATTAAGGTCATCTACTCCGGTGCTTATAACGCGTGCATTAAAAACGTTAATTATGATATCATTACCTTCCTGATTGACAGCCATTTTAATAACAACTTTATTTAAAATGTATGTAAAAACCGGCCGGTGAACATGTCGATTAACAATTTGACCAGAAAAACTGTTTATGCATAATGAACGGTATCAGCGCGAACAGCTATATTAAAAAGGCAAACAGAAGTCAAAGTTGCATACTAGTCATCCTTCAAGGGACCATATAGAGAAAATTGACGTTACACAACATCATGAAATCATTACTGAACCATCGAATACTTAATATTATACCTCGGTTGAACTCGCGTCGTGCAACAAGAAAGAAAAAGGGTACAAATTGAGTGAAAAAGTGTCCCAATGAACCTTTAAATTGTTCTCTATACATGTCTCGGGAATACAATCTGGCTCATCAGTTCCGATAACATCTGTTGTTCCCGCGTCATTACAGTTTAAGACCTGTGTGTCTACTTCCAGGGTGTAGTTTACATTGTTTACGTCCGTGCACATAGTTCCTTCACTACCGTGCCCGTTAAGACCTGTGTATCCAGCGCACTCATTTCAGAAACTACAACTCTATCACCGCCACTTGAAAGGTTGTTCTCGTTTGTATATCGATCAGGTTTTAATTTTTCATCATCCGCTGCATTTTCAACTTTGTCTTCAACTGTTACTGTTTCATTTGAGTTGAGTTCGCCCGCTGAATGGGCACTTATTTGTTTTGAGAGGGTTTTATCACGGCACGTAGGCTCGATTTGAATAAAAATACAATTTATATGTGTTGGACAGTTCGGTTAGCCGGTGTAGAGTTACGGAGCCGGTTCGGCTCCCAATTTGCTGGTGCATTTCTGAGTAAGTTATTAAGTTTCGGCTTGTCACAGGCTTGCGAAATTTTGCAGTTGACTGAAGTTTTATGGAGGCAACGAGGCGGATCTATATTTGTATAGCGCTATATAGCGATAAGCATCTGATCTGATAGGTTAATGTGGGTAGCCTGTTTGTTTCCTGATGCGCATAATATTAGCATTCGATAAAATAAATTAACGTCATCAGATTGTCAGGTGGTCAATGTTAATTTTAATGACACTAATCCTTAAATAGGGCACTTATCGAAATTAGACGCGGCATCTGTAACAAATCTAATTGGTATAAAATATATTTGATACTAAGCACATATTGCTATATATGGTATATACTATATACTATCTAAATGTAATTTTTTTTATATTATTTTGTTTCAGTTTGGCCTAATTCAGGCCAGCCCACGCTGAAACGATTGTCTAAATTGTTGCTTTTTAAAAATTAAGGCCGTTGCGATCAACTGTTTGAAACTTTTTAGGACACATTCGCAGTTAAAAACTATGTCACTACTTATAGCAACAACAGGATCCAACTTTTAACCTGTACTAAAAAACCTTGTAACCTATATACGGGTGACCGATACCGAAGGTCAGCCGTATGCAAATAGTGTATAGAGCCATCCGGTGCAGTAGACGAAATACGAAACCGAGTCAACACTACGTTCCAGACTCCAGTTACCCGGTGGGATGGCGTTATGCAAGATGGACATTATTATTTTAAATTAGTTTACTACTATGGGAGAAGAAATCAGGTAAAATTATGTCTACATGTATCATCTGGAAAGTGAGTGCACAAAAAAGGGTAAGTAATGTATAATTATATCTTTATAAATAATAGTATAGTCAGCATCAAAGGTAGCTAAGAATTGAATACTTACTTTTGATGCTTATATGTACGACAGTTAATACGTAACATAATTTATTTGGATTCCTATGGCTAAACATACCTCCACCATCCCAGTTCTATCAATCCCAACTTCCCAATGTTGATTGAATCTTGAATCCGATATTGTTTTGTAAAATAAAAACAAAAAATGCCGACTGAACCATGAGAATTATTTAAGAATTCTTTAGACACGTAAAAAGCGATGTCTTTCCAATGAAGCCATCAAGGATAACTATCTCAAACTTGCATGAAATTAACCAATAAGTAATTTAGTTTTTTGCTCAAACCCATCAACTCAAGGCAAAAGGCAGATCACAAACGTCAATGAAATTGATCAATTAGCTATAAAACCGAGTCACGTAAAGAATTTTTGTGTCTGTGGACGGAATTTGCCATGAATGCCTACTCCCCCGAGTTCTGTGAAAATTGCAATCGAGTTCTTAATTAAGATATTTTATAGTACAAAACGGATTAGCTTTGTTAGGGCTATAAATCCTTTCACAATAATTGTATAATTGGTATATTTTGCATCAAAACTATAATTTATATTGTTCGTGTTTGTTTGGAGGGATATATTTTCAAGACTAAATATAATTTTGTTAAGTGTAGCTTTCACACCTATCCGTCGCTAATTAAATAGTTTTTTTGGACGTCTTCGAAAGTAGTTGGACCCGATGGGTATAAGATTGGTGGTCATTGCTGTATTGTCAGTTAAATTCAGAAATCGTAACCACTTTTTTTGTTAAATTCAGAAGTCGTAACAATTTAGTTGCCAATTAAATTCAGAAATCGTAACCACACTGCCAATCAGATTCTAGAAAACTGGAATTCCACAGCTCTATTTGTTTAGATGTAGCAGCTAATCGTTTCTACGGTTTTTACCCGTTACCCGTTCAATAAAACGGCTGGTTAGTGGTCAGATACCGCATAATGCCGTTTTAAAAATGGCCGAAAAACTCGTGGCTAATTGAGCGTGTTATAAAGATGCGTTTATCGTGTAAGCGGAGCCGTGCGCGGGCGAGGCGTGCGAGGTTCTCGCGAAATCGGTTTCGGTTTTCTTGCAAAATAAGGGTTGAGTTACTTGCGTGTATTGTTAGTGAAAGGGTTTCCGTTTATTATGGTGTAATGACGCTTAGGACCTTTTAGGTCTGCGGGTGGATTTTTTATATAGAAAAAAATGATGAGATATTATGACGTTTTTCTACTGCTTAATTTTACTGCTCTAGTTGTTATTTAGGTAAATACTGTGGGACAGAAGTCATAAAGACGGTTTACTCTTGTTTTATAGACAAATTTCATAGAAATTTCATCTCATCGAAAGCATTATTTAATGAAACTATAAAATATTTTGGAATGTTATAACACAAACCTAAAATCTATTGATTGACATTTCCAAGATTACTGATAAATGTATGAGTTCAGAGGAAAAATTTGTCTATAAAATGAAAATTCTATGAAATTAAACATTCGGTGAAGTGATTTTCTATAAAAGAAGAGGGCCCCCGTAAATACCTGTTAAAAATGAAAGAAAATCCAATTATCTTCTGACTTTCATAAACTTGTATATTCTTTTGTACATCGTCGCAGCATCATCTTTTACACATAAATATGAAAATGGCTCTACATTCTACAGCCTACATATAGGTGCTGATTGTACATTTGAATATATTGGTGACCAAAATGTATCCTTTTGTGGAGTTGGTCCTAACAACTGAAAATGAATTTAAGCAGGAATCTATGTAAACTATCAGTACCTAATATCATCATCATCATCATCATCATCTCAGCCATAGGACGTCCACTGCTGAACATAGGCCTCCCCTTTGGACTTCCATATATACCGGTTGGAAGCGACCTGCATCCAGCGCCTTCCGGCGACCTTTACAAGGTCATCTGTCCATCTCGTAGGTGGACGTCCTACGCTGCGCTTGCTGGTCCTAATATATTAGCACCTTATACTAGAATGCAGCAAATCACAAATAAACACACTCCGGGTTCGAACCGGCGACCCCGCGACCAATCGCTAATGCGCGCTGCGGGCGCCGGTCTGCGCGTACGCATCTGTTGTGGAGTTTGGGTAATTGAGGAAAAGGTAACGTGGACGTAAACGTGAATGCTTAACGTGAAACTAAGTATAACAGTAATGCGAAGTTAACTTGTATTTTGACGACGCGGTTGGCGCAGTTTGTAAGCACCTGCCTACTGAGCCGGCGGTCTCGGGTTTGAATCCCGGCCAGGGCAAATAAGTAAATATATTTGTGTGATGAACTCGAATATTCGTGTTTGGGTCATGGTAATTATGGTTGTTCTATGTATTTTAAGTATATATTTATCTATAAGTATGTTTATCGACGGCTAGTGCCCATGCCCATAACACAAGCCTTTTTGAGCTTAATTTGGGACTGGATCGATTTGGGTTGTCTGATTTTTTTTTTCAGTAATTCCCGCGACTTTGATCGTTGCAATTGCACTTATTTGATGTGATTGATGGTATATCTCCTATTACTGGACACCTGGAATCCTCAAAATCAGCGGCATCGCAACCATTTTTGTTACGAAATATTGTGGGCTGAGTAACCCCTCTAGAAATAACCGGAGTGATGTAACATTTTTAAAAAGCTACTTAAAAGAAATTACAATTAGAGGTAAAGAACAGACGGTCTTATCGCTAAAGAGCGATCTATAAAGAGTTGCACATATCTAAGGGATGATTACGCCCCCTTAAGTAGGTCGTGCTTTCCTTTGCAACTTATTACTCAAAGAAATAAAGAATTAACACATAAAACATCATTAAAATCGTCGTGCATTGTATAATCCGTCTGAAATTGGTTTCCGATTGTACCATCTGAATAGATAGCTTGGTGACGTTTATCTATTAAGTCATCTACGATTATGTATAATTGTATATGTACATAAGTTCCTATTTCTGCGGACTAAAATATCAGCCAAAGAAAATGTGAAAGCACATTCTGAATTTCCTCGCCTGTCTGACTTTAAGACAAATCTCCGTAAAAGGGCGTCAATAAAGAAGATCGTTATCTCTTACCGCGATAATTATTCATGCAATCAAATTAAAGGTCTCTGAATGCGTGCATAATCACAGCGTTAAACGTATCATTTAATATTCCGCGTTTATAAAACCGATTTTATAATCAATCACAACCCACGCGTTCCAAAAACGTCTTAATTGAGAGTTATGCTCTTCGTTACTAAAATGCATGCCAATTTTAACCCGTGACTTCAACCCTGTCCCTTAATAGTCCTTCGTGCTATCTGTCATCAGTGTGGATCACACAGGACTTCCAACTCTAATGTCCTCAAGTGTAGCTGGTATTTGAACGTTTCAAATCGAAGGAATGGAAGCGGTCGTGAGTTGAAACTCTAATTAACACCTTTGTGTATAGATAAATTGAGCCGATAGTGTACACTGGTGGCATTTGCAGGGTTTTTGCATATAGTTTCTATGATTCTCTCGGGTCACCGTGCTTTATTTTGGCGTGCAAGTATTTTGCACTGCGGTCTATATTTAGGTTCTTGCTACTTGAATAGCATGATTGAAATGACAATCGACAGAATATGGTGATGCTTCACTCCTGAGGCATTCCCGTTTGTGAGTTTGTGCATTCCTCGTGACTGCATTTAGACACTGTTTATCATATCAGTGCAAAACACACTACAACTATAGATATAGTCAGCAAAAGGCAATATTATACCTGTCTCGGTCTCGGTATGCAGCTAACTGCTATTGTGCATAATAAAGACGATAGTGTTACGAGTAATATTACAGACTAACTACGGCAATATTATAGTCTAACACAACATGACCATGCTAAAGGGACTTTACGAGCCAGGCGCATGGGTCACAAAGCCCCATAATTGTATGGGTGTACTGTAAAAAACGTTGTAAGCGCCAGTGGCGAGAAGGTCCGTTTTTCTGCACACGTGTGAAAAGGCTCAGGTGAACGCTAGTCGGGTTACGTCTTTACTGCATCATAAAACACAATTTCTTTAAGTGGCTTTTGGAATATGATTTTAAACAACTGCGGTGTTATTTGCTAGTTCCCTTAGCCTTACGCAAGGAGTGCTATAAGAATTTTGACAACTGCATTGTTTGCACAATGTGGGAAGGCCTCAAACAAGGTGGACCTATGATCTGGTCTGGATCGTGAGAAACCGTTGAATAAAGGCGGCGCAGCAGTAGCATTCATAACTTCAATTCACAACAAACAACAACCATTATCCCGATACTTGTGCAACGATCTTATAACGAATAGTCTTAGATTCAGATGGCAGTACTCATTGGGGAGATTGAGCGTTCGACAGAAATAAATTTTCAAAAAATGACGGGCTTCTGCATGAGGTGAAAACTTAAAGATATATCATCAATCATACGCGTCGACTTGATATCTCCATTTTTTCTAATTTGGTTGAAGAAGAATCATGTTGACTTACCTCTCAAGGTGTTGGCTCCGTACAACGGGTGGTCGTAGGTGACAGGCCGGTAAGCAGGATGCAGGGCTGCTAGGTAGCTCAGTTCGCTGGTCGCACCAGCCGCCGCTGCCGCCGCAGCCAACCTGATGAAGAAGACACAGAGTTTAATACATTTGTGAAGGACACCGGTACCTACTTTAATAGGTTTCTTATTCCTATGAGAGAAGGCGGTAACAACAGAACACTGTGCCCCAGAAGCCACAATGAAGGCTCACGGATTCAAGTCCCTGGGTCGTCTATCGAGGGCCCTCAAAACCTCAGGTTGCATAACACGATAGACAGTTTTTTTACGTCCTCCTCAGTGTTTATGTCAAAGGGCCGTATTGTTTGGCGTCTGAGGCAACAGGAGAGATGACCACAGATAAATAAACCACACATAAACTTAATAAACTGTGAATAGTAGTCGTGCCTTGAACCCGTTTAACGCATAACTGACAACGCTATGGTACGCTTTTATACAAAAGAAAACGTGAACGTTGATAAATTAATTGTAAACTTTTGCAATATCTCTCCGCCATTGTACAAAACCATAAACAATACAATGCCAGAACCAATCCACAGGAGGCCTTACGGTTGATGAGCAAACTAGCATAAGTCCAGATTTAACATTTATCACAAAAGCACAATACCCTAAGTCTTTTTTTGGGCCTATTGAGAGCAGTCGAACGACGGCGGCCCAAGGTCTAACAGTGGGGTTCCGTGGCAAAAAGAACCTTTGCGATGTCAGTCTAGACGGAGAGGTGTTGCAAAAAATAAAGATTTGGCGTATGGTTAGTTTGATGCGAGAAGTTGGAATTGGTTTTGAAGTTTGGTCGATTTTCTTGCTTTTATTGGGTGACTACATTTTTATTACTTGGAACATTCAAAAGCGTTTGACTTGATACCTATCAAATCAGAACAAAACACTTAAGTATTAAAACATTTATTGATATTAAAGGGAATCCGTTCTGCCATAAAGGAAGAAAACTCGCAGTAAAGTAGTAAACTCTCAAAGAGTTCGCTTTACTTATAGTAAAATGCACGTAAATGCCGTTCCCCTTTAATATATCAGCAATATCCACGCCCGCCGAAGCCACAATCTAACAAATAAAGCGAATTGCTCGCGTAGAGCACTCAGTAATAAAATTATTAAACAAATCAACCTCATAATAACGCGGCTCCAGAAAATTGTCGGGTGGGTCGAGAATAAAGAAATTATCCAACTTACCAGCCCCGGACGATTGCATCCGACGAACAAAGACGTTGCTTTCAAAAGAAAAACAAAAAAATATGGCGGCCGAGAAAATAAACAAAACAAGTGCAACAACACTCGCGCGCCTGCGCCCCGCGTGACGTCTTCATGTGGCCTGTCCCTTTCCCGCACGCGATTATTTCGTCCTGTTACCCAAGTGGGAAAAAGACGAGAATAGAGATTGCTCTCCGAATAGAAAGAAAGTTTTGAAGCTATTGCTTGGATGTGAAACAAGTTTAACAGATTTTGCGCAGACAGCCTGTTTTGATTTTGACGTTTTATTTACGAGATCTTTTGTTTTGCCAAAATTATTCCGGGTTCTCTCGTATAAGGACAATGAAGATTAGAATAAATGTTTTAGTAATAGTTGACCAGCAACTTGGTGTGACATAGTATAGTTTTTCCTGGGCAGACTTATATAATATTTAAGGAAGTAAAACGTAGTCTAAGGAACTAAAGGGCCGGCGTTGTTTCGCACTCAGGCTCGACGTATCATAAAAATGATAGCACTTTATATCCTTCATGTTTTACGACAAGATTAGGTCCTTAGTGCACTTTAGCGACTCCTTTTTATTGCATAATAAAGAAACAGCTGTCAGGCTCGCACGTTTACTATCGGCATACATATCAAATTAATTCATAAATACAGATATTACATTTACCAGAAATTGCTACTACAAAACTCTTCGAAATTGGAAAACAATCAAAGCTTTCTTGAAATTCTCCAAAAAGTACTCGAAAATTTCTCATGCATCTTTTCTCTACAAATCTTGTTCGGGGTTGACCATATAATTTCAAAGGCAAAACCACTGACAAAACCCAGTTTAAACTCCTGTTTTTCTGTTAATTCGCAATTAACGCAAGCCAGCCTTAAAAGTACCACCATTTTGAAATTCTAAGTGCTCCGGCAAAGACTCAATCATGTCCTGATGAATCATTCAACAACCTGTCCGGTACTTCTTGTATATCGCCTGGTTTTTTCGCGCAATGCCCAATTAGTTTTTAGTGTTTGCGACACGAGGTGCATTTGTTTTAAATACATCCTGGTCGCATTGCCACTGAGCTATCAGTTCAGGCGAAGAAATGGCAAACTACATACATACCTACGGATAACTACATGACAATTCCAATGAATGTCCGGTTACATGATGATTCGTATATGCAGTAAAGACTACTTGCGTCTTTCTTTAGAAATGTTTTGGTTCATTCCGTTTCTTTCGAGATACGCTATTATAAAAACTATAACCGAAAGGGCAAAGAGACAATTACAAGTTACGACATCGCTCATGGAACAACGGTCAAATGGTGGTATCGTAATTAAGATTTGGCTGTACCCCTGTGTGTATATAATAAAAAGTACATAAATCTAATACTATAAAGAATAATGAGGGAGTGACAGTGGCGTCTTCAGTATCTCCGGGCAATTCAGTAGTAGTCGGTCGTAAGTTGATTAAGTCCTTATCTCGTTTTGGTACATCATCGCGCATGAATGAGTGTCAGGTGGAGGAAATATCAATTGAAATAATTCATTAGGGATGATATTGCCAATATTAACACTTAATATTCATTTAAATTCAATTTTTTCACACCTATGTCTATCATGATGCCTGCCGGAAAAATACTACTGAATAATATACGATATTTATTAAATGATATCCATCACGTTGTTTCGAAATATGTCAACACGTTTAATATTAACATGTAATTATTATAAACAACTGCCACTGTTGGTGAAATCAGGTGTTATTATAATATTTTTATCATAATTAAATGGTTTGTAGTCAGTTGCGGCACCTGACGGGAGATGACCGTCAGATAATCTAGATAAGAATCAGCAATCTCGAGATCATCAGCTCTATTCTTGCTTGGAATATTTATTAATAATAATAAATATGCAAATATTACGTATTCATATGAATCCATATTATAATATTTGACTAAAGTTCCGTTTGAGAAATCGTACATATATTATTATTTTTAAAATTGTGTTAATTTAGAAAATATTTTTTCTATGTGTCAAACAATCAACAGGGTTTTGTTGCATAAACTCGAATTTAGCACTGATGATGTTGCTGTGAATGGATAGAAGCAAGCCAACAGCAAAATCATTTTCAATTCAGCGGTCTCAACTCAGTCACTATAACCAGTCTAACAACGTGTCCCTATTAGTACCCTACGACGGAAGATACGGCAATCATAATTCGAAGCAGATAACATCATCGTCATCAATAACTAAGTGACAACTCTTCAGAAGAGCGTACATCTTTTACAGATTAACTTATATATTGTACGCTAAGTCTTCAATAAACTGGGTCTGTTTTACAGCAATGTCAAGATGGAGATTAATTTTGTAGAACAGCTTCTCGACCGTTGTCCGATGCGTCTGCGTTGACTTTATCTTTACGCATCGAGGTGCATGGTACGAGCTGACAAGCATGTTAGTTGTTTGGAACAGATCCCGTCAATAATGATTAGAATGCAACTTCAATAGCTAAGGACCTAGCAGTCTAACACTTTTGCCTCGTACATTATGGAAGTCTTGTTATAGTTGCCATGGGGAAGGAACGCGGGCTCCAAATTTCCATTTTACATTTATAAAAGCAGCTTTAAAAGAATAAATGGTAGCGTCTCTTAAAAAGAAATACCGATGGCATGACTATCTAGTACCATGACTATGTCAAGAGTGAAAAAGAGCCTAAAGAAGTAATTAAATAGGTACCAAAAGCGATGTATGAGTGATTGAACGTTCCAGCTGTAGTTTTCATGGGTTACTTAAATGGTGATTGACTGGAATTCAATTCAAGTGCACTTGAAATTATAATACACCTTCAACTAACCCATAACTCAGTATTCAACTAATTTCATCTTGAGTGAAGGATAATATTAGAAGTAGGATAGTTGCATCTGATGAAATAGAAAAAGAATTTGTGTCAGTTACAGCTTAAAAAGAACGTAATAATTTTGTACCTACATATGTAAAAAAGGTGACACAAACGTTACAATTACCAACAATAAAGAATTTAAAGGAAGATACCAAAAAATCTTTGCCGATTAGACCTAAATGGCAAAATCAACAAAAAGGAGTCATAAACAGGTTATATTTCTCATCTTTATTGCTAAGCTTTCGTCAGTCGCGTACGCATGTACCACTTAATCAGACTTTGCGGACAAAACTCCTGCGCACCGATACAATGTCTTATGCGTTTGAGGACAATGTGTACACTTATGCCTTTTTGGAATCGAAACGGTATAAAAACGTTTAAGATCATTCTTAAAGGTCTAAAAGTACGGAATACAGATTTATTGAGGTCCTCGCTTGTGAAAAAAGAAGGTTACGTTAAAGGATAAAAAAAGGAAACTGTCCACGTATTTGGTGAGAATTAAAGCGTGAAGCCTCGAATGTGAAGTTTGATTTATTTTGTGGTTTTAGGTTGGTATTATAATTACATTTGAAATGATTTAGTTGGTTAAAAAACGTTGAACACCAAAGGACATATTAAGCAGAGCTTACATTATTCTACGATTTTTTTAATACTTAAGAATGTTTTTGAAATAAATGAATTTAACAATTTTATGGCTAAACTTTAATTTACTGCATTTTTCACTTCTTCCATTTTAATTTTTTGGAAGCAAATAACAAAATATTACCAACGTACTACAACTTTGCCCCTTCAAATATAAAAAGTTTTCTTACGTTCACACCAGCACGTCTGTCACACGCGACTATTTCTCGCGCGAGATAATTACCCGTCTCTTTCAGTGCTGGAGTGTGAGAGGGGAATGGGTAGCGCTATGTCGCGTGACAGGAATCGCGAAGCATAGTTTGTGCTAGACGGGCTGTAATTAAAATACGTTTGTATAATCCAAAACTTTCCGTCTACTCTGATTCAGATGATTGACACAACTGCGATTAATGCTTAGTAACTATATTCTTAGCGATTACATGGCGAAACTCAACGAACCAATAATCTCTAAGTTAATCACCCAAAATAGCACCTATAAGTAATCGCAACAAGCAACGCTGAGGACTCAGTCTTCCAAGAAGGACTGAAGTGGTCACCGCGGGAGTCCCGCCTTATTGTCCGACGCCTTATAAAATGTATGGTCACACTACGAGAAAGCAATTATTTCGACCATGGTTACCCGATTTTTGAGGTTCGATTTCAGATCCTATTTATTACTACATAGAGCAGTTTTGTACATGTGGAGTTTTATGGCAAACTAGGGCAGGAAACATTTTTGTTTTTTGACGCGATATTCTGGAAATTATCTACCTACTGGGTATGATTGGCCAATGGGTCAATCAATGGAAGCAAATTGAGATACTAAGAAACTATTATGAGTATATTTTTTATGTTGTTTCTAGTTTTTTCTACGCTGCAATTTTGGGCATGATTGGAACGATGACCACATTGGCAGATTAGACAGATGGCGGGTATCATTTTGTGGTGACATTTTTATGATAGTGTCGGAAGTAGGAAATGGAGACATTTTGTCAGTCGTGTACTCATAGCAACTAACAAATGGAATTCTTATCCCTCCTTGTGCGCGATTACGAAAAAATCGAGAGGTCAAGCCTCATTTAACATAATGACTAAAAAAAATACCTGTAAAAATACAAAAAGATGGGCGTTACTAGGTACGAAGCCCCAAGGGGGCTTTCCACAGCTAATATAGGTAAGTCTTGTAGAAGCGACTCAACTGCTGCCTCAAATAATTATGACTGTGCAGTGTCAGATAAAATAACACTAATTTCAAGAAACTTGTGGGAAACATTTCCTAAAGTACAAATAAGTACATAGTATTTATCTCGTGTTGGATGTAAGTCCATGTCTCTTCCAGAGATGGTCGGTAAAACTTATCCCGAAGCCTGTTAGTATGGGACATTCCTTACATACAAACCCTTGTATGGGAACCCCTGAATCGACAGTAAACAGGCTGTTTCAAGGACTGAGTTATTTGCAAGAATGGTGCATGGAAGTGACGGTTGGCGGAAACATCTATGTCCACAATAAAAAATATAATAAAATACGTAATCATAGCATACGAACAGTTATCGCAATACAGGGCTAGACAAGTTACGAATATGATAACAATTATAGATTCCTCTTAATTTTATCCCCCGACATAAAAAAAGGAGTGTTATAAGTTTAACATGTATCGTCTGTGACTTCGTAGTTCCGAAACGGATAGGCTGATTTGAATGTGTTTTTTTAATCGAAAGCCTTGTATATCGAGATGGTTCTTAAGTTAGGTTCAGTCGGGGGTATTTTAAATTTCGAATTTAAGTTGTATTATAACAATTACAAACTTTCGGTACCGTAAATAGGGGCTATGAATGTTTGTTTCCGATGACATCATCAGGCTCTTTTTTTCTTATAATGGAATCGACCCGATTAGATAAGACACACAACATATCGATATGCGAGTTGACAATATAATATAGCAGTAAACGAACCGCTTATTCGCCATTCCTTGACCCTCCTACCAAAGATTGACATGTCACTGCCATCGATTTGCAAGCTGTTTATGCCCTTCCTTTATAGCCCATACATACCCACTCTTATACAGACGCTTTATGGCTTGCAGCTGAATAAGGGAACTATTGAATCACGTTAGAAAGCGAGATTACTTTTGAATCCATTTTGTCTCAAGTGGTTTTCATATTTTGCTGACCTAGAGTTGTGTAGGTTGGGTAAATGGAACTAACGGTTTAGTCGCCTAACCGGTATAAATACATTGAAATTGGTTCGAATTATTTACAATTTTCTTTTACAAGGACGGATACAATTTTGAGTACAGCAATGCCATTTGGCACGGGTATTATACACGTCTACCTGAGCCCAAAACACCCGGTAACCAGACTGTACACCGCGTCAGAAGGGGGGAGGGGGGTTCAAAATACAGTGCTCCCGTCGTTCAGAAAAAAAAATCTGGCGGATTAGTTTAAACCTTTAAGTCAAGTTTGGTGGCGTTATCCGGTAATTAGATGATGCCCGATTCATTACCTGTGCCAGTTTTTTAGGGTCCCGTAGCAAGATATGACGCAATCCTTAAAATAACAAACTTTCAGTACTAACAAAATGTAAACAAACCCTTATATTTTCATATTTTTTGTATAAAACTTGGTATATAAAAAATACTATTCAAAAGCCAATTTTATACAAATTCTAAAAACATTAGCAATAAATATAAATTTGTCTATTTTCAATGAAAAATAAAATATTGAAAATACTGCAACGTTCGTCAGCGCAGCGTAGGGAACGGCAAAAAGACCCGAATACTAAAGTAAAATAAGTATTACTAACAAAAAACCCAGTCAAGTGCGAGTCGAACTCGCGCATCGAGCGTTCCCTACAAATTTTAACCTTTCTCATCCCATCTTAACTGGTAGGACCCGGTTAAGTTAAGTTTGCACCTGGTACGTATGGCCCTGCATACAAATGAGGTGTAAACTTAATCCAAACGGGTAGTCCTCATATAACTTTTGAAAGCACATTTTTTTATGTTTTAATTAGAAATGTATAGTTTTCAGATAATTACCTGTACTGGTGGTATAAGACGACATTAGTTGCTAAATTTCATAGTTCTAGGTCAACGGAAAGTACCCTATATACTTTGATTCTCTTGAGAGTGGCGAAATATAAATATACGACCGTATCTTTTTTTTTTATTAATTTAGAAAATTGATTTTTTCATGACTTCAAGGGATTTTAGACTTGAGTATATGGTTTAAATTTCAACTTGATATCTCGACGCGTTCCCGAGATAAGGGTTTTGACACACGTACGGACCGAAGGAAAACAAAGTAATTATATAAGGTTTCCGTTTTTGTATCTCGGGAACGCGTTGAGATATCAAGTTGAAATTTAAACCATATACTCAAGTCTACAATCCCTTGAAGTCATGAAAAAATCAATTTTCTAAATTAATAAAAAAAAAAGATACGGCCGTATATTTATATTTCGCCACTCTCAAGAGAATCAAAGTATATAGGGTACTTTCTGTTGACCTAGAACTATGAAATTTAGCAACTAATGTCGTCTTATACGACCAGTACAGGTAATTATCTGAAAACTATACATTTCTAATTAAAACATAAAAAAATGTGCTTTCAAAAGCTATATGAGGACTACCCGTTTGGATTAAGTTTACACCTCATTTGTATGCAGGGCCATACGTACCAGGTGCAAACTTAACTTAACCGGGTCCTACCAGTTAAGATGGGATGAGAAAGGTTAAAATTTGTAGGGAACGCTCGATGCGCGAGTTAGACTCGCACTTGACTGGTTTTTTTTGTTAGTAATACTTATTTTACTTTAGTATTCGGGTCTTTTTGCCGTTCCCTACGCTGCGCTGACGAACGTAGCAGTATTTTCAATATTTTATTTTTCATTGAAAATAGACAAATTTATATTTATTGTTAATGTTTTTAGAATTTGTATAAAATTGGCTTTTGAATAGTATTTTTTATATACCAAGTTTAATACAAAAAATATGAAAATATAAGGGTTTGTTTACATTTTGTTAGTACTGAAAGTTTGTTATTTTAAGGATTGCGTCATATTTTGCTACGGGACCCTAAAAAACTGGCACAGGTAATGAATCGGGCATCATCCAATTACCGGATAACGCCACTAAACTTGACTTAAAGGTCCAAACTAATCCGCCAGATTTTTTTTTCTGAACGACGGGAGCACTGTATTTTGAACCCCCCCTCCCCCCTTCTGACGCGGTGTACAGTCTGGCTACCGGGTGTTTTGGGCTCAGGTAGACGTGTATAATACCCGTGCCAAATGGCATTGCTGTACTCCAAAGTGTCATACTGTTTCCCAATAGAAAACGAACTATAGGTGGAGGGCACGAGAGTGACGAATTCTTTATCATTTATCTACCGCGATCATTAAGCGCTGAATTCCCGAGTAAATTATTCTTCCTCGTTGCATCGATCTTCTCATTGCTGAGGGTTCTCGCTGATTCTACCGTTGCAGGGTTGCACTTTAATCTGTTCTCCTTCTCGATGTCAAATTCTTAAAACAGAAACTCAACAGAAGAAACACAACAGAATGTTTTCCCTTTTATCTTCTTCAAAGCGGTCTATGAACTATATTTTATGGGTTGTTTGACATATTTGTAAATCGTGACGCATTTTGTCCTGGCGTGGCGATGAGACAGATCAACACATGTGCGCCACTGCAAGTGGCTATGTACAGCGAATAAAGTCGCAAGGCAGAGTAGTTCACGGTGCGCGCTAGACTATAATCACGACACGCGGGGCTCCCTTCTTACTGATACTTAGCAACGTAACCTCCCAACTAAATCGTGGCATCCAACACACTCCAATTAAACAATAAACGCACCCATTAACGCGACATGCGCGCGCGCCGCACGATTCATTCAGAATAATCTGTCATAATACGAGCCCCGGTGATGAATGGGCGTGGACTTAAATTAGTGGCTTACTTAGTACTATGTCGCAGTGACCTAACCGCAGAAATGTTCAATTGTATGTAATAAAATATATAAATAGACAATTAAATTTAAATTAAAACTAAAGAACTAAAATAAAGTAAATTAAATTATGCTAAAATAAATCTACAAAACTGTGCCCCCGCGGCATAGTCCCGAAGAATTGTATGTAATTATTCTTTGATATTGATATTATTATTTAGAGTGCTAATTTGACGGAGTTTTGCGATGTCTACTAGCAATATGCTTTATCATTATCACGTCATCTCATATTTAGGTATATCAATACTCAACACACTTACACGAAAGAAGGGTAGGTATGTATGTCTTTTGTGTTTTTATCTCAAAACTCATTAAGGAATCGATTTTGAAAATCTTTTCCCCGAACGGTGCTCATATTTGTCAAGTGATGATGGGATCCATAAAAGTTTGACGGAACTCGTCGAATCTAGACTAAATATATTTTTCTCAAACATGTAATGAAATGCTGTCATAACGTGCGTTATAACAGGCTTCGAAGTATCACGTTTCGGGCGGAAGAACTCGAGAGAACTGTAAAGGAATTCCATACAAAATTGAAGGCCTAAGCCGGATTTTTTTTTTTAAACATGGCGTTTGTGTTTATGAACAGGCTAAACAGCTGAATTACCTATATTTTTTGTGAGTGGTGTATTTTTTATTTCATTGCATATGTTTGAGAAAAGCACTATACATGCCTTAGCCGTGAATATAGCCTGCCGGCTTCGTATCACTATCCGTCTATACCTACTCACCCGGCAAGCCCTTCTTTCTTGGCGTGTGCAGTAATGTATAATTTTACTGACACAATTAAGTCACTCAATATGTAAAACATATTATCAAATGAGTTGACATGTTTATTGAATAGTTGCGCAAACTGTTGAATATTCTTTAATCAGTGACCTATTTGTTAACAAGTAATTAAGATAGTGTGGACAAAGTTGGGAGGCCACTGTTTGGCAATACTGCGCAATTTGTCCATCCTGTATTATATAATATAAACATAAAAATTACGTTCAAGGTTAATAAAATAACGAAATAATTAACTTTATTCTGCAAGTAGGCCACAAGGGCACTTTTACATGTCTGAGTCTACCGGCATTTCACAAGAGCAAACCACTGTTGAGAAGAAACGTCGAACGAAACTCACTATAATTGTATTAGTACGGTCAGCAACAACAGTAGCAGACAATGTTACTACTGGCTATGTCAAATTGCATATTACAAATTGTCAGCTACTGTTGATGCTTACTGTACCTAATTTGTATTACAAGGGAGTAAAATGATGTATTTACGACGAGAGCGTGGATACATTGAATTCAGAACGAGGCGAAGAATTCTAGAGTTTCGCTAGAAATACAGCTGGACCCTAAAAATTATGACGATCTGGCAAAATTAAGTTTAACTTTGGTATGGCAATTCGATCTCTTGACGCAGAAAAAAGAAAAAAAATCGAGTGTCATACATAAACCATATTACTATTTCGATTAAAAAACAACGGTATACGCTTCGGTATTTTTACAAGGCTTCTTTAGACCGTTAACCGAACACCCAATCCAGCAATGATCATTGATCACCAATTCAATCATTTTAATCATTCATTCAAATTGTTAACGTTCTCTAACCACGGCCAATTCAATAAATATCCTTCGATAAATCATAACAATTATCACTTGATTGGACAATAAAGAGAAACAACTTGAGATCTCTAGAGTAACGATGGCAGTTAACTTCAAGATATTAATTCGTATCCCACAAGTGTAAGACATCTCCATCTATTAGACGTAGATTATATGAAGTGTTAGACGCGTAACTGATGATGAAATAAGCAACTGTTAACGTTAACACACAACAGTATATAAACATATCGGCAAGTTGCTAAGTAGAATCATTAAAATAAGTTGTCATAATATTCACAATACAGCTGTTTATCTGGACATTAATTTTAGAGATTAGTTTTTTTTTTATATAGGTAACTTGATCGAAGAAAAAAGCTGTTGTTTGTTTTAAATAAGTATTATTACTTAGTATATTTGGATTTGATAGTTGTAATAAAAAATAAGATATTATCAATAATGCAATCGCAAATAAATTCAGAGCGGCGCATCTGTCGTTCTAAATAACACAAGGACTCATTGCATCACGCTATGAATCAACCAAGTTTTTACGGCAGAAGCGTTTAGAATAGACCATAAACCAGAACTAGACCCTAATAGTTTTATGGGTCCTGCCCGACACGTGTCGAAATCGGCTTTATGATACGTGCTTACGATTGATTTATGAACAATCGGCTTAACGAGCCCCAGTTTTTAATATTTACGTTTATTTCATATTAATGACGCATCTGTTTCTTCGTCTGAATCTATAATGCTTTAAATAGTATATTACTGGATGGTTCCTTTGCTATTCAACTGTAGAGCTTGGGCAATTGTGACAATAATTTGCTCCTTTGCGTTTACGAGTATGGATGTAGTACCCATCTCCACAAAGCAAGATGTAAGTAAATACAACTAACCACCACCAGGTCAGTAAGCATACAGGGTGGAACGGAACGAAAGTTTTTTCTGCAAATTAAGCACTGTTAAATTTGCAGGACTAATCAGCAAACCTTAGAACATTATTTCTTCAAATAAACTACACCCCAGGCCAAGTTCCAATAAATATTATTGTGCAAGTATTTTTAACCTTTAAAACGAACCAAAGTAGCAAACAAGTTGCAGAAGCGCTTATATACAGCGGTTATTCAGCTTAAATTAGCAGTATAAGGGCTGTATTAGCGCTTCTGCATCTTGTTTTGCCATTTGGGTTAAAACGTCCATTATTAAACTTCGATAAAATACTGACCATGAAGCCTTTTAGTGTTGTACAAATATCGAATATATAAGTTTGATAGTATTTTGTTATGAAAAGCATTTAACTGATGATTTCCTACACTATTAATATCCTGCAAATATTCACTATCGGATGCAGCTGAACAAGGCTTTCGACTTCGCAAGAAAAAAAAGACTACTAATACCATTGTACATGAAATAAATTATAAATATTATAATACATTTTCCATTCCGCTCCACCCTGTATAAGTATAATGGGTACCGCGTCATTAGAATATTGGGTTTCTCAACTATTAACATGTTCATATCTTACTTAGTACGAATACGATTGTACAAGACCATAACCAAGTACATATATAGTTCTCTTCTGTAGTTTACACCATGGTTAAAATAACTGGCAACAATTCTAACGACTACCTATAGTTTCTAGTCAGGTGAAGTGTTATAGCAAGACGTCAAACTGAAACAATAGTAGGAAAGTTACCTGTTAGCTGTGTTATACCAATTCCGGGATACGTTATGAATAACACGTGAAATTTTACGATACGTAAGTAAACAGTATAATTCCACGGGTCATAGCTAGATTATTAGTACTCGTATTATATCTTTGGGGTCCAAACAGCAAAGCTGAATAGTGTTGTAGAATTCAACATCGTCATCCCTATTAGCTAACGTCCACTCGGTTCGAATTGCGACTAGAGTGGATATTTTTGTCATGGATACATCGGCATGTCTGGCATAAGTTTGACACGCGACTTTTTGTCGCGCGTGAAAAACTGTCTGTCTTTTTCCTTTCGCTGTCATGAGAGCAAGACAAGTGACCCAGAGTCGCGCGACAAGCAAAGTCGACGCAAGATATGCTAGCCTTACTAATCAGGATATATTTATATTAATATTTAAGAGAAAAGCCAACAAGTTTTTTACCTAAGGTTTTTTTTGTATTGCGCAATAAAAGCCTACGTAGGTAATAAGTAACAGGCAACGATGTCTAAATAAAGAGCGATAAAGCCCGAAATGGAGTTTGGTAGCTTTTTAATCCATATGCAGCCAAAATAAACAAGATCGCCTATTGTAAACAATTGCAGTGCGTGCGCGCAGCACACCCGCTGCGGGTTGTGGCAAACGATATTATAATACTCTACGCAAAGTTCGGATAACTTCTTTAAGCTATCCGAACTTTGCATGAATCACAACACTTTTGTTGTGGTTCATGTTAGTGAAAAATATTGATTTGTTGTTACTGTGGCTTGCTGCAATTGATTCAGAATTACTATGACTGTCTACGTCAATGCGGTGAAGTTTTACCATTATAACAATCATGAATTTCACTGTGCTGTATGAGATAAAACTTAGTACAGTGTAATGCCAATGTAATGGATCTAAATTCGAACTTTGTATGAATATGTACCTACATGCATAATTTAGTACAAAGAGATCTCTTTCTTTTAGCTTTACCAAAGCCGGGTAAAACACATGATGAGCATTGTAAAAGTGCAAGTGTAACGTACGATGTAATATAAAACATAAATATATAGAAGAAAGCTAAATAGTTTCATATCAAAATGTACTCGAATTAGACGTACGTACTCCAACTTATTAATATGTTTAGAAAGAAAATTTTAAAACCGTCGATCAATAAATAAATAAATCAGATAATCTCAGGCTGATCTACCCTACCTAGTCTCAAATTAAGCTCTAGTTGGGTTATGTTATAGGAACTAGACGAGTTGTGAGTTTACAAATCCAATTCTTCCATAATCTAAAACCACTATATCCTGCGCCTGTGCGCACACAATATTACGCCCGTTCGCTGACGTACCAGCCGAGACTGTTTACAAATAAATCATCCAGCATTATTTTATTGCCCCAGCATGCTAGCCCACCTTACGCCTTAGGGCGTAATGGCTACATTACAACAACAACTCCGGTAACTTCCGCCGGTCGGGTCATCGGACTTTGTGCACGTGAAATTATGATTATTTTGAGTTACGGATGTTGGGGAGGAAGCGAGGCTTTGACCAAGTCACGGGAGTCCTTTTTAAGACTATAGATAGTGCCAGTCAAGTCCGGTGGAGATTATGGTCTGAGTAGGTACCATGTTCCTTTCGCCATCATATTAGATAGGACGAACGAAGAATGTCATCAAGTAATAAATAATAAATAAATAAATAAATATCAGACAACCTCACACAAATCGATCTAGTCCCAAATTAAGCTCAAGAAGGCTTGTGTTATGGGTACCTAGACGACGATATACATACTTATATAGATAAATATATACTTAAATAAGTAGAACAACCATGACCCAAGTACAAATATTCGAGTTCATCACACTAATATTTTCCCTGGCCGGGATTTGAACCCGGGACCGCCGGCTCAGTAGGCAGGTCTCTACAAACTGAGCCAACCACGTCGCCACGTCGCAGTGACAAGTGATGTGGTGTTGTGGAAACGATGAAAATAGACAGTCTCAAAGTCAGACTTTGAGAACCGTCTATTAATTTTGATCAAGCATGGATTTGACCAAGTCAAGTCCGGTGAAGATTATGAGTATGATTTGAGTTTGAGTACCAACTTCCAGGTGTTCCTTTTGCCATCATATTAGAGAGGACATCGAAGAATGTCATCAAGTGATAGTGAAATAGGGATGTGGTGTTGGAAACGATGGATATAGACAGTCTATTAATTTCGATCAAGCAAGGCTTTGACCAAGTCGATGGAGTCCTTTTTAAGACTAGATAGTGCCAGTCAAGTCCGGTGGAGATTATGATCTGAGTGAGTATCATGTTCCTTTCGCCATCATTTTAGATAGGAAGAACGAAGAATGTCATCAAGTGATGTGGTGTTGTGGAAACGATGAAAATAGACAGTCTCAAAGTCAGACTTTGAGAACCGTCTATTAATTTAGATCAAGCATGGATTTGACCAAGTCGATAGAGTCCTTTTTAAGACTAGATAGTGCCAGTCAAGTCCAGTGGAGATTACGAGTATGATCTGAGTTTGAGTACCATGTTCCTTTTCTCATCATCAAGAATGTCATCAAGTGATAGTGAAATAGGGATGTTGTGTTGGAAACGATGGACATAGACAGTCTTTTAATTTCGATCAAGCAAAGCTTTGACTTAGTCACGGGAGTCCTTATTAAGACTATAGACAGTGCCAGCCAAGTCCGGTTGAGATTATGATCTGAGTTTGGGTACCATGTTTCTTTTGCCATCATAGATAGGAAGAACGGTGGATGTGGTGTTTTGGAAACGAGGAAAATAGACAGTGTCAAAGTCTATACTTTGAGACCATCTATTAGGTATATAATTGTAATCAAGCAAGACACAACCTTGGCAAGACCTGACCACCTTAACCCATTTCCTCACAACAGGGATCTGTCCAGCTGTTTACGTCCAAGTTTTTACAACAGTTCATTATTTGATCTCGTACTACTTGCGTCCAATAAAAATTATCGTAATTAATATAACGAGGACACTGTGTAATGAATATTCTTTAATAAATAACTCTGGGGCTATCGACGCGACCTGGCTGATAAGGCAAGATTCACAAACTCAATTGTCCACTGGTGAGCATATTTTTATTGAAACTTTTATTAGTTCGTGCAGTTTAAGTTCATCATAACATCATATCAGCCGATAGACTCAAAGTTCTCCACAATAATCGGTCTTACACCGCCCTTATCGAATTTCTACCCGAGAACCTAACCAGGTCATACCTTGTTGGACCCCACGCTGCCTCTTCCAGTCGCCACTCAAAAACGTTTCTGCAACAACGGCCATCGGTTCTACGACCACTGTGCCCCGCCCACTACCACCTAAGTTTGGCGACTGCCTGAGCTATATCCACAACTTTGGATCTCTTACATATCTCACCATTTCGCATACGATTCCGCAAGGAAATGCGAAGCCAAGTTAGTCCCATAAAGTTTTGATAAAGATCTGATGACGAGATCCATGAGGAATCGAAGGAACTCCTTAAATATTATAGGCATATTAATGGAGTCGACGTTTTTTTTAGTAAATCATTCAGTTATCCGCGGAAATGCGATTTCTTTTTTGTTGAAGTTGATCTTTTTTTTAAGTTAATATGTTTTCTCAAAAATTGCATGTAATGTTGCCTTACCATCGCTAGATAGACTAGTAAGTGGAACATACCGAAAGCTTTTTAGAAGTGTCCAGTAAACAGCGAAATTTTAAATTTGGAATCAATATTTGTCCAGTAAGTAAGTATGTAATTCCTATTACTTATCAAGATATTTGAATATCGAAACACGATATACATCGTCACCGACCTATAAAAAAACTAAGGATGTGAAGGCGATGAGGTCGTATATAAATGTAAAAAGGATGCATTCCACAAATTGTTTTAATTATAAGTACAGTGCGACAGCAAATTGTAGAAATTAAAAGTGGCGTCCCTTTTTATAGATTAAATAGAAAGAGACGACATTACAGTATACACTTGCAATTTACACTAAGAGCAAATGTAAAATAAAAAGAGGTTAGCACTATTGGCAGTATAAACGTAACTCAAGATGCATATTAAAAAAAAAAAAGTAGCGACAAGGTTTAGTGCGGAAGTTTGTATGCAGCGTTTAGTTCATAATTATGCTGTGTAAAATGACAATGATATTTCGGAATTCCTTCCTTTTTGTGTCGTTTAGAAAAACCTCGGACCGGAGTTAAAATTCAAGGTAAGCTTTATGATATGAAAATTAGTTAGAAAATACAACAATGTATAACAATAATTAAATTTTATCTTTAAAACTTAGATTTGTAAGACAGTGCAAATAATTAAACGCAGTATTTATAAAAAAGAAAAAAAGGCGGAATTTAAATTAAAAGACAAAAATTTCAAATTTTGTTTGTGTGATCTATTACAATAATTCAGCAAAAATGAGTTCAGACGAGTCTGATTCCGAATAGACGGCACTCCTCCATACTTAAAAGCGGAGGCAGAGTTAGCTAAAATAATTTACTTCCGACTAAATCCAAGGAGATATAAAAAAATACAAGAGATTCATTAAATGGATGGAAGAAAATCAAGTTAATAATTGGTCAGATAATGTGTGATAAGGTCAGAATATTTCAACAATCTTTCTGAGACCATCGGATGGCTACACAGGAAAGAAATCACAAATATTCAGCAGCAAAATATAGAAAAGTTGATGATAAACATTTTGGTGATGAAGGTAAATAAATGCTGCCACTATTTGATAACGATATAACTATATCTTTTATCCAAGTATAAACTCATAATTATTTTTGTTATAGGTTGTTATCATAGGAGTTAATGGTGCCTGCTACGACGAATATCACAATATGTAATAATAAAAATGGGATATGATAAAAATAATCATTAGAAAATGGCCGAATATGAATGTCACCTACAAAATATAATTTTAATCTAATTTTCTTGTTTAATTTTTGAGAAAAGCACTATACTTGCTTCGACCGTAAGAGCCATCCTGGCCTCGTATTATATCCGGACCTCGCCTACGGCTCGGTCCGTCTAATTCCTACTCGGCCAGTATGGCTTACTTACTGGTCTCTGCCGTAATGTACTATTAATGTGATTACTTACTTTACATCTGTACGTAAGTCTAGTACATGCGTCGCAAGCCTATCGCCGGCTATTGACCTCTGTCATCCCACAATGACAACACTGTAATGTAAATTTAGATCGAGTGCTTTCCACACATGACGTCACTTTCCATTTGAGCTTTTTGAACTTGTTATTGGAGCTTTCAAATGGATAGTTCAGTTTGATAGTTTTGATGGAAGCTTGCCAATTGGTGATATGGTCTTGAGTGCAGTGATGTCAGTGACTGCCATAACCATTTTGCGTTCTAATCGGTTTGTTTACTTGGCTTCTTGACTTGACTTTCCATTCAGAAACTTAAACATAAACAAGCAATGTCGTTTGGTCTTGCCGTTGGGCTAGCCAGGTTCTAAGTGGCGACTACGTACTGAAAAACGCAGCGTGGGAAAAACCCCAACAATGTGGAACAAAGATCTGGTCAGGATTGAAGAAAGCTGTTGGACGAAGACGGCGCAGGACCCGTCGATCCTTGAGAAGGCCTTCGTTCAGCGAAGGACGTCTTTCAACTGAAATTCGGCTGACGGTGAAAAAAGGGTATTTTCTTTCTAATCCTCGCGAAAATAGCTGTCGACAGATTTTGTATTGGTAACCTATCTCAAACACTAAAAACCATTGACCGAATTTCATTTGCCCGAAAACTATTCGAATTATTATCGTTTCTCCGATGACAGGATTCGTACATTTTTCTTTTCACCATTTTACATTTAGTAAAAGTATCGTTTGTCCGAAAAACTTTTCCCGTCACATTCACTTGCCCTATGAGTTGTTACGTTTTTTTTTTCGTAGCCCATTTTTCATTTACCCTATGATACTTTTGGCACTGCATACATTTGAACAAATTTTCAGTTCACCTTTTAACTTATCCCGCCCCATTCACTTGCCATCTGAATTGCGACGTCTTTTGTTTAATACCCATTTTTTCATTTAGCCAAATTTTCAGTTCACCTTTTAACTTTTCCCGTCCCATTCACTTGCCATCTGAATTAAGACGTCTTTTGTTTAATACCCATTTTTTCATTTACCCAATGATATTTTCGGCATTACATAAGAACTGCGACCACAACAACGGCCCGCGAGCCGAACGAGCGAAGCTACCGTGCTGCGGCAGCAGCCGACAAACCGCCAAAACCAACCTGGTTGGGTTAGGTTAGGTTAGAACTGTGACCACAACAGCCCGCGAGCTGAGCGAGCGAAGCTTCCGTTCTGCGGCAGCAGCCGACAAACCGCCATAACCGACCTGGTTGGGTTAGGTTAGGTTAGAACTGTGACCACAACAGCGCGCGAGCCGAGCGAGCGAAGCTACCGTGCTGCGGCAGCAGCCGACAAACCGCCAAAACCGACCTGGTTGGGTTAGGTTAGGTTAGAACTGTGACCACAACAGCGCGCGAGCCGAGCGAGCGAAGCTACCGTGCTGCGGCAGCAGCCGACAAACCGCCAAAACCGACCTGGTTGGGTTAGGTTAGGTTAGAACTGTGACCACAACAGCCCGCGAGCTGAGCGAGCGAAGCTACCTTGCTGCGGCAGCAGCCGACAAACTGCCAAAACCGGCCTGGTTGGGTTAGGTTAGGTTAGAACTGTGACCACAACAGCGCGCGAGCCGAGCGAGCGAAGCTACCGTGCTGCGGCAGCAGCCGACAAACCGCCAAAACCGACCTGGTTGGGTTAGGTTAGGTTAGAACTGCGACCACAACAGCCCGCGAGCCGAGCGAGCGAAGCTACTGTACTGCGGCAGCAGCCGACAAACCGCCAAAACCGACCTGGTTGGGTTAGGTTAGGTTAGAACTGCGACCACAACAGCGCGCGAGGCGAGCGAGCGAAGCTACCGTGCTGCAGCAGCAGCCGACAAACCACCAAAACCGACCTGGTTGGGTTAGGTTAGGTTAAAACTGCGACCACAACAGCCCGCGAGCCGAGCGAGCGAAGCTACTGTGCTGCGGCAGCAGCTGACAAACCGCCAAAACCGACCTGGTTGGGTTAGGTTAGTTTAGAACTTTTGGATTAGAATTTGACAAATTGTTGAAAAAGGATACAATAATATGACTAAAACTAAAAAGTCCACTTGAGAACAGTCGAGTAGTTAATAAACCGAATCGTTACATCGGACAAATGAAATCAAAGTCATACAAAAAAAGTCGAGTAGTTAATAAACCGAAACGTTACATCGGAAAACTGATATTACGGACAAATGAGATTTAGGGAAACGTGTCATTAGTCGAGTGAATAAAAATCCGAAACAATTAATGCCCAATCGTTAATTATCGAATTGATTTTTAGGACAAATGAAAAAAAGTTAAAATGATATTTGTCGAATAGTTTTTGTCGAAATGAAATTCGGACTAACGTTTTTAGTGTTTCAGATAGGTAACCTTTATATATTAATTAAAACTAACACTATTATTACACATTATTATAATAAAACGGAACTTAAAGGTTTCTATTTGATTACCTCGATGTTTTGGACGTGATGATCACTGTGGATAGTTTTGGCTTTATTATGCAAAAAATACTTGAAATTTTCGGAATATTTAGTCCTGTCCCTATTTCCTCTTTGTTTACATCCGTGACGTTCACTGACTTTCAACGCCAGTTACCAAAAATTTGTCGTATTATAAAGCTTTGTATTTAGTTGTCATTTGCGCTCTATTTTGTAACTCACATAGGGTGCGCGTTTTTAAATACCCGCACTGTTTACTACTAAACATATACAGGGTGTTGTAAAGTCGGAATGAGTCGTAAAAGGCCCAGTTGTAACGCAGGGCTATTTTTTATTGAGATGCTGTCTTTAACGACGCAGTCCTTCAGGGCTCTGACCTTTAATGGAAACAAATGGATATACCTTCTGCATGTATGGATATGGATGTATGGCTGAAAATATATCAATATATATATCTCTTGTTTGAGAAGGTAAAGTTAACGGAAGATGCAGAGAAAGAAGAATGTTGAGGCCCCTTATCCGTTCAAAAATGCTGATTGTTTTATAAAATTTTGTCAATGCTATGAGATTTATTGGTTTATATTTGAAATCTACAGTTTGAATTATTAATTGATAATTTTTGTTTCAAAAATTCGTCTAATTTGACAAAATTTACGCGGAAAACTGATTTTTCCACCTTATTTTCGCTTACTTAGCTATGTTACTTTTTAGAACACAGGGCAAAGTATTTTTCACTTTAAAAAGTTGGTTGAAAATGTTGAAATTATCAATATTATTTGTCATAATATGGAAAAAATAAAATTTTAAAGGAATAAGGCCTCTGAACTTATTTTAATCAAATGGAAGAGAAAGAGGGCACTGTGTCGTATCAGTAGACCAAAAAATTAACAGTGAATTGTGAATAAAGGCGATAAAACAGTGATAAGAGTATTAAACTTAAATTATCAATGAAGGCACCTTGAATAAGGGTGACTTTGATCCACGGGGTAACATTGCGAGGGTCAAACCCGATAAGTCGAAATAGATGGTCTTGAAATAAGAACTCTATGCACTCAACATATAGTTCAAGTTTTCTTCGACTTACCGAGTTTGATCAGGATCACGCAACTCTCGATTGATCATCGATTTTTAAGCATAGTAATTAAGTCTGTATTGAACCATTGATAAAAAATAATGAGACATTACTCATGTTTCACAAATTCATAGTGAGGCTAGTTTTTGAGGCGGAGATTTCTGTTGAGGTCGCCTTTCTTGACAATAAAATCTTAATAGCGCGTTCAAAAACAAGCTTCTTTAGTGTAAAAACTAGTAATCAATGTTACCCTGCGAATCATAGTAACCCCTATTCGCGGTATCTTTAAATTGTTCTTGTGGAAAAAAGTAGTTTAAGTTACTCCCTGGTCAAATTATAACTCCATGCGAAAAAATATGTTAATCTGTGGCTGTTTTGCATGAAAGGAGGGCAAACCAACAAGAACACGCATTTATAATATGTATAAGGGTGCTTATTATTGCGTAACCAAAGTCATGCAATACCTCGTCTCAAAGTCCAAAAACTCAGACGTAAATACCAAACGGACTCTACACAATAAACATATCGACTTGTATTTATCGATATTGTGCCTCGATAAACAATGTCTGTCGATATCGATAAACAAACTAAGAAAAACAAACACCCATAAGTTACGATCAGGGGTGTAACGTCTCGCCTCTTAAATTGTTTCTTAATTGCAGGTGGTAATTAAGATTCTTGAATTTTATACCTTCATTTTAGGGATGTCACTGACGTGATTATTAAAATACAGTCAGATAATTTAACTTTAAATAAGCTGAAGGGATAACATGATGATTTTCATTCATCGTGAAATTATGAAAAACTTATTCGTTTACATTAGCTGTCCTACCTGACTGCGATAGGACTTCGCGGCGCCAAATTTTTACAATATTTTTTTATTGCTAGAAGGGGCAACTTCATCCACGTAAAACTTAAGTTTTTTTATTGCGGACAGACAATTTGCCGAATTTTTTTTTTTTGTTAAAACCATGGAAAAGAAAAATTTATGATCTGCAGTTTGTAGATCCTTACAGCTAGGACTATTGAAAAAAATTTCATTGATTTAAAATTTCATGGTCATCCAAAGATATAACCTATTGCCAAAATCGCTTTATTTGCTTTTAAGGCTTTAGTAGTATTAAATGGCGTTTTTATGTTACTCGCAAAAGGTCGACCGCCTGAAAACGTCTCACTTCGCTAATAATCGCTGTCCCACGCGGTATAAGTGTAATAAAATTTTATATTTTGTGATAACATCAAATCGAAATTTTAAATCCAAACTTTATGCGCATATTTCGAGGTTTTTGACGATTTTATATAATAGTGGTGTGGTCCAATTTGACATGTAGATACGTAAACTTTTAGATCATATTTATTAATTTTATTATTTAGGTACCAACTATAATGGTAGCTGTTTTGTATTAATTAACACGTAAAAAAAACTTACTGTCATTTTTAGGGTTCCGTACCCAAAGGATAAAAACGGGACCCTATTACTGAGACTTCGCTGTCCGTCCGTCTGTCACCAGGCTGTATCTCAAGAACGGTGATAGCTAGACAGTTGAAATTTTCACAGATGATGTATTTCTATTGCCGCTATAACAACAAATACTAAAAATAAAATAAAATTAATATTTAAGGGGCCTCCCATACAATAAACTTGTTATAGATTATGGTATGGAACCCTTCATGCGCGAGTCGGACTCGCACTTGCCCAATTTTTATACATATGTTTTAAAACAACTTTTCGTACCGTTTTGATCATAATTTAATAATAATGTTATTAAAACTTTCACGAGACATATTTAGCGATAACTTCATCCCTGATTTCAGACTTCAGTGACAAAGTTACCGCGCCGCCGTACGAGTAGCAGTCATACAGAAACATGTCGGGCCGTTCCTGCCCAGTTTACGTGAGTGTAAATCGCTTAAAACAATAATTAATTTAATTATAAAAACATACTTTTAAATATATTAAACTGTTTTTCAGATAATTGGCGGACAATTCTAAATATTTATAAACATTACATCGGTCATCGCTTCATAAACAAATAAATATCCCGCCCATAGCATGGACCACAAACAATTTGACGTCTTTTCGCACAAAATAATAACCGTTTTTTGTCCGGCCAATCGACACAGAAGTGATCTTTTAAATAACACATTTTATGTCGACGCCCCGCACCGTTCGGCTCCCAATTTATACAAAGATATTATTGTCAAATTCACCTTTCCACTTAATTCATAATTTTACGAGTTAATAAACTTGTCCGAATTTTATAACTGTGTGGTGTTTATTGCTAGTGGATATTAAATGCGGTCGCATTTTGGTTAATACTGTATTTGTCTTTTTTTACATGGCTTTAACTTGATATGTATGCATGTAACTGTGTTTGTTCGTGCATCTTGCAACTCGATTATGAAGCAGATATCTTCAACCGATTGAGCTGACATTTTGCACACCTACTTTAACTTTAACGACAATTCAATAACACGGTACCATGGAGCTGGTCTGAAGGTACCCTGGAAACTCTGTAATAGATAAAGCAATCATAAAACAGATCTTGCATTAAGATAGCCATCTTAATGCAAGATCTGCCAGAGAATCTCCTCTCTTTCTACTTGTTCTACCCATTACTTATGTTACTTTTCTGTCTTACAGCAAATACTTAAAATAAATACGCCTAGAACGAGAGTCTTCATACAACAGATTTGCGAGCGCTGACTATTAGGTTTAAGATCTAGGTTCTCTAAGGGTATTTATTCTAAGGCCGACGTTAAGACATTGCTGTGCTAATCGAATTTGGCCTGAGGTTATGTTTGATCCATCGGTGGCGCTGGTGATATTTGTATAGCGATAAATAAATGCGCGTAAATATCGGACAACCTCACACAAATCGATCTAGACCCTCAGTAAGCTCTAGCAGGCTTGTGTTATGGGTACTAGACGACGATACATACATCAGGAACAAATATTCGAGCGGCATTATCCCTTTTTTTTCACTCTAACCTTATCAAAATAAAAGCTAGTCTATTTCAGTGTCAAGTATATTTAAAACAAGCCAGAACGTTATTTTGTTGACTCAGTAAACACAAGCAGGTGCGAGGTTTCTGAACGTGCTCTTTGATAACGTATCAGCTTTCAGGGTTATTTCTATACAGAATTTGTTTAATTTTAGGGGTATTTGTTGCGCGAGAAAAGGACAAAAGGGCAGTTTTTTTCTTTCACTGTGTGTTTCAGGACGGGAATAGATTCAATAAGACAACGAAAATGGATTTACAATGAAGAGTGAATTTAAAATTTTAATTGTTCAGGCAGACGAACCTGCATCTCGAACGGCTTTCTGGGCCGTCACGGGCGTCCTACCTATTGGACCAGTGGACCTGAAGCGAGTGCCATTGATTTTTTCAATCAGTGCTGTTAACGGAGTTTAGTATGGACCACGACCTGCCCTCTCCCGTTGACGTCTGTCATAGTAATGGCGGCAGCGGCAAAGTGGTGGGGACACTTCTATTATATTATAAAATTCTATATTTTATTGAAAATCAGTTTTCTACGCAGATATGAGTCCTGGAAACAACTTACTAGCGTGATGCAGAATCGTCATTTGTTTTCTTAGGGCACGAGGCGCCATGCCAGTCTGGCGCCATCTCTTGGTCTCACGCCGAAACGGCTGAACAATTTTTAACCAATTTTGGTACAGGGATAGCTAGACATCCAAAGATGGTTGTATGCTACTTTTTACCCGGCAACGGTATAAAAAAAATACACGCGCTAAGTAGCACCAAAAATACACCTAGTAATTTATAAAACCCTAAAATTGAAATCAGTTTTCTTGTGAAAAGGGTAATTATTTCACGTTCTTAACACGATGCAGCGCGATGCAGAATTTGTACGGGGGCGCGGCGCCAAACGTACAGCGCCATCCGTTTGGTAAAAATGTTTTTTACCTCTCACGCTGCGGCTGGGCGGAATTTAACCAATTCTGGTGTGATAGCCGCACATCCAAAGTTGGTTATAGGTAACTTTTACCCGACTTTGCGAAGTTGCTGGCTCCTTCTAGCGCAAGCATAATGTCCGTGTTTACATCACATGCGGCAAAGAAACCCCATTACGACATTAATCGGCGCGGGCGCAGCAAGCGGCGCGTTTTACGCGCGATTGTGCGCCGGCGACCGTGTCGCGTTAAACTGGCCCCGAACTATACTATACGTTTAGTTATACATCTTGAAACAGGGTTCTGAGGCTTTGATTTTAGTTTATCTACAGTTCTACACCCATATTGTTAATTTGCACGAGTGCAATGCTGATAAATTATGCATGTATTATACATATAAACCTTCCTCTTGCATTACTCATCTATTAAAAAAAACGCATCAAAATCCGTTGCGTAGTTTTAAAGATCTAAGGATACATATGGACAGACAGACTGCAGGAGGCGACGATGATATAGTGATAGTAGTTTATGCAACTGTCACATAATGAAACACGAGTGTGGTTTTGTAAAACGAGCCGAAGGCGAGTTTCATAATTGCACACGAGTGTTTTAAGGCTTAATTATGTAGAGTTGCATAAACTACTTTAGCTCCACACATATTCATTATTATATTTTATCTTAGGCGTGTAATATTATTGTTTAATAATCGATATGTTTAGTTCAATATATGTATTGAATAAATTTAATTTAATTTATTTTCTCAAATGTCTATACCTACTCACCCAGCAAGCCTTTCTTTCCCGGCGTCTGCAGTAAAGCACTATTATTTGCATTTTATCACAGATTTTCTTATATTGTAGATGTTAAGTCCTTCGCACTACTTACCAGTAACTCCCGCGGGAATAATGAAGCGGCTTACTGGCAATCAATTTTTCATTAGAAGGTTTTAGACCCGCTAAAAATAAATCACAGAACCCTAACTCCCATTACATTCGAAATGAAGGCCTAGGAGGTTCAGTTACACCCTCTCGTTTTAGTGGCAAATAAAAAAGTACAAGTTAAAGCTGCAAATAAAATTGCCTTCAAGTGTAATTTCTCAGCTCGGCACAAACAATAGCTCCGCCGTGCCACTAGACGCGATTAGCAATTGTTTTCTGAAAATACGGCTTTCTTTTGTTGGGTTTTCAATAATTATTTGTATTGATTTGTATTTATTGGTTTTACGTTGGTGTACTTACATACTAAAGGAATTTAACCCTTTGAGCGCCAAGAGCCACTAAAGTGGTCGTGTGCTGTCGTGGCTACCACGCCAACGACCACTACCTAAAGGGATAATGGCGGACGCTGTCAAAGCAATTTTCCTGCTGACAGATAAGGTATAATTTCGATCTTTATTTTTTCAACTATTGGCGTATAAGCTACATTTTGACATGGGAAGAAAAGCGTAGGTTAAATGTCTTTCTAAACTTATTTAAAAATCTAAAGCATTGTCCGAGCACTCATATGATGACTTGGCGGATTTTACTTGGCATCTGCAGTAACTTGGCAACATGGAAATAATAACAATTGTTAAATAATTTGTACTGGGTTACTAATGTGTTGCACAAAATTTATTGGCATATTTTCGTTTCGCATAGCAAGCATTGGCACAATCATCATTTCGCACAATTGCTTTTTGCCTAAATTTCTTGGCATACTATCACTTCGCACACGTTTATTTGGCAGAATAGTACATTTGCATAATGTCGATTAGAACAATACTCCTATGGTCGAATAATTGTGTCGCCGAAACTTATATGGCATAATATTCCGTTTGCATCCTTGACTGTAATTATGTTATAGTAATGATGTGGAAAGCATTAATTGCTATAGGTGCTAATTTAAGATTAGCATAGTTATTTAAGGAATAATCCCTTTTCTTTACTATTTTGCATGTCTTATACTTATATAAAATAAAAATGTCAAGTTCTGTGTTTTCCTAACTGTCCTACTCCATCAGTTTTCTGGTAGCGTTTTGGTTTTGTGGGGGACGCAGTTTCAACCTAACCTAACCTAGTTTTCTAGCAGCGATTCGTTTTTGTGGGGGACGCAGTTTCAACCTAACCTAACCTAGTTTTCTGGCAGCGTTTCGGTTTTGTGGGGGACGCAGTTTTAACCTAACCTAACCTAGTTTTCTGGCAGCGATTCGTTTTTGTGGGGGACGCAGTTTCAACCTAACCTAACCTAGTTTTCTGGCAGCGATTCGTTTCTGTGAGGCACGCAGTTTCAACCTAACCTAACCTAGTTTTCTGGCAGCGATTTGTTTTTGTGGGGGACGCAGTTTCAACCTAACCTAACCTAGTTTTCTGGCAGCGATTCGTTTCTGTGAGGCACGCAGTTTCAACCTAACCTAACCTAGTTTTCTGGCAGCGATTCGTTTTTGTGGGGGACGCAGTTTCAACCTAACCTAACCTAGTTTTCTGGCAGCGATTCGTTTCTGTGAGGCACGCAGTTTCAACCTAACCTAGTTTTCTGGCAGCGTTTCGTTTCTGTGAGGCACGCAGTTTCAACCTAACCTAACCTAGTTTTCTGGCAGCGTTTCGGTTTTGTAGGGGACGCAGTTTCAACCTAACCTAACCTAGTTTTCTGGCAGCGATTCGTTTCTGTGAGGCACGCAGTTTCAACCTAACCTAACCTAATTTTCTGGCAGCGATTCGGTTCTGTGGGTATGCTATGGTACAATTATGCCGAAATAAATTCGGCGGAACTTATATTGTGCTACATAAAATTCTGCGAAATAAAAGTTGGCGATATTAGTATTCTGCTATTCAAAATTGTGCCAAATGAATACTATGCGACATAACAATTGTGGTAAGTATATAATTATGCGATAGTATCATTCGGCTAAAAATTATTGTGCGAAAACGGTTATGCGAAATGTATTTCGGACAATAGAGATTGTGCAAGATAAGGGGTACCCAATTTGTACTATATTTGCACGCTGTTTATTTGGCAGAATTATGATGAACTTCTTAAGGCGACTCCTAATCCCAACGTCCTTGAGGATCTGGGCGGAGCCTAACGTTATTCCCCCCGCCGACCGTGCGCCCCCGGAACATTACTTCGTTCATAATCTCGTTGAGTGGCGTCCAAGCAGCTTCATACACTCGCATAGTCCGAGCGTGAGTTGAAGATCAACAAACTTTACGAGTATACCTTATTTAAAGGCATTGAAAAATCTAGAAGTAAAATAAATCATTTAAACAATGATATAATTATTTCGGATTACTAAATATCTATTTACCCACTACAGTAGAATATTAAAAATAAAATGCGTTTAAAGCTATTTTCCAAAAAACAAGTGAAATTAGCCATTTGGAAGTCTCGAATCGAAAAATACTTTTTAGTTTCTTTTGTATGTGTAGGTACCTACCAAAAATAGTTAAAATGCCGACAAGATTCTTGATTATACGTGTAAAATCATGCAGAAATAAAAAAAATACCGTTTTTTAATAAATAAATCATATCGTGACCCAGCGGATGAACCGATATTTTAACATAGTAGTGGAGGCACAGCTTTATCCCCCGGGTCATGTTGCTCTAATGAAAAGATAAACTATAAATAATAGAGCGACAAACTCAACTTTACCGTTGGAAAACGGATTTACGTCCTTTACTTATAAACAGTGATAGTTTTTTATGACTACATTAGTAATGTTCTCAGATTTTTCCCTATACTTGTTGATATTGACGATATTTTACTAGACGATATTATTTTTATTTTTTTTCTATGTTCAAGGTCAATGGATACCCTATAAATGTTAATTTACTTGAGTGTCAAAATATACCGATGCTGGAAAGTAGAAATTATCTAAGCGACATTTTTGGGGATATCGAGTTTACACACTGTTGGGAGCGGCAGATTTTTCTACATCGAATGGGTTGGGTCTCGTATATAATAATATCTGTCTGACGACTTTTGTGTCGCTTATCCCGTCGGTGATTTAGAGAATCTCTAAATTTTTTTTCTACTAAACGGCTTGATTTTTGAGGTTTTTTTTTGCAAAATGGAGATTACATAAAAAGTATTTTGCATAATAATGAACCTTAGAGCTTTTTTACTTATTTGTCAAAACAGATCAAACAACTTGGATAATTTTTCTTTATTGCAACTATCCTTGCACTTGTTGGTTAACTGTTTTTACCTGATCATAAAATATATTTTAATGCCGTTTGAGGCATTTTACCTATGTCTTTATGATAAAATTAACATAAAGGTAAATTATGAAAGAAAAATTGAATGTGATCCACTGCAATGTAAGCAGGACTCGAACCTGCGACCCTAAGTTTCCGGCGTAGTGCTCTACCAACTGAGCTATCATATCGTTACGTCAATCACACTAAATCTTTGATTCCATAATTCTTCGCTACTGGAGCGCCCTCTGTGTCATGTGTGTTTAAAATGCTTATGCGCATTAGCCAAAAGTAAACATGTGGTATTTCCACATTATTAAACAGAATCAATATAAGATTCTATAAAAAAAATAACATGGTTAGATTAAATTTTATCCAAATTTACCTGCTTTGATACTATGAAACCATTGTCGCCTATCCTTTTTTACTTTGATCGACTACTGTCACTTATCTTGAATTGCTTGAATGACAATTGAGTCGTATTTGTCGCATAGAATGTACTAAAAAAACAAATATTTTCGTTAAATTGGTAGTTAGACAACTTTACCGGTTCTGTTTTATAAAATATCACACATTTAGTAGTAATTCAATATATTTTTAAGGCCGTTAGGCCCACCTGCGGTGTAAATCTGTGTCTGTGGCGCTAAGGCATTACTTTGGACTCGCTTGATGGACCCAAACGCCATCTCACTCAGTGTCTTACGAGACGTCACTTATACCACACAGAGTTGTAGGTAGTTTTGTTATTCTTGTTAGGATAGGATATTATCTCATTGCAATTGTAAAACTTGAAATTTCACGTAGTTTGTGATTTAAAATTCCTTAATGAGTACCGAGTGACTGCAGTCTTGAGAACTCTTGTGCTGTTCTCATTAGTCATAGATATCGTTTGCCACCATACATTGATCTAGAACTACTGGAAATCTTTCAGCAGATCACACATAAAAATTGATAAAATTGAAATTTCACGTGATATCTGATGAATAAATCTTTAACATTTCTAGAGCAGTTTTTTTTTTGTTTTTGCGTAGTTGGACCATAAGTTTTTGTCTTAGAGAACTTTAAATGTCACTTCATTAATTTTAATGTTTGAAAATAAATATTTTCTCTAATTAAAACATTAATCGTGAGGTTTTATTGTACGATAAATAGCTTTTCATGTCTGAAATATTTCCTACAAAGGCGATTAGATAATTTTTCTTGATTTATTTCATGCTGATTTATGCACATTATATATTGACCTGACTATAAAATGAGCATGCACATATATGTTGTTAACTGTGTTGATTGTTGTGTAATAGATTATACTATTTTACCTGACTAATTTCTCGGGAAACGTGTCGTTTAGATAATTTTACCTAATTCTATTTTGACGGCCATTTTGCGTAAGCGACGCTAAATCCTAAAATATTCCATTAGTAGACAAAATAACAAAAGCAACATGTAAAACACATGATATTGTTTATATAAAATGAGCATCGTATGCACATAGATATTGTTTACTGTGTTGATTGTTGTGTAAAATGTAGATTATACTATTTTACCTGACTAATATCTCGGGAAACGTGTCGTTTAGATAATTTTACCTAATTCTATTTTGACAGCCATTTTGCGTAAGCGATGCTTAATTTTAAATTATTCCATTAATAGACAAAATAACAGAAGCGACATGTAGAGAACATGATATTGTTTATAATTATATAATGCTTCATTTAAAAAGTAGGTCCACAGAATATTTAATAACTTTTTTTTTTTTTTTTAAAGTTCGTAGTTTTTTAGATCTCCTGTAAAGTTAGCTCCGTGTCTCTTGGATAATTTTCCTTTCCAGCGTAGATACGTTTTTTTGCGGCATAAAGATCCGTTTCTTTTTTTTACGTTAACTTAGAAGTTCGATTTTTTACAGCTTCAAGGGACTGTAGACCAAAGTACGACGTGTAGACGGTTTTAATTTCAACTCGACACCTACACGCGTTACCGAGATAAAGGGTCGTGACAGAAAGACGGACGCTCAGCATAATGATCCTATGGGTTCCGATTTTTCCGGTAAAAATACCTAAATCTATAAATAATGAGGTTTATCACTTTTAATCAGTATATATGAAATTTAGCCGATAAAAATAAAATTTCAAGATGGAAAATGTTATTCATAACCAGGCTAGTTTTAAATGTTTACTATTTTATAGTGCAAAGGTAGGTTTTGAAGTTTAAGAAGGTAACAACATATTTTGACGGTGTAATGTGATATATGAATACAATAAATAGTACCTACTTCATGTGACTGTACATAATGAAGGGTATTAAACACGAGTGTGGGTTTATGAAACGAGCCGAAGGCAAGTTTCATAATAACATCACACGAGTGTTTTAATGCCTAATTGTGTACAGTTACATATACTACTTTATCTAGCCACATAATATATCATAAGCCTCCATGATGCATTCAGAAGTCGCACATTATAACAAATATTACCCGGTAATGGCGGTAATGAAGTTTTCTGACAGCTGTCATTGCTTTTATTTTAATTCAGAGACAAACTAGAGTCGGCCCTAACTATCATTTCGTTCGATATCTTACTTACGTGTGACATTTGTCAAATTTGATTGAAAATTGACAATTCATTTCGAACTAAACGTCATCTCGATTGATATTAGAATAGAGGTCAAATCAAATTTCTTTGTTTTTCAGAGATGTTCGACATTTGAATAAATAATAATATCGAAATAAGAAATTTGTGCTAAAAAACAGTCTATTTTTATGGTGGTCATAATGTGCCGTTCTTGAATGCATCATGGAGGGTTTATGATATTTGGATAGATAAAAGATTTAATAAAATAACAAGCTTTAGATAACTGAATGTACTTATACATGACTCAAAAGTTTTTTTTTTCAGATTATTATGCATATAAGCCTGTGCCGTCCCTTTGTCGGGTAAAGGCCTCTATCTTTTTTCCACTCGTCCTTATTTAGATCAGCAATGTCCAACCCTTTTGTAATACATCCAGGTAGTCCCACCATCTCCATCGTGTCGTGATCTACCGTGACGCCGAATTTTATTGGGTGGGTGTAGATTTCTTGATCTGCAGATCGGTTGACATGCGGCAAACGTGTCAGCTCTACTTTAGTTTAGCAGTTGTCTGGGTTACGTAAGCTATTTGGGTTTGGGCGTTCCTTCCGCGATCGATTAATTTGATCCAAGATCGTTTCATTGCCCTCTGGCAAACTTAGAGAGAAAAATTCTGAGCATTAGTCAAAAATCAAGTCCGGGCATTACGATGAGTCTAAATAAAGTTATATATTTTTTCATTAATTCAACTGTAATCCGATCATTAATATATGGCTTTTAAACGATATGTAATAAAAATCAGGTTTTTATTTTATAAACGGTAAACAATTGGAAGAGAACTTATGGCCAGGCTAGGTATGTCTAGCTAGGCCCGGCGGATATGTCAATAATTACTAACGCTCATTTAGATTTAAATATGAAGTGGGAAATTTATTGATGCAAATATGTATTCTGACTATATGTACATAAATAAGCCCTCATGCCAAAATTGTCACTTGCCTTCTTGGACTAGAAAATTATTGAAATTTTTGATACTGTATTTTTATATCATATGCCATGTACTGTACTAGTGACGCAACGAATGTGAATACTTACAATAAATATTCGTATTCGTAAATTAGCGTTTTACCGAATATTACAATGGTATTCAAACGAACAATACTTGTTCTGCATTACGATATTCATATCTCTTAGGGTTGAATTCATAAAGATCATTAGACGTTATCATACTTAAATATCTGTATTATCAGATTTTTTTTACTAACCGAAATACCTAAGGTCTAATATTACACACAGAAGGGCCCTAAAACCCACACCAAAAGTGTTATTTTCTGGGAATCCTGTCGGTGTGGGCCCATGACTGAGAATATCTAAGTATTCAAATGTGTTCGGGAATGCTAAGCAATGACAATTTTTTTTATAAGTACTTGAAATTCATAGATACCTAAATACGAAAAAAACAGTTGAATTTAATTCTATATGAAAATGAGTGCTTTTTGTTATGTCACATAGCGTAGTCGTGTGAAAAAACGAACTACACTCTCTTAAAATACACTTCAAACGCACGAAGACAGATCGAACCTCCGCGGGATCCGGTACTATAACAATTTTCCGTAACTAGATGGATCGCGAGAGCAAGTGACACAGCCTTCCCCTTCGACGGTTAGATTTACACTGAGCTCGCAGCCCGGGCACGGCCGCGCTCGCAGAAATTCAGTTTTTTTGATGCTTTATTAGACCGAATTTCCATTTTACTAACTTTTAAACAATACGATTAAAGATCAATGAATTGTCAATGTTCTTGCGAAAGAGCCGTTTAAATATCACTTGTAGTTTAGAAGCCTTAGGGAATTGAAAATTGAAAACGACCCTATTTCAACATTATTTTTTCCATAGTAATTATAGCTTTAAAAAAAAATCCATATTCGTAAATTAGCGTTTTACCGAATATTACAATGGTATTCAAACGAACAATACTTGTTCTGCATTACGATATTCATATCTCTTAGGGTTGAATTCATAAAGATCATTAGACGTTATCATACTTAAATATCTGTATTATCAGATTTTTTTTACTAACCGAAATACCTAAGGTCTAATATTACACAGAGAAGGGCCCTAAAACCCACACCAAAAGTGTTATTTTCTGGGAATCCTGTCGGTGTGGGCCCATGACTGAGAATATCTAAGTATTCAAATGTGTTCGGGAATGCTAAGCAATGACAATTTTTTTTATAAGTACTTAAAATTCATAGATACCTAAATACGAAAAAAACAGTTGAATTTAATTCTATATGAAAATGAGTGCTTTTTGTTATGTCACATAGCGTAGTCGTGTGAAAAAACGAACTACACTCTCTTAAAATACACTTCAAACGCACGAAGACAGATCGAACCTCCGCGGGATCCGGTACTATAACAATTTTCCGTAACTAGATGGATCGCGAGAGCAAGTGACACAGCCTTCCCCTTCGACGGTTAGATTTACACTGAGCTCGCAGCCCGGGCACGGCCGCGCTCGCAGAAATTCAGTTTTTTTGATGCTTTATTAGACCGAATTTCCATTTTACTAACTTTTAAACAATACGATTAAAGATCAATGAATTGTCAATGTTCTTGCGAAAGAGCCGTTTAAATATCACTTGTAGTTTAGAAGCCTTAGGGAATTGAAAATTGAAAACGACCCTATTTCAACATTATTTTTTCCATAGTAATTATTGCTTTAAAAAAAAAACCAACTTTAATTTTTTAGAAGAAATAGTCAAAAATAACATATATTTTTTTCAGATTTTTCCGTTGGCTAGATAACGAGCCTTAGGACTTTAAAAATCACCATTCCACGTACGGAGTCGCCTTAACATGTATAATATTAATACTCTTTATTGTGCTCTACAAAATTGAAATAGGTAAAGATAACGTAAAAAAATAGCAAAAACCCAATACAGTTGGTAACAACACGCATCCAGCCAACCTTATAGGGTGGGTTTTTGTAGGTTAGGTTAGGTTAACTCTTTGTTACCAAACTGCTTTCTATATTAACATGCAGATTTTTATCGCCGTCATCACTAATTGGTTTAACAAGATTGTTATTCTTCTAGCGAAAATAAATAAATATTAAGGGATAATATGACAGGAATCGACCTAGTCCCAAACTAAGCAAAGCTTGTACTATGGGTTCTAGACGACGATATAAATAATATATAAATACATATACATAACATCCATGAGCCATTGACACAGGAGCATTCGAGCTCATCACACAAATATTTGATTCGAACCCAGGACCGCCGGCTCAGTAGGCAGGTGCACTACAAACGGCGCTAACCGCGACCAAATGACATAGCACATAACTTTTTACTTCATCATGTTAATAGCATTGCTCCTTAATGTAAGCACAACTCCATATTTTCAGTAATTTACAACTAAAAGACGTCGCTTCCTTTTACATTTCCATACATATTCATACAGCGGCCTCTAAAGCATGACTAACGCAATTTGCTTACAATAAGTGTTAAATAATCATTTATTTTTAGTTTTAGTTGTTATTTTTAGTTTTTTTTGAGCCGCGGGTCGGCAGCGATGAGCTATTGCTATGGTGATTAACCTAAATTATATTTCGCTGGTTTGTTTTTTGAGTGAGTAAAGGGGTTATTTTAAATAGACGGAAAATACAGGTGTTTTTGTTTTCTATTGCGAAATATCGCAAGTACGGTCCTCTCGCTCATCTCTTTACTTCTTCTATAGAGCGAGTGAGACGTTTGGCCTAATGTGAAAAGGCTTATAACACTTATCTAAATTAGTCACTGACGAGAGGGATGCAGCAATATGTGAGGCACATATGGAGGTAACTCCATCTCACTCCTTCGTATTGCTGCATCCCTCTCGTCAGTGACTAATTTGTAATAGCCGCATAATGACTCCATCGGCTGCATCGGCGTGTTCATCCTGGTCCTACAATAGCCAATGGAGATGTTCAAAATTATTTAAACACAGCAGTGAAAAAAAAGTATCGATATTCGATGATCTCTGATTTGTTGTGTTGGGTTTTGGAATAGGATTACATTTTTTGTAATACTTTCTGACATTCCTAATAAGTTATTATAATCAGAATCTCAGTTATACTAACAAATAACAATCTAACGAACCATTGAAAAATATACATTTTCATTGGAACTTAATATCAAACCACACATGATATTTAATTTATTATTTTTCAATTCCCAATAACCGAGCGCGTGTAGATTAAAAAATCCCAGGTCATGCAACGTCGCGTGCGCCTGCGCACAGTAGCGCGCCTCGGGCAATAAGGTAATAAGTGCCGTCAAATTGGAACGCGTTTAAACTCTTTTTCAATTTACAGTAGCCGAGTTCATGTCATGTTAAAAGGATGTATGCATGTTGATATAAAGATGGACTTAAGCTGTTTTAACTCTGCGCAGTCGCACAGAACCTCATTACACTCTTAGGAGCGTGGTAGGTTTAAGATCAATTTAAGACTCATCGTTTATTTCATTTGGGAATATTTAGTTTTAAAGTATTTTTTTTATGAGCATCCAACTTAATTAAAAAAGATACTTTAGTGTGTCTTAGTTAAGTTGAACATTTATGCTTTTATTGCTATGTTAAAAGCGTAGGTATTTAAATTAAATCAACAAATAGGGCGCGAAGAGCTTACAACAAACTTGTTTAAATTTAGATAAAAGCAGTTATTAATTAGTGGCATGACTGTTACTTTTTTTAAATATTACATACATATTTAGCCGCCGTTTTGCATAATTTACGAAACTAAGCCCGTGACGGGCAAAACTGGCTTCACTTTCGGTCCGACTAGGTTTCTAGGCGTATTTTATTGTAAGCATGAGTGTAACTATTCTTCTCATTCAAGTGCCTTTCCATTACTGAAGGCTGGCAGTCAGCTTCTTAAATCTTTTGTCAAGCGCCAATCTGAACAGCTGATCGACGGTCTTAATTCCTGATATTTCGGAGCCAAGACATCTTGCGTCGACCCGCTTTCCGCTTCCCGGGTACATTTCCCATCATGATGGTCTGCAGGGGCGAATACCGATCATGCCGCAGTACATGTCCGAGGTAGGCGACCTTCATAGCCTGGACAAGTTCGACGTTTTTTCCAACTACGGTGACTATTGCAACATTGGATTTGAAACGAACGAACATCACCAATAAAATGCCTACTTAATAAACAAAGTCTTAAAAAAAGAACTTTCTCTGTCCCGCCGAATCCCAGAATCCGATCGGTCAATCGTTCATAAGCGGGTTCCGGCCATAAATTGATCATTACAACGCATCCTGTGACAGTCTGCCCGTGCCACGCCCCTAGTTAAACGTGGCGCTGGCGATGCCACTAACTGGGGCACAATTCGATATAACATTGTCATATCTTCCAATAACCCAGCAGGTCTATACTACGATTTCTCATTTAAGACCAAAAAAAACTACTACAAGGTTTCCACTACAATAAAATATTTAAACAATATTAAAATTCTTTTTCTTTTTTAAACACACTAAAATAATTTATTTACTATTAGCTTTAACTCTACGTTTTAGCACAATAATTAGATATATTTATTATTACATAAATACGAGAGGAGATAATAAAAACTTAAACATCGGAGATTTTTAATACAAAATCTGGGTAGGTATCTATCGAACAAAAATATCTGAACACGACTTTATGCTCCTGACAATAGGGTCGTGTTCAGATATTTTTGCTCTCGTAAGTATGTAGATGTAAATGAACTCGACTGTACTTGTAACACTTAAGGTATTCAAAACATTTGGTGCAATAATTTAAAAGCTAAGAAACAAACTCAGGTGTCATTTAAATTTTGACGGTGACGTATCATCTGTCGTAATTTTTTTGGTCTTGAATTAGAAACCCTAGTATAAGTTTTAGAAAATTCTAAGGTTGGGAATTCAATTTGGAAATAAGTTTCTGTCAAAATTTTAATTTTTGTGACAAGTTTAATAGCAGACTGTAGTTTTCTTTGAATATCCATCAACTGCTCACTGAGACAATTCTAAAGACCCCAAACTCGGTAGGATTGCTTTATCTATTACAGAGTTTCTAGGGCCACCTTCCGGCTCCATCATCAGACCAGACCAGCCCCATGGTAACGTATTATTGTATTATCATCAAAGATAAGCGGATATGCAAAATTTCAGCTCAATGGGGTGGATATACTTCAAAATTGAGTTGCAAGATTCCACCCGAACATAGTTACATACATAGGGTAAGGTTGCGATTATTGGACCACTTTACTTGGGATGGCCATATCAGCTGAAATATTATAATTAGGGAAGTATAGAATAGTAAGTTTGATAAGTCTTCTATAAAAGAACATGTAGGTGCCAATGTAGATTTTTATTTATTAGCATAAATTAATAAAAAAATAAAAACCGGTTTCGCAAAGGTTGCTTTGTTTGAACCACTGTTTCCTTGATTGGACCAGTTAGTTGCTATAATTGGACTTGGGGAATTGTTTGTAGCGGTCCATTCAACGCACCCATTGGAATTGAAACAAATAAAATATTTTTTTATAATCAAACCAATGATCTATTATCAGAGCGGTTTTTTATAAGGTAAGTACAATTTCAAAATTCGGGAGTAAGCCTTTACATTTTTTTCGTCAAATCTATGCTTTAGTGTCGCCTTTGGTACACCATACATTCTACTTGCCTCATTCAGACCACGTAAAGTATCTAATGCAAGTTTCATGCTTTCTTCGTTCCATGCATAATATTCGCCACGTTTTGCCATGCTCAAACAAAATACACCAATTAAATTTTCAATTTTAAGTTTCTATGATTGGACCAGTCCAATCAAAGAACCTCACTCCAGTCCAATCATGGCAATTTGCTGTGCAAACACTAAACCATTTTTAGAAAAAAACCGTTATTTATTGAACCCTATTGATTAGAAAATTGGATAAACAGATAAATAAAGTACGCAATTAATAAAAAACCCATATTAAACATCTTTAAAAACTGTATTTGCTTGGTATAAAAAAGCGCCGTAATTTAACATCGGGAGCGCGCGAAACACTCCGACGTAGGTGCTTCCTCGACGAAGACCAAGGGCGAACTGGCAGGACCGGGGGGGTTTACTAGTACAAATAGGTAGCGTTTAGACGCCATCGTGGATTTTTAAATTTGTTCGTTTCCGAGAAACCAACGCGGTCCAATGAAAGAGCCGGTCCAATGATCGCAACCTTACCCTACATTGCAAGTTAAATAAAAGCTTGTAAAATAATATTAACATACCTTAGATCTAAAATGTTTTATGTTTAGGCGTCAGTGTCACGCTTTATACCTACTTTGGAGAATGGGCATTAGTAAGTACAGCTGCTACCGTATAATTTCATTAATTTGCTGTAATGTATAGGTTTATTGTAACTTGCAGTTATCTTTGTAAAAGTCTTGCTTGTTGAAACGCATTTTTTTCGTACTCGATTTGTGTATCAGAGTTTATCTTCGGTACAAGTTATCTCTTAAGAACATCAAAAGTAACAAATAGGTCTATCTATACACTTACTAGCTACGTACTTAAAAAGGACTTAAAATCCTATAACTTCAAGAATAAACCGCCGAAGATTACGACAGCTTGCTCTGGCCTGTCCGATTATTATTCTTGGAAATGCAAAAACTGTCCGAAGTTAGCACGTTTCTCTTTGAGTGATTTATTAGTTTGCCTTGACGTTAGTCTCTTGAGTTGGAACTGAAATAAGAGTGTATAAATATACCCCTGATACGAAGAAGGATGGTTAAAGTACAGGGTTTCACTGAAATTAAAACTACCAAGATTCTCAAGACTCCTTATGGAGAAAAAATAAATTATTTTAATCGGGGATCGCGTATCTAACATTGATATAATAACCCAATTATTAACTTAATTGTAAAGAAAACAGTTTACATCCAACTAAACAATTTGAAAGACATCATCACTCTAAAGTCTTTATCGAAATCGAAGACAATACAATTACCAGCAAACAATACTATATCGGAGCTGATATCAAACAAGATTATACGCTATACAATATTGTATTAGATCTAATAGCCGATAAGGCTCTAATTATCGACACTGGTATACACAATGGCGCCACACACGACGACCAATCACGATTCGATAGTGCTTTTGTCTTTACACCATTTTTTCCCATCAATGATTTGTGAAGACAGGACGCACAATGAGAGCGGCGGGATGCGGGCGTAGAATAGCACTTTATCATGGCTCAGCTTTTGTGGCTTCACAAGTGTTAGAGGTTTCTTGGGAGCGCTATGAATAGTGCTCAGGATAATAAAGACTATCTGGTGACTCGTTGAAAACTATAACGCACAGCTGGGTTAGCGTTCGTAGAAATAACACAAGCTATTCATGACCAAGTAGCGATTAAAGGATAGAAAAGGTATAATAAGATCTCAGACAGCTTAACAATCTTTAATGAATGAAGACATAGACGTAGATTAAATTAGATCAAACAAGAATGGACACGACGATGCCAATGATGCGGAGCATGAGGCTACAACAAGAGTACATGGAACTCAAGCTGAAACAGAATTAATAGGCGATGTAGCACGCGAAGTCGATCCATCAGTTCAAAGGGCTTCAGTTAATGAATCAAACGACGGCCGGCTCGCAACACCTCTTTTGTGGTCGGACAAAATCGACTTTGACGGAGCGACGGAGCCAAAATAACCGATCGTGTCCAACCCATTGTGAGCTATAATTAGACAGGAATAAACACGTGGTGGCAATTATCGCTGCAGCGGGTTAAATGAGGCACCGAGTTGTCGTTAATGGTACACCGGGCCCGCGGCATCCGGCCGAAAACCGTGGCCAAAGGATTACTGAACTTCCGAGGAAATTTTACGATACGGCTTTACGTACTAGTATTTATAACGCAATCACTATAAATGAAACGTAAAAGTGGATTTAGTGCCTGTATGGCCCTTAAGGTGACCAATGTTGATCGAGGCTCATGGGAATGGTTCAATACGTCTCAGCTATAGAAATGAACGCTTTGGACCCAATCTTTCCGGGAATATGCCCGGGTATTACTCGTTTATACCCAATTTAATATATTGGGTACGTATACTCAGGAAGATTGGGTATTTACTCATAAGCGCCCATCTTTACTTAACAACATGTTTCATTTGAACATAGAGTTTCAAAACAAAAAGGCTACTTAAGTAATAAATTATGAATGACCACAACTGTGGTAGAGTGATTATACCGTCACATCTATCAGCGTGTTAAATTCCGACTGTTTACTAAATTAACATTTAAAAGTTGTAATATCCAGCGGGCAGAGCGTGCCGCGAGGTACAATTCTGGGATATTAATCATGAGCGCGGCGCAGGCGCATACATCACGCACCCTTTGAGCACTGAGGTTTCCGTTCCCTCACAGTTGCATAACAGCTTATCTGAATGTGGGGGTAGTGTAACATCTGATGTTCCGCCTCTTAAAACACGATTTGTTGTAACACAGCACAGCTTTTATTACGTCCATCCTAACGCAGTAAACGTCTCAATTTCGACGACTTCCTTGTAATTCATTAGAGCATCTAGGTGCCGATCGGACCTTTTACGGTCACATTTTATTGAAACCAGTTACAAAAGATTAATGCTGTCATCAAATAGAGCGGCGTCGGGTATTGTGCAATAAATTATCATTAAGTAACACCTTGTCCCGTCCGGGGTTTACGATTCGCCGTAAACCACGCTTAATACGCCAGAGCTAATCTAATCTAAAATTTTACCTGCATCGGGAATAAATTCTCCTATAACTATAGCGAGCAAAAAAACGGTCGGCTAATGGACTCGGATATTCATGAAGGTGTAAACGTAACGAATATGAGTTTTATTGCCAATAAGAAGGACTTTTAATTGCCAACGCGTATAAATTTAGTAAATATAATATCGGTAGCTAAAAGCCATTTGCAATTATGCAATAAAAGGTGTATTCGATATGAGATGCTTAATGAGTAAGTCTAAGTCAGTGGTTCTAAACCAGTGGTCCATAATAATCAAATATAATCCCATCCCGAACGACTTAAATTCTCGGACGAAGCAGGAGTGCTCCGAAGGAGAGGCATTTGTTAACAACTGGTTACGAACAACGAATAAATAAAAGTGGTCCCTGTTTGAGAAAAGTTTGGGAACCACTGATCTAGGTTATAGACTAGTCCAATAAACGTAGACATTTCGGTCTCAGTGGAAACATGAAACGATCGAGTTAAAGGACACTTGCCTAGCAAGTAAATGGGCGCCCGCAGATGGATTCTTCGAATGTCTTTCAACTATTTTAGATTAAGTTAATGTTATGAGAGGCATTAATAGTTTAGTAACTTATTACCATTTAATTGAAAAGGCAGAAAATGTATCTGTTATTTTTTTAGATAATAACAGCAATGATGCGCCATGATTAAGCTATAGTTTTGTGCATAAGCATTTAACGGTAAACAAGGAGCACATAATATAAAACTCGCTTTTTCAATACGGTTACTTGGATAAAATATACGTTTCTTAATGAAACAAATCTAAAGAACCAAATAGTGACAAAACTTATGAGACAGAAATTTAAAACAATATTTCATCGAGCTAGAGTTGCAAAGTGACGGACACTTTCAAAATGTCCGTGCGACATTTGTCAATTTGTCCGTCACAATCGACATTTACCTGACAAAAATGGACATCTAAAGACACAAACGACATTTATAAACTGTAGTTAGCCGGACATTATAAATTAAATTATCCAAATAAATGATCGATAAATACTAAACACAATAAAGAAAAATACATTTAGTATTCATGAAGCTACTCGTCTATGGATTCAAATTGTATGGATTCTTCATTAAACTCTGAAGAATCAAAGTATTTGTCGCCAGAGCGGTTCGAGTCTGATCTAGACATGTGCGCCGACGGATTTTATACCACGCTGCCGGCGCCAATAAAATTATCGGCGTAACCCATAATTCAATGCTTATTTTTATCAGTATCTCAAATATTTGGCCTCGTGTGCTAGGGCTTAACAGTTACATAAGTTAGTTGAAATATTGATATTTGGGACATGCAGTTGCAACTTCATGCATTGAAATTGAACGCCTGTGCTAGATCAGCACCACAGGTGCTAGCATTAAAAAAACTATATCATCAACGCGGATATGTGTTACTGTAAACATAAATAAAATAAATAAATAAATATCGGACAACCTCACACAAATCGATCTAGTCCCAAATTAAGCTCAAGAAGGCTTGTGTTATGGGTACTAGACGACGGTATACATACTTATATAGATAAATAAATACTTAAATACATAGAACAACCATGACCAATTTAAGAAAGTGAAGGACTTAGCTGTGGACCGTATATGAATGTGAACGCGTTAGAAAAGTAATAAAATGGGAATGTTGACGAATCAGGAGACTGAACCATTATTGTAATGAAAACATGTTAAATTAAAAGGTGACGAAACGACAACAAAAGCAAACTTTTTAAAAGTAAGCGCACATTTGTCTTTGTAGGGTCAAATCGGACTAACTTAAGTTGACCCCATTCTGAAGATTCTTTTGTGAAAGTCTCAACTTCAGACACAAGTTTGTTTCGGATCTCAATGACGTTTTCCCGAGAGATATCACCACAATCAGTGTAGGCGGCATCAGTCATACTACCATCTGCATAACTGTGAATGGTGCAGATTTGCAGCTTATCATTAATATGCAGAAAGAATAGCGTCGGCGTTCAATGTTCATGTATCACACAGCCTTGAGACTAGCATTCACAGACATGGAGTCTGAACATGCAACGTCAACTAAAACCTTTATGCTTCTGTCTGCTAGAAAGATACTGACTGATTCATATTATTTCTCGGAAAGCCAATAGGATGGATTCTTCGAAAGAAGTGCTTTCTACCAAACCTGATAGAATGCGTATATGTTGCTTTATCCAAAGTAACGGTCAACCCTTTGCCTCGATCGCTTGTACCCAACGATATATCAGGTAAACGTGAAGATCTCCAGCCGAGTAGTCCCTATGCCTATTCTTTCTGCTTCTATTATTTCTCTTTCAAATCTTCTCAAAAAAACCTGTCATTCCCATCCTCATGGAAGGTTGCGTGTGTCCATCTCGTTACGAAGAATGGATGATCACATCATCTAACTTAGTTGGCTGATCGAGATGATCGCACGTGTGGGGAACAGGCACTAATGTTTCTAGTTCTAGTATTAATTTGTACCTGGTCTGGTGTGATCTCGGTTACTTCATAGAGCTGACACCGCTTGGATCGCACATCTGATACAGGATCCTTTAGATTTACCAGTTGTGTCTATTTTTATGCGGAACAACTTCATAGATTTTCAAAAAGTGCAGTAAATGTATTCAATACAGCTATACATTTTAGCCCAAAATACTTTTGAAAACTGTCTACATATTCTTAATCAATTAAATATCAATTCTTTATGAAATCAAAAGGCACAAAAACAAATCTCCGAAATATTATATTAGTAGTCTAGTAGAATTTCTTCAATTCACGCCATGAAGATTTACGCCGACCGAATCCGGGGGTGACGGCGTGGCGGCACGGCGCACAGCTCTACTTTTGTTACCTTCAAAACGTCAAAAACAATCTTGTTTCTGTATCCTAGGTACGTCAATCGGCATAAACGGAACTCTTATAGGAACACCATTTCAGTTTGTATGTCCATCTGTCAATACCTTTTTCTCAGGAATCCGTGAAGGCATCAAGCTCTAATTAGTAATTGATATCAAATTAGGCCTGCTGGCCTCCTACCCCTTGGAGCCGTGAAAAAATCAAAGTTCGAAGTAAACGCAATCAAAAAAATACGTGCGTTTATGTTGCTTTGTTGACGTTGGCGAGGGAATCGAAAATGTAAATGTATAATGTTTGTGAGTACAAACTTACTTGCAGTCGGTAAACTAACCCCGACTTATGTCGATATATGGAGACAACTGTTTTCCAACGACAAAAATATCGTTTAAAATATTTTCGATAAAGCGAGTCCGACTCGTACTTGACCGATTTTTTTCTAAGTTGTTAAGCAGCTGTGATGTCACAAACAAAGAATCAATGATCATCAATTCATCATCATTGATTATTTGTATAAAAATGTAAAAACTTTTTAAAACAAATATATGTCCATTATTACTGTAAATGTCGAAAATGTCCAGACATTTATCGAAAAGTTATAAGATATAGATATCTTTTAAAGCCCAGTCAGGTATTTAAGTAGAAATCGATGATCATTTGACTAAAACTGGAAAAAATATTTCATAAAATAAATGTCAATTGTGTCAATATTTGTCGAAAATGTCCGGACATTTATCGAAAATGTCGGGCATTTATTGAAAATGACGGACACTTTGCAACACAACATCGAGCACATCGAGGTAACAGTCACGAAACACGCGAAAAGTAAATTCAACTTACGTTACACCCTCAACTTACGGCATGGGGCATCACCAACATTGTTCTCACTGAACTTAAATAAATGTCCGCCCATTCAGAACTTCACTTAGCTAATGAATAAATAAGTTAAGTACGAAATGACTCTGAATTGATGATAGCTATTAGTTGTTGAGAGGATGCACTCGATATCATGTTTTGCTCTCAACTGGTGACGTCACCTCGTTATTCGAGTTAAGTGGTTCAGGCCAAGTTGTTATTCGATTAAATTAATATTTGCTTTAAACTGTGAAACTGTATCATCAATAAATAAATATATTTAGGGACAATCATACACAAATCGACCTAGCCCCAAAGTAAGCAATGCTTGTAATATAGGTACTAGATGGCGATATACATAATAGATAAGTACAAATATAGATCCATGACCCATTAACAAATATTTGAGTTCATCACACAAATGTTAATCAATTTCAATGTTTGTCATTTGATTGTGGCCCTAAAACAAACGGCGATTTACCTCCCAAAAGCCACCTAAGGACTATTTTAATACTAGTAGATCGTGGCCGGCAATGAGACGACCGACTTGAAAAGTGGAAGAGTAGGAGCATTGGTGTGTCCTTGTCTTTTAGAAAAGGAAACCCGTTTTCAAAGCCCATTATAATCTTAGGAAAATAGTAGCATAGCTTTAACTATTAGCTACGTGGCTAGGAGTTCTATTAGATACCGGGTTTTACTTTTGTCGTCCTGGTCTTTCCAATGTATGAATTGACATATTAGGTGGCAGATGATATTTAATACCTTCTAAGGTAGTTGCGTTGTTTTTGTTTCCATTCAAGATAGGAAACCAATGCTGAAAAGCTACTTTTCTTTACAAGCACTAACAAACTTGATTTGTAAAAATGTAGTTAGAGCAAGTTATCTCCAACCATACTTTTCTATAAAAGGGTTTAAATCAGTAAAATCCTATTAAGGACTGAAATTCTTTATAAACGCTTAACTAAAGCAAGTCGTGAACCAGTAAAGGCTTAGTTAAGGTTCATGCAACGTAGAGTACCTAATGACCATCTATTAACCATGTATCTGCCAGTCAAAGGTCGTGAGTTCGAATCCCGGCTCACGACAAAGCGTTTGATGATGAATTTAAACGTCTTAACATTTCCGTGAGCATCGACATAATTATGTGGAGGTCATATGGGCCTGAGTTCATTAACTATAAATCGATCAATAAAACAGAGGGCTTAAAAATGAATAGAAAGACTTTCGCAAAACTTTACCTCTGTAAAGTACGAACCGGTCTAACATAAATGATGATAACTTTGCTTGTCGCGTGACACGACATTATCTATCTTTTTCTTATTGTATCGAAAGGAAAGCGACAGACAACGTCACGTGACGAAGAGTCGCTTGTCACAGTTCTGCTGGAGATGCAGGGCTACTAAGTAAAAGATAAATAATGTATGATGATGCCAACTGTATTGTAGATAATAAGAACAAGTACTATGGCATTCTAAATTAACCTTTGAATTTTAATTAATTTGTAATTCAGTTTTCAAATTTATTTGCAGATATAGAGGAACAGTTGTAAATATGAAATACTTTGTTAACTAACTAGAAGAAATATTATCATATACAAACACGTAACAGGTAAAGGTGAACTATAATCGTTTTAACCTTTCCATTAGTTTTGAATCCGTCAGACGTGGCGTTAATGGCTCACGTGCTACTTTTTTGAAGAGTTTATTCAATAATCTAGTAACAAGTTCATCAGAACACACAAATGCATTTTATAATTGTACGGTTGGCGCTAAGCAAAAATGTAGTAAACATTCTTCAATTGCCTGCAAGTATTTGTAAGAGCGGCATGATCGTTAATCGTTCAAGCTAGTTATAATTAAGATAAAAGAAAACTATTTGAATTCATCAATAAAAAGCAGCTAAGGCTTTTAAGTACAATTTTACGGGCTTATGATGCAGTAGAACATTGTCGTCACTGATATCTTTAAAAATTACATATGTTCCAGTCAATTATGTACACCATTATATACATACATATTACATATAAGAAGGGTCTTCTGAAAGACTTCTTCCTATTGTTTAGAAATCGAAGATGAAGCATGTCTAGAAAGTGCATGATGATGGTAACGCGAGGCAGGATACATAACGGAAACAGGCAATCATTTGACTACGATCACATCTGATGCAAAGTGAAGATGAAATCTAAGATGAAATCTAATAGATAGCAAAAGGAAAGCGACTTACTGCGCATGATGATGGTAATGCGAGGCGTGATGCATGGCGGCGGGCGCGCTCGGCGGCGTGGCGTGGAACGCAGCGAAGGCCGAGGGAAACTGCAGCGGCAAGAACCCGCCGCTGCCCGCGGTGCCCGCGCCCACCGACTCCCGATCAGGCATCATTCACTAGCACGAGAACATCCTCCACTCCTATATCATCGTCAATATCACAATGTCCACACTGAATCTCACAACACTACCGCAACTCGAGTTACTCTGTCAAGTCAACTCCAATCTAATCATCTCCATTTTCTTCAACTTAATCGTTCTCTTATAAATCATCGTTAGCTGCTTGCATAGTCCGTTTCATTTTTGTACCTGCAACAAAAGTAGCGTAATTAGGTATGTTTCATGTTTAATCCGGTAGCTTTACTAAGTGCTTTGAATAAAAAAGGAGTTAATGATTTTGTGTTAAGTTCGCGTGTCGGCCCGTTGTTACTTCAATTGCCTCTATTACGGCTTTATTTATAACTGTCCGACGATTCCACTGGGTTTACGTTGTAATCGTGCTAATGAATATATGAAGATCGAAAGTGTTTTAGCATATAAGCTGAGTACAATACAAGTTAACGTCATTTTTTGTTAACATCGCAAAGTTTAACTTTACAAGATAGTTTAAAACAAGAAAAACCGTACACGTTGTAATTGTATCCAAATAGCCACATTATCCCATATCGTTCGAGTAATTAGCATCAATAGACATGGGAAAGAGTCTTAATTACTCCTGAATCTCAGTAACTTGGAAGCTTCGGACAAAAAACCGAGCGACAAATTGTGCAGAGACCGACGGGTCGGTTGGGTCGTCATTATCACATACGAGGAAGCGGTGCGTGGAGAGAGACACAGCGGATAACGGAAAGTGCAATTTAAGGGAAAATGCAATGAGTATGACTGTGTAGCTTATAGGGCGATTTGGATTCAAACGGATGCCTTTTGGTCTAAGCAATGTAACATGCAAATTGTAAGAATGATTTGTTCTCAATCAATAACACAACATTTCTAAACCAAGTAATGTCTCACTATTTTTAATGTGGGTACACACAATTTTTTTTATATTGAACCATTGAGACAAAGACAAAAATCAAAGAAAACGATGGACACAATCCAAAGATACTGGGTTCGATACCCAGTCTCTTCCGCCATGTTACGGATTTCAATTGTTCATTGTGCTTTCATATTTGTATCAAAATGGTTCAAGATAAGTATAGAAGCTAGAAGCCAATAAAAATTAAATAATTAGAGTAGTATGAAAATATCCGATGTGTATATGGGATTGTTTCAAAAGTCTAGACAAACATGATCAGACTATAAGTGTTGATGTGAGATGCTTACGATTCTTGTAAAAAAGAAATAGCTGATGGCAGGCCAGGCCATCGCGTTAAGTTTCTCGCTTGCGCTATCACCCCAAGGGCTGCCAAGGCGAAAATACCACTTGTAATTAATGAAGATGTGATTGTTTCGGACGTGACTCGAGCATTGTCCCTCGATAAGGTAATGAATCGATCGTAAACCTCGATATCGACATATCGATAACCATTTTCATTGAAAGAGATTTACGATGTTTATGCATGCGGAATTGCCCGGCTGGTGTCGGGTTTTATCGACCATTCAAAATTCGAATCGTTTTGAATGCGATCGATAAATAGGGAGTTTTTGTTTTTACGGGTTACGGGCGTTCTAACTTCAAAAAGGCGTGAGTATGTAAGAAACAAAGCAGGCTAAAGACTATATGGGTCCAGAATCGTGCGGCCTTTGTGCTTTCAGTCTTTTTGACGTTTAATGTTCATCAAATGTCGATTTGTTTGTTTTCTTTTTATTTCACAAATTATTGACGTGTAAATATTCACATTCGTGTAAAACTGGTTCGCATTAAAAATATGCCAGAATATAAAACTACTGCTATTTATGGTCTTGCGATTATTGGAAGTGATAAAGGATACAGCGAAAGCGAAAAAAGGGCATCTACAAATGGATGATTTCTCCTCTATCTCTAGAAAAACGAGATTTTAATTAGGTACCATAAAACCAGTTAATGCGCAATACATTTTTGACCGCTATCCTATCATGTCAATACCTTTATAAGATACAAACATGCAGAACGCTAGCCAGCAATAACTTATATTTTTCTCTAGAATTATATCGATATATTTTCCACCAACATGTTTCACGTCACTAAACCCTGAAATTTTGTGCTATGTGATATTGACATAATTTTCTCTTAAAGTTTCCAGCCTACAACAAAATTAGGAATTATAATTTTATCGATATCTTTTCCAAAAACATGTGTCACATCCTTAAACTCCGAAATGAGCTGCAATGCGCATTCGCAAGCCGACTTAATACGACTCTTAATTTCCTTTTAATTGTTTTTTAGCAGCGAATCGTTCGAAAGTCTTCCAAGAAACAGCCGTTAAAGCCTGCGCGTTTGTATTCTAAATTTATCGGCACACAATTTAAAAAAATCATTAAATTATGGAAAATTCGTAGATAGCCCTGGGAACTATACTCATATCAAAGGAACATTTATAAAGAAATATACTTCTGTGAACATTCCTCTAATTACAATCACGTACATTATTTTTTGATTAAGTCAGCATTTTTGTAAATATTCGCTCCGGAAATCCAAGAAATTACGTCCCCCCACCTCTAACTTTTCAACCACGGGTCAAAAAATTATGGATCGATAACTTGCAGAAGGTAATAAGTAATTACAGTTACTTTGGTGTTTGTAGCCTTCTTACAGAGCTTGAAATCTTTCTCGTGTTTTAAGCCCGTCTATTGTGAAGGATGGGCAACTACGGAACCATATACTGAGCGTGGCCCGACATGCTCTTGGCCGGTTTTTTGTGAACTTAAGTAAAAACATATAGGTATGTGCATCTCTGAATCAAAACGGTTACTTTACGTTAACGCAGAAAATAACTCGACGTCCACTCCTCGGCTGAATATCTCTGTCAGATATGCCTTTATTTCACCAAAGAGGACATACCCACTACCCTGAATATACCTCGCTTATTATCAAAGTATTTTAATTAATATAATTACTTACTCTTTACTGTCCTTATTACGGAATTGCAGGATAAAGTTGCTGTAGTAATTAAACAATTTAATGCATAACAATCAAGAAAATTGGAGCGAATACGTCATTACTTTAAATTACTTTTGGAAAAACTGTCGCACTCGTTTCGGTGTTTATTTTCATTGAACTTTAAAAACATTAACTAATATTGAACTTTAAGAACATTAACTAAGATTGAACTTTAAGAACATTAACTAAGATTGAACTTTAAGAACAGTAACTAAGACTATTTTTATATATACACGATGTTTTTGCGCTTTTCCTTATTTTTCAATTTATTAACAGTTGACTCATAATCTCAAGCATTTAAATCTTGTATTCTTATTACTTTTTCATATTTGAAGACAGCGTTAAGTTTATTCAACCGACGCAAGCCTCTGATGTTAAATAGTTATAGAGGATTGCCATGCATAACCCACCCTAATTAAGTATTGGAAGTGTTAGAAATCGAACTTTCAACAGTCATACACACGCAAATAGGCGTATCTGTGTCATTCTAAAACGTTACACAATTCTGAAAATATCAGCTACTCTTATACTCTTTTAGTTTTGGTTTGCAGCAGCATGGATTTTTGTGAGGTTGTCTGATATATATATTTTTTATAGATAATCATCAAAAAACACACACATACGTCTCTTTGATTGTAAGGAGTAGGTTATAGGTAGGGCTGCCACCTCTAAATTCGCCGAGCCCGGACAGACTTAAAACCCCCGGACATTTGGCGTTAATCGCATTTTTTCCCCGGACGTGTCCGAAAGTAATATTATTAAAAAAATGTAAGTGTCCGTGTCCGTGTTTTCCCCGGACACATTATGGAAACCCCCCGGACAGCTCCCGGATGGTCTCTAAACTAGGACAAATCCGGGAAAACGGACGGATGGCAGCCTTAGTTATAGGCAACCTTTAAAATTCAATAACAAATCAGTGTTAATTATGCGCGGTGCGGCGCGCAGGCCAAATTCGTTAAATCAGCCATTAAGCCTCCTCCACACGGAGCCATTGCGGCGACATTAGCAATAAGTCTTGGTACACAATGGCGTTAGCTGTCATTAGACGTGGCCGCGCTATAGGGCATGCGTTGAACGCAAATTGTCTTATTAAATCTGGGTGATATGATTGGTTGGGTTGGTTTGTAGGTGACTAGACGCGTGAAATATGGCCGAGGTGTCCTTGGCAAGACTGTACCGACAACAAACGCTTACCCGGGCTCCACACTACTCGCGAAGGTATCAGCTTTATGCGAGACTAATAACGAATGTGACCAGCATCGACCGTTCCTGAAAAATTTAGGCAAATAAGTAAATGAGACAAAAATCTATAAGGAAAATGAACAATGAGTCCAAGGAAGACCGTGACGAACAACGAATAAGACTTAATAAGAATGAGACAAGTTACTGAATTGGACTTAGGAAGATAGGGACAGATAGCGAACACGACGAAAAAAGAATGAGTGACGAATGCAGAATGAGACGAAATAATAATTGAAAGAAAAGCGAATGGGACGAATAATAATGTTACCCTCGAAGTTGACCGAGGTTGGGCGAGGCGAAGTTGGCCGAAGTATGGGATTCCGAAGCGAAGTGCCTCAACACTATCATATTCGCCCAACTTCACTCAACTTCGCGTGTAGTGTGGTGCCGCAATTAGGTGCAAAGGAAGTAAATTGGGGTCATCTTGGAGATTTTAGAGGATGCTTACGAGGAATACTGGTCGTCAGTCGGTTGAATGACGATGACGCATCTAAACGTGGTACTGACAGAAGAAATAACAATTAAGTATTTATTTATTGAGATTTAGGTGTTGCACTATAATGACCATTACAACACTACCAAGGAAAACCTGAGGTTCTGTTCACCTTTTCATCAATTGATATTGTATTTTTTTGTTCACCTTTTCATCAATTGATATTGTATAGTCTAAGATAAATTGTAAGTCGTTTGTCTATTGAGTCCTCGCTGGTCTCTGAGCATCCTTTCCTGGTTAAAGAAACATTGAGCGTAATCTAAGCAATGAAAAAGTAAAACTTACCGGATGTATTTACTTCACCAAGTCGCTTTAATATCACGTAAATCGTGGCCACAAAACAAGTATAAATTAGCCGTTATCCTAGCAAAGCGGCAGAGGACGGAAGTTTCAACCGCGGTTGAGCCTTTCAACTCCGCTTAGCATTCTTGGAGCACCACAGTACACCATATATCACAATGGATGAACCCTTCGCTACGTGTCCTGCTAAATTAATTGTTTATGGTAACAGTATATTAACTTACAAAAACATTTTACTTAAACTGACACTACTTTTTACAAGATTTGTCCTACGATATTCGCTTTTCACCTTTTTGCTTTCTTTGACGCCTCATAGAAAGCAAAAAGGTAATACGCGAATCTCGTTAGACTTAATACGATTTTTTTTATTTCGGCCGGAATGCCGAAATTACAAAATTTTGCTGAATTCGAAAAAAAAGTGGTTCAGGCAGGGTTCGAACTTGCATCTTCATCACGAGCCAGCACGGGCCTCCTACCAATTAGACCACTGTAAGAGCCATTGAAATTGTAAACTTTTGGTTTGCATTAGCAGTAACAATAGTAACATCTGCTTTAACAAAAATAAATCATCTGGTGTCGCCGAATCTTGAGCTTCGCATCGAATACAGTGCTGTGTTGCGTGCTCATCGAATACAGTGCTGTGTTGTGTGCTCATCGAATACAGTGCTGTGTTGCGTGCTCATCGAATACAGTGCTGTGTTGCGTGCTCATCGAATACAGTGCTGTGTTGCGTGCTCATCGAATACAGTGCTGTGTTGCGTGCTCATCGAATACAGTGCTGTGTTGCGTGCTCGTCGAATACAGTGCTGTGTTGCGTGCTCATCGAATACAGTGCTGTGTTGCGTGCTATCTCTCATAGCAGCTATAGCCTTAAGAGTTGGGATTCCAATCTACGAGTGATTAAACCCAACTAATTACAAAATTTTGCTGAATTCGAAAAAAAAGTGGTTCAGGCAGGGTTCGAACTTGCATCTTCATCACGAGCCAGCACGGGCCTCCTACCAATTAGACCACTGTAAGAGCCATTGAAATTGTAAACTTTTGGTTTACATTAGCAGTAACAATAGTAACATCTGCTTTAACAAAAATAAATCATCTGGTGTCGCCGAATCTTGAGCTTCGCATCGAATACAGTGCTGTGTTGCGTGCTCATCGAATACAGTGCTGTGTTGTGTGCTCATCGAATACAGTGCTGTGTTGCGTGCTCATCGAATACAGTGCTGTGTTGCGTGCTCATCGAATACAGTGCTGTGTTGCGTGCTCATCGAATACAGTGCTGTGTTGCGTGCTATCTCTCATAGCAGCTATAGCATTAAGAGTTGGGATTCCAATCTACGAGTGATTAAACCCAACTAATAAAATCATGTAATCCTATAGAATTTCATGGACATTAAACACAAACCATACTTTCTCTCTGTGTGCCCGAGCCAACTGCATGTTAGAAGTTAAAATACTGATTATAATACATACTATAATGTATCTTCGATACGTAGCCATTTCTTCTATAATGTTAACCTACATACAACTTATTCAAAAGCAGTAAGAGCTATTTTCGTTTGATTTTTGCTATATGTGACTTAGATTATCGGCGTGGAAAAAGACATTTTCCTGTTAAAAGACTAGAGTTTACGTTAGAAATAGAATCCATTCATAAATAAAATATGCAATTTACAGCGTACAGTGCCATCAGCCCATCATGCATAGTTAGCATGTTAAATTATAGTTTCACATTTTTGTTTTATGCGACATGTATACCATACGATTAAATAAATGCACAGTTATTGATTAAATGGGGATTCTTGAGGGCATAAGATAACAAAGAAGAATAAAGTTTTAGCTTTTAAATACATCCCTTAACTTTTTACATTACACTAAGGGTATTTATAATGGTAATACGTGGTTTCTCGGTGTTCAAACAACGATAAATAAACATAGAACTTTTATTTTTTTTTAGTTAAAAAGTTTGCAACGTTAATGCGTGACATAAAAAAAGCGATAAAAGGAGAACAATATAACAAATAGCTGATTAGTCTATTAGCTATTACAACCGCGTCGCTATTTCCATTCACGGCAGACCTTTATTTATGTTTTCCACCTTTTTTATTAGTTTTAGGCGCGGACTGCTTAATGACTTAACGCCTAAACAACTAACAAACTAAAATTGCGTTTGGATAATAAAGCCACGACTCTATTTTGTAACGGACACGGTTGTCAGTAACCTAGATGAGGATTTTAGAGGTGTTTTGTAAAAGTAGTCCATATTTGGAGTACAGTATTCCAGACACGATGAAGGAAGTGGAGTATAAAACCAGCAGCTACGGAATATAAAGTCGGCCGTAAAATTTGGAGGTGAAACTTTAATTTAGGAGGATGGATCGACATACGTTTGGCTTTGTATGAGGATGGTAACGCTTTATAAATGAGATGGGTAATTTATTGTTTGTGTAAATTAGAAATAATAAAGGATGTTGTTGTTGAGAAATTATGGACCATTTGGGACAGACTAATCGAGATTTGACATAGTTATAACACTTATTAAGATGATCCTGTGAAACGGCTTACTATTACTAAAATACATGAAACAAATGCGTGATAAACGCATACATCATAGGCCCGCACTTACGCGATTCGTCCAAGTCGCAGTTCGTCCTTTACGTAATTCTTCAAGAATAAAACACTAGTGCGGTACGGTACGAATTACGACATCGAAAACTTTTAAAAGATGACGCTTATCGCCATTTTTACACCTTGGCACACCCAATCTTCATCGTCTTCCTATGTCTATCAACAGCCGTCTATTTTACAAGTAACCTATTTCGCTCTTCAAATAAATTCTAGAAGAGCTTCCTCATTATTTAAATATGGCTGAAAGCCAAATTCAAGTTCACGTTATCGATTCATCGTATTGCGCCGTTTTTAGATTATTTATTGTTATTGGTATTCGAAATAAACTCCTTGCGTTCTAGCTGTGAAGAAAATGCCATTGGTTCATTTTTGGCCTGTCATATCAATAAAAAATGAAAAAAAAATAAACCATACCTCTAAAAACATATAAAGTGCGTGAGTTTTCAGCCAAACTCGAATCCCAATCTGAGAGCTCATGGATTGTTCTCTTTGCTGAGTACTTATGCGATATCAGGGATGATTGCGTTTATCACATGATAAGTGGCGGATGCTTTATCACTAGGTATCAGCAAACCATCTGCCCGCTGGCCTTATGAATTTTGTGTCATATCGTTTGAAAATGGGTGCTTCTGCCTTCCAAAACTTCGAGCATAGTGAAAAACAACGCGCCAGCCTTTAGGTTGTTTCAAAACCCCTATGGAAAAATAGCCTTTACAGCTCGCGGTAACCAGTAGTTAACCATGTTTGACACACAATGCTTTACCCATAACGAATCACTGGCATTTCTAAACAAGTTTAGAAACAAGACAACAGGAGTTAATGTATGCGACACCACACATTCCTAAAGTTAAAAAGTCATAACTGTTTATGAAAATGAGACATAATTGTTACGTTTTTAGTTGTAACGGTGGCACAAAAGTTCCGAGCATAGAATTTGAAGGGCCGCCTTAGAAATGCAACATTTCAGTTAAAGAAAAGTTCTGCTTGTTTATTTTGGAGAACAACGACATTTGTGTTATCGGTGCCAAGACTGGTGAGTGAAGCAAATTGTAAATATTTAAACGTACTGTCAATGTTTTAATTATTCCTTCTGAAATTGAAATAATACAGTTTAAATGTAAGGGTAGGTATAGCACCTTGACGAGTAAAACAGTCTCACGATGTTGTCAAAGTAACTGTACCCTTACTATTGACGTCGTGACCGTACTCACTGGTGACAGCGTAAACTATTTGTATGGAGAATAGTACAGCGCCCCTAGCGGTTACTTTGTAGAACTACAATTCTCCATACAAATCGTTTACGCAGTCGCTAGCGAGTACTGTCAATGTAAACTCATGCTAAGGGTACAGAAAGGCCACCAAATTTCCAAAATTTGTATAACAAGCATTTTACGAAAATCACCGAAATCCGCGACACGTCCCTAATCGCAAGAATCGGTACGCGAATCGATTGCGAATTCGAATCGATTGCTATAATCGACACCAACATAAATCGACTCGCCGACTAGCATACAACAGAGCCAGTAATGTAGCAATTAGAATGTGGATAATGCAACGGCGAAACAGACAGAATGATTTCTAATCGTGTAGTGACATTGTTAATTGTAGGACATTGCTGACGTTGGTTTATGGCAAGAATAGGAGTTGTGTACCAATGTCTAGTAGTGGTATACGAATAATAAAAAAAAGGTTCTTATAGAGTGGACAACTACAGACAGCTAAATAAATACATCATCAGGTACGCCGACAAGAGTTTGACTCTTAAACTTATGATGACTGCTTTAAAATAACACGAAATACATAGAAACTTTGTCGGGTATCTAACAATCAAGTAAACAAATATATAAATCATTGATATAAAGATCAAAAGCTCAAAGAAATATACCGGGAATCGAACCACCAGAGGATGATCGGTAATCCAGAGGTACCGGGTTCGATTCCCGGTCTGTTCCACCAGGTTACGCATTTCAATTTTTCTTTGAGCTTTGATCTTTGTATCAATGGTTTAATATAAAAATTTTGGTGTGTGTATATTCAAAAATAAGACAATAAAAGTATAAATAAATATTATTAAGCGAAAATCTTACACAAATCGACCTAGTCCCAAACTAAGCAAAGTTTGAAGTAGAATGTGTTCATGTGGTTTGGAAGTAAATAAATAATATTATATTGTTTACGATTGAAAAAAACTCTAATATCCAAAGTTGGTAGTCATTATAATATTACGGTACAACATACATAAGAATTAGAATATTTGAATTATTTAGCGTGTTGATATTTCTTCATTTTTTTATCTTCTCATCTTCATAGCCTCGCGTAGTACTCTGAAAATACGATTTCAGGAAAATAACTCCCACTCAAAAGTAAATAGCCTAACCCCCTTTTCCACGTCGGTTAAATATTAAAAGCCCTTTGTTCGGCAAACCGCGTAACACAATTCACACTACGCGTGCTAGCTGCGGTTTGAACTCTTATAGAACTTGGACGTTTTTTTACCCATCGCAAACTAAGCATGAAGTCCTAACCGCAAAATCGCTCCGTTTACAAAAAGACGTAAGTGTTCGGAAATTCAGACAAAGATAGGCTTTTTTGATTGGTAGAGATTCTAGTGGCTAGTTGATATTAAATTATGTTTAATGTAATTTGTTTCAATTGAGAGGTAATTCGACGTAATTGAAATTTAAAGAGCATTCGCATTGCGGTACTGGAATAGTAGTGGTATTCATAATGTGCCACCCCTTTTCTGCACATGGGAGTCAAACGAGGAGGAGCTGGGTAATTATTGAGTTTTATGGAGCACTAGTGATCAAAGATAGTTATTATTTAGCCCGGTTCGACCGGTGTAGGTATCAGCGTCTAAATGGATCCGATTATTTTAATAATGAACTAGATCCTTTAGTACCCTGCTAAATAGCGCCTTGGTTAATTGCTACAATTAATAGGTAGCTTTTAGCTGCATAGGTATCTTCAAGCTCTTAATTAACTTATCCTTCAATTTAGGAAAAATGGGGTTCCTTATTTACGTGTATTCCTCTTTGTTTTTATACTATAGTACACGATTCTATTAAAACTAAAAAAAGCCCTGCTAAAGGTAGAAAATAATACTGGAAATAATATCTTTCAAGTAAGTGTAGAGCTCACTACCACTGGTTTTGCTATAAACGTACCTATTTTGTAGTATTAGATAACCTTTGGCTTTAATCTCACTCCCGACTTCTCGACTTGTAAGTTGTAACTCAACTAAGTTATGGATTATGGTAAAATCTAACCATTATGCCCACAAAAGTACAAATGTGCAGGTGCATTGTGGTGATTTGTTCGTTGTACAATAAGTACAATAACATTGTAATCCTGTAACAAATGATTCAGCGATGTCAAGTAAAGGAATAGATTCGTAGTGTTAAGGGGAAGGTTGATTCAACGTGTATTTATAACCTAAAGACTATATTGAATTGAGATCTACCTTTATATTATGTATGTACGTAAGGTATAAAAATACTTAAGTTTATAACTAGGTCAAGGAAGGGTGACGAAATATTTTTCATAAATTGATATAACTTTTGATGGGTCAATGACAAAAACTAAATACTTTATAGTTTTACAACGGCCGAAGACATTGTGACTATAGTAAAAAAAAATTGTATCATTAAAACTACAAAACACACATGCAAAAATACAAGGAACCAATTAAACTACCAGTAACTTTTGGACATTATACATATATTTAATTATACTAAAGTCATAATCTAAGAAGAAGACTGGTTTTGACTACAGATTTTAATGTCGTCAACTTCATCGTATAGATAACTTTCTAACACGCCACAATCTTCAAAAATGAGAAATTTTGACCGAAAGGAGTCGTTTTCAGATAAAATAATGTATTCTAGTTTTCATTGTATTTCTTACTGTATGATTGTTTTTAATGTACATATTTGTTCTACCTTTCTAGGTAGAACATTTCGGGCTAGGCATAGATGAATCAGTCATGATGTCTCTTTTTATCCACATAGATTTTCGTCCGCGCTCCCCCTTATGCAGGTAGAGCCGGTATGCGCGCGCGCAGGTTCCACGAACGGATCAAACCATTCGCCGCACTATTTATTATGCTTTTTGAATTTTTCCAACGGCGCGTTTTTAAATGTAGGATTTTGTACTTTGGGATGTCATGTTTAGTTGTAGTTCGACAAATAGATTTCTGTGGCGATAAAATTGTGTTTGTAATACAGATAATAACTGTTAAAGGCAGATACTTTATAATATAATATTTACAATCATATTTAGATTTAGTTTAACAGGATTTCTCTTGGTCGATTTCCTGCCAACACCATTAAAGATAGACGACCTTCTGCATTGATAAGAGAATTTTTCAGAACACGCAAAAAAATATATGAATTTGAGGAGTATTTCCAGCTAGTCTCGCTAGGAGAAGACTGGATTGTGGATCTAAATTGCATAGACTGAGAAAAAGCTATATAAGCTACGGTATGACATTAAAAGTTTAGAAATTAAAAAGGGCCAATACTGTACTGTCGTCTCTTTCTAATCAATCTAAGAACACAGGACGACTCTATAATTATTGGCACTTCTGAATTTTTACATTTTCTTGTCGGACTGTATAGCTAGTGTCTTTTTGCCTTTGCCCTTCCCCACCTAGAGGATAACACCTGACAAAATGAAGACAGATAACGCATCACAATTTCCTTTCTACACTACATATTATCGCGCAAAGTAATTGAAATCATAAATAAACAAAGGTTAATGACGAGTCCACCAGCTATTGCAAAGGGAACGGAAATAGCGGAAAGCAAAAAAAAACGCGCAAACATACGTCCGGCGAAGCTAATGGCATTTCGACGGATATTGAGAGGGAAACGTTAAACTAGTAAGCTTCAATAAGCATCGAAATAGGCTTTTTTACATACACAAATTGATAGGAACGTGGGAAAGGCGAGTGAAGAGTGCGATTCAGCTAAAACGTCGGTAAAAATAGTGTCAGGTGACAACCTTTTTTTTAAGTCGGTTAAAATACTAAAACCTTCTCGTAAGTGTAACAAAGACTTTTCTGAAAACCGCATCAAAATCGGTTTAGCCAAACGCGAGATAATCGCGGGCAAACATACATACATATTTACATACTACTTACTGGCCAAACTGAGAAAAATTAGTGTCAGATGAGAACCTCTTTTTTTTAACTCGGTTTAAAATAATAAAAAAAGACTACTGACCGATGCGTGTGTGCCGCTAAGACTCGTTAAGAAGCGCGCTAATTTCCTTCGCACAAAGGTGGAAGGTGGAGCAGTTTATAGCGTGGTTTCGGAAATACGTAGCATTGAAACGATCTAGAATAGAAAGCATGAGAGCGTGCAGACATTATTGCGGTTACCTTTACTTATTGTTTATTATTTGCCAAATCAATATTTTGTTATTGAAGTGCAAACATGATTGATGCACCGGGCGAGCATTATTATACATTTGGTACACACTTAAAGTAAAGTTTGTACGGATAAAGCGAACAAACAACCTGACAGTTCGTCGACAAGTATGATCGATGTGATCGCTTAATAACTTGTTACTCCGTCGTGATAATATCGGCTTGTGACCCGGTTTCGTCCGTTTTTCGGTCGTAAAATTATACCTTAATAACATTATCGTAAAGGAGAATATGGGCAGTAATGAAAGCGTCGCCTGGCCTATTATTACCTGCTCTTATCGCCTTGAATGCGGTGAAATTACATTGACACCCACCGCCATTGAAAATTTCTTGAAAGATACGATAGACCCTAGCGGTTATCGGTAATTAAAAATCTAAATATATCAGAAATGCCACAAAAATCTACAGCCATTGCGGCAAAGATGGCACAAGTGAAAAACGACCTTAAATTTACTTAAATATATTACGGTTGTTTGTGCAGTCGAGTTCATTTACATCTACACGCTTACGAGAACAAAAATATCTGAACACGATTTTATGCTCCTGACAATAGGGTCGTGTTCAGATATTTTTGTTCTCGTAAGTGTGTAGATGTAAATGAACTCGACTGTACCATGTGCCAAACTGACTTCATTTAATCTTAGAGATCGGACAGACTATACCCACAAATGGGAATTTATCTATCTACCAGCCACAAACGTCCACTGCTGAACATAGGCCTCCTCCATGACTCGCCACAAAGTGCGATCCCGTGCGGTCTGCACATCCATTGATTCCCAGCAGAGATGGGCAAAATGTAATCGACTAACAACTAACGATTAAAATTAACAGAATTAGTTGCGATTGACGATTGAAAACGACGATTGATCAATCTTAGTTGTATAGAGTGCAACTAATTTAGTTGCAACTAATTTAGTTGTGCAACTAATTTAGTTACAACTAAATTAGTTGCCGATTGATTTCGGACAACTAAATTTTGTAATCGACTAATTAGTTAGACTAATTTTCCGCAACTAATGTTAGAAGCAAATTAAACGGAAAACCTCGGTATGTCTATGTTGACAGACTGAATAGGACATCTTAACGAATGTACAAAAATAAAATAGTCATGTATTACCTACTACTTACGATATTTTGACCATTTATATGGAGTGAGATGTCGTGCTAACTATTATTCTCTTTGATAATACCAACCGAATGAACTTAAATTCTGTATTACACGTTTAGTTTGGATGGCAATGCTACAACTTCAAAATCGATATCTGAGGTGCGCTCTCCGCACGCCGCTCTCCGCTCTCCGCACGCCGCTCTCCACTCTCCGCACGCCACTCTCCGCTTTCCGCACGCCGCTCTGCTCCCCGCACGCCGCTCTCCGCACGCCGCTCTCTGCTCTCCGCACTCCGCACGCCGCTTTCCGCTTTCCGCACGCCACTCTCCGCACACCGCTCTACGCACGCCACTCTCTGCACGCCCGCTTTCCACACGCTGCTCTCCGCTTTCCGCTTTCCGCACGCCACTCTCCGCTTTCCCCACGCTGCTCTCCGCTTTCCGCACGCTGCTCTCCGCTTTCCGCACGCTGCTCTCCGCTTTCCGCACGCTGCTCTCCGCTTTCCGCACGCCACTCTCCGCCTTCCACACGCTGCTCTGCTCTCCGCACGCCGCTCTCTGCTCTCCGCACTCCATACATAATTTTAGCTCAATCGGTTGAAGATATCTGCTTCAAAATAAGTTGCAAGATTCTACCCAAACCAACATAGATACAAGTGATACAACATACGAGTACCTACAATGTACATACTTACTCGTAGTTACATATTGCAAGTTGTCTATATTGCAAGTTAAATAAAAATGCAAAAACGAGCGACTACATAGTTTCAATATTGATTTAGTCGTGAAATTTAGTCGAATGAAACTAAAACTAATTCAATTGTTAGTCGAAGATTCTCACAACTAATTCAATCGCAACTAAATTGAAAAATGACGATTGATATTTTCAATCGATTGATTAGTTGACTAAAAAATTAATCGATTGATGCCCATCTCTGATTCCCAGCAACATTCACGAAATGATGATAGGTGGAAATAATGTCCCAACAGGCTATATTATTTATGTACCCTAAAGTTATCACAATTTAAAATCAAATATTGGTTCAAACTTTTAATATTCCTGTTTACCTTTAACAGTTTTCCCATATTTAGGTCAGTTAAAACAAAATGGCAGTAAAGTTTGGTAAACAAAACGCTAAACGGCAAAAGCGTGACTTACGAGAGGTAAAGGGCTCACACAAAGTCAGGGCAACAATACTACCCTGGCTACGCATAAGGACGTAAGTGAGGAGTATACAGGGTGTATAAGTAAGAGCTTACGGAGTCGCCATGTTGCCGTTGATGGCTACGTATCTCATACAAAAATGTGACCAAGCGTCGTGAAGTGAGTTAGCTACCTATCTTTCGAAAATGAATTGCTTAGTTACATGGCTGGGAGCAACGAAGGCAAAAGATCACGTGGTCGTTCACCAACAAAATGGACCGATCGAGTAAAAGACTCATCGACCTCTAAATTGTACTCGGTTGTTAGACGCGCTGGACAGAAATCGGTGGAGGCAGATCATCCGCGCCAGCAACCGTTCAGGGTTGACCACTCTGACCACTCTGACTCTGACCACGATACTCAGACATGATATCGACTCCAGAGAGACAGTTACGATAACCAATGATGTCGCTATGATGTCCCGGTGAGGCAGAGGACTTGGAATAGAAAATAATAGAATAGAATAACTTACGAAGGGAATACAAAGTTAAAACTTCAGAGTCATCTTCAGATGATGATGATGCATTGATAACACGAATGGTTGCGACGTCAAAGTGAAGATATTACAATACAATAGATACAATACTTTAATGCGCATCAAAGAGAAATACAAATTTGTAATAACGGTAGACAACAGGTGGTTGGATCGCTAAAAAGCGATCTCTTCCAGAGAACTTGTGGGTAGTGAAATTAGTATATGCTGGATCTTCTGTGATTCTGACTTGGATCTCGACGAAACACCCTGTATATTTGTTAGTTACGTCGTTCTCTGCACTGGACGCTCAAAACGCTGGAAACACGTTACTTTGTTTACTTTAAATGTAAACAAAACGCAATAAAACGTGTGTTTAATAATGCAACATTTTGTAACTTGTTATTAAAAGAAAGGTATTTACAAATTGTATTTTCGGCCCAGACTTGGCAGAAATATTTCATTTGGAACTCTTTTTTGTAAATGAGAGGTAGGTATGAAATATCGTTTTTAACGACAAATTATGGTGTACAGACACAAATGTTCCCATTTATTTATCTTCATATTGCATACATTCACCAATTATTTCTTTTTCACTTCTCTTGCTCGAAAAGTTCGACTTTATGCTGTGCGTAGGCGACATAAAATCGCTTTTTATGCTCTAGAGCATAAAGTAAAATCGTCGTCGAAGACCAAGGCGATCGGTTCAACAGCCACACGAAAAAGGTCCTTAAATAAACAGTAAAAAAAAAACATAAAACTTCATACAATAAAACCCGTTCCAGACCTTCCGATCCGATCCGATTTTTCGGAAGAAATCGGATAATGTGTATAAGATCCTAACAATTGCACTACACATTATCCGATTTCTTCTGATAAATCGGATCGGATCGGAAGGTCTGGAACAGGATTTAACTCTTTATTTTATTTCGTTTTGTTAGTATTCTAAGACCAAGGCAAAGATACCAACAGCCAAAGTACACAATAAAACTTCTTGAAATAAACTTGCAACTTTTATTTACTATCATTTATTACTTTTTAAACTATTACTTTAAATATTCCTCATTGAATTTTAATTAAAAAAAAATTTAAGTATACATGATATGTGTATTTATATGGTATTTACATGATACAGTTTCATTTCCTCGCAATCGAAGTGAAAAGTAGAGTGTGCAACTCGTCCATAAAACGCATTTTACACTCGACTTTATATTCATCCTCGCTCGCAAGCTCGCTCGGATGGATAAACGTCTCGTGTAAAATGATGCGTTTTATGCACTTGTCGTACAATCTACTATTACATATTAAATTGGCTCGGTGCCGATTGCTATTTAAAACAAAATAGGTACAAACTAAAATCCTTATCCTTTTTTGTAGGATTTTTACTTTTATCGTTATGCCCATAGGCAAAAAAATTGACACATATAATTATTCATTTCCGTTATATCATCACTATTATGTCTTCTCTTGATGCTCTATTAATATAATTATTGCTTAAAGATAATTACCTCTCAAATGGTCATATTATGATAATGTCAACGAATTAGTTCCCTTGCTCCTATTTAATTAAACGAGTCTTAGATACCTATTAAAATAAGATACTTAATTATGTAATATTCATTATAAACAGTTAACTGAATCAACACAAAATAAGTAGTTGCAGGTAACAAGACATATGTTTAACGTAATAAGTTTAAAACTAAAGACAAAAGGCGTAACATGTCAGCTAATTATTTAATAGAAAATTATCATGTCCCAATTATCCCCGCACTAAAGTGTGCACGGTAAGTGGCCAGTGTTCACAAACCGTTTATTATCCGAGACCACAAAAATGAAGCATATAATATACATCTTATGCTACGGATATTGAGTTCATAATAGAATTAAGCGATCGGTAACTGTGGTTGGTGCGAAACTAGCTTCTGTGTGATAAATTTCTGTTCGATACTTTTATTTTATAGTTGAAATTATGATACGAGTATGTAGGAAAAAATTGCATGTGTACGTGAACATTATAATAATCAATGTCACACTTGCCTTCACAAACGCCATTTTCCCGACCTTACCCCATTGTTGTAATTACCACAGTCAAATAAAAACTTTAAAATTGCGAAATAAAATGGCAAAGGTTAAAATTGATTAAAATGCGTTCCGACTTGAATTTATTTTACGTTAATTTAAAAAAGACACTACTTACAGTTTAATGTCACACTTCGGCTCATTCCATCTCCATCACTCCCTGCGAAGAAAAATGTATTTTAATATATTTCGTCATTGGTAAAATAAATTTGTATAAAAAACCGTTTTATCGATTACGATTTTTTATACGGTACAATTTATGAAATGTTACTTCTTTAAATCCAGCTGTCTTGGGTAATTAAGGATATTAAACTTGTACAGCCATATAAAGTTATTTTTAATATATATTTCAGATATTGTACAACTTTATTATAGTCTTATGGAGTTGTATATTACGTTTTACTTAATGTCTCTTGTCAAACATTGTAGAAGCTGTAATACATAAAGATTATTTTGAATATATTGCTGAAGTTGGTCTAAGGTCGAATACAGAAGGCAGTACTTCTGAGAGGTTTTTTCTCTGTGGCCCTATCCACTAGGTTTATTATTATTACGCCTGATGACAACGAAAACTCATTAAAATTTCTGTCTCTTCAAAACCTCGTATCTAGTTTGTAGATTGATACTGAGATACGAGCTTTTTCAGCAAGCATTTGTTACTTAGTTAGTTTTGGTTGTCAACCGACAATGTGTAGGTATATAGTTATATGAGCATGCCCTTCTTTCGGGCTTCACAAAGACAGTTCAGGGAGCCTAATGATTATTTTTCATTATAACTATCTAAGCCGACATCTACATACGGCCTTAATACCAGTTTTAGTTATTAAATTTTAAAACAATTTTTATTTAAATTAAGAGAAACACTGTAAGTTGTTATTACTTAGTATAAGTTATTAGTAAGTTTGGTAAACCAGACTACAAAAAATGTTAACTTTTTGCTACACCCTGACAGGGTCCTTGTACCTAGTTATTAAGTACTTGGTTGCAATAAATATTATTATTATTATTATTATACCCATCAGTACCGCGATGCGGCGACATATTTTTATCGCCGCCGTAAGGCTGCGTACACGCACAAAAAGCTCTCCCGCGCTCATCAACTCGGCCCTTTCGATTATACATGCGCTACGCTGTCGCGAGACGATTGGGTGTGTATAGAGATGGTGATACCACCTCGACCTCAATCACACCTGCATTTCTAGTACATCTGAAACCCGATTATCTTTGTTGATTCTGTGTGTGAGAAATGAAATAATTTATATTGTTAACTTAACAAATCACTGGATTCATACAGATTTCAATTTAAAAATAACGACCTAAATACATTGCTACGAACTTAAAAAAAAAAACTAAAAATATTATATCTTCACTACATGGGCCGTTTTTTTTTTGACGTCGATAAAAAATAAGTGAGGGATATACGAAGAATACTATTTCATATTCTATTAATGCTCCTTAAATAAAGTAGGTAAATAACAACCAAATTATGTAATTGATAGATGTCAGGTGTTACTTTTTAAGAACCTATGTGGCTTTGTTATTCCGCGAAAAAATAGTGCCAAAAGAGCTACCACCCAATAATTTATAAACAAATTAAGCGCTGGAAATAAAAACCTCTGGGCGGTTTACCCACTCCACAACACATCGCCGTAATCGAGTGACGGCTGATAGAGTCGGCCGAGATAATGACATCTGCGGTAAAAACGCGGACAGTCGTTATTTATCACCGCACCTTAATTACCCCGCGTACCGCCTTACCCCGCCTTACCCTCGCCTTATGAAGTTGTTTCCTTATGAGATTTCAGTTGATGACAATGAAATGTTATTTTAATAAAGCCGGATTATTTATTGTGTGGTGTGGCGTCGCAAATGTATGAGAAGGATCAGGTTTGCGAACTACTTTGAATTTTACCAGCCGAATTCGATTGATATTTCTTTATACCCATTTGAGCGATGGCTATATCACGGACATGGCCGTGCGTGATATGGCTAATTAAATAGAGCTGCATTGGTATGGACAAGTAGGCATTTAAAGGTAACGCGGTTATATCGCTAAAGTAGATATATAGAGTTGACAAATGTAATCTAAGAGTGAATATATAGAAAGGTTACGCCTTGCTTGACAAGCTGTGAATATCATACTTTGAGATACAGAAGTAAAATACATTTTATTTAAACGAGAAAAACTGTACTTGTGTACAGTTAACTGTGATAAAAACGAATAATCGAAAATTGTTAGAATCAATTAATAATCAATAACCGATTTAATCGTACCGTTCCGGGCACTACATCATGCGCGTGCGACTATATATCTTTCGGTAAGACCATTAACAGACTGCCAACCGTGTTTTATATGACTGTTACTCAACAGCGGAGAATGAAGAATCGAAGGGCTCTTAAAGCATTTCAGAGAAACCTTTGACCGTTAACCGGAATATTGGTTTATTCTATTTACCATGGTAACCTCTTCTTTTATAGAAAAACAGTTCACCGAATGCCTCATTTCATAGACAAATTTTTCCTCGAAAGTATACTTTTTTTTCAATCTTTGTAAATGTCAATCTATGTAGGTTAGGTTAGGTTTGTGTTATAACATCCCAAAATATAGGTAAAGAAAAAAATTCTTGCGATGAAATGGAAATTCGATCAAACGATTGTTTATAAAACAAGAGTAAATCATTTAACATAGGTAATACCATCGTCACCCGCAGCCTATACTTTATCTTTTCTTACTTATCTTCGGAAAAATCGTCTGCGAACCGATTTTTATTGGTTGTGTTGTGTGTAATTTCTGCCCCTACGACTGACTTTAGGACCAAAGGAATTGGAAACCGGATATTTCGTCATAGTGAAACCGGTAATAACCAGTTATGTTTCATAGAAACCCGATTATTTTGCAGTAAAAAACTTATAGTAAAATAAACAGTTTTACATTACCTACTGCGAACACACGCTAAGTTTAAAACAAGCCCGCGGCGAGCAAGGTGTAAGGCGAAGCCGAGCGCCCTGGTGTGCGCTGATGCGTAGGAATCACGGCGCATAGTTAAACCCCTCTTGCGTTTAGCCTACTTTACTCCAATCCTTGCTTAAAAGCGTATGACCATTGAAACCGATCATTGGTTTTCCTCTATTTGATATCCTAATACAGCTAGGTATTAAACTTCCTAAATTATTCACTGACAAGAGAGATGCAGCAATATGTAAGACAAGTATGGAGATAACTCCATCTCACTCCTTCGTATTACTGCATCCCTCTCGTCAGTGACTAATTTAGGAAAGTGTAATAGCGGCATAAACGAGGTTCAATTTAAAAATACAAAATTCTACGGTATTTTATTTTGTGGAGGGTTATTGCTCGTAACCGTTTTTTCCAGATTCTATGGAATGACTACAAACCTATGTCATTAACCCTAAACTGCTTGATTAGCACATTATCATGCAAGTAACACATTGATTAGCTCATTCAATTTGCCTGTCACTTTCACGAGCCATTTTTGACATCAGTTTGACAGCAGCAATGAATATTGAATATGCCAATTTAATTGTACCAGCGGGGAAACTTGTAACTATCAATAATCACATGCGACGCCACAAGAGGATGAATCGGTAAATAAGCCGTGCAATCAAGTTGCAAATTCATAGATTTCTGTGAAGTTTTTTCTAGAACATCCTATTGAAAATTAGAATAGGATTTTTGGTTTACATAGGGATTGTTAGTTAAGTATTAGGGTCAAAGGAGTCAAATTACGCCTTCGCGATGTAAGCGTAAGAGTTTTGTCGATAAAATAACGTCACGTCCCACGTGACAAAATTGACAGCGTGAAAAGGACAAAACATTACAAGACATGACATCGTCTGCTACAGCTACTTTTAATGCTTACTGTACCAGGATCATCATCATCATCATCATCATCAGCCCGGAGTCGTCCACTGCTGGACATAGGCCTTCCCCAGTTCGCGCCACCATAGCCGGTCCTCAGCTTTCCGCATCCAACCGCTTCCCGCCACTCTTTTTAGGTCGTCGGTCCACCTGGCGGGAGGCCGTCCTACAGGCCGTGTCGTTCGTGGTCTCCACTCTAGAACTCGTCTGCCCCATCGACCACCAGCTCTACGACAAATATGCCCCGCCCACTGCCACTTCAACTTGCATATCTTTAGGACTATGTCGGTCACTTTGGTTCTCCGTCGGATCTCCTGGTTCCGGATTTTGTCCTTCAGAGAAACTCCGAGCATAGCCCTCTCCATAGCACGCTGAGCAACTTGGAATTGGTGTACCAGGATGTAATGTAGTATTTTGTAATTATTTGGTCCGTGGGGGCCCAGTGCACATCAACTGTTTAGGCAAATTTCTAAAAGACTGGTCGACATCACGGGGGACCGAAGAGCTGGCAGCTTCCTCGCTCAACGCATTAGCGTTGCTAATATACAGCGAGGAAATGCTGCCAGCGTCTTCGGCACTATGCCAAAGGGATTTTTTAAGTCATTTTTTAATATTAAATTTAATCTGTTTTAGCCTTTTATTTTAGTTAGTTAAGTTCTTAGTTTATAATTAACACAAATTATAACGGGTCTAACGCGATATTTCTATTTACCTTCATAATCTAACGTTTCGGCGGGGTTGCACACGTTAGATTATGAAGGTAAATAGAAATATCGCGTTAGACCCGTTATAATTTGTGTTAATTATGAGTACAAACCGCGAGAGTATAAAGTGTCATATTCTTAGTTTATAGTTAGTATTATTTTTTAGTCTTTACGTCGCGTCGTTGCTATATATGTAAAACTATCATTAAAAAAAGAACAAGCTTTTCTCTGATAAGATATTTTTTAAAAATTATTCCAAACTGTTTCTCATTGTTCAACTATAGCCTAAGTACATCATACTGAGTACACCATACTCGTTCGTTTAGCTCACCCATAATGTATTCAGATTAAGATCTTAGATGCTGTACTTATCTCGCATCTGAAATGATAGTCGCGCCTCGTGGCAAACTCGCGAATTGTGCAAGAGAAATATTTTAATGAGAAAAAACTGAAAGCGCCTGCATTGAAAAAATAAATATCTCAACTAGTTTAACTACTTGAGAAATTTCCAAATTGTGCTGAGTAGTATCTAATCAAAATTATGCTAATTTTACTTAACTTAATTTGGTTACTTGTAGCCCTCAGTTTGTCAGTCCTCCGATTTAGGTAAATAGCAGCTAAAATTTGGGCTATCTACTGTTAACAAATCTTTTTTTTTCAGTATCGTCGCCACAACTTCGTTGGTGCGGGGAATAACACTCTTTTTCAATCGACTTTAAAATGGCGGAAGTTCTCAATTCAACTGTATGTTTTTTTTTTTTGTACGTGTGTTACGTCATTATTCCGCCAATTATGATCGATTTTTATATTTTATTGTTTGGTAGATACTTCAGACTTCAGAGGACCACCTATTAACGCATTCACGACCGCGTAGCGCTACGGGCTACGCTCGTAGCCGACAACATGGTAAAAACCGCATGTAGCGAAAACTTACTACGAGCAGAGCGCCGGACTACCGGGTTGCTGGTGTCGAAAGAGTTTCAACAATAAAATCAACAAAAAATAAAATTATACCCATTTCGCGCATTGAATATGTTTCGGCTGATATAATAGCGATGGCGATAGTCTTCATGACATTCGCTCTGTCGGCTTGTTCTGTAAACATTATAAAATAAAGTCGCTTCCTACTGTCTGTCTGTCTGTCCCTATATATGTTTAAATCTTTAAAACTACGCAATGGATTTTGATGCGGTTTTTTTAAATAGATAGTGATTCAAGAGGAAGGTTTATATGTATAATACATGCATAATTTATCAGCATTGTACCCGTGCGAAGCCGGGGCGGCTTGCTAGTCTTTGATAATTAATAACCTACAATACTCAACGGATTAGTTTCTTTCTTTCTTTCTGGGGTATTTTTATCATTTTTCGTAAGTAGCCGTTTGCAGAAGCTTTATGAAATCCTTTTCATTCCAAGAAACAGTTCCTGTTATAAGTGTAAATAAGAAATTAACGTATAAATTGTCGTTTCGTACGCTCTCCGGTATCTCCTGTCAATTTACCATCTTATTCAAACACATCAAGGTTCTTATTGCGTTGAAAAAAAAGCATATAATCACTTAATTCGTATTGAAGATAACTCGGTGCGCATGTAATGGCGTATTCGTATCGCGGGGATATTAAAAAAAGGCGTAAAAGCTTAATATTTCTACGGCACTTAAGTTCTTTTTAGCAAGCGGCTCAGACATTCGCGTATCGCGATAATGTTTAAAAAAGGCGTAATAGCTTCATATTTGTACGGCACTTAAGTCCTTTTTTGTGATCAACAGATCTCACGACCACACGTGACGCGAAGTATCGAATAAAGAATCGAATCGATTGCGACTGAAAAATGGTCATCGATTATCGTTTTGTTCTTTTTAGCGCTAAAAATATGTAAGTATAGGTATTTTTTTCAAAGAAATGTGCACGCCATATTTTGCTCAACCAAATGAAAGGAAAGACAAAAGGTTCTAGGTCCGGATTTAAATATGTAAAAATACGTTAAAATTAAAGGGGGCCATACGTGTGAACGTGTGTTTTGCTCGATATTGGTACGTAACCCTTCGTGCGCGGTTCTAGTTTCGTTCGTTTCGTCGACCCGAGTTTTGTTCGTAATTTGCCTCCTTTAGGACTTTCCCCTTTTTTCATGGTTTACTGAAATCTTAAAACGTGGGATTGTTGTCCCAAAACTATTCCAACTCAGGACCACCATTTTTGGATCGTATATTTAATGTGTTTACTAACCATGTCGTAAAATATCATCCTTTTACATAAATAAAATTACAAGAGATATATTATTATCTACAAAATTATTCCATCTTTCACCAAGTAAGTGCCCCAAAATGGGCGACGTAGAAGGGGCCCGGACGGAGATGTTGGGATGACATAGACCTATTCCTCAGTTGCTCAACTGGTCAGAGGAAGCGTCAGACAGGGAACTGTGGAAATCAAAGGGAGAGGCCTCTGCCCCGCAATGGGCTGAGGGACACTCCTATAGCCAAAAAACATCTTCCCTCTTCATAAAAATCTGGTAACTAAATTACTTTTTAAAAGTGTCCGCTCTCTCCTGAGATTAATAAACGATTAAGGATGTTTGGAGTGGACTACAGTCAATTAGTGTCGAGTCGAGAAGGTATGTCTTCACAAGTGGCTTAAGGTGTGAATGAACTGACATTTCGTTTGGGCTTTAATGTAATTTGAGGGTTGAGAAATTGATGATGTTCTGAGGAAGATATATCTCCATAAAATTATGCATATTATTGATTTAGCTGATCAGTACGTATCAATACGTATATATGTAGCTAATTCTTGACAAAGGCCTCCACCGCACCCCTCCATTTGTCTTTTAGATGGTTCTTTCTTTTGATCTTCTGAAATCCGCCAAACCGTATTTTATTGGTTGTTGTCATAAAATGCGGCGAAACTGGATGTGGGGCGTGACAATGACAACGCAACCGACCGACGCGTGGACACCGCTACGACTGAGCTGAGTTGGTGCACTGGCATGCTGGTTATTAGAGTCTGGCTAGTGAAATATTACTCGAATGTTCGGCGGAAAATTCAAAAATTTTGGGCTGGTTAGTCTTAGTTTGTCATATTTAACTTATTTCCTTAGGTAACTTACGTCTGGACAGAAAATTTTAAGTAGTTTCTCGTATCAAAACTATAATTCCCACTACACAAAGCGTGACTGATCATCATTTTTTAAATCTCTCGCCAGTAATTCAAGTAATATTTCAGTAGCCAGACTATAGCGCGGCTCACAGCGCGTAGTAATCCTGTCTTACCTAGAGATGTGCCGTTTCCAAAAACATCCGGAAATTTTCCTCATCTCCCATATAATGTAGAAAGTTTCCGGAAATTTTGGGAAAAGGCACATCTCTAGTCTTACCTAGTCCTACAAAAATACAACACAGTAGTCTCACACTACTTATATAGATGTTAATTTGCCGCGAATAGCACAATAGTTACCGATGGTTGATGAAATGAACAGGCAGTACCATTGAATATGCCTTAGAAGATACATATATACTTTTACTATGATCCCAACAGTGTGTTCTATGGACGCAAAAAGTTGGCTTGAAAAGATAATCGTTAAAGAAACCATAGAACATATTTAGGTAAACCAACTTGTAAATATATCTCGCACAAATATCTAAATCACATCAGCTAAAGTTGGCAAAGCTAAATGCTAAGATTAAGAAGTCGCATAATATTCATCTATATATTATATTCGCTAATTCCCACGCCATTAGAGAGTAGCCGATTTAGAAACAAAACAGTATAGCACAATAGCAAAACGCATCCAACACTCGAGGAAAAACCAACAGCGCCGATCAAATAGAGACAAACAAAGTCACGCGCTATCGATAAATCGACGCATTTGCGCTGCACATGCCACAACACTATCATTATCATCTACCGATCAAATTGCAACTTTAACCCTACACTTTCAAGTCTCTTTTGAATCGGACGCGTCTCAAGATACAAGATATACTCGTACATCGAAATGAAGACCGGATTCAGTTGTTTTAGGGTTGAAAAGAGGTTGTATGAAGGAGTTGTTGTGACCACACGTAGTGATCGTGTGTGAACGGCGTTTATTAAGTAGTGTACTATACCATTCAATTGGTCAACGTGTGCTCACTATATTTATTGCACCCTTTGAAATGCTGGATAGAACACAAGTCGACTCGCGATAGTACATTGTTGCGTTTAATTTTAGCTTTCCATGTTTTTTGTATTGATAGTGGATCTTTTTGTGGCTTCTTTTGTGGCTGACCTTATCCCATGTGCCTTTTTGTATGCTACACAATAAGTAGGAATGGATGTTTCTTGAAGTTTAGTTTTTTTATAAGGTAAGTCTTACACCAGACTAACATATTTTATTGTCTAATGGGGTAACAGGTCTAACAGTTAGTTAGTTATTGAACTGTGGCAGTCTTCCCCCGGTGATGATCTTATCCCACCTTACCTTAGTAATCTTTTGGGTTTGATTGTGGCCTTTGCTTTTCATCTGGAGAATTGCACCAATAAACAAGAAAAGAAGTCTGAAAATTACACTGCAAGACTTTGCTATGGACGCTTTTTTGAACAACATCAGTATGATGACTTCAGACCGGAACTTTCCGCTATGGTCAGGAACAGAGCGGAAAGTTCAGGTAAAATTAAATAATAGCAATAATTACTTAATACCTTAGCTGTGAAAATTTAAAAATATAAAATAAGCTGTAGATAATAAAGTGTTTGTTTAACCTCATACGAATAAATTATACGGTTCACAAGGATCTTGTGCCCCGCCCGCGTCTAATTATAAGGTGCAAAATAAAAGAACCCGGCTCGGCACCGAAATGAGACGTACCGAGAAAATTGTTCAACGAATTTACGAGACAGTGCTGTCATTATATAAGGCTTGATTGAAGACCTCCAAAAAGATTAATCGGGCCACTAGTGATGAGAAAAATGTCGATATCGAAGAAATAAAAAAACCTGGTATCTCCCAGGTAGACGCGTCAAGCTCGCCAATCAACATGTAAAACTCAACCAAAAAGCCACCGGAATTTGTAGTAAGTCAAATTACGATCACGGAATCATCTCGAACCGCAAAATTGCGAGGAAACGCCGTCCAAAAATGCTCAAACTGAGCACATAATAGCGTAATAACTCAGGAGCGATTACTATAACAATTTCGATTGAGCATTATTATTCCGGAGCTGAAACACGTAAGGTTCGAGAGTGTAAGAAGGCAGTTTTTGTTGTGAGCTTTCCGAGATTCTATAATGAAGCCATTACCCGCAAGAACAAGCCGGGTGAGGAGAAAAAAATGCCCAAATCGCCCGGGGCACTCGTGCGCCGACATGCTGTCTTGCCCCGAGAAAAACGAGCAAAACCGCCAAGTTCGTTAGGACTCGTTTCGCCCAATGCGAACGTCCGAATGCTTTTGTTTTTCAAATTAAACTCGAATCTCTCCGATGCTCGTTAAATTCAAGCTTGGGAGTTCAAGGAGCTCCGAAAATATTAATTAATTACTATTCAATAATAAAAATGAAACTCACGGCGTCATTAGAAACCCTTCAGTTTGTTAACAAATACGAGATGACGCGGCGAGATGGACGTAAACTATTTCTTAATAGCCGAGGCCGGTAAGCACCGTGCCGTTGAACTCTGATGTCTTGATATAAATTACAACACTAATGTACGCGATCCTTTAGTATTGACTTGAATGATTGTATATAAATTCCAGCGAGGACGCGTCATTTATTAATTCCGCGATAAAACCAGATAAAGGATGTGTCTAATGAAAGTAAAGCTAGGTTTTTATACGACGGAGATCGGAGAAAAGCAATGATGAAAATAGCTTGGCAATGGAATAGTTTGATTGTACATCAAAGATTATTAACATGAGAAACTTGAATCACAATAACATAACAAATATATGTAGACAGCAGACTTTATAGATAACCCCACGAATATCTACAAGCCTTACTAAAATAAACATTGTACAATTGTTACAAATCACTTCTTTCGACTACAAATGTTTACTTTTATCTTATATTACTAAGTCATGGCTTGGTCCTTCCGTTCTGTTTCAAATCCAAGCTCCCTTAAGGGCAAAGGCTCTACTTTCGTGTGCGTGTCGCTTAATAACTTTTTCATTACATCAGGCCCTAAAAAGCTTTGTATTATAAAAACACAATCGAGATTCGGCCTCGTCATCACCACGCCATCACACTAGTCATCAGAACATGTTAATCCGAGATCATTACTACGATAAAGACATGCAGACAAAAACGTCGTAAGCGCACGAGAAATATATTACAATTTAAGATGTTTTTCTCGTAGAGGAGAAGATAAAGACATGAGGTAATTACCCTACAATGCGAGACAAAAAACGCCTTAATCAATTCAAGAGGGCACAAGAAAGCGACAAACGCCCACTATCCGGCTCGAAGGACCACAGCTTGTAAAAGAAAAATAATGATGGTTTTACTGATTTTAATAAAAATAGACGCAAGATTCTTGAAGATAATATTATGGAAATGCGAGTTCAGTAGGTGCTTGCGATGGGAGACGACGGACCCGATCTAGGAGGCTACAAACATGACAATTTAATGGCAAATGGTGCCTTTAAAGACTTCAACAATATACATATATTATCGCAAATTTATTCAAAAGGCGTGGCACCGTCGTTGTTCCTGTAATGATTATGTGTAAATTCCCGAAGCATAATTATGTCATAATCATAATCGGTGTCAGTGACCCCGACAAAAGTGAAGCTCGTGGTTTCTTCGATTCCCATATTAGAGGCACGATCTAATTTGACCAAACACGTACCAAATAAGTTCTCAAAGTCGACACTCCATATCAAAATCACATTAACCCACCGAAACCGACCGCATTAAGGCGTACTCGTTTATACCAGGGTACTAATAACTCAATCTTTATTCCATACTAAATTATATGGGGCCGGCACATCACTATCATTATTGTTGCTTCGACTGTGCATGGTGCGTTTGTATGTGATTATTTGTTTGTGTGTATGAATATTGTTCTTCTTCTTCTTAGTCGTTCAATCCTAACAGAGTGGTCGTGGTCATGGAGTCGTCCGCTTTTCTTAATCCCCTTTTCGTGATTTTTCTCTATAGGTTTCTAGGTTTCTTCTTGGTTTCTGTGGCTATTGTGATCGAATGTAAACTTAAGAATAGAAAAAATACTTAAGTTTCTATTCATTTGGATTTTAACACAGAGTAAGATATTGTATGGAATCGACTAAAATAACTACTAAAATGTTAAATTCAACGGGACTTTGTATAAACTTGTTTCAAAAGATGACTTAATCAAAAGCATTAGATATGTGAAACTTGATTTTGAGTTATGGAAAATGGCTTTTTCTTAGAATATATTATTAGATTACATCTGTATACATAAGTCACATTAATTCAGGTAGCTGGCTTGAATGATGTTTATGTACAAATTTGGAATAATTTACGTTTAAAGAACGCCGTGTATGTTTTGCTAATATTAATGTTAAGTCAAGTTTTGGTCATCTGATGTTACGTCTTAATTTATCATAAGTTTATGATTTGAAAGAGATAACATAAATATAAAGTTTCGCATATATTATGGCCAAAAGTATTATTTCATAAGATTGTCACCTTATCGATGGTAAAAAAATATATAGTTATAGTTTGTGAGATTTAGATTGAAGAGAGTGTTTATCGTTGACTTAGAATGGGAATGGATGAAAATTTACATTGGTTAGGTGCCCGTATAAGAGCGTGAAGGGTGGGTAAAACCTCATCTTTTCTTTTTTTTTACTTGCCAAAAAACTGCAACTTTTTTTCCAGGAATGAGGATGGATGGATGGAGGATGAATTTAATTTAAGCTGTAAAAAATTAAAATTTTTGGAAATTTCATCATTGCAAAATGTACGTAATTTTTTTTCTATAAAAAAAAAGTATTTTTCCGTCTAGTCACATAAAGAACGCGCATGTTTAAACCACATATTCGTCACATGGTAATAACAATATACCTGTTCTGTAGCGGTCGTTTTTTAGTGCCCGCGTCCCGCCCAGGCCATTATTGTGAGAGAAGAAAGCGTAGGGATGCGCAGATATCTCGGGATTTACTTCACGAGGGAAAACAAAAGTAAAAAAAGCATTTCAAGAAATTAGTAGTCAAGGCGTTACGTGTTAACACAGTCATGGGTATAAAAAGTCGATTTCAACAAATTATGTTGTTACCTATAAAACGTTATGTTAATATTTCGATTTAAGTTTCAACAAATAATATTGTTACCTATATGTCTAGCATAACTCATAAGTATGACTCTTTGTCGCGGTCTTTACTACCGTCATTCCCTTGAATACCATGCGAGCAAGACAGATAACGCTGTGACAAGCGGAGTATCCAATTAACTTTGGCTAGAAAGTTTATGCTTAATGGAAAAATAAAAACCAAAATCAAAAATATTCAGAATCTTAGCTATTTTACAGTTCTCCTCAATGAGCGTTCAAACACTGTTATTGTTTGACTACATCACAAACTCGACACCAAGTAGTAGAGAATTTGGGTGGTGAAGATTATGAAGGCGGTTGCGGAACCACGGGCAGATGTAACTGTGACGAACATCAATCCCAAAACAGGGAACAGAAAAAAATGCCAATATGCCACAGGACTGGGAACCAAATTATCGATATCGATGTTGCACTAGACCCCTCCCTAGACCCCGGGTAGGATCGCAGCGAGCTCACGCGGCGACTTTATCACTTGCCGCGGGACAGGGCCGAGACGCGTATTTATTATATGTATGTTATTATTGCTATATTTATTGTATGTATGCTTTTATTATTGGTATAAAGAGTATTGAGCAATCGAGTATGGTGCGAAGACTAGGCTTTTATGGAGCGGCGTGCAAGATCTGTAATGTACACGCGAATAGGGATTTTGCATGGGATGACTTAGATCTTTATTGTAGATTGTTTTTTTTTTTTATTAGTGGTAAACATTACGGTATAATAACCAGTGGCGTGGGCAATCTTGGGCAAGCCGGGAGCAGTTTAGCCTACTTTTTATCCAAAAACAATATTTTTCAAAAAGGCCCTTTTTTAAATATTTTTAGCAAAATTTTTCAAATAGGGCATGGCGGTGGGAATCGATTTATATGGACGAGATGACACTTAGTGTCACACACTAAGATCAACGTGCAAAGAAAAAATCTAGCGCGTTCACCTGTGGACCACAGCAAGACCAGCCCGCCTAGCATAAGTACGCTTCGCGACTCTTGTCGCGTCACATAGCATCACCCGTCACTATCTCACAGTATAGCTAAGAAAGAGATGGGTAACATTTCTCGCGCGAGAAAGAGTCGCATGTCACAGTTGTGCTAGAGGTGCTGGAATCGAATCCCGTACCTTCGGATTGCCGTCGCAACCGCAAGGTATCGTCTGTACAAGAGACCCATCACTAGACTTAGGAAATCATGAGTCCATTCGTAATCAAAACCGTCACTTTCAAACTAACAGCCAAGATCGCTTGTTCAATTTGCAAATGGTTTCATAAACCGTGACTCCGCTCGGTCTGTACCGGGAAGGTTTCATCGGGAAGCAACACACGTCGTTATTTATGTGAGATGCGAGACGCCCGTCAATTCTCAGGTCTCTGGGCAGCTGGATGGAAGGACTGGGGGTTTTGGTATTGACGACATAATTACATGTTAGGAAAGGGCAGGCAACAGCGCTAAACATCATAAAACACTACAGAACGCAGTGTTATCACATACAATTTTGGCAAAACGGTAGAATAAGATGCAGAAATTAGTAGAAACTAGTAAATTTGAAATGAAAAAAAGGATAGATCTACCACCACTCTGGGTCACTACGTTTTGTGAGTACTGTATTCAGAACAAAAGTGGAAGACGGAGCACAATGGTACGCGTCGGTGCTTAAGCCATTGTTGTAAGTGAAACCGGTCCCAACATGCCCAACATTTCTAACTCTCGTTTACCCATAATATCTCACCGTGCCACTAAAAGTGTTTCCCAGAATTGAACCCACACCAATATTGACAGGAACAGTAGCGTATTGGTATTATGGCGTGGGTTAATATTGGTTTTAGCAGTTTACACGTAGAGCACTGGAGGGTTAAGGGTGATTATTGCAGGAAGGGTTAATTAAGGGTAGTTACTCAATATTTACTTGCACTTGGGTTTAGTTCTTAAAGAACAAATACAGCTACTACTTTTATCAATTTAACGACTCGTATATTTTTATAATTATATTTACTTTTAAGACGTTACACAAACGCAGCGAGTTCAAATATTATCTAAAGTAACTGACAATCATCTACATCCAGCTATGCACACAAGTCAAATTATAGCAAACATTCGTATCCAGTGACATTTGTATTTGGATCATTGTAACGAGCGTAGTACAATGCTGGGTAAACAAGGCGCGGGAATGTTGAAATCCATTTCACGCCAGCAATGGAATGTAAACTTGTTAGATTGTCTTTATCTTGGGGATACAGGTGAAATGTTTTTTTAGTTTGAGCTTTCAGGGTTGCCACTTCAGGGAACACACTAGTGATGAAAGTACTTTCTATACTTTTACATATTTTGTATGATTTTAGTTTTCAAGATTAACTGTCACCTACAAAGAATGGAAGAAGATCGCGCGGCAAAAAGAGCATATTTGGGGTAACCAACCGGTCGACGTCCGGTTGGTCGTCCCAGGTACCGCTGGGGAGACGTGGTGGAGGTGGATCTGCGTGCCGAAAACTGGCAGGAAACTGCGCAGGATCGGGACAAGTGGCGTGCTTTCGTTTTGGAGGCTAGGATCCTGTTGGGTCACTGAGCCAACAAAGTTAGTTAGTTAAATTCTACGTGAACACCACGTAAATTTGGATATAACACCACGTGAATCGTTTCTGGCTCCATGCAGAGGACAGGCCACATAGCTCTTGACAGCATCTTGTAGACCATTTCACAATATAGTTGGACTTAGGGTATGCAGTCCCGTGAAATTTTAGTCCATCCCGGCACTGATGGCGCTCACTCCTGTGGCGCGGAGATAATCCCATTAGCGCGTTATATTCCCACACAAAGTCCGACTCACTGGTAGTGAGGGCTAAACAGCCCTGATAAGGTTCAAGTCATGTTTAAAGAAAAAAAATAAACGAAAAAGACACGCGCGCATCATAATACTATTACCATGCGCTTGCGCAGCCCTGGGCCCGTCAATATTGACCCGCGCAGTAAGCCGCGACGTCACGGCTGCGTTCCGACAATATTTGCTGTTTGCGCGCTTATCGTTTAGTGCTGGAACTGTATCGGGGGAGGAATCTATGGAAGCTGCACCTCTAGCATAACCTCCGTCTCTTTCCATGCAGTAATGTGAGAGAGTGACGCATAGTGAGAAAAAGAAGATAGACGCTCTAGAAATGTGGTGCTGGAGGAGAACGCTTGGCATAGCGCTGGACGCAGTTCCGACGACCAACGACTCAATCATCCAAAAACTTGGCATCAAACAGCGTCTTTCTTCCATCGTCCAATGTCGTATTCTCACTTTCTTTGGACATATTTACTTATTTATTACTTATTCAAATAAGTTTCACAGCATTACAGTAAAAACTAAGGCACTGTGAACTACAGAAATACATATAAACAAAGACTTAAAACTAGTTAGATTTATATCACACGTCGAGAAGACACTTCTGTGGAACGATTTGTGGTGCAGGGGAAAGTCGAAGGCACTAGAGCACGCGGCAGGTCACCGATGCGATGGACCGACCAAGTCAAGAATACACTCGATGGTCCACTTCACGACTGCACAAGAACAGCTACAGTACGGGAGGAATGGCGACGGATTGTAAAGTTAGGTACCAACCCTGATGTAATGACCACGACCACTCTGCCAAGAGTGTGACGACAAAGAAGAAGACGCATAGCGCGCGAGAAGAGTCGCGAAGCATGGTTGTGCTGGAAGGGCTGTGCCAGCTTTGGAACTTAATTCAACTAAGTAGTTCGTAAACTTTTGATCTATAGACAAATCGTCAAGTCCCCTAGCTACAGCGACGTCACTTGTTACCATATCAAAATAATTTGTACTGAAATGTATGAAAGCTAAAACACTTTTTGACGCTCGGCTGCATGTTTGTATGGGATACGTAGTTTGTGACGCGTCTTAATAGGACAGAGCTATAAAGGAAATTAATAAATACCGAAGCTAAACTAAGTTTAGCAAGATCACCCCCAGTGTGATTCTTAAGTGGAAACTAAGGATAGGAGAACGCAACGTGAAAATTCCTTGAACAAGGTAGACCATTGACGCTCCGAACGACGTTTGATGACAACCATTATGTTTTCAGCCTGTGTCAAACTTGGTTCTTAAACTGAAGAAGAACAGAATTATGAAAATTAATTAAAGTTCTCAAAGTGATAGAAGGTCAGAAAATTTAATCAACCATAACTAGTATTTATGCATTCGGAGAAATGAAGAAATGGATATGAAAAGAAAATACTTTACAAATATCTAAATGCTTAGTTAAACGAGATTTACATTCGAGTGGAGATTTAACCTGCAGTTACTAATTGAAATGTTTGATGATACTTATAAAGGAGTTGCCTTGCCTTATGGTGCTATGTTTTTAAACACACAAGCACACATACTACAGTAAGTAACTGAACATGATGTATTGTATGTGGTGAAAATTAAATAAAAAACAGGTTACAACTTGCGTCAACTGACAATGAGACTCTCAAGAAAAGAAAGAAGAATAGAGAAGGAATCTACGCGACAAAAATCGAAAGAGAAAAAGTAAAAACTGAGAACTTCCTCCTTTTTCAAGACGTTTATTAAAAATGCCAGGGAACGTATAAAACTTAGTTTGAAAAAATATTAATAAAGTGTAAAAAGTAGATTATCAAACTACTCCACATCTTTGTACGATATTTTTCCCCTAATTGCGATAAACAAATTTACTGAGTGATGAAGAGAGTAAACTGGACTGTAAACCCTTTTACATAATTTACAGGAATATAAAAGCTCTCAATAACATTTAATGGAGCTTGGCAGGTGGGAATGTTGTCACCGTTTCATTAAAAATGTATGCCATGCCTTGCAAAACCAATAACAGCGACAATGTAACCAAAGTACTCAAGAGACAACTAAATTATCCAGTTTAAAGCAATATGGTACTTATAATAAGGTAATAAGGATATTGTGGATAACTGGAACTTTGGTGTTATCCAAGCACGTTTGTTTTATTGTGAAATAAAGGGAACAGTTGCAAATTCCAAGTTACGCTTACAAGTATATTTATTTTTGGTTTGACGTAAACATGGACACAAATTTATCGTTTTATGAAAATCATGTCATCATGATATTCGCAATTTGTAAAGTGAAATTAACACTATTTCTCGAATATTACAAATATAAAGATAGAAACAGTGAAAAAATCGCCCCGGCATGGCATAAGATGCCAGTTAAAATATGGTCAGGGGCTACATTTTTTACACTTTCTGTTTTTGTATTTGTAATATACTTAGACCAAAACGTATATTTTAACTGTTATACCAAATATATACCCCATGTATTTTTTTCGACAATTTATACCTTCTATCAAACTATATAAGTAATTATTTCCCTATTAGTAAAGAAGTTTTTCATTCCGAAATTAAACATGCTATGACAAATTTTGTGCAGCCAATCGGCATAACAATCTTGAAAGGAACACAAATCTCAGAATTAGAATTTTTGCTAAGTTGTTTTTTGTAGTATAAAGACAAATCTTGATATAGTCATTGCCTCATGAAGTACATCTTCACGAAGGGCATAATGTTCAACACATTTCAAAGCAAGCATCTCGTCCTTTTGAGGACTTATTCACAAAACAATACAAAATCATACAAAATGAATCCCACAACGATTCCAAGTACCTCTATTCAAATATGATACAACAATGGTTATAATTTTCACAAATCTTCAATTGTTGAACACTTTCACGGGGCACAATGGCACACTTGAGCAGGCACTTGTTCAAACAATTCGTATTCGGGATTAAAGGTATTTAACGCGTCCTTTTCACCCTAATCTCCCCTCGGTGACACAAATGACATGTTTGGTTTGTACCTGTTCAGTTATGACGCCCTGTCTGATTACAGAGGCAAATTGTTTTAAATTTCATGAAGTACTTTTTACACGTTTAAAATCGGTGGATATACCTCAACATAAGTATGTACATACAGTGAAACATAAGATCTACTCCTTTTTGAAGTCTGTTAAAAACTGGCTTGCCGTGATTTTTAGGGTTCCGTGCCCAAAGCTTTAGGAGCAAATAATGTTCTTTATTTCATGTTCTGTCACTTCCCCGAAATACAACTTTTTTCATGCAGGGATCAGTAGATAAAACAGTAATGCCATAATGACTTAATTTATTAGGTACATTTACATTACACTTTAAATATAAATATATGTACATACATATATGGTACAATAAAAATAACACAGTATTGCCTAATCCGGCTCTTTGGTTAGTACACTAGATATGTTAAGATAGTTCAAAATTCCATCCGGGGAATGTACGTAAAGTACAAAACGTACACTTTTTTTCAGCCTCTTGATCTAGTGTACTAACCAAACAGCCGGGAATCGAACCGCCGCCCACTCGCATTCCACCACAAACTGGTTTACACCAGAATTAACCACCCATTAGTGCTATCCTAATACTGGGGATTGTCCACCGTCGCAATGCAACTGTTTATTTCATGCAAAAATGGCCGAGAACTAACCATTATGTCCGAGATCTAACCGTTATGTCCAAGAACATTGTTTACCTTAAAATTCACATGTTCAGTCCAGAGAATTCATCAGTCAAACAATGTATACTTATTCTCACGTAAAAATTGTCAGGAACAGCCCGACATGTTTCGAACTCATATGGAGCTCTTCATCAGGGACTGCACTGGTTATCGCTATCCTCGCCTCAGCGCCAAGCGTGTAAACCGTTTTTATAATCATTAAAAATGTCTCACGATAGTTTTAATAATACTATTAATATAAATTCTATAAGATTAGATGATTTAACCTTCAAAACCGTTGGCATTCATCTAGCAGCAATCACTTACAAATTAAAGCCTACCGTTTATCAATAAATCTGCGATTATATTGAAATGGCTCAAATGCCCAAAATTAAACTATCGGCTTTTGATTTGACGGTCGTTGGATAGAAATAGGGACCTTATTCCACTTGAAATATGATTAAATTCTAAGACTTGATACATTTTCTACGCAAAAGCCAGTTCAGTGGCGAAGATCAAATTCGTCATAAAGTCGGTTTAATTGATATAGCTATCGACTTCTGATAGCGTTAATTGACCACGATTTAACATGTAGTAATTAATAAAAAAGCAGTTATAGACTTGGGACTAATTAAATAATTATAACGTTATTGCTTGCTGACTATGACCTCTTGACATCTTGACAACAATAATTGTTACAATTTGAATATCAACCGTCCAAGATGTATTTTGAATTGTAATAACAATAGTTTTTTTTTATAACTTTCACCTTTTTGTTGACAGTTCTAGCTCGCGCTGCGCTGTAAAAACAACAGCTTACAGGTGATAATGACAGTTTGCCCCGACACTTAGCGACTGTACGCGAGCTACCTGCGCGGGCGCAACAGTCTGCACAAAACAGCGTATGTCATATGGAAGTATATGGCGCTTACGACGTATTAAGTCGGAGTTGTTTGCAGTAACATTGTCTCGTGTTTGGCCGCTTATCATGGCTTTGGCTGCCAGTTTTGGGAGCTGCTTGCTTTTTAGTTATTTGACTTGGGAGTTTTGTTGATTGTATACTTTTACTAGTACATATTACCAAATACGAAGCCAAATTTCGGGTGTATGGATAAAACTGTAAGTCGTCTGCTATTTCGATGAGGTGGCAAGAAATAAAGTTTTTTTTTTTACCGTTGCCGCGTCTAAAGTACCCTGCAACCAAGCCAGCTGACCAAAACTGTTCCATCATTTTGGTTCGACGAATCTAAAAAAATATCGGGTGAAAAAGTTGTACCTATTTAATATTTATGGATATTTTATAAATCTGTATTTCTCTGTGCATATGAATGGATAATTCAACACTAACTTCTTTGTGTAAAGCTCGGAAGTCCATATCAAATATCGTAAGAGGATCTCTAACAACACGAAAGGCCGATATTCATACTCATACATATTTACATTGATGCCACAGCAAGGGGGTTATATTATTTTACTTTTAGTTCAATAGCTGTGAAAGTTTATAAGACGTTGTTTGTTTGTGACTTTATGATAATACAAAGCAATTCTTAAATTATGTTAGTTTGAACAGCTTCAATTAACATCTGTCTTGTATCGCACTTCTAATCAAACGCTTCTACTAAAATCTTAAACGCAAATAAGAGGACACCTCAACACCCATGACTGTATGCGTGTGTATGTATGTGTGTGTGTACGATAAGATAAAGCTAATGCGACGTGATTGTCTAATACGAGTGTTATATGGTTTCCGGTGGAAGGTGATATTTTAAGCTCAATTAAGATGGGATTTGATAAAGCTTTATCTAAAAGGCGTGTCTCTATTTGAGCATCAGTTTTCAAGCCCTTACACATCGTGGCCCATGATCCATGGCTATTGGTAAAGTGTTCAAGAATCAAGATAAGCTTTCTCTTGAAGCTTTACATATAGTGACAGCACAAAACGTAGGTAATCTTCTTCTGCATATTGACAATAATTGTACCTACCTAGGTTAAAGTTCCGAGGTTGACTTAGTCCAAATCTCCAAAAAATTTGGCACTTCTATTTTAAAAACTCGAAGTACCTACTCATAGTATGTAGGTAGTAGCAGAATTAAACCACTTAATATGAGTAAAAATATCTTACTCTAAAATTGGTGCAATACTAATAATACCTACAGTTTCTTTACTAATACAAAATGATTTCTTAAATAATTTCAGCAAGCTTCTTTAAAAGCAAAGTCACACCTAAAATCAGCTTACAGTATGTTTAAAAGTATCACTTACGAATACACTTACGAATACGACGGATTTGACACGTTTTGCGTCAACGTAAATTACACCTCATTTGACGGTCAGCACCTTGCGTTTTTTTTTTCTTTTTTTTCCATTTCACTAAGCGACTCTGCACGGCTCGTTTCGTAGAATAACCCCGTCGAAAATCGCCAAAATGTGTCGAAAATCATTAAAAGGCCGGACAAAGGAAACTGTTTTGTGTTTCCGAAGCTAGTTTCACAGCAAAAAACGTATTTTGATGTCTAAATAGATACGTCAAACGGTCTACCTGAGACCCGAACGGTGAAAGAAGTGTCATTAATTCTGGCCAGCGTGGGCTCCGAGTGTTCGACATTCGAAAATATATACTCGAATTTTTAGGTATTCGTAAGAACAAGATGTAAAAATATTAATAGCCTTCGGGTTTATTTATGTAATAGTCGATGATAATGACTATATTATGTAGATTGTAACCACGAATGGGTTTTTAGTGTTTAATAATCGATATAACTAAAGCATGTGGAATGCTAAATTGTTATGATCGAAGGTGACATTTTCGTTGCCTACCTTTTGAGTATAATCATGTTTGCATTAGATTTGACGTAACTAATAAAAGAGTAGTGGCCGAGATTAAATTAAATTGAGTAGATGAAAATGCTCTTTACAACGGCATTGTAAGTGATACTTGATCTACATAAGAACATAAGAATGTAGATCAAGTTATACATAAAAATGTAAAGAAGTTGTTGCGTAAGACGCAATGTCCCCAAAAACGTGCCGTAAAAGCTGTAATAAACGCTCAACAATACCCAAATTCAGTAGATTTTGAGGCTTACCAGACATATCAAAGGAGCCATTCATTCCAAAAGTACCAAAAAGCAGTATTACAACCTAATAGCGGACGACAAGAATTCATCCTACCTGACCCTCGCGCTATTGTTCCCAAGAAACTGGTGCGCTTTTATTTTTTTTCTAAACCCTTGTTAGCAAGTCTTCGGAGGATCTTTTGAGGACAATAGGTTACATATTTATAAGTGGGTAGGTAGGCGGAGATACAGGTGTTTTGTCTAAGCATCCGACCGACCTATCGGTTCATCGAATATATACCGTAAATGATGACTTCACTACGGGATCGACTTTGAAGCTGAATACAAGATATGATTATGAGCATGAAGTTAATAACGATGAAACATGTATCTTGATTGAAATACGAGATACATTAGTTTTGTAAGACTTTACAGATACCAAATCAGTTAAAAATGATACTAATCAAGATACCGCTTAGATTATAGACATAGTTCCATATAACGGTAAAGACACCACATAGAATTTCAATAAATCCGATTTCTTACGCTTCAATTTTGAAACATCAAACCGAAAACATGTAAAAGACGGTCTATCTCCGGAGATTTCAAGACATTTGAATGTAGATCTATAATCAGCTTAATCATAGTACCCACTTTTAATCTGTTGGGTCGGCGTTAAGTGCGTCCAAGGAACGTCCAGTGACGTTGTTAGCATATTAATTCGATTCAATATTAATTCACTTTAATCGGAAGTGGGTGCCGGTGCGCGGTTCCTTAGTCTATTATCACTTTGGTGTCTAGTGCTTGGAATGTAAAGTTGAGGCAGTAATTAAATGTATTCTATGAAAATTAAAACAAGAAATTGTTGCTATTTTGTTGAGATGACGCCCTTGTTGTGTTAGCCCGATAAAGCCTCTTGTCATTTAGTTTACGCTAGCAGATGTTACTGCTTTAATGACTATCTTTGTTTTGATTGGCTATTTTTAAGTTTAGCGCTCATTTCTTCTAGTTTTATTCCCTTTAAAAATAATTTTAGCAACCATTTTATAAGTAGAGGCAAAATAATAAACACCAATAACAAAAACCTGATAGTATTTTCCTTATAAATTTAACAAAAAAATACAATCCTCTATGATTTATACTCATTTTATCTTTTATGCAGAATCCAAAGATTGATATTCTTATAAAAATACAAGTTGTAATAAAAAAAACGAATCCAAAATATAAGAATCATTCCAAAACCACGTAGATTCAAATATTTCAACCTAAATTTGTTGATTTTATCGACCATCGCCATCAATAGTTTCTCGAAACCTATCGGGTTGGTTTTTTGCCCGGTCCTTCGGGGATCAATCAAAATAGTGTTGCGTATAACAAATAAGTTTTTCGTGTACCCGCCGACCAATTAGTTCTACTACTGATGGCTCTGTCCGATCGAGAAAGTTTTTGGGGATCTGTTGAAGTGGCAAAAAACGAGGTTTCGTGATTTTAGAACTTGAAAGTAGATTTTCAGTGCGGTAATGATGTGTTTGAGGACTGTGACTAAACTGAAGAATTTATAAATGAAAACTGTTTATCATGCAACGTTTTTGATGAATCCAAAGTGCATAAGAAGAATAAAGATGATCCTGATGAAAAAAGGCTTAAGTACATTTGATGAGAATTAAATAAGTATAAAACAAAAGTTAATGCACAAGTAACCAACAATATGACAGATTTAATATTTATAAAAAGCCATAACTTCGATTTGCGTAATTCAAAACATACCACAAGTAAAGTTTTACAAGTGTAAGAAATATGCTCAATTGTAACAAATATGTAGCCACAAATTCTCAGACCCCATCCTGCCGCCACGTTTCTCAAACCAAACAGAACAGAACCCTCAGCGGAAGTGGCAGGTCATAAATGACCGCCCTTTTTTCTGACTCGGACAATTTATTTAGAGACCAGATTCGACGCGCTCCTGTGTGTTTATTGGTGCTGACTGTACAAATATTTCCACTCGTATTTTCTGGTCATGTCACGGTTCTTGCAGCGATTAAGATTTTGGGTGAAAAATGCGCTTTAAAAAGTTCAATTAAAACTATTAGTTAAAACGTGTCGAAGGAAAGTTGGGGTTTTTAATTAATCATACTTTATTTTAGAATGAATACTAATGTATCTTTTATTCAGCTTTATAATAGGTTTAAGGCGTATAACAAACACACAATTCCAACAAAAGACTTATTTTTCTTGAACTATATCGGTCTATAAAATGAAAACTGTTCTGAAACATAAATTAAAGTTTCTTTTGAGATCACTTAATGATAATACAAGTAATATAGTAATATATGAATGAATCACAGACAAGTCAAAAAAGATGACTGACAAGAGGAACACTGGTATAAAAATTATTTGAACGCACTACTCTCTTGTAATATCCACAGTAACTATATCAATCAGTACACTCACTGCATACGACGAAATCAATACCAACAACCTTTGGTAACGAGTCATTCTATGGCGTTACCATCGAATTGTGTGCACGATTAATATAATGCACTCTGATAATTTAACTAAATAAAAAAACTAGACGCTTTGATAATGACCCCTACCTATCAACAAAAACACTAGTTCCCATTTCGATAGTAATTTGTGAGTTGGGCTTATTCCACCAAATTTTCATAATGCCTTATTCACTAATCTCCCTGAATTTCAAATGACCATGGACTCATAATACATAAAAATCAAACTGTCTCATTCCTAAAATGTACAAATGTCACAATGACTTCGACCTCAAATTTCTTATGTTCTAAATGCCTAAGTCTTGAAATGTACATTTCCTTAAAATGCCGAATCACAGATACGACCAAATTTCAAAATAACTTAAATTGAAAACTCCAGAATAGCAAAATGTCATAGGTTCAAAATGCCTATTTTTTTTTTCAATTTTATGAACAAAGCTTTTATATACGCTTATAAAACTTTTGTTTTTTAGCAGCTTTTATTTAGTTTTATCTGTCTGATTTGTACAATCAAATATTCGAAGTACACGACCCGAGAACAGTCAATAACATTAAATACATTAGAAGCATAGGTATTATTTGTACAAAATACACACGAACAATAACACAAAAGTCGGGGTACGTTTTTAGATAGAAAATGGTCATATTTTGCTTCTTGGAAACGGCTGCACGGATTTGGACGAAATTTGGTGGGCATATAGATGTAGTTTATCTTCTTAGACCGGTGTTATTACAGAGCGCAGATCTGTCGCCTAGATATATTCTCAATATTGATACTTCATCGTAAGTGGCCAGTACTAAAGAAGATAGTAAAGCAAATTTTACACGAAGGTATTTGAAATTTAGGTATTCTGGCACTTGGTTGTTCCGAACATAAGGTATTTTGCGATAAAGGTGTTGTGATATTTGTCTATTATGAGACTTAGACATTTTAAAATTCAGTCATATTAGGTTTATGGTATAATGAAAAAAAAAGTTAGGCATTCTGAAATTTAGGTATTTTGACAATAAGTCATTTTGAGTTCTAGGAGTATTGGTAAAAGGTAAAAATGAAAACAAGACGTAATGTGCCCAACTCTAATTTGTTAAGAGACAATCTGCCTGGTATCTACTACATATGTCAGTTAGAATTTCTCGATTCAACATCATCGATCGAGCCTGAATATTGCTTAGAATTCACTTGCTTAGAATTTTGATTGGAACTTCATTTCTATAATAAAATAAGAACGTTAACAGATAACCGTTGTTACCAAAAGCAATACGGTATTTTATGATTATGTCACCTCAAATCAGCTACTCTTTAACAAATGTCAAAAACGATTTGTTAATAGTATGAAGTTTCTACGAAGATACTGGCTTTTGACGTCACAAAAATCAGTAGTAAAACACGTCTCCTTTTTGGATTATGTCAAAGACGCAGAAGTCATAACCGATATTTGTTATGTGGATGTGCTGTATCTGCCTATGGAGTGAAGCTACTGTCAAAGATATTTCAACTGTGCTAGCCTCAGAAGATAGATCATTAGTAACGATGTCGCCGACAAGCCTCGTACATTTATTTATATATTTAAATGAAACATGGCCGCGCTGCTGTCGTGGACGAAAGTAATAATGATACATCAGAACGATGACATTTTGTTTTTGAACCATTTTAATAATCACTCGTCGCAGGGACTGTTTAAGGCGCACTTACCCCATGCCTTGAGAGATGGAAAACAGTATTATAAAAAAAAAACTGAAACATGCACTGAAATGTCTTGATAACGTGCGTTATAACAGGTTTCGAAGTAACGTTTCGGGCGGATCAACTCGAGAGAACTTTCAAGGAATTTGATACAAAATTGAAGGCCTAGGCCGGGAAGTATTTATTTTTTTAAACATGGCGTTTGTCATGTTTGTATTCTTTGGGCGAGATACATATCATTTCAAGTATAAAGTTTTTGCTTTTATAAAGCGGTGAACGCAGAAGCAAGATTCGTTGCTTTTATGAAACGATTTTCTCATATTTTAATGCATCATAAACAACAGCAACATTTCAACACACATATGTACATAAAATTTCGGCAATGGATCCCAGCAGTTCTTATTCGTTTTACACTTATTAATAATTCTAAAGAAAGACTCATAAAAGCATTGGGTTTATCAAAAATACCACGATAATTAAAAGACACGGGAACGGAATCCTTTTGTCAAGTGAAGAATGAAAAATGCTTGTTTACTTTAATTAATAAACGTGTATCTGAAAATATTAGAAAGCGTTACAAATACAACTTAACACAACCCTTCCCACTAACTTGATAATTGTAAACCTCTTTGTTAGAAACACGTTACCGGTATAAATAATACTAGATAATTGATGGTATGGAGGTGTAATTGATGGTTTGAGAAAAGTTTGTCTGTTGTGGAGTGGAGTGGAAGAGAATATATTTGTTGTTAAGGCTTCGCTGGATTAGCTCATTAGTTGTTTTGACCTTTTAACTTCAAAAATACACATCTATAAACGTTACATTACAAGGGAATGCTCGCGGTGAGGCAACAACCCTAAGATACAGTTTTCCATGAAATCACGAAACTAAAGTAAAGTGTTTTGACTTTTTACACGTAATTATTTTAATAAAGCTTTCTCAATAAACATCACCCTTCCAATTCCAACATAAGGTGAGTCGGGGCTATTGTAGCTATGGGGTTATTGTATCTTCTTACCATTATAATGGTCTGTGACCATTATAATGGTCTGTGTATATATAGGATACACAGACCAATGGTATATCTACACAATCCTATATATACACAGACCATTTTAAGGGTCACAGACCATTATAATGGTAAGAAGATACAATAACCCCATAGCTACAATAGCCCCGACTCACCTTACTTATTTATTTTTTTTATATTTTTAACAGTTAACGTTAGTAATATTTATTAGTTAATAACGTTAGTTGTAAAAGAAATAAGGAATAAAAACATTCCCCAAAAATATTGAACCACGTGTTTAAAATTGATTACATAGAAAATTGCAGCTACTAAGTATTGCAGCCATTGCTAGCCGCTTGCTTTGGTTTGTGTTGCTTAGATTTGGTAGCCGCTAAAGTACCATTGACCCTCAACGACCGCTCTGTTCATCCGAATGTCTGCATCTAAGATAAAATCATAACAAAAAAATGGTGTAGACACCAAGAAAAAATGCATTCGTTAGTATTGGTGGCCGCTAAAGTAGGATTGACCATCCACGGCCGCTCTGTCAAACCGAATGTGTTCACCTAAGATAAAATCATTAAAAAAAAATGGTGTAGACACCAAGAAAAAATACATTTGTTAGTATTGCTGGCCGCTAAAGTAGGATTGACCATCCACGGCCGCTCTGTCAAACCGAATGTGTTCATCTAAGATAATATCATAAAAAAATGTTGTAGACACCAAAAAAAATACATTCGTTAGTATTGCTGGCCGCTAAAGTAATGTTGGGCCTCCACAGCTCCTCTGTCCATCCGAATGTCTTCATCTAAGATAATATCATCCAAAAAAAAAAAACAAAATATTGGTGTAGACACCAAGAAAAAATACATTCGTTAGTATTGCTGGCCGCTAAAGTAATGTTGGGCCTCCACGGCTCCTCTGTCCATCCGAATGTCTTCATCTAAGGCCGTGACCGCGCTTGACCTCTGGGACCAGTTCCCGAGATAGCTCCGAACATACCTACGATGGTATCGACTTTATTGGGCCTAGGGGTTCGCTACAAAAGTAAGTAATGGTAATTAGGAATAGTAATTATAATGGGATCTCCTTATTTTATTGACAAACGTCTCATCGAATTTTTCATTTAAGTAATCGTTTTTCTTCTTTTCATAGACAATGTTTTCCCCTAAAGTCATAATCATAAGTCTTGAAAATGTCGTCCTATGAGATAGGTTTGTTTTATAACAATCTAAAATATTTAATGGTTTCAGAGAAAAATAATTTCCATGAAACATTCTATGAAGCGTTTAATTTTATAGAAAATGTATCTACAACAGAAAAGTAAATCAATTAAAATAATCATTACCTACTCGTTTAGAAGAGGAATCAGTGACGAAGTTACCGGCTGTACGGGTAGCAGTCCCTGATTAAGAGCTCCATACGAGTTCGAACCATCGGGCCGTCCCTGACAATTTCACGTGAATGTAAACCGCTTAATACAATAATTAATGTATGGGATGTTCTTGAGAGCGTTTTCCTTCCATCCAAATCGACAAACGTGACTGGTATCATCAGATGTAGTTAATTAACCACAAACAGTAGAAGCGGAGAAATTATTCAAAACGCGGACATAAAAGTTTCCCAATCACAATTCGGATTTACCAATCCGGTATTACCTCAGCGGGACGCTGCGGGCGAAATGTATAGTTTCGGTAATCACTTAATCGGACGGGGCGAGGATTAATAGAGAGATTGCTGCGCCGGCGCATCCGGAGAGGCGCATGAAGGTTTAGACACGGCAGAGGATAAGGCCCACCGCGCACTAGGCAGCCAGGCCGCGGCAACCGGTAAAATGTTTATAAGAGATTTTCTATATAGAGAGACTTTCTCTGGGAATATTTTTTATTTAGGGGAATATTTAAATTTGAATTTTATTTTAATGTAAGTACCTACTGTCCTGCACTCTACTGCATAAACTGCCTTCTGCACGAGAGCACCAGACGCGCGGCTGTGAGAGAAGAATGGCGCCGTGTGGTTAGGCTTGCCTCACAAGGAATGACAGCCACGACCACTCTGCTAAGAGTGTAAGAAGAAGAAGTACCTACCTAACAATGATTTGGAAAAAGTTATACATGTCCTTTACGTGTACCAACGTAATTAGTTATATAATAAATACTTAAATGTAATTGATTTACGAAAAAATACTGTTGAGTATGTTTCGGCTTGCTTCTCAACAGCGGTTTTCCTCTTGAGAAAATTCAATTTGAATTGTAAAAATGCCCTTGTGGCCGTACTCAATAAATTATTTTATTTCATGTAATTTAGGTAGCCTATTGCGCTCATACATCATCTCATCTAGTGTTCAACTACCTGCCGCAGCTAGGCTACCTAGACCGCGGGTTAAAATATTACAAAAGGTTAGGTATCAATTTGTTTAATCAGCGCGAAAGTCTGAGAACTGTATTATTGTTTGTTTAGGCGAGGATTAATAGAGAGATTGCTGCGTCGGCGCATCCGGAGAGTCGCGAGAAGATTTAGACACGGCAGTGACGCTAATTGAGCACACTAGGCTATACACGCATTTTCGATCGCATATACAGCTTTTTCGTGGCTATTTTTGGTTTTCGTGATTCCTCAAAGGAGAGCCGTCATCAATCGCGGCGCCGGCCAACCGATTCGAAATATGTCCACCGATATTCGACTTCTGCGTGAGTAAACCTCCTTCGAGCGGCGACCGATAACATGTCAAGCTATATTCTACCCCTTGAGTAAAATCGTTTCGTATTTTAATATGTCTGAGACTCACGGTAGTTTTCTATGTCAGTCTACTTTGATTTATAGCGACATGGGCTACCGTTGCCGTAATAATAACCAGAAAACAACGGCAAGGACCATAGCGCGATTTAGACGCTCGGAGATTTTGCTCAGAATTAAGTAACATTCGTTTTAAGTACGGTTGACTATAGGATTATTTTCACGGCGTACAATTGATCATTCATTTCAAAACTATAAGCATGGTATAATAATATACTCCGCCAGGTATTCCATTCCGAGACTCGCGAACCACGTGACTGACACAAGCCTACGTCATCATGCTGTTCACAGATTCTCAAACTTTAAAATGTGGGAGAATTTTAACCAACGGTGAAAAATATTTAAACGGCATTAATTTTAAGTTATTCATGTAGAAACATAGGTAGTACAATAAAACAAATCTAATATATTAAATCAAAATTTTATTTATCTATACAAGAGAAACTTTTGAAAAACGAATCCACATCTAATCAATAAACGGTATTCGACACTTTAAGCTATTTTCGTTTTAATTTCTTCTGGAGTTGAATACTAACGATTTTTTTTATTTAATTCTTTTAGTCTTATGTAACTATGTCCTCGTTGTGACTAAGCAAAGCAAAGTATTTTCTAATAAGCATTTCTATTTGAGGGTATTGTTTTTGACGTGCTTGTGTACAATATGCCGACGCGGTTGGCTCACTTTTTAAAGCACTTGCCTACTGAGCCGGCGGTCCTGGGTTCGAATCCCGGCCAGGCCAAGTATTTGTGTGATGAACTCGAATATTTGTGCTTGGGTCATGGATGTTATCTATATATGTATTTATATATTATGTCTATCGTGCGTCGTCTAGTACCCATAGTACAAGCTTTGCTTAGTTTGGTACTAGGTCGATTTGTGTAAGATTGTCCCTTAATATTTATTTATTATTATTATTATATACATCCAACTTTACTTAGGTAGTTTTATCTCATCAAACCCTACAAAAATAATGACGAACCTTAGCACTAACGCAGATTTGTTACACACAACGCACCAGCATATTTATCTTTGCATAGTGTCCGGCCATGGTATTTCTCGGACTCATTTTCCATTATGAGCTCTTCACATGGATAAATCAATTTATTTTTTAAATTATAAAGTTAATCCACTCACAGGAACCACTTCCAGGTTCTAAGTCAGGTTCCGAGTTAGGTTCCCAAGATGTGGGTACTTTCCCATAAATCTTGAAGCGACCGACATAGCCGGCAATGTATTTTAGTCAACAAGCAAACATAGAACTTAAATATTATTAATAGTAATTATTGTCGATAAGTATGTATACATACCATTTTTACATGTTTTCAGCCCACAATAGCGAAGCCATTCATTGGCTACGGATTCTTTTTTCTTATAAAATCTTATTATGCCCATTTCACTCCTACTCTTACAGTTCCTAATAGAACAGCCAACCATTTTCGTAACAAACATTAATTACCAAGCTTACGACGTGAACAGTTTGGAAAACGCTGCGATTGCTGAATGTAAGCGAGAAGGAAATAACAATTAACACGCGTTAGACAAGGATGACGGTCAGGGACAAAATGACGGATTGTCAAATGTGACAGCACTATCCTGTGATGCCAGTAGTGTCATTAGAATTACCCGAACGTCTGAAGTTTATTTCGTGCATCGGAAGATATTGCTAACGAATAATTAAATATGACGTGTTGTTGTAAAATTTAAGATGAAATATATATAAATGAAAATTATAGAACTATAAATATTTTTTTTAACTAATTAACCATAGTTATAATGTACCCATATAACATGTTATGTTGAAATAAAGTGGCAATGTTATTGTGACGTAGGCTTGTGTCACTCTGGGAATGGAAGACCTTGTTTTATTAGACCATGACTATAAGCTAGTTTCTACACATTCATAAGGTTTTATTGTTAAGTTTGTTAACATAAATAACGCAGGTCTTTGATAATAAGATATTTGAGTTTAATTATAAAAGTAACTCCTGAAACCACAACTTGAGAGAAACATCAGGTAAAAAAAACATACAAAATTTCGTCCTCATTGATCATGCAACAGATAGATGCCTTTTGTTCTTATTTACTTTTGCCTTTTGTCAAACTTTGCTGTGCTCTTTGGAGTAGGTACAAGTTTAAAAGCATTTCTAAATGTTATCCAATTCTTAAATCTATGGCATCGATTGTGCGATACAAACAAATCATTACTCTATCTGTTCGTGATCAGCCGATCGGGCGATCGGGACTTCGGGGCGGATCGGACGGCTTCGTGAACGTTCGGCTGGTTTCGAGTGCAGGCTGAATTATGTCTATTAAGAGAGGTTATGAAATTATTAGCGCTATCTAGGGATATTTGTGATAAATGGGGGTATTCAATAAAGGTCAGGTCTGTGTTTAGGCTTTCTTTCACGACATACAATTGTTTGTCGTCGGTGGTGGTCAAAGTTATGTTGGCAACACTCAAAATACAGGGCAATTTTAATGCTAGTTACCATTTAATTCTGGGTGATTTTATGGTGGAAATGTAAGTGTCAATTTATTGCTAGACTAGCTGCGCCGCGCGGTGTTACCCGCTCATCTCACGGGAACACTACATATACGGGATAAAAAGTAGTATATGTGTTAATTCAGGGTGTCAGCTACCTTCATATCATCATCATCACGCTCAAACGGCTGGACCAATTTTGATAAATTTTGGTATAAAGGTAGCTGACACCCTGAATCAACACATAGGCTACTTTTTATCCCTAAAAATTTAGTGTTCCCGTGGGATGAGCGGGTAGCACTGGTACAGCTAGTTAGATCATAATTAAAACGACTGACTCTTCCGTTGCGGTAAGATGCAAATGTTGCGATAATTGATTGATTGATTAATTATCGTGATAAAGAAATGACGCTAGAAACGCGCGGTTAGAACGCTCGGAGAATCGCCCAGGTATCGTATAAGCGCAACGGCCCTCCAGGTCAAGAATTAGCCATAAACTGCCTATCCATAACCCCGATCCATAGATTATCCGTGAAACACGCAAATTATACCCCGGTGCTCTAGAAAATGTGGTTTCCATAGCGTTTTCTATAGTTTATTAAGTTACAGGTGCACTTTCTAATCGGCTGCTTAGTGTGAAACATTAAAGTGACTTGGGTATTAGTACTGTTCGATTGTTAATTCTATTTTCTCAACACTTAATTTGGCATTGTCCAATATACTGGACAAAAGCTACGACTATGACCCTCTTTTTGTATTATTTTACCGCAATATCGAACCTGGATGAGGCTTGAATTATGGAACTTAGTGTTCTTTGTCAAATTGAGGGTTTAATATGAATATAATGTATTACACTTAATATGTATTATATGGAATGTTTGCCTATCTCTCTCTCTCTTTTGGTTTTTGCATTTTCATGTATAAGTATTATTGTAAAATTATCCTCCTTCGTATTGTACATGTTGCTTTGGTTGTCTACCGTTTACATTTGTGTTTAGCACTCATTTACTCAAAGGTTAACTGGAAGAGATCCCTTAATGGGATAAGTTCGCCTTTGTACATGTTTATTGTTTTAAAATGTATTTCTTGTTTTTGTGTACAATAAAGTGTTTACATACATACATACATACACTCGTGTTTACATTGTTGCGAAAAATTTAAAAATGTTATGTAAGTACAGGCGGGGTTCGAACGCGTGTTTCCATCAGCTTGCCAGGCCAACACGGACGTCTTACCTATTAGACCACGGGTTCGAACCCCGCCTGAACCATTTTAATTATTATATTTTTGTTATTTTTTATATATAAGTAGGTTTATTTTTAATATTTTAAAATGTTTGGCTTCATGTACGTAATGTAAATATTTGGTTTGGCTGTAAAAAATAGTATTATATGTACTTATAGTAAATTTCACTGCTATTACGTGGAAAGCGTATCGGTTGTTAAGTTATTTTTTTGTATCTCTACAAAAAAATGCTGCTTGTCGTATTTAATAGCATTTTATTAAATTCAGCCAAGTTACATTTGTACGTAGTGTAGTTACCTATCTTCTTCGAATACCTATTCCTTCAATTGCTCAAAGGTTGACTGTAAGAGATCCCTAGTATGAATAAGTGCGCTTTTGTACCCGTTTTATTTGTTATAAATGTATTTACAACCAGTTGTTGTGTACAATAAAGTGTTTACATTACAGACGCCTCTCTACAAGACATAATTAGGGAATTGTAGGTAAACAAAGCGATAAAATTCCTGTGGCTTCCTATCAATACTAAACAAAGGTTAGAATATGGAACCTTAAAGATCACAACTTTACATCCATCCGTTTTTTCATTGCTAAAATGATGAAAGAAGTTATCACTCTAAGACTAGATTCGAATTCGACCAAACTTATTTCAAGAAAAACGCTTACTCGTACTTATCGTAGTATCGGATAGTAATGTCAAAACCCCATAATAGTTTGACATTAGGTACTTCCTTAAAATACAGTCCGACAAGGAAGAGAAGAAATTAAAAACTGGCAATACTGTAGTGTCATCCCCGGTTTCTTTAGAAATTGATTGATTAGAAAGTTTTATTTTTTATTATTCATGACGGTTACAAGACCTTCAGTCGAGATTAGAAAGAGGCACTACAGTATTGCCACTTTTTAATTTCCACTCTTTTATGTCGTACTGTAAAGCCTTATTCTCGGGATAAAAGTTTAGTCGAATCCACCGTAACACGCACACAATAAGTATAGGCATTTTTATAAGTGTTTATTTCTTTCAGATTACTTTATCAATGGTAATTTTTATATCTTAAGATCCAACAACAATGAAAGTGGGTTCACACGTATTAGACTTGTACAAAATTTGCAGTATACTACGTAAATGTAAAGCTTAAATGTTATGCTACGTCATTTAGCCCGGCTCTACACTGTCCCGAGGGTGGCCGAGGCGAATTTGGCCAAAGTATGAATTTCCGCAGCGAAGGGCCTTCCCATTCGCCCAACTTCAGGTAATTGTTTGCTTTCAGGGCGGCTCCACCCCTTAGACCATAAGTATAAGTCTATAAGACGTGTTTTTGCTAAATAAATAATTTTGTATTTTTGATTTAGGTATTTTTTTAATTTTGAACTTCGGTCAACTTTGCGAGCACAGTGTGCAGTGTGGAGCTACACAATTACCTTGTCTAAAAGACAGGTAAATACGCGTGTTAACAGCATTCAGTCAGTAATAGATACATTGAATGATGCATCTAAGTATTTTCATATTTATCCCCAGTTCCCACTCATATTCTAAAACCTACTTGCAGTAATTCCCAATATTACAAATCCACTAATTATACCTACCTAGCACGAGGTGTCACACGAATTTTTTAAAGTTCATCTCTAAAATATAAATATTCATTGTTTTACAATTATTTTCCCCTGTTGTTTACTTCTAATTGTAATTTCTTGCATTGTATTTCTCCTGTATATTTTATGAGGTGCGCAATAATAAATAAATAAATAAATATCGGACAACCTCACACAAACCGATCTAGTCCCAAATTAAGCTCAAGAAGACTTGTGTTATGGGTAGTAGACGACGATATACGTACTTATATAGATAAATATATACTTAAATACATAGAACAACCATGACCCAAGCACAAATATTCGAGTTCATCACACAAATATTTGCCCCGGCCGGGATTCGAACCCGGGACCGCCGCAATAATGAGTACATACTTGTATTGTATTGTATTTTTTATCATGAGTTATTTTCGTAATCTGATGGAAAATATTTTTAGAAAACATGTTGATGATTTGATGGTACAATAATGTGTTGTTTTGGGATTTTTCCACTTTGTCTAGCTTCTCAATATTCGCAGTCACCGCGTTATGAATGCAATTTGAACGTCACGGCGCTAAGTTTCAATATATGGCTTACCTCCCTAATTAATGTGGAAAAATGGTTTCTAGTGCCAAAACCAATTAGCCGACGGAAATTAAGACTTGTTGTATTGAATAATAATGAAGAATAGATACAAATTAAAAGAAAAAGACGTTTAATTAAAACATGCCACGCTTGCAAAAGTTATTAGGAGAAATACTAAACAGGACTGTTATTAAACGCTTTTACATTGTAATTAAGTCCTTTCGCAGTTTCTTGATTAATTATTGTTTATAAATAACAATAGCTTATCATGGACTAAGAGTCTCCCTTTAGTTTCTACTTATGTACGTAATGTTGTATACCTATTTTATTTTATTTTCTTTCGACACTTTAGTATTATTAATTTTTTATTTTTTAAGACTGAACATGTAATAATTGAATGTTTGACAATGTAAGTTTATTACAAATAAATTATTCTATTCTATTCTACCTAAACGGTATATACAGTTTTATCTTGAGAACACTATGTTACTGAACAGTTATCCCGGGGAAAATAGTTTATTTTGGTTTTTTAAGGGTTTAAGTAAGTACGATTATTTACCTAACACTGTAATATGTAAACCAGCAACTATAAGCGCGTAGGATTTTTCTTCTTCTTAAAATAACTGCAAAAAAATACAAATTATTTAAGCTACGTTTAAAATATTAGCATTATCCGTAATGATTACGGATAATGCTAATATTTCTTTATTTACTTAATTTGCATTTCTTGACTGACACAGGCACTACAACAGTAGGTATTCATTTATTTTAACTGTCGAACAACGGTGTTTTAAAAATAAATAATAACACGTGAACAATTGCATATGCAGGTAGTAACTACCCGCATCGCAACCCTTTTAGTGCAGTCCCTCATAAAATCGCATGAAATGTGGTAAACACTAAAGGTAAAGACAAAAAATAACAATTTAAAGAAGTTTTTAAAAGTGGAATGTTTTAAATTCAGCGATAGTTATGTTAAACATAAACGCGGCAAATGTTTCCGTTGTAATGTTTCGAATGCGTAATTTTATAAAAATGCAGGCTAGTGATAAATTCCGGCGATTCCCGAGAACTAGGGACGTGACTCCGGCTTTGTTTTTAACATACAAAAAGTACGCCCTCGAGCAGGTATAAGTTTCACAAAACGTGGTCTGCGACCCATATGGACGGGGCTGCCGAAACGAAAACTCTGTCACATCACTAAAAAGACCAAATACACAGAGCAACTGACCAATGTTGGGACACATGTGGTGATTTTGACGTTTAATAACATCCTAGTTTTTTTTTTCTAATGGTCTAAGGACCTTTTGCACAGGAAATTGTTTGCTTAGGTTTATTTATAATTAACACAGTTTAATGACATAATTAAAGCATATAACTCACATTTATGATAGATGGTTTGTCAGGTCATCTCATGTCAAACTATATCGCAGCGGTAGCAATCCATTCGCATAATAATAAATAAAACACAACACAACACTTGTCAATTAAAACAGCACTAGGTTATTGAAAATTCAGTCACTGGCACTTACGAAAAGTTTGAGTCACAGTTTTGTGTTTAAAAACAAAGTTTAAAAAAAATAAGTGGCGGCGACCGTCTTCCGCGCAGGTCCGACCGATATAAGTATCGGCGGGAGGACGTGAGCGCGCGGCCGGCGGTTTCATCTCAATCTACCCGTCGAAACGAGACGGTAACATGACAATAAACGATTGTAAAACGTCAAGAGCAAAAGAGACGACACTATTCTCATTATGCCGCGTCGAAACTGACATTTCAATCGCACCGTCCCTCTCCCACGCCGAGTTATTTCCGTACAAATTGTATGCGGACGTATTTGTTTGCTGTCCCGCTCGGACGTGGATAGTGCTAACCAGATAATGTCTTAATCGCATTTTCTTAGCGCTATGCTGACTGATGCACTAACATAAACAATGATAATTCATGGATTTGCATGAATGATAGAGGTTTTTTATTGATTCTGCGTTGGAAAAAAATAAAACTGTGGTTATGGGAGGTCTACATTTACCTTTATAGCAGCACAGTAAGTGGGAATTAATTACGATAGGATAATCCTTTCTTACTTTATTTATAGTAAATATTGCCGTATGATAGTACACAGCTACGTATTTTATTTTTATTTTGTTTATTTTTTATAATCCATGTAAATTAAAGTCACTTGTTTGATATATTTTATTTTCGAATTTAGAAAAGATACCTAAGCTCCTGCTCTAGTTTAAAAGTTACTTTAGTTTGAGATTTCTATGGAGCTTTCAACTATTACACCACACATGTCATAACTTCTAAAGTTTATAATCAAGAATACTTTTGCCTCGGATTCCAAATATCCAACCCTGACAAAGATAACGAAGCCTCTTCCCCAAATGTATTCTCTCGACTGTCTCAAAAACAGAAGAGACGCAAGAATTTTCGAATCAAACATAAAATGCTGAAGGGAAATACAGAAATGCATCACGCATATGTAAATCCAGGGACGGACTAAATAATTTATCTATTTGTGAAGTGGTGGGCAAACACTCGCTCTCTTGACTGCTGACGACGACAAATGTTTGTCCAGTGCTGACAGCCTGACAACTCAAGCAGAGATAATTTTTCTGGGAATCGGAATTCCTTACTCTGAACTAGTTTCTTCTAGAAAACAATCCGTTCGTATTACATTCCGCTGACTGTAATTGGAAGACAAAGTCAAGAAAAAGAGAACTTTCATCAACGTTTATAGCAAGTTCATTGGTCCTTCGAACCGGATTTAAAACCTTACCGTGTGTTATTGATCTTGAATAAACTATAGCATCCTACGGTCTATAATATACCCCCTAGCTAACGCAAGCAATAATTTAATATCTAGCCGCCTTTTTGATAATTACACAGTGAAAATGGCTTCCAGCTATATATAGCTTTTAAACAACTGACTTTTTTTAGGTGCTCGTTAATGCGAGACCTTTTTATTTATGCTCAGAGGCTGACGTTCGACCTGCTGGGTTTTAAACCTTAGCTAAGTACTACAAATAGTACGAGAGCAAATATAAAAAAGACCCTGAGGCAAGAAGTCAGGAAGAGGATACATGAGGAAACTGTTGAAAAAAATGGATTTCTGGGAGTTGTCGTATCACAATTTGAGCCGAGCTTCTTAAAGTTTTACTTTAACTCACTTTATACCAAAGAGGCTGATGCGATTCATTACGATCAACGTTTTACAGCGCAGTATATTCATTCACATGTCTTACGACTGACGTGATTTGGAGTTTGGAGACTGGCACTAACTAGCCGTTTCCTATGGGTTCTTTATCTTTACAACTGTCACTTAACGGAAGAATGTAACTGTCATTGCAATGCGTGAAATCACATCACTCGCAAACCCCGATGAATCATGCAACAGTTCCATCCGTACTGCAGACCCAGTATGTCTTACTTAAAGCACTGCCAGCAAAAAGAAGCATCTCGCATCGATAGGATGTGACAGTAACATCTTTACGAAAACTATTCAAACACACTTACTGCCCTCAAAAACACCAATCGAAAATAACCTCAGAATTCGTGTCGTAAAGTTGATTCTTGACTGGATAGTTAGAAGGATAAGAGGATTTCGAAATCGAACCCGTTTTCGTTACGAATGAAATGCTCTAAGAAAAGGGATGGGACTACAAAAAGCAATCGCAGTAAAGCAACTAAACTCGTATACTCAAAGGACTTGTGCTGTATTTTGTTTTGTATGAGCGAGATAACTTGATCATCGACCCGATGCGCTAAAGGTAACATAACGCTTTAACAAAAATCAAAATCAAACCAAATCACTCTAACTTAGAGTTGAGAATTGTAAATGTGTTGAAAGATATGACATTCTGGTTTGGGCGTTACGTAAAAAGAACAATTTACAAGTTCGTCTGGCGCGAAACGAGACGGAAAATTCGAGGGCTGGCGCGTAAAAGAGACGCAAACACAACTCGAGTCGAGGCTGTGTATTTTTTCTGAGTTATTATGCCGGTTCCGATCTTTAATTAAGACATTTGTGCATTTATAATGAAATAACAATATCGGAGTCAACGTTACAGCCACCTTCTAAAATCATAGCGTGACGCTGCGACCAGCGAATGATTAAAACGGACAGGTCCTTTAAATATTACTTTTGCTTTTTGTTGCATAATTTAGAACTATGCGCGGTGCACTTTAATGTTTTTATTCTTATTTTATTTAGATTTTATGTTTAAATCTGTCTAGGCTATTTGTAATCACTACATCGTATAAAACAAAGTCGCTTCCTGCTGTCTGTCTGTCTGTCCTATATAGGTATGCTTAGATCTTTAAACAAACAAATATTTTATTTCAGACTAGACTAGGTCCATATGTTGTTAGTACATACAAAATGCATAGAAACTAGGTATGTTAGGTTAAAAAGAAATACAAATAAGAAATGTTTTTTTTTTACACTTAAGTTTAAGAGGTATGTCCGGTCTACTTAATATATCTTAACGTAGTCCTAACCTGCTCAATCCTCGATCATTTAAAACTACGGAACGGATTTTTAAGCGGTTTTTAGGGTTCCGTACCTCAATCGGAAAAAAACGAAACCCTTATAGGATCACTTTGTTGTCCGTCCGTCCGTTTGTCTGTCTGTGAAGACCCTATCTCGAGAACGCGTGGAGATATCGAGTTGAAATTAACATCATATACTCAGGTCTACGGTCCCTTGAAGCTGTGAAAAATCTTACTTCTACTTTAACGTGAAAAAAATACGGCCGTTTAAGTCGCAAAAAACGTACATTACGACACTCTCAAGGGAATCAAGATGATAGGGTACTTCCCGATGACCTAGAACTATGAAATTTGGCAAGTAATATCGTCACATACTACAAATACTTATAAAAATCTGAAAACTATACATTTTCTGATAAAATCATAAAAATATACTTAGTCCTTTTCAAACATCATATTTGGAGAACTCGGTTGCGTTAAGTTTGCATGCGGTGCCATATATTACAGGTGCAAACTTAACTCAACCAGGCGAATTAAGATGGGATAAGTGAAAGTTCGTACGGAACCCTCGGTGCGCGTGTCAGACTCGCACTTGGCCGGTTTTATAATAAATGAAGTGATTCAAGAGGAAGGTTTATATGTATACAATACAGTATGCAGAATTTATCAGCATTGCACCCGTGCGAAGCCGGGGCGGGTCGCTAGTATTTCTTGAAGAGTCTCTCTCTAGATGATGTCTGTCGTTGGACTCGTTGGTCACTCCGTACATTCCTTGTGTCATAGAATAAAAGACAACCGAAATTATCTCTTTTGATCTTCGCATAAGCAACTTAAATTAAAATCTGTATTTTGTTGGTTATTCGTGTAAATCTGGGGCACCGCTACGATTGGTTGACAACGCGTTCCGATTTCGACTATAAAAACATTTTAAAGGGGAACAAATGGTAAAATTAGAAACACTACCTAATTCTGGTTTTTGTACTTTAACGATATGACTTGCCAACCGTACGAGGCGGTTGAAACACTCGAATCGATCCGTTGGTAATGAAACCTGCTGACTGGCAGGTAAAAAAGCCGGTCAAGTGTGAGTCGAACTCCGGCACTGAAGGTTCTGTACAAACTATGAAAGCAATGAAAATTGTTTGGACAAGAAGTTCAACTGGTTTAGGCAAAAACTTAACTTTACCGTTGGAAAACTGTTGTCCCCATGGCATCGACATAGGTCGCGGGTCTACCACCCCAAATAAGGCTGTAATCACCAAAAGATATGTTTATTGTTATACTAGCGACCTGCCCCGGCTTCGCACGGGTGCAATGCTGATAAATTATGCATGTATTATACATATATAAACCTTCCTCTTGAATCACTCTATCTATTAAAAAAAACCGCATCAAAATCCGTTGCGTAGTTTTAAAGATTTAAGCATACAAAGGGACATAGGGACAGAGAAAGCGACTTTGTTTTATACTATATACTGTAGTGATGATGTAGTGATAGGTAATTACAAATATTTTTGGCATATATAAGCGTAGCAGCTGAGATCATAAGCATCAATAAAAGATAAACATTATTATCCGCGTTGTGTAATCTCAAGTGGAATGAAATAAATAAATAAATATCAGACAACCTCACACAAATCGATCTAGTCCCAAGCTCAAGAAGGTTTGTGTTATGAGTACTAGACGACGATATACATACTTATATTGATAAATACATACTTAAATGAAATAAAACAACAAATAGAACAACCATGACCCAAGCACAAATATACGAGATCATCACACAAATATTTGCCCTGGCCGGGATTAGAACCCGGGACCGCTGGCTCAGTAGGCAGCTAGGTCTCTTCAAACTGGTGCGCCAAGCGCGTCGTGAGTCGTGAATGAATTTGAAAATGAACTATACCTGCGGAACCCTAAAAACACCACAATAATCCGCCAGTTGTCACCTTTTACGACAGACAGAGCATATTTTAGCGAAACAATAGTCACATAGCTAAACGAAAAAGGTCAGGAATTTTAGTTAAGTCCCCCTTTCCACGTTAATGAGTAATTTGCAGTTGTTATTATAACACGGTTTCACCCTTGTCATGTTTTTATCTAAACTGATGTGAGCCTTTTTTCGGTTGAGTCTTTGTCTTTTTAACCGACTTTAAAAAAGGAGATTCTTATAAAAGAAAACGATTTTATGACAAAAATACGTTACAATACGTTATGATTATGACAGTCAATCGTTATGCGAAAAAATTCACCACCCTAAGATATGTAAAGTACTATAACTGCTACAGCACACAGACTGTTAAAATGTATTTTATGTACAGTTTGTAAAAATAGTTTTTTTATGCAGTTGTAATACACTTTATCTATGTGCTGTGACATCAAACCAAATAAAACTGGCAGTGTGTAAGAGGCCAATGTTTTACTGAAGGGTCAAAGTTACCCGATTAACTGTACTCGAAATTTCTAAAACCGTTGTCTAAAGTAATCGTCATTTGCTTTATGAGGGTAGCACTTATCAAAATGTGAAAATAAAATGTTTATGGTTCTGCATTACAGCATTCTAAAGTCTTAACATTACCTACTGTGTCCCTAGAAATGGGCAAAACGATGACTCAAAATTATAAACTATGTATGACCCATTTAGGCACACGTATATCGCATTTCAATTCTCATAACAGAAAACTAAAGCGCAATTTCAAGCAAAGCAGTTGTTTATAAAGCACCTGCAATTTTGATGACGACGGGTCTTTGGCGAGCAGAGAACCGTGGGATCATGGAGTGAGGTAATTAATGTGAGACTAGACAAGACATCAAGTGCACTAGAATCTAAGAAGTAAAGCATTGTACCTACGATTTTGTAGATCTTTACAGCAATGACTATAAAAATAATATATAATTAAAAATTCTTCTAAAAAAATTTACACAATATCCTAATATTATTTCCTATTATTATTCCCTATAAGCGGTAACCTATCATAATATTTCCCGAATTTTCATTTGCCTGAATTTAGGAATGCCCGAATTTTAATTTGCCCGAAAGCTATTTATTCCAAAACTATTAATATTTTTAGGACTATATAAACGTCGTTGTAAAGAACCCGTTAGGTTAGGTTAGGTTTGTTTTATAATAGTTTTGTAATAAATAGCTTTCGGGCAAATGAAAATTCGGGCATTCGAAATTTCGGGCAAATGAAAATTCGGGATTATAATAGCCTATACCTAGTTACTATTTCCTAGTGTAATTCAGTTTATAAATATGTATATGCAGCAATATCAACATTTGTGTGCCGTTATATTTTTGTTATTTTACAGTTATAACAAATCCCTGAAACATTGCTGCATAAAAATATGTTTTGAGAAGAATAAATGCTACAAAACTTTCTGTAACAGCTGATAAACATTTACAAGGTTTATGCTTTAAATATTTCCTTAATACCCAAAATATTAATCACAAATAATTACAAGACAAATATTAATTACACTCCAAACATTAAAAAAGAAACGGTAGATTGATCATCCTCCACATTAAATACCAAAAGGCTAATCCAATGAAAGATTATTATCTTCACTTATATTATAAGTCTGTCTATAGGTATATTTTGTTTTTTAGTTCTAAAACGTCGAATATTTTGATTGAGTACATTCCACATACGCCCAAATGCGTCTGTAGTTTAAGATGTTCCAGGTAAAACCGGTTTCAAAAAGTAAGTGATCAGTATTATTAAGAGGGCTAACATTAGGTCGGAAAAAATAAACATTTTGATAAGAGTAACGTGTCACAGAAGAGGAATTTATGTAAATCGACGGGTTCGGTTGAAAAAACTGTCCATTGGGTGCGTGCCACTTGGGGCTCGTATTTTACTAGCTTTTGACCGCGACTTTTCACATTGGACTTTCAATACTGCATCTCTAGCACAGATGAGGTAGAGATGTAGCCTCTCTCTGAATCTTTTATCGCTTATAGATATAACGGGGAGTGCTCCGATTGATTCCTGCCGCTTCTTTCCGCCATCGTTCTACGCGACAATCCTTTCATCCTCACCACTTAGGTAGGAAATTTCTAGAAAAGCGCACAGTTGGCAGTCCACAACTGTGCGCTTTTCTAGAAATTTCCTGCCTCGCACGACTGCATTGTGGAATGAATTGTCACTTGCGGTATTTCCGGACCGATACGACCTTCAAACCTTCAAGAAAAGAGCGTACTCCCACCTGAAAGGCCGGCAACGCACTTGTGACTCCTCTGGTGTTGCAGGTGTCTATGGGTGATGGTAATCGCTTTCCATCAGGCGATTCGTTTGCTCGTTTGCCCCCTATGACATAAAAAAAGAGGTACGCGACTCCCTTCGGCCGCCGACGAAACCATGCTTCGTAACCAGTTACGTGTGAAGGATTGTTTTTCTTGCTACGAAACTAGTTACGTACGTTGTACAAAGAGGTTTTTTCTTCCTACGAAACTAGTTACGTACGACCGCCTACGAAACCAACGCTACGTAACCAGTTACGTGGCAAGAATTATTTATCTTGTTACGACACCAGTTTCTGACACATCTTTGCATTTGTGGGAAAGGGAAACTTTTTTATTTCGTTAACACAGGCATTGCTATTGGCTAGGGGTCTGAAAATAAGAAAGTGAGCGTGAGAAGGTGTTAAAACCTTTCAAATAAACAATGCCAAGATCGACACACAAAGCATAAGGAAAAATTTGAAAGGTTGGTTGGAGTTCGGGTAGCGAAGTGGTTAACGCGCTGGACCCGCAATCCAGAGGTACCTCATTTCAATTTTTCTTTTAGCTTTGATATCTTTGTATCAATAGTTTAAAAGTGTACATGGCAAATCTGAGAGTCCCAGCCATATGAAAAGTGCTAAAATTGTAGATCACTTATTACCGAGTGAAAATGACCTCAGTAAACCACCAATATTGTTATTTCATAGGACACGTGACATATCCCTAATTTGAGAGAGTGAGTAGACTCAACCCTTGTCATTGTAGAAAGCTAAAAGTAGGTTGCAAAACTTTAGGAAACTCGAAGAATGAATAAGTTATATTTAACCCACTGTTACCTTAATGAATCTAGGTCGAGTTAGATCATTTATCAAAGGTATTTTCATTATTGTTGTCAAAGGTCTACAACTTATTATAAGTTGAATATACGAATATAAAACTTTTTTTGTAACATACGGCACCGCTACGGTCATTTATTTGAGTCCTAAAGAATGTTCTAATGAAATCGATCTGGATCCAATTGGAACAAACCTTAACAATATAGAATACGGTTCCCATCTAATTGGCGGGAAGGTGATGGCCTATCGATTCACCACTTTATTGTCGACATGGCCGTGATATGGCCGGTGGGTATATGTCGGCAATGTCGGCTAACACCGATGCCCATTATGGTCTTATACAGTTGACACATGAAGATGTTGACCATACTACCTATCAGCTTGTATTTACTTAATTTTGAAATGTATTAAAAGTCAAATTTACACCATTGATACAGAGGAAAATTTAAAAGCAGCGTGTTAACCTCTCCACCACCCTAACGCCAGGTAACCTTTAGAGTTTTTCCTTATGATTTGTGTGTCGATCTTGCATTGTTTATTTGAAAGGCTAGCTAAGCTTGGTTCAATATAAAAATTGTGGTGTAGGTATCGACATTAAAAGTAATGATATAAAACATGTTTAATAAAATAGTCAAATGTACATCTAAGTAAAATAATGTAAACGCTCGCAGCTTTGTCTGCGTACGTGAATTCCCTCGTACTTAGCGTGTTATTATATGGGTACATTTGGGAGAAATCTAGCTACGAGATGGAACTAAGAGATTCCCATTTCGTACCCAGCTACGAACTGAGACTACTTAACTTAAGTATCCCATTTCAAATCTGGCTACGAAATGGAAGTAAACCAAAAAAGGCAACAAAATCCTAAAGAGGATAAGTACGAATAAAAAGTAGGGAATTTCCAGAAAGCGGAACATCACTACAAATACTATAAATACTACGGCACACTAAATAGGCAAAAGCAGAAATGGGGCAAGAGTAGATCAAAGAATCGGGCTTTAATAATTCCAACAATTCTAACTAAGCATTCCTATAGAAAGAGTGTGAAAACGCATACATACACAGTGAAATATAGAACCTTTATTTGAACTTTGAAGCAGGTTAATAATGCTGGTTCTACGAGTACCTTGCGTGAATGAGCGGCTGATGCATTATTTCCAGATAATCAGTAACACGAAGCCATTCGTAACACGCTTCTTATATTAATAAAACGCTATTGCTGTAACATTGTACGCTGTACGTGTGGTGATAATATAGTTGCATTCATAGGCTAAGAGAAGGTATTGTTTTAGGGTAGACAGTATTTATATTCCGCTTTGCCAGCAGCGTGCTTGGATGTGACGAGGATCGCGTGCCTAATTGCTCGAACAAAAGCGGAATTCGGAGCATGAAATAGACGGTTTTTATCGCATTACGACACACAATCTGTAATGAATTGAGCTACATAGAACCTCGTGTGCTCGCACAGTTTAATAGCTGATTTGTTTAGAATAAAGTGATGATTACTTACTACGCTAAATAAGTGACCAAAGAGGATCAGGCGCAAGATAACGTTCCTTATGCTTCTCAGTTTAGTGCCATTTATCACCAATTGGGTATTTTAAAGGTGTTTAATGTTTGCCTCGGCATTCCAGCGGTATCTATAGTTTCGACCTAGTCCTATTAGTAGTAATATTTGCCTTTGTACCAACCGCGTTTTCAAAGATATTAACATTTCGTCTACCGGGCTTCCACGCCGCGTACCTCCGTCCTGTACCGTTGACGACCTAAATATGCGTCAGTTGAACACGAAAGATAGGTATAAAAATGTGAAAATACCTTGTGTGCCTCTTGGACTATGAAAGCACCTGTGTTGTATCACTTTACCGGCCGAGGTACCGCGAAAACGCTGTAAAATGAATCGAAAGATAAACTGTTACTTCGTCATTAATACAAATTGGATATTAAAGTGCCCTCAGCCAGGTTCATAGTTGCGAAAGATCTCATTATCATAGGCTAAGCATGGCGGTTACGTCTTTTCGTACCAGGATGGAATGGAAGTACCTATAACTAACTGACTGGTCTAGTATCCTTTAATTTACGTTTGTATATTTAAACAGGTATTTATGCATCCGGAAAAGGTTACGGTAGCTACCGAATTGATTCCCTGACTGCTACTGGAACTATGGATGATGGAAAAGGAGGGTGCGAGGGTCGGTAAGGTTTTTAGGTCAAACTAGCTAAGTATCAATCAAAGTGCATGCTGATTGGATTATCCAATTTGGATATCACACGAATATAATAAAGGCGAAAATTAGTGAGTGTGTTTATGTGTATGTCTTTTATTTCTTCACGCTCAAACGGGTGGTCTAATTTTGTTATTTTTTTGGAAAGAAGGTAGCTGACACCCTGGATTAAGACACGCTACTTTTTATCCCGAAAAAATATCGTGTTCCCGTGGTATGAGCGGGTAACACCGCGCAGCGCAGATAGTAATATCGCTATAAATATCGGACAAAACTCAGATTTCAAAGACCCTATATCATTTTTTTATGACATGCTGATCTATTTTTATTCATATACCTAACTACATTATCCTATATAACAACATAAGTCATCATAGCTATTGACCCCTAAGCTGGTCAAGAAATGTCGTTTCTAATTTAACCGCCGTTTAACCGTCGACACTTTAACGGCTATCCCCATTGACTAAACTAGAAGCTATCCAATCACCCTTTACAATAATTACCTACAAGCGTAAGCGTACATATCTATTGCATTCCTAATGCTACAAGGAAGCTACCGGCCAATCTTCATAGGATAACGAAGTACAAGAAACGGCGAATGAAAACACGACGCTAGCAGACTCGATTACTCCATCACTTGCAAGAACGTCGTACGGCGTATGAAAGAGGTATAGAGTTAGGATCTTGTAGAAATGAGAAAGATTGCGCACGCGTCAAAGTAGCGTTTAATTATAACAGCTTATTGGTTTGACGGAACGAAGCTGTAGAGGTGAGGGAATATTTACACGATGAATTCACAGTGATCGGTCGACTGAGAATATCGCTGTGACTTCTCACACACGATACTTAGAAAGTGATGTAGGACCGCTGCTTCTATAGATAGATATTTAGGTAGATGACTACCTACCTACCTACGGCATGAGCCAGACACTAAAAATTTAAAACATGTCTAGGTAAAAAAGTCGATAATCGATCAAGAATACGTAGAATGATATGAGTTAGGTGTTAGGTACATAATGGCTGGATTTAGTATCGGGATGTTATAAAATATAATATGTTACCTCAACAGGCATATATTAGTCACAGTGATTTTTTGAAACTGGAACAACTGTCACCGCGTTCGGAAAGTAACGCTTTTCCCGTCATCTTACAACGGGCTCCGCAAAGCGTTTCTTTCTGCCTAGTACTTTGCCTGTGGAACAGGAGATATCTCGATCACTAACTAGAACGACTCCTTTCCGAGTAGTCTTCAAACCTTTAACTCTTACTAATAAGCCCTTTCGAATCTGCAGTACTTTAGAAGATTAAAAAAAAGAGCGTACTCCCACCTGAAAGGCCGGCAACGCACTTGTGACTCCTCTGGTGTTGTAGGTGTCTATAGGCGACGGTAATCGCTTTCCAGTAGAAAACGAACACCCCATTTTTTTAATTCAATTTTGAAGATCATTTAAGTTTTTACCTAGGTTAAGAAACTTCTTAGCACTGAAGAATGTAATCTAAGAAGCCCAAATAACAATGTCACCTATCCCGATAATCGGGGAATGAAATAAAACGTAATACGTATGATATAGCGCGATGTCTCCTGCCTCCAATAAGGCCTATTCGGATTTATTGGCTGGTCGCAGCAGTACTGACGGGCGCGAAAGTGCGTTCCGTGTTTAATGATGTATCGTTTCCGTAAATTTCCGGAAACGCTCACCATTTCCCATACAACATGAGGAATGATTCCGAAAATGTACGGAAACGGATCCGGCTCCACGGAAGCGGAGCGGAGAAAATTAACCAAGTGAAGCTCAGAAGTGCATTTAAATTTGAGAAGTGTGATTTGTCCATTCTGTACATCTCCGCTCCGCTCTGATTCTGTGGACAGTTAGATTAACACTTGGCTTATTTATGTACCACTATATGTCTACTTTAGCGATGTGCTCTATTTGATTTTGTGCCAAAAGTGCAGGTTTTTGACGCATTATTCCCTCAAATTTGACAGGCGTGTGGATAAGCTATTTGGAGTATTTGACCATGCAACTAAGCATATATAATTATAATTTTTTTTTATGTCATAGGGGGCAAACGAGCGAACCGATCGCCTGATGGAAAGCGATTACCGTCGCCCATAAACACCTGCAACACCTGAGGAGTCACAAGAGCGTTCCATGCCGGCAATTCAGCTGCGAGTGCGCTCTTTTCTTAAAGGTTTGAAGGTCGTATCGGTCCGGAAATATCGCAAACGACAATTCATTCCACAATGCAGTCGTGCGAGGCAGGAAATTTCTAGAATAACGCACAGTTGTGGACTGCCAACGATATGGGGCGAGAGTGTGATGGTGACATGGCTGAAAATTCCGAAGGAAATATAATTTAAGAGCGAGAGCCGCGACTTACCAACAGTAGGTAATCTATGTGATACAGTAAGTAGATACTCGACGAATGGTGATTTAATTGTGACACTATTATTATCTTCATAATAGATCTAGACGTAATAGATAGCAGAACAAACTTGCACTTTATTTTTGTCCCGAAAATTAGGTATCAAATAACGTGCGAGCTTGTAAGCGTAAGCGCTCATTTACGTCGTCTAGCGCCATCTATGAGATTGTGATAGTGTTTTCTTTCAAAATTACTGGGAAATGTAGGTTAGCCGGCAATTTTATGACCTCTAGTGTCACTGCAAGTTATGATTTGATTTGAGACGGCAAAAAAGTGCATCTTTCCTGAGCGAATTGTAAATAATATTTTATTCTTCGTAAATATACCTGTTATGTTATTGTTATTATAAAGTAGCAAAATTTGTTAGTTAATTTTATTTAGGTTAAGTTGTGTATTGTTAATTTTTACTTGTTTTTCGTGTACTAATAAATTTTATAAAGTTAGATAGTTTATTTATCTTATAATACAAAAAGTATTTGAAAGTAATAGTTTTTTGGGAAAGTAGTGGTTGTCTAAACTTGGGTGGGTCATTAACGACCCTGTGGGCAGAAGTGTATTTAGTTAAAATAAAATATATTTAGGATCAGACGACTACTTGCAACGAATTATATAAAAGATTTGTTGGAAAATTAAAACGTTGATGATAAGATAAGGTACTGATAATTATATTGATCATCCTGGCGATGGTATCTGATGGTACAGTGTGCACCATTCTAATTGAAAACTGCCAACTGGAGGACTTCAAAGAATTAAAAAATACGGAGAGGGGATCTACGGCTACCCATTAGATGGGACAAAGGGATATACATTGTTAGGTGGCATAGTAATATCATTCTGACTCTTTTATCGACTAAACACTGTGTACAACCTATGCAAACGGCGAGAAGATTTTCTGCTGCGCTAAAATAGACGATTGATGTACCACAGCGGAATATCACTTCCCAATATGGATTGTGGGGTAGTGGATCGACTAGACTCTGTAACGTCGGCATTATTAGTATGTAGAATCGAAATGAGAGGCAATAAATGATATAATAATACTTTTTTGGGTCATTGACGTCGCAGTTCATGTTCATATTCATAAGTAATACTACACTCGATCCTAACTCGCGAGTTTAGGAGTGAAATAGGTACACTGAAGTTACGCCGAAGCATTGCACGTGTTTTCCTGCAGAATAATAACGCAAGAAATGAACCCGGGCTCAGTAGAAAAATCCAAACCAGCGTCTCTTATTCGATGCGGCAAGTGCGGCAACATAATTCTAAACATATGATTGAAAGAATTCTTTCACGACTACGGCGTGCTTTGTGTAAAAATAACCTTTAACGGGGTGCAAGAAATTAGGTGTTAATTTCCACGTAAAAGGCTTCTTCAAGTTTCATTCTTCATTTTGTCTCGAAATAAACAATATAAACAGTGTTATGTCAATTTTATCCAACATTGACTTACACGGCACACGATGGGTCGAAAACGACCCTAAGGAACAGATTTGCCCTAGGGGTAGTTTTCGACCCATTAAAAAAAGCACCCTCCCCCCCCCCTCTAATCTCAAATCATTAAATGCGGATTTTATAAGAACCCCTTAGGGTCCCATATATCCAAAAATGAAAGAAATCGGAGACCAAAAATAGTTCTGGGCATATATGGGTTAATAGGAAAGAAGACTTTAGATAAATAAACGATTATAAAATCGACGATTCCGAGTTGGTCCAAGCATAGCTGGGAATGCTGCGAAGAAGCCCGATTAGAAAAGAACCACGTTTAAAATGGTTCACGCGTTGGAAAGCTAGAAAACCACACACGGATATACGGGTATAAAACCCACAAAAAATAGCGACTGTGTGAGCTAGAACTCGCAAGTCTGTTTCCAAATGGCTGAAAAATTTACTTTCTTACGTTTCCCACCCCAATATACCTCCATTAAAAAAAATATTGGCAATCATGAATCATCCTCAAACCTACTTCCACAATTAGACGAGAATGCGACTTGAATACGACCATCACACACGACATGCATATAAAGCAATTTTATTCAGACTGAAACAGAGACGCTTCGTTCATCAATCCATCATCAACATCATTTCAGCCATAGGACGTCCACTGCTGACAGGTCTCCTCAATAGTCTACCTTGGTGGTCGTCCTACACTGCGCTTGCCGGCACGTCGTCTCCACTCGAGAAGCTTTCTGCCCCAACGGCCATCGGTTCTTCGAGCTACGTGCCTCGCCCATTATTGCCACTTTAGTTTGCTTTCCCGGTTTGCTATGTCGATGACCTTTGGTTCGTCTACGAATCTTATTTCTGATTCGATCTCGTAGAGAAATCCCGAGCATAGCTCTTTCCATAGCTCGCTGAGTGACTCTGAGCTTTCTTAAAAGGCCCATAGTTAGAGACTCCGTAGGTCACGCTTCGCTCAGTCGGTCAAGAAAGAAAACATAAAAGAACTTTACTTTTAAAATAATTCCCTTACCACTTGCGCACGCGCTTATACCAAAGTACTGGTAAAGGGCGGCGATCCTCGTTTTTGGAAGAAAAAGATATCTGTTAAGAATCCAGCTGCGTTATATTTATGACTGTCATCTCTCTCTCACACCTATAGCATATCCATATGCGTGTATACAGCCGTCCTTGTCCAACAACCTGTCTGTTATTATCTACGAATGCGTTGCTCCAAGTTTGTGAGAATTTTATTGGGAAGGTATTTAAAATGATTATAAGAATGATTCAATAATGTTTTTATTACTGCTTATTTTAATATGCCACCTGATAAAGATATCGGTGAATGACCTTAAGGTCTATAGTAAATAAATATCAGACTAAATATCAGCTCAAGAGGGCTTGTGTTATGGGTACTAGACGACGGATACATACTTACATCAATAAATATATGCTTAAATACATAGAAAAACCATGATTCAAAATATTGGAGCTCATCACACAAATAATTGCCCCAGCCGGGATTCGAACCCGGAACCGCCGGCTACACCAGAATTAACTTAAAATATTTTAGAGACATCATCACAAGTAAACAGGTGCTTAATTCGACGACATTGAGATATAGTCATTCAAGCGATATCTCGGCCATATTAAGTTAATCAGTAAAGTCATAATAAAAAAAATACAGAGTATAATAGTTGTATAGTATGATTGTAAACTTAGAATATAATTTGTACGCGTTTTAATCTATTTCTTTAGTACCTAAGATTTATTTTTGGTAATTAAATGAGCTCTCTTAAAGCCTGAGATACAGGATATTCCTAGTTCAGGCACAAGTATTATAATCCAAGAAAATTAGATTGCAATATATGGAAAATTTGGCAAAATGAAAGGACAACTTTTATCTATCAGGATATGTAGGTTATAGAGCCAAGTTTAATTTTATCTACTCTCCCCCCCTCTCAGGGGTGAGCGTCACCCCCCCGCGCCCTCGAATGTGTCCCGGAGCGCGGTATTTTCCACTTTAAAAGAAAACCGTGTACGATACATACAAAGTGTATAGCAACGAAATAATCCTGAATAAATTTCCTATAAAGCTTTTATACATACAAAAGCGATATCACTTATAGAATCGGCGCAATCTGTTACCAAATACTAACGTTTTTAATTATTGATCTTTTTTTTCTGCTAAAAGGTTAGTTATCTCAAAAACTGCACACTTCTCGGCCAAAATAGGTATGTATGACAAAAGTAAAGAATGGAAAATTTTCTTTCTAAAATGTATAATTTATTTCTGTTTCTCTTTCATTTACCGTTGCAATGCTATTTTTAAAATTTATGTCATTTGGCCATTATGCGAAATATAAATATTCGTACTATTTAAAAGGTGTTACTTGCAATACCATAGACTTCTTATATGTTTTTCTGTAATCTACAAGTATTGAACTATATTCTGTATTTTCTTTTTTTTTTTTTGCCTCACTATTTTAGGGAATAAGGGGTGTGTGGGGAAATCGTCAAGTTTTGCTCATTTCGTAAATAACTTCAAAACAGTTTAATTTAGAATTATATAATACATATATTTGAAATGTTCATAATGTACCCTTTCATTTGATATGTCACACGATATACTATGCCATTTTTTTTTTCCTATTTTGCCCCCTAAACTGGCCCTCATGTCAAAATTTATTTATTTGCGTTACGTTACGTTACACGTCCATGTTTGAGTCATCAATTTACATACGTGTACAAAATTTCAACTCAATCGGTCCAGTAGTTTCGGAGCAAATTGGCTATGACCGACGGACGGACTGACACAGACACACGAGGGATCCTACTATAATCATAGCGAATTTTCTCCGAAACTACTGGACCGATTGAGTTGAAATTTAGTACACGTATGTAAATTGATGACCCAAATATGGAAATGTAACGTAACGTAAAGTAAATCAAGTAATTTGAAACATGGGGGCCAGATTTGAGGGGTAAGGTAACTGCGCCTATTACCGTGGCAAAAAGCAAGTTTTCAGATGACTCCATAAAATTAAGGGTTCCAAAGCTCCTTAACGATCAAGAATATTTTTTTTATTGAAGATTAGTTATTGAACTTTTAGTTTCGTACATTTTTGGATTCAGTTTGGTTTATTATATTTGACAAAATAATTATTGAAACCAAAATGCCCAAGTCGTCTATTACCGTGGTAAGGACACACTGTGATTCTATTACCGCGAATTGAGCTTCTATTACCGATGGTATAAAAATACACACATTTTCTACCATCGGTAATAGAAAATGGATCCACGATTCGGAACTTAATACCGAGGGATAAACAAATAAAAATTACGTTGGTTCCGTGTAGGTAGTTTCAGGATTTATATTTCGTATTTTACTAGATCATCATCATCATCATCATCTCAGCCATAGGACATCCACTGCTGAACATAGGCCTCCCATTTGGACTTCCATATATACCGGTTGGAAGCGACCTGCATCCAGCGCCTTCCGGCGACCTTTATAAGGTCGATCATCTGTCCATCTTGTAGGTGGACGTCCTACGCTGCGCTTGCTGGTCCGAGGTCTCCACTCGAGCACTTTTCGGCCCCATCGGCCATCTGCTCTGCGTGCTATGTGGCCTGCCCATTGCCACTTCAACTTGCTAATCCGGTGAGCTATATCGGTCACTTTAGTTCGTCTACGAATTTCCTCATTTCTGATTCGATCACGTAGAGACACCCCGAGCATAGCCCTCTCCATTGCTCGTTGAGCGACTTTGAGCTTTGAGATGAGGCCGATAGTGAAAGACCACGTTTCGGTGCCGTAAGTCATCACTGGTAACACACATTGGTTGAAAACTTTCGTCTTGAGGCACTGAGGTATGTCGGACGAAAAGACATTGCGTAGTTTCCCGAACGCTGCCCAGCCGAGTTGGATTCGGCGGTTGACCTCTTTATCGAAGTTGGACCTACCTAATTGGACCACTTGACCTAGGTAGATGTATGAGTCAACAACTTCGAGTACCGAGTTTTCAACAGAGACTGGGATGGGCACAACCTTGGCATTTGACATGAGTTTCGTCTTGTCCATGTTCATTTTTAAGCCCACCCGTTGAGAAACTCGATTGAGGTCATCGAGCATCATGCTGAGTTCCTCCATCGACTTTGCCATGACTACGATGTCGTCGGCAAACCGAAGGTGAGTGATGTATTCGCCATTGATGTTGATGCCAAGTCCTTGCCATTCCAAGAGCTTGAAGGCGTCTTCCATAACGGCCGTAAACAGTTTCGGGGATATAACGCCCCCCTGTCTTACGCCTCTTCTCAATGGAATGGCCTTTGTGCTCTGCTCCTGAGCTCGGACCGACATGGTGGCGTTACTATACAAACACTTCAATGTACCGATAGTCAATATGGCATCGCTGAAGTGACTCGAGCACCGCCCATGTTTCCACCGAATCGAAGGCTTTCTCATAGTCCACAAACGCTAAGCATAATGGCAAGTTATACTCTTCCGTCTTCTGTATAACTTGCCGCAGCGTATGTATGTGGTCTATGGTACTATAGCTTCTTCGGAAACCGGCTTGTTCGGGAGGCTGGAAGTCATCAAGTCTATGTTCGAGACGGTTCGTGATGACCCTTGAAAACAACTTATAAACATGGCTTAGAAGCGTGATGGGCCTGTAGTTCTTAAATAGGCTGTTATCACCTTTCTTGAAGAACAGTACAACCTCGCCTCTATTCCATGCTTCAGGCGTTTTGCCCTCGGACAAGACGGAATTAAAGAGCTTCTGGAGGACCTTAAGTACCGGTGTTCCACCCGCTCTCAGAAGTTCTCCGGTGATTCCGTCTTCGCCCGGCGCCTTGTTGTTCTTAAGCTGCTTCAGGGCCATCCTAATCTCGTACAGACTGATGTCCGGGATGTCTTCGGTATAATGTCGGGACAGCTTGGCTCTTGGATCGCCTACCAAGCTGTCAACGGGCTTTGCGACTGAAGTGTATAACATGACCATAGAACCTTTCGATCTCGCCTAGAACCTCTGCTTTGGTCGACGCTATGCTGCCATCTTCCCGTTTCAGCTTGGTCAGCTGGCTTTGTCCAATAGACTTGTCCTTTGCAAACACTTTGGAGCCTTTGTTCTGCTCAATGGTCTCTTTAACACGGTCTTTAAAACTATTTTAATTGGTAAAATTAAAATTTCCTTTGACACACAAAAATATGTCTGCTGATTGATGTGATGATGAGTAAAAATCGGAATTCTATCAAAAACATCTGTACCTACGGAACCCTAAACGTAAATTATTTAACTTGAAGACTAAAATGTGGCTCGGTAATAGGTTTTTTTAGAAGTCTATCACCGACCTTAGCTACTATTGAATGGATCGGTAATGGATTCCCATACATTCTATTACCGAGGGTTATATGATTGCACCATCGGTAATAGGCTTAATTTAGAGTATTGTAAAACCTAATTCCGACCTATAAAAACCATAAGATACAGTTGTATTTTTATAACATATCAAAAATATACATTATAACCTTGGTCTGAGACCAAAATTACATACCTGGCGAATAACCCTAGTAAAATATCTTAATATTTGTGCAACTTGACAAAATGATGGTGTCTATAGAAACAATATATTCAGTACTAAAGTTTTTGTTAAAAATTAATGGTTCGTTGAATACTTTCCCTACAACGGAAATAGTTTTTTAATAGCGTAAATAGATCAAGATTAGACTAATTGTAAACAAATATATTATCCATGTCATATAGCAAAATTAAAACACAAAAAGCAAAATCACCATTTTAACTAATACCGTGGTATACCACGGTATTAGATTCCCCACAAAAAATGGCGTCTATCACCGATGTATTTTATTTTCCGTTTTTATTGTATTTCCAGGCAAAAACATATATATATAGTTCTCGGAATTCGTGCAGGAAACTATAAATATTAATTTAAAAACGATAGCATTCGTTTAAGTGCTTTAAATACTACGTAAATTAATAATAAAATTCGAGTTCACTTACATTTGGCGTCACGCGTTAGTACGGGGCAACCGTCTCCTGCGCTGCCGTCGCGGATACAGACGAATTGCGAGCTTGTTGTTACGTTTACACACACTATCAGTAATCATGCCGTTGGTCAACTAAATAATCTGCGTTACTATAAAATATTTTTTAAAGAAAAACTATCAGTTTATTTATAAAATGCGTATTTGCAAATGCCACGGTGTTAGTAGCCAATATTGATACCCCCGGTAATAGGCGTCGTTACCTTAAATTAGAAAAAAAAATAGCAAAGTATATCGTGTCACATATCAAATGAAAGAGTACATTATGAATATCTCAAATATATATATTTCATAATTCAAAATTAAACGGTTTTGAAGTTATTTACGAAAACGAGCAAAACTAGACGATTTCCCCACACACCCCTTATTTCCTTAAATAGTAAGTCTAAAAAAAAAAAAAAAACAGGATATAGTTCAATATTTGTAGATTACAGAAAAACATATAAGAAGTCTATGGTATTGCAAGTAACACCGTTTAACTAGTACGAATATTTATATTTCGCATAATGGCCAAATGACTTAAATTTTAAAAATAGTATTGCAACGGTAAATTAAAGAGTAACAGAAATAAATTATACATTTTTAAAAAGAACATTGTCCATTCTTTACTTTTGTCATACATATTTTGGCCGAGAAGTGTGCAGTTTTTGAGATAACTAACCTTTTAGCAGAAAAAAAGATCAATAATTAAAAACGTTAGTATTTGGTAACAGATTGCGCTGATTTTATAAGTGCTATCGCTTTTGTATGTATGAAAGGTTTATAGTAAATTTATTCAGGATTATTTCGTTCTCATACACTTTGTATGAATCGTACACGGTTTTCTTCTAAAGTGGAAAATACTGCGCTCCGGGACACATTCGAGGGCGCGGGGGGGTGACGCTCACCCCTGAGAGGGGGGGGAGAGTAGATAAAATTAAACTTGGCTCTATAACCTACATATCCTGATAGATAAAAGTTGTCCTTTCATTTTGCCAAATTTTCAGCTAATCTTACTGAATTATTAAGTATGTTCTGTGTAGATGTAACTATAACAGAAGTAGTAGGGTTGTACCTACAAATATAAGAAGAATTGCAGGTCGATTCTACCGTGGAAAAAATTATATTATATTTACACGAGGTACAACTATCTACTTTACCTTATGCATTACGTCGTTGCGAAGCGTAAAAGAATGTCGTAAAAATAGTCCCATTAAACTTAAAGCAAAAATAATTACCAAAAACAATATAATTGTTTAACATAAAGCTATAAAACAACGGTCAGTGCCCGCCCCCTGGTGGGAGACGCATCGCCTTAAAAAACTTAACATTAATGAATTAAAATAACACAATACAGAAATAAAAGGTAATTTATAATTTCCGTACGTATTAATTAAATACATGAGTTTGGTTTATCCCTTTAGTCCCATCTCGTAGCCAGATTTGGTAGCTAGCTACGAAATGGGAGAAATGATCCCGATTTGAAGCTGGCTACGAAATGGGAATATTAAAGTCCCATTTTGTAGCTAGTTTTTAAAGCTGGCTACCAAATGGGAAAAATAATCCCAATTAGAAGCTGGCTACGAAACGGGTATATTAAACTCCCATTTCGTAGCCAGGTTTTGAAGCTGGCTTTTCCAAATGGGAAAAATAATCCCAAGTGGAAGCTGGCTACGATACGGGAATATTAAAGTCCCATTTCGTTGCCAGTTTTTAAAGCTGGCTACCAAATGGGAAAAATAATCGCAATTGGAAGCTGGCTACGAAACAGGAATATTAAACTCCCAATGTTCGGTCAAATAGTAGTTCAGTTTTTTGCAAGAAGCAGAAATATGTATTTCTTTAAGCGGAATGTGTTTTTTTTTTTATTTATTTCTTAAAAGTCGAGTTTAGTTGGTTCTTACCTATTATACTTATCTTTTATTTATTATTTAAGTGTAAGTGGGAAATCCATAATTCAATCCTCGCCAAGACTAAATACAGATACAGCTAATTTTACTTTATAAAAAAAAAACACACACACTACAAACAAAACAAAACACAAAGGTTAACATTTTAAAATATATTCAATACTAGACTTTGCCCGCGGCTTCATACGCGTGTTTTTTTTTAAGCCTAATTAAATGTGCCTACTCTCATATGGGGAAATAGGTATATAGATCTCTGAAATGTGTCGCAGTAAACCCTCAGAATACATTTCAGTAATTGGTTGCCTACAAGATGGGAAAACATATTTCCCTTTTCGTAGCTTCTACCAAACCTAACTACGAGATTGGACTAAATGCCCATTTGGTAGCTAGCTACAAGATGGGAAATCACATTTCCCATTTCGTTGCTAGCTACCAAACCTGGCTACGAGATGGGATTTTTTTGCCCATTTGGTAGTTAGCTACGAAATGGGAAATGTGATTTCCCATCTTGTACCTAGCTACCAAATCTGGCTACGAGATGGGAAAATCATTCCCATTTGGTAGCTAGCTACGAAATGGGAAATGTGTTTTACCATCTTGTACCTAGCTACCAAATCTGGCTACGAGATGGGAAAATCACTCCCATTTGGTAGCTAGCTATGAAATGGGAAATGCGTTTTCCCATCTTGTAGCTAGCTACCAAATCTGGCTACGAAATGGGACTAAAGGGGTTTATCGTACATTTTTGTTAAAATACATAAGTTATGGTAGAAAAATGTTAAATATTCTTGTGTTTGGATGAATTGGTTGTTTCTGGGTAAACGTACGGAACTAAGGCAATTCTACCGGTATTTCATCTGTTGAGCCACAATACTCACTAAGTAACAAATGTCTACTTAAAACAAAGCTCGTATCTCAGTGTTAATCTATTAATTAGATACGAGGTTTTGAAGAGCAGTGACATAAATTTTAGTGAGTTTTGGCTGTGACCAGGCGATTTTATAAACGTTCTAGTGAGTAGGTATTCGCTATTTTACATAGAAAACTATCGTGAGTCTCAGACATATTGAAATACTTAAACGGGTTTACGGGTTTTTGTTCGGTTGGCCGCCGCCTCGACTGATCGTCTCTCCTGATGATGAATCGCGTACCTATTCGAAACATGTCGAGCGTTATTCGACTTCTACGTCGTGAGTAAACCCGTTTAAGTGTTTTAATATGTTCTAGTGAGTGTCTTCCCAGGGTAATGGCGTTAGACAAATATATTACTGACGAGATAAAATTGCTGACTTGGTTGATCGAAGAGCCTAGATGAGTCCTTAGATTACTCTTTGAGCCATTAATTGGTGTGTGCGAGACAAGCGGAGCCGGGGCACTAATTATCACATCAAACTCGGAAAAAACAAAACTATCCCAATTTAGTTTGAACACTATTTAATACCACACAAAAGCTTCATACGTTAACATAACCCCCAACCAATGGGGAGTTGCCCTATCAAACAAAACTATGTTCATTCGGACACCTATTGAAAATAAAAAGTTAGAGCTTATCAAGTGGAAGTATGAATTTGACTAAATGTTCAACTTTACATGGGCACTTCTTGAATGATATGCGGTAAAAAAAAATGGATGTGGTTCAGCTCAATTTATTTTATTAAAATCGAAGCTCATGCAGCACACTTCTAATTCCGATTTGTTGAACTCATATACTTAGAATGGTCCGGAGGTCAAGCAAAACGAACTTCAGTTATCAACTTATCAAACAACTAGGGGCCAGACAAAAAGGCTTCATTCGTAACATACCAACCGTTATAAGGAGTTATGAAGGGATGGTATCGGTATTTTCTACCAAAATTACTTATCATTTTCACCTTCAAAGAAACATCAAAAGATATATTGTAAAATTAATTATAAGTAAATAAATAAAACAATTGTAATTGGGGTTTTGAGTACCTTCGTTTATTACATAAAGATATATTATGGAGTTCTAGAACTCTAGTTATCAAATTCGACAGTTTAAACTACATCTATCTTTTATGAAATCGGTTAAAAATCATTAGACAATCACACGCTTACAGCTACGGATCTATCGACAATTCATTGGCTTTTCACAATACCCACAGACTTCACTCACTAATAAGTGTGCAGCGCGACACAGGCAAAGCCGGCCCACTAATTATCACGTCAGTCTGATAGAGATAGTTTTGTTTTTTCTGCCCACTCAATAACATTCTTCATGTATTTGAACACAATACAATACAACAATACTTTATAGCACACCAATAAAAGTTTACAAAAGGAAACAAGACAAATACAATTTATAAATAACGGTAGACAACAGGCGGTCTTATCGCTAAAAAGCGATCTCTTCCAGACAACCTTTGGGTAGTGAAATCGATGAAAAATTTAACTTAATACAGAGTAAGTGCAGCAGAATAATGCCACACAAAAGCTTCATACGTTAACATAACCCTCACAACCATAGGGGAGTTAAGAAGGAATCCTACCGGAAATTTCTACCAAAATTATCGACTCGTAATTTTTACCTCCACCGAAAGACATCGAAAGATATGGAGGTCAAGACCTTAGTTATAAAACAACTTGGGTTCAAAATCGACCTTTCCAACTACGTCAAAAATCATGAGGGTGAATCCAAACGAGCGTAATTTCGGTCGCACGTGTGACGTGATCACGTGACATAATGTATGGCGCGACCGAAATTACGCGACTCAAATTACCCTCGTCTGGCTTCACCCTTAGACAATCACACGCTCACAGCTAAGGTGAAATCCGACATTTCATTGGCTTTTTCACAATACCCACAGACTTTACTCACTAATAGGTGTGCAGCGCGACACAGGCGAAGCCAGCCCACTAATTATCACGTCAGTCTGATAGAGATAGTTTTGTTTTTTCAGCCCACTCAATAACATTCTTCACGGTGGAACAGAGGCGTGGAGTGGCTTTGGAAAATATTTTTTTAATTTCATGATGGCAAACTATGAAACGTATCGCCAGATGGAAAGCGATTACCGTCGCCCATAGACAGCTGCAACACCAGAGAAGTCACAAGGTTTGTGGACGCAGTAACGTGGAACGTGGACAGACAGATTGAAGAAACATGTAGGTATGGATAGATGAATATGAGAAAAAGGTCGCAATTGGATAAACAAGTATCCTATATCCATCAACAAATAGCCAGCAAACCGTCTAGGATGTAAGACCAGTTTTCATACAGTGGGGCGCTCCTCCGAAATACGAAATACTACGGTTATCAATATTTGTACATTTATATGTAAATTGTATCTTCTGTATGAGCTACTTACTATGAAGATTCTTCTTTTCATAAAGGAGGAAAATTGTGTTCATTATTTAAGACCCAGCGTTCACGTTTCAGCTTAGCCAAAAATTATTTGTATTCCCGGCTGTCCTCGCCTACAGGTTGCATTTTTCAACCGATTCTCTTGAAATTTTGTGAGTACGTTCCTTAGTTAGTTACCTATCCTTTTCTACATTATTTTTGTTTTGTCATAAATTAAAAATTTCAGTTATTTCGAAACAGACTGAGGCGAGGTCTACAGCTCACAAAGCCACTAACGACCACTAGTAAATAATATTCGTAAATTAATCTACTTTACCCAAATTAAAAGACTTAATAAAATCTAAAGACGTCTCCGCAGTTTCTCCTGTGCCAGTGTGCCCGTATCGCCCTCAGCGGTCATCTCGGGCGGAAGTGCACCGAAACCGTTCATTTTCAAGTTTCCAAACGCCCGCCGCCTTTTTTTTCCTCTATGTCTTCCCAGAAACTTTACCGAAGAGAGACAAAAACTTTTATCGTAGGTATTTACAGTCACGGTGTTAATGTGCGACGCTCATTAACGGAATGGATTGCGTTTATTTTATCTAAAAAATGATCCTGATACCTATCTTTTAATAATTTATAGAGAGAGTACCTACGTACTACTAGTATGTACAGGTAGGCCTGGCACAGCTTTTAGAAGGGCTTGTGTTTAAACGCCTACCAAATATGTTGATAAATTGCTTCCAATAAATTCTTAATGCTTGCCAAAACGGATGAATGCTCACCAAATAGTTTGTACTATTCTATTAATAAAGCTATAATAATTATTTTTCATACATGCTATAAAAATATGTGAACACCGTTAAAGTTAATTTCAGACCAAATAATCTATATTATTGTTAAATGGATGTCACCAATATTTTATATTATTACTTCCATTTTAGTCATTTTTGCTGAGGCAAAAAACGAACTGCTCACCAAAATGGCTTTTATACACCCTAAAATTAATAAATAAATATTGAGGTTTCAATAACGGGTAGTATTTAAACGCACATCAAAAAAAACCTTTTTCTATGCAAAAATAATCAAAATTTATATCAAAATTCCTGATTGCACAGCAAATATTGCACTCAAAATGTTACTAAATATACTACAATTTATATTTGTGGCGTGCATCTATTTATTTAAAACTAAAGCATACCTATTTAAGTATAGTAGCATAGCTAAATAATGACTACCGCACATTATGGAGCGTTTTTTAGGGATATAAAAAAAAAACTAACCTAACCTAACCCGGCCGAGTCGGATCTGCTCTGAAAGGTGATCAGGATTAGATGGTTACCTAGCTGAAACACTAATTTTTTTCAAAAAATTAAACACGGGGCGGGGGGCGGATTGCGGGGTTAAGAAATAAAGGGAAGCAATTGTAATTTTAGATAGACAGTAATATATTTTGACTAAAGGTTATAATTTGATTACACTAAAGCAAAATAGACTGCAATTTTTGGTAATAATTTTGATGTTTTATGAAAACAATATTTGGTGAGCAAAAAATCAATTTTGGGAAGCAAAAAGATATACGGACTCAACGTAAAATTATTCTGGTGTAATGTATTGTATATCGATTTTGGAATACAAAATGATTTAATTTGGGGAGCACTATATAGAGTGGGTTTAATTTATATTGGAGGCAATTAATTTTATTTGGAATTTAGTTTTAGGGTATAAAAGCCATTTTGGTGAGCGTTTAAATTGTTCCCTTTTAGAAGTTGCACTTCAGTTGTATGCCACCGAATACACGTTGCGTATGTACTTTCTAAACTTTATTACTTTTGCCAAAGTCTACACTATTTGCTCCTCGTCCATCTTTATTGTATCATAATTCATACTACCTGAATTAATAATTAAAATCCCCAATATTTCGTTTTGTTTACAGCGACATCTTACATACTTTTTATGAACTATCTTAAATGTTGATAAAAGCGCCATCTATAAATGTACACGTCCATTACTAGAAGATCATAAAAGCTTATGCCAGTAGATAAGTTGTATAGTTATGTAGTGTTCGTAAAACTCACTAGATGGTGCTGTAATTAAAACATGCTCTTGCATCCACTTTATTTCACATTGTCGCCTGTCTTTGTGATTACGTGATGTCTACAGAGATGGCGCTAATTTAATCAAACCGATATAAAAAGTCTACATCATGTAGGGACGCTCAGTCAGTAGACGTTCTATTTCATTTGGTCGGGTAATAGGAAAAACAACCTTTGAAGTCAATAACAAACCGTTCGTGTCTATGGTATGCGTATAGTCAGAGTCTGGCAGTTGAGTTACTTGAGTTTGGCATGAGGCAGTCTTGTATTGCATTGGCTTCGGGTGGTTGTTGTGTTGATCAAGACCTACGGATTCGCAGTGAATTTCCGTTTTTAACAGAATTGTGACTGAAAATGCCAAAGAAATCCAATGATTAATGCGTTATTATAACAGTGAAGTGCAGTTTAGTGATTTTAAGTGATTGTCTTTGTGTTAAACTTGACGGGCGTAATTCGGTGTGATTATTTGAAGAATCGCCGGCTTACTTATCTTGTTGTGGTGAGTGTATGATCGATATTTACTCCCTTTTATGCATTTTATCATTAATTTTAGTCACTAGACACATGCCGGTGCATATAATAAGGGTGTTCTTGCGTCCCAAAGTAGATTCTGAACAAAAACGTAGTCGTTTTGAATGAGAAATGGACATTGCATATTAAGGCATGGCATGGGAATCGTTTAAACCGTTGCTATTGTTTTTCCTATTAGATTACTCATTTATATTAGCGTCAGTTCCCTTGATATTAGCATAGTTTAAAGGATAGCAATGATTTCATACATAGATTAACTTTGATTTGTTGTGTTTATAATCATTTTGTTTTAATCCCTGAGATTGATTAAATAGTTTTTTATTTACAAGAAATATTATTTTAAAACCAACTATTATTATAAAATTAATATTTAATTGACTAAGTACCTACCTAGTTTTAAAAGTAACTGAAAACCTTGTTATGGCTGAAAAGGTGTTCACTGTTCAGGCCTTAGCCTATGTCTAAAAACAATTTTTGCATAATTCTATATTAGCTATAGCCTAGTAATTAGTAAAAGTTATCATCAACACAAGCAACAAGAAACTTGACTTTTAGTGACTCCAATACAAATCTAATCCGTCTTATGAACTCAACTTGTGGGTTTTCTATGCTAACTACTTATTATCCACAGTTTGTGGCCATTTATCCATCACAACCATTCATTTGTGGCATGGAACTAGATTATGTATCCGTCAGACTTGTTTTATAGTACTAAGTTTTTATTAGTATTACTTTGTTGCTGTTTGCAATAAACTTATGTTGAATAGTAATATTTCTTTAAAAGATAATCATTACTACTTAATATGATGTAGATGATCAAAGATAATAGCTAATTTGCTGAAGTTCATTCTCATATAAAGTAATAAGGTGATCAAACCACTAAACTAATTGATATAAAAATCTGTTTATTTTTTGGTTCATATTTCATGTTTTCATTTTCATCTTTCAAACCAGTATTCAAACTATTTGTCTTATCTATGGGCAATAAGTTTGAATCAGTTTCAGCTGAAAGCAAATTTATACAATACAAAGTAGGTATTTCTACTTGTTCTACTTCAATATAATTACATAATTAAATTAATTGTGCTTTAAGTTACACAAGAATGTAAAGGATATTAAATTACACACTCAAAACTCTTGAAATAATCTTAAATGAAGTAAGTGTACTTAGTCATAACTTGCTGAAAAGTGAAACATAATTATTATGCACTGATTCACCGCATGGAATAAATACATTTACAAATGTTTAATTTTATTATTTACTATGTTGTACTATTTATAACAGCTTTACTTGAATAATAACTGAAAGAAACATTTGTAAAATTAATAAATGCAATTGTGAATAATTTTATAAAACTGCAATTGTGCAACCCGGAGTATGTACATATATTTTTTTCAATAAAGTTTTCATAACACACTTATAATCAAATTAAAGTCTCAAATTGAATTTCATATACTCTAAATATTAATCTCATATACATCAAGTAAAAAATCTGGCACATACTTATGGTTTAAACAAATGTACACCCAGAAAAATTTCACGGGCATGGATTTCGTCTTAAAAATATCATTGCTTGATCTCAAAGATGACAAGTACAAAGTTCCACAGACGTTTCTTTATTTTTCTTGTCAACATTCATGTCTGTTATGTTTATTTTCACACCTCATCACCCTTAGTATAAGGGGTGTGAACTTGGATGACTAATTTTCAGTGGGGAATGTTGAATTATTATTATAGGGTATTTTTTGTAAGGTTTTGACATTTAAGGCTGGTAATAAGATCACTTTTTGATAAATTAAGCTTTATTTAAGGAATTATTGTGCTGTGGTTTATTATGATTTTTAAATATTAAATTTTAATATGTTATATCTTTTTACTAATCTTGGGGTGGTATGAAAGTAGTTATTGATGCTGAAATCACACAGCATATCAGTGATGGCTGACCAATATGTCTAGAAGCCCCCCGTTTTCTCTTTTCTCTCTTTCTCGTTTTCTCTTATCTCTTGCCATTTCTGTTTTCATCTATAGCCTTCAGCTGACCATACAGAACTATAATTGTAGTTTTTGGACTCCGTAAAACAGCACGCTACACGGTAATATATCGTAAGATACCTTGCTATAATATATATTATAGCTCCGTTTGTAATGGGCTTAAGTTTTGCTGTATATTCTGGCACTAATAGTATGTGGTGTAGAAGGGAAGGAGCGGCATCTTTCAAAGAAGAATTTTTGAAAAAGTATCCAGCGGTGGATACTTAGTAAGCAGTAACTAATAGTTCCACGAATGCTCAAGAAGAGCTACAGTACGGGAGGAATGGCGACGGATTGTAAAGTTTGCTACCAACCCTGATGTGACGACCACGACCACTCTGACAAGAGTGTGACGACAAAGAAGAAGAAGAAGAACTAATAGTTCTAAAAGGCTCCACAAGCGTCGCTGGAGTAGCTGGAGTAAGTGACACTGTTTACCGTCCATAAACTGCAGGATACCTATTTAACCGTAACTTATGGAGGGTAGAGATATTTCAACTGCGTTTCCAAAACCTGGAGACTCGTGATTGATTTGATTTTTTACAAGAAATTGTTTAAAATAGAAGAAAAATGGGGACAACGGATCACTATCTTTTCGTCATAATGTGCGTTCCCCTTTACTACTACACTCCATAACTACTATAGTAACTAGCACGACATAGTTTGTAATTAGCCCAGTATACCACTATTATGGCAAATAAAATGGTGTCAAGGTGTCAATATATAACATAGGCAAGTACTGATGAAGCCGGGACATTAACCTTCATATCCAGCTAAAAGGTTACGTCATATCCCCCATTACTATTCAAATTAGACTAATATATCCCCACTGCACGAAGTAGGTATTCAGAGTACGTAATTTTCACAAAAAACGTCTAATTAAGATAACTCATATAAACGTCACTCGTTAAAATGGCTTCTGAAATCACCACTCACGGTCTGACCCCTTTTAAACTCGTTTTGTTAATACCAATCATACTACAAACAAAAAGACCCTGTCGAACTGCGAACGTCCTTCTTTTTCAAGCTTTTATTTGAATTGGTGTCTGTCTGTCGTAATCGAATCTTGCAAGTTTTCTATCTACTTCACTGTTTCCAATTGAGCTGAAACATTTCATATATATGTAAACTAATGAGAAAGCCCTATTATTATGAATGGAGCTGATATGATGTCGGAACCATGTAAGTTCTGTGTTAAACGCGTCATAATCATAAGCTTATCGTCCCAAATACCAAGATAACAGAAAAAACAAGACCAAGGTAACAGATGAATGAAATTGTGAGCCGACAGTATTCTTGTGAAAATGTACCATAAGCGATCCCGATTAACAATTTTCGATCGTCCAACCTTATCCCACTAATAACTACTTACCATTCCTTACACGATCAGGGCAACGCCCTGCCGTTCTTTTTTCTCCATACTCAGTCTTAAGTCCGCAGACGTTAAATTAAATAAAAGACCTATATGTTTAAAATTAACATGGAGTTACGCTGTTTTGGATCGGGAGCACGCATCCAGAGCCATCGTAAATGCGCTTCCAAACAATGCTATCTTCACATCTGGGGCGGTTGAGTCAGCGTGACGTCACAGACCAGATTTGGTCACGTGTTCAAGGAAATGTGTGGGAAAATGTTAAATTGCGTTTTTTTCTCAGTTTGCCTGAGATTTTCCCTGGATCCTAATCCATACTATACTATATACTATATATACTATACTATACTATACTATATACTATATACTTATACTATATACTATTATACTTTATACTATAATATTATAAATGCGAAAGCGTGTTTGTCTGTCTGTCTGTCTGTCTGTCTGTCTGTCTGTTACCTCTTCACGCCTCAACCGCTGAACCGATTTAGATGAAATTTGGTATATAGATAGTTTCAGTCCCGGGGAAGGACATAGGATACTTTTCATCCCGAATAAATGTAGTGTTCCCGTGGGATGAGCGGGTAACACCGCGGGGCACAGCTAGTGATTGAATAAAAAGGCTTCTCGCTCTCAACTCCAACATCAACTTTAAATGCAAAATGTTACGATTACTGCGACTAACTCTTCTTCCATGAATGGGAGAAAGAGCTTGCACGATATGTTATACTTGTTATTAAAGTAGGTATGTGTATATAAGGAACAACTACAATCAAGTTTGTAATTCTAGACAGCATTGTCAGACACATGTCTACCATCTTGTCGAACAATGGCATTCGCGTCTTTATTCATCTTGATAAGGTGACATTTATAAGCTACTTGGCATCTAGAGGCGACTGTCCACCAGTTCCTACAAAAACATCTCAGTTATTTAAGGTTTAACGTAGCTCACAGAATACTGAACATACTGGAGAAGATAGTGTTTGAAAAAATTAAGGGCTAAGGGTCAAGCCGGTGCTCTTCAGCCGATGAGGACCTGCACAACTATGACACGCGACTCTTTCTCTATCTCTTTCTTCGCGTGTACTGTGAGAGAGTGACGGGCGATGCTACATATGTCGCGCCACAAGAGACGTGAAGCCTAGTTGTGCTAGACGGGCTGGTTCCTGTACTCACGGTTCCCTCGATTTCGATTCCACTACAAAAATACATAGTCGAAGACAGGACAGGATAGAAACGACTAGTGGCAGTAGACAAATTCTTCGCGATAGACATTAGCTTTAACAATTAATAGAACGATTTAGAATATATCCCCAGAGCTAGTGCTGTTTAGGACAGCAAAACAGTAGAACTTTCGTCCTGCGGATCTTTTTCCTGACAAATATAACTTGGATCTCTTCAAGTCGAGAGTGAATGCGTCTTCTAGGCAAACGTGATCCAGCTTAGGCCTTATTTTCACTTAATATCAGGTGCGATTGAGGTCAAACGCTTGGCCATCTGGTATTAAAAAAAAGTAAAATACCTAAGAAGAACACCCCACAAAATACAGGAATCTTTGGGACGCCATGGTATGGCTACCCACCCGTCACGTTCCGAATGATCTTCGAATCTTTCAAACGCAAGGCAGGCGAAACAGCTTTCAAGAAATCTGTGTCCGAATCAATGAATGACATCACCAAGGGAAATGAAGTTGTTAAAAGGACTTGTTTGTCGAGTTCTTGACGTAGCAGTCTTTCATCTATAGCGATACGACTGGAGATATTGGAACCTAGTTCTTTATCTGTTTTCCGGGAAAACTGAAGAGAAATTCGCTCGGGTATCAGCGCTCAGAATCTGTATAGGTCGCATTGCGAAACAGTCACTCATACAAGCGATTCATAAAACAGTGCCTCTGTGGGCTGTAGACCTCACCAGTTTCTTTCGAAATGGCTCAAATTAGTCATTTTCAAATTAGCCCAAACATGACCATAAAATGACATGTTTATGAATATATGAAACATTCGGTGAAACAAGGGTAAACCATAACAGCGATGAGCAACATTTCCTCGTTTTGAACGTCACTGTCGGCTGTGGTTGACAACGAAGAATTGATCATAATTATGACGCCAACGTCGGAAAATGCCGTCAAAATTTCAATGATCAAAACTGTATAATTTGAAATGTTCAATTTATAATAATTCTATTAAATTGTGTTTAATATTTCTTCGTTAATTTCAAGGAGAAATGACATTGCACGCCCATAGAGGCAAACATGTTGATGCAACCATATTGTTAAGGTCTTAGGTATCTATATAGTTACATGTGTTCGGCAATAAATATTTTCATTTCATTTCATTGTAAAATTCAAACCGCTACAAGTATTTTTCAATCACATCTGAATATTCAGCACTTCTGTTTTTTTGCGGTGTCAAGAGCACTTTAAATTGCTTCACCGCTTGGAGGTCAAAAGGTCAAACTAAGAACTTTTGTAAAAATCACTCGATTGCGAAAACCTTACGCCTTCTGTGCTCCTGACATTAACTGTAGCTAAATGCCTCGTTTTTCGTAATTAGGTTGGTAAATCAGGCAACTTGACATGGTTCGAAATGGGGACGTCAGTGTGGAATGCTCGTTAAAAACTGCGCTCAACGTTTAAAGCAAGAGTTAGCGAAAATCGCGTATATTAAGTTCAACATCGTTCACATACTGTCGAACAAATAATTTGCAGTCATCTAGGATTCTAGAGAGATTAATCATGAGATTAGTTCTGTATTCATACTTTACTTTAACTTTTGAAGAACTTTTGGCTATTATCATGAAAATTTCAGGTGACGACGACAAATTGACTTGCGAAATATGACGGACTTGTTTGGTCAGATAGGTAACGTGTATTGTGGAGATCATGACATGATCATCAAATTATTGTCATCTGGCAGTTTGTCACGATGGTACAAGCCACCTTGTTCAGGGCGGCAAGATGGTTTTCTAAAAACATAGCGCACTGGAGCAGAGCGGAGCTGTGTAACATGGACCAATCACGTTCCTCAGATTTAAATGCACTTCTTTTGGGCTTCACAAAGACGCAGCCTGATTGGTTCCTTTTTCTCCTCTTCACTTCAGTGGACAAGCAGCTCTAAACTCGATGGTTCATTGGGGTACCTATGCATCGCCTTATTTTGTAAACGACCGGAATCGCCGAAATACTTTTCGAATATTCTAGCAAACTTATCAATAATGCAGCCCAACCTACCAAACCAAACAACCCTAACCATATTCACTGTCTACATAATGTCTCGATTTCGCGATGCGCGACTTGAGTACTTGCATGCATTATTGTATTGTATGCCCTTTTTAGCATGGAACGGCAAAGAACTCAAACCGGTTCGCATTATTCAAAGGCATCGCTAAACCCAAAAGGCATGCCATGGATCTCATATTCAATGAAGTAATATTGTAAGAAAAGAACTTGTTTATCAATTAAAGTAATACCAATCATATACAGATTTACAGTACCCTTGATTGGTAGGTGGCCATATTTGTTGGTCTCATAACTCGTTTGTACCTGATCGTAAACTGCAAGGTTACTATAAAGTTAAATTCCGTTACAGTTCGAGTTTCATCAACATTCTTTTACAACCGCGCTTGGCACACATTTGTAGATTTAATGCAAACTTTGGGGAGCACGACACAGAGATTTTTTATTGTAAAAGTACGGCTCTGAATAAAAGATCACATCGGCCCAGTTTCGTGGCGCCTGTACGAATATTTAACGCCCTATTTATTACTATTTCAAATTTATAACGGTGCTTTGAAGGATTTTTGTGATATTTATAATTTTTGAAACAAAGAAAATTGCCAAAGATAAGATAGAAACAAACTCTCCAGAGATTCCTACAGTTGATAACCGTAATGTATCAAATATTTAACGCCCTATAACAATCCTTTGCATCAGCATTTATAATTTTTGAAACAAATAAAACTCCCAAAGACACGATCTCTTCAGAGACTCCTACGTTTTATAAGCGTACGTATGAAAAAGCGATCGTTTACAAGCACAACCTTACTGTGGAGGATTTTTTAATTTCTTATAAAACCCACGAATAAATTCCTTTGTTTCAATTAAACTTTTGTTCCGCGGCTGTGGAGCCATCTGTTCCTCCTTTTGCGGATATTTGTTGAGGCAACTCGACCAAATGTAGGAAACCTCGCCCTAAAAGGCACCGACCGACTTCAACTAAAGATCTCACAGTCCGATACCTTCTTTGTTTACCACGTTTCACGCGTGTCACCTCCAGGACCTTTAAATACACGACAAATTAACTCTTCGACTGGAAATTCGGCGAACAGTCACTGAACTCGAAAATTCGGGAAATGGGATACCGAAAATATTAATAAATCTGCTATCTGGGTTAATGAAAGATTCTCGATTAAAATGCTCGTTGGGGAAGTAATTATAAAAGCATATTCGTTGCATCATTTGAGTTGCGAATATTATTGTTTTATATATACGCGATATTGGATTTTCCGTTAAACAGAGCGGTAAAAACAAACAACGATGATTTATTATGTTGTTTTGTTAAATCAAACAGAAACAGCGTGGGTACCTCATCTTACACGACAATAGAATAAAATAACGATCTTGATAGCGGACCAGTTTGCTATGTTTCTGCGAAAGAGGCCAAGTGTGACAATCAACGGAGATCATCGTCCAAATAAACGAGACCCCTTAAAGATGATTCTTAGAACAGAGATTCTTCATTCCTCTTGGTAGTACCGAGGTTCAAATCAAACTGGTGCAGGTGCTAAATAGGTCCAACTACACAAGATCCTCCACCACTGCATTGCTCTATGCTTCTTGGGGTCTGTATAGCCTGGACGATTAGATAACAATACTGCAACGGTGGTAATGACAGTTGCATCGGGTTGCATCATCGGGTCATTCAATTGTTCGGATATAATAATGTTAGCTTAGCTGTGTTTTGTTCCATTGTCGCTTCGGAATCATCAGTTTGGGTGATCATTTATGGCAGAATAAACGGTTGAACGGCCTAGAGTACCAAAAAGTACTACTTTAAGTTTTTCCCGCCAGAGAACTTTAACCATAAGGCTTCACTTCGATGTATTCATAGAACATGATGGTGAACCAAGATTCGAACCGTACGATACGCCGTAACTTAAGGTAGCATTCGGTTCTTAGCGACCGCGATATTACATGATGGCGACCAGCGAACGCGACCCACTGCGTTGTATAGACTAGATTACTTCGCATCTCCACCAAGTGAAGCAGGGGTACAGCTCAATAATGGACGTGGATTTTGGTATATTTTATATTTGAGTGACAGAGACGGCCATAATTCGTATTGAAATATATTCTAATATAAAATCTTACCACCGAATATCACCGACCAATAAGTCCCTTACAGTACTATGGAACATTGACGGATGCAAGCGTGGAAGAAAGTACCTAGTTAGTCTCTTTCTTCCATGGATGCAAGCGACCGCGTCGCGTGACAAACAGTGGGCCGCGGTCGCCTTCATGTGTCGCGGTCGCTAAGAAGTAAGAAGTAAGAACCGAATACCACCATACATGCATATTGCGCCTAAAGATTAAATTCACACCTCCCATAATAATTCAATCTATGAGATCTAATGACAGGACAGGAGATCTAATGAAATAAGGGTAGGGTAAGGTCCCAAAGTAAGGTCTGGAATCTAATTTCAGGTTTTCCCTTCGTGTGTTAGATCACTGACCTTACTCACCATTCACATGAGACAGCTATCGCCACAAAAAGCGCATTATGCCCACGTGGGGTACTTAGCGGAACAAGTTCTAGATAAACTCGTGTCCCAGATACGCTGCGGTTGCGGGACCGGCGCCGTGAACACTCGGCTAGGCATTGATTAACAATTTGCACACGAATAAGCCAATTTAGCTGATATAAAATAGTTACATATCAGCGCAAAAAGTTTACAATACGTAGGTACTGCCTGCGATCGCGTTGTCCAAGCGAAATCGCGCAAAAGCCCCGTAAGGCCATCGGTTATAATTACGACATCGGGTGCGTAATAAAATAATAAATACCTAAATATTGGTCAACCTCTCGTAAATCGCAAATCTAGTCCCACAGTAAGCTCTAGTAGGCTTGTGTTATGGGCCGTAGACGATGATACGCGTACTTATATAAATAAATACATACTTAAATACATAGAAAACACCCATGTTCCTTGGTAGGACCGTACCGTCGGCTCAGTAGGCAGTTGCACTACCATTGCGCCAACCGCGTCATTTAAGTACGAAGTGTAGTGAGTCACTTTTGTCTAAGTAAGCTTCCCTCTTTTTCATTGAGACATTTGGAACTTTTTAAATTTTCATTGTTAGTTGCTCTTTCACAATGGCTCATTGATATTTTTAGCACAAAACAATAGAATAACTAATTTTAAAACGTCAGAGGTGTACTATCGTAAGCCTTTAGCAGCTAGGTTAATCTTTCCCAACGAAGCGACCCAAATGGTCTGGGGACTTTAACCCTATATAATTCAGGCTGAAAATCTTTAAAGCCAAAAATGTATTTATTACAAAGTAGCTCAAAAAGGGTTGGGCCGGGGCTCACGAAAATGTTTGTTTTGTTTATCCTCTTGACATTTTCGAACGGTATTATAATTTTGACTCATTTGCCTTTAATATTAGGTACAGGATTTGTTACTTCTTCTTTCGTGAGTGATTTCTTTGTTTTAAACTGCGATTGCTTGAAGATATCTTCGTTAATTATTAGAACAGGGGTATAATTTGATATTGTCAAATTAGCGAAAATATCACCATTACACACACACGCATAACTTAGATCATTAAACTTTTCCGGGAATTGCTCGATCACGGTCGTTAAACGCCTACAGTTTTTTATATAAGCGTGAATGTAATTAATTGTCGTTTTCCTGTCTTTATAAATGTATAAATTCTATTTATAAATGACACGAATGATAATTTTTAATCAGCGATTAAATATATACTGTAACTTTATAATCACCAGTCTAGTGCCTCTATCCAAATCAGTATCCAGTATCTACTTTAATTTCGGGTTTGAAACCTTTTCACCGCCACAGTGGTTATATAACGACATAGGAAAATTGTGCCAATGACTCGCTTCGCCGCTTGACGTTCAAAAGGTTAGAAAAAAAAAGAAAAACATTAATTAATACGACCGGAATAGTTAAAATAAAAATAGAAAAAATAACAAAACTATTGTATTAAGCGGTTTACACTCACGTGAAATTGAAACTAAATATACAAGCTAAAAACTAAGCTATACCTCGAACTGGTCCTCAGCATTTTGCTTACTTGGAAGCCAGCGCTGATCTTCCGGTGAGACCACAAGCAATATCTACAAGAACTAAAGTTTGCTTTAGACGAGTGCCTAGTAAGTCCTTGCTTACCCCTTATTTATATACATATTTACTGTTACAACGTGCCGACAGGGATATTTTTTGCATCCACAAAACTTTATCTAGTCACCTCACATAAAATATGGTCCATTAAACAAGTTTCCGCTCGCAAAGTAAAGTGTACTGTCCGTAGAATGTAAGGGAAAACTTAAGCCTGATCAATTGGGACTCTTACGTAAGAGAAATGGGGATTTTTATTTTTGTAAGTTCTGCGTCGAGAATATTACGAAAATTTTCTAGTAATGCACAGATGTTAGTCTAATGGTGCAATTAGTGCTAAGATGCAAACATACAAACCTGTGTTCTTTTGCCTGGTTAAGAACTTACACATTTCTGTTACATTTCCTGGCTGATTTTTTATTCAATACTCGTTTTTCTGTATTTAAACAGTTTCGTCTGGAACGCTTTTGGTCAGTTTCGTGTTTCCCCTCATTTATTCGCATGGCATCGGTAGTGGAAATTATAACACAATTTTGGGTCGAGAGTCAAACCCTTGCCTTATTACCCTTCTAAAATGAATCACATAACGACCCCTTGAATAAGCCTAACCGGAACCTCAATGTAAACGGTATCTAAGTGCAAATAACCCGAAACCTCTATTTTGACGGATCGGTATCGTAATCGTTAGTTTCTATCAATTAATTAATTTCAGAAACGGGCCTGATTTCAAACTTTGGATTGTTTGAATTATTTTCTCAAGTCATTAAGGATTATACATTCGTCAAGCAAATTCAATCAATAGCTGACAATTCGAACAGGGATGTCAAAATACAATTAAACTCGGGATTTCTGAAATCTTTCGGTCTGTCTTTTTGAATTAATCACCGTTTCGGCTGCATCTGATTAATGATCTGTCAAAATGTGTTCTGGGTATGTAATCGCCTGAGGCAATTACAACTTTGGGAAAATTGCGTCTTTGGATGATATCATAGAAGCGGAACATCTTAAAACCACACATACCCTTACTGCTTAAAAGCCCTTGTGGCTTTTGGGACTAATCAATTTGAAAAAGAGAGTGGTGGCAGTTGTAAAGCGCTTCGTTTCCTCGGGTGATCTTAAGCAAATATTCTTTGCTATCACTGCTCGAATGTACCAGACGTGTCGCTAAAAGGTGCAGCTGGCGAAACATCGTAAGACCCCAATCTGCACTCATGATGACCACGACCGTATGACCCTGATTCTGCTAAAAACCTATACAGTGCAGAAAAAAAATAATGGGCCGTGCAGATAAAGTGCCTTAAATCCTTTAATTAGCTCATTTTACTTATAAGATACAATATTTTATAAAAAAAAAAAACAAAACTGCAATCACTAATTTTCTAAAATTCACTTGTCTTATCCAAGATAAACACTCGCTATTTTATTCCACTAACCGATAGGAAGGTAAGTTGTTCAGGATAAAATCTCTAATATACATTTGATCTTAGAGAGATAAAAAAGATCGTGATATCTAACATTAATTTTGTTTTATCATCAAAATACGAAGAACACGTAAAACGAAAAAAATATATTACTTAGGTTTTGCTGTAGCCAAATTCTGTCTCTAGCTAATCAGTCTAACAAGGGTCTCAATATTTCACTTTATATTGTATTGATCAGAGTCGTTGACCGGTTGCATGAAATCCAATTAATTTGTGTGACTGATTTTAACAAGGCGCGGTAATGTTATAATGGTGTTTTTCGTCAGCCTTTTCCATTCCATTGTCGGACGACGGCTTTCTTCTTCAATCAAGCCCGCTCCCAATTGTTGTTTTGATTGGAATAGCGTAACCTAACAATTAATTGCCCCTTTTCAAATATCTGATGTCCTCGGCCTAGCATTTCTTTAAAGAGAAAATATTGCTTTGCTTAATTGATACATCAAAAGGCGATTTATTGTTGAAATTTGCCTGAAGATACTTCGTCCACATGCACGCAATATTTAATTCATTACATCCCTTAAGTTTCAATGTTTATCCAAATTTTAGGATGGATTCAGAGACTTCAAAGGGAGATGATTAAAAAACTTTACCCAATCCTAAAGCCTTAATCGACATTAGGTGTATAAACTCAGCGAGCATTGCGTTTAATTCGCAATTATTTCGCTTAGTTACTTCCCCGATTTGTTAATTTATTAGCAACGAAAATTGCTTTTGTTCTTAAAGGTTTATTACATTGGTCTCTATCCGTTGAACATTAACAGTAACAGCGTGTTTTAAAGCAAAAACGAAATCGTGCGTAATTACAGTTATTACAGCATTGTTATTGACATTGAATGCATTTCCTGTTATATAATTCGCTAGGCTATATTGAAGGTTGTTTGTTCTTTTCTGATGTCTATCTATTCTCCGTGGTATCAAATTTCAGCATGTCTCCCTCTGTTCTCATGGGTGTTATATCACACACGAATCCCGGCCTTGAAAATAAATGTTTTGCATCTCGTTGCAACAATACGCGAAGTAACAGTATTTTTACAACTTAGCTTTGCATAATCCGTCGGGTTATCGTTTTTATCTCTCTCTCAGCTATTTCTTGTTTTGGTTAGTTATAAGAAAGAAGTCATTTGTTGAAATTAGTTATTTTTAAAATTAACCTCCCTTAAATGTTATTGAAGAAAACGCAAGTTTGACACTCCTTTTCTACTGTTTTACTGTCACTCAAAATTACAACATAATGTAGATTGCGTGCAGACGAACATTGTTATTGAAATAACTAGTGAGTCATCCTTCACGAATCATGAAAAATGTGTGTTAAGGTGATAAACATAAAAATGCAAAGGTAAATGGAGTTTCAATGAGCGTACATGAAGTGACTAATGCCAAGTTTAGATCAGTTAAATAGGTATGTCCTTGTCACTTAATGATTTACTGTAGCGTTTGTAATCAGTGGCGATAATATACCCGACAAAGAATAATCGCTTGTTTTAACTATAAGTACGGCAATTACTATGGAAAAATAAGGAAGAATAGCAGCAAAAGAGTAGGAAAGAAACAATAATATTCGACATAAAACAACGATACATACTGATCACGACTTTTTGCTTAGACGTGTATCATGGCAAACCAGTATACCAGTAAGTTGGACTTTGTGTGGGACTACAAACCCACTAACGAGAATGTCTCCGCGTCACTGAAGTGATTACTGAAGACGAGTTTTTATAAGATGGTGATAAACAAGGATACAGCTTACCTGATAGTAAGAAGTTAGTACAGTCTATGAATAGCCTGTTTCCTTCCCTCTTAAAGAACTTCAAAAACGAACAAATACATGGTATTTTTTGGCAAATTAATGCTAATAAGTTACTTTTTGCACAATGGTAATTATATAAGTTAACAGTGCTCATACTGACGTAAGTGTTCCATTTATTCGATCATACAATGGTGGGAGAACCAAGGTAAAGGCAAATTTGAAAATGAAACGTTTTCCGCCTGATAACCCGGCGATTATACCTACAAACGATTCATTCCCGTAAAAAAGTTTATTAGTCTTCATCCAATTATACAATTTACTCCGAAATCATCGTCATCTCGCAAAATCAAAATCGGTTCTCCGCGTTGGTACGTCCATATTTAGACGACTCGCTCCCACGTCTCGGCCAGTGAATTTATCTCTGAACTCGAATTATCATTTCGTGAATATTCAGCCGAAACTTTGAAATAACACGTTTACTGATTTGATTTGTTGATCTTTTCTGAAGGGTTTCTGATTTTCTCTTTTGCCTAGTTTCTACTTTTACTGGAAGTTTTGGATTTTTGTTTATGCAGTCTTAGGAATTTTATGAAGATAACATAAATATTCTGGGGTTACTTTTTCTTAGTTTATCTTATGAATTCGAATCTAGGTTGTATTTGATTTGCGATGTTGAGTCTTTTGGTTTTGTGTCGGTAATATGCCGTTATTACACTGTAACTAGGAAATAATGTTCCAATAATTTTTATTATGCATGTGTGAATGTAGTTCGAACGCAGTTTCTCTTTTATACATTGTTTCATTCACGATACTAAATAAATTAATCTACGTAACCATGATTTTCGGCAGAGTACCTTTCTTGTATCAAAACCAACAGAAATATACACCTTAGATTAAAAAAAATATCCTGTTAAAATGACTGAAATTCCCGGCCCTCGATATTCTTACCTATTTATACCCAAAATCTAAATTTCACAAAAAATGCGTGTTTAAAAAATGTGCCCGAAATCGTAGTCAATTCCCAAAACAAGATTGTTTACAAACAAACGCTATCTCCGAAATTGTCGTACCACAGACACGCAATCCTCCGCCTCCGTAACTTTGACACTTGAGATTTAAAAATAGAACACCTTAACCGATGTTGTTATCGCCGGCTAATTCGGTGGCAGCCATCGCCTGCGCATTTAAATCATCTGACAGTTAAAAAGTCGGAACAGCCGTGTTGACTGTTTTTAATTTCGAAGTATGCACAAATTTTTATCCTTCACGATCTTCAGATGTTTAATTTGAAGAACTTCCTTTAAATCGTGTTGCTTTTGTTATTATTAGGGTAAATCATCTTTTGACCGATACAAATTTGTCCACATCTTTTGAACTTTGTTGTAAAATATTGCTTTTAAATAATGGTTTCTCTAAATACAGTATTAATTATGTACCTATGTATCTAATTTATGGTGTATCTTTAAACATTCGTACATTGCACACTTGAGGTGCAGCAGGCATATACCACCTCAAAATTGATCTCAAATCAACACTCGTCCCAGAATGGCAAGAGATATTGGTTCAAGTACTGTAAGATGGGCAAACATTTCATTGTGTTTTGTCTTTGTATTGCGTATCATATGTATATCGATAACTTACTTTGAGCTAACTTTACAAGCTAACAATATTGGGTAATTACGCGTATAACTGTGATAGTCATTCGTATCTCATTTCTCTTCCAAATAAATCTTAAACATAAAAATTGACATTGGTGCAAAAACGGCAACCAAATATCCAGCGTTACATGCATTAGATTCTCGATTCTATTGCCGTTTATTCCCTTTCTCTTCTGATTCGTGGATGCACTTGACAGATGAGTCATGGTCGGGCGGGCACTGCACTCGCTGCTTTGGTTCGGGTGTATCTTGCGGTTGCATTCGGTTTACCGTTGATGTTTGACTTCCGAATGCAAGTGATAGCGTTTCGGTTTACACTAGATTTATAACTGTGTTTTATGGGCAGTCGTGAACATGTGGCAATTTCATATTAGGATATATACGAGTGTTTTAAGGACTAATTATCTAAAGTACGTCAAATTACACAAGTTCTTACCTCACCACCTACTATTTTCTGCTTAATTTTGTTTTCTCCGCTACCCATAGCTTGTCTGGAAGAGATCGCTCTTTAGCGATAAGACCGCCTATTGTCTACGATTGTTTAATTTAAGATTTCTCATGTTGGTGTGCAATAAAGTATTGTTGTATTGTATTGTTACTTTATCTGCACCCATATTCAGCATCGTATCTTCGTATCATAGATTTTCTTTTATGTAGACAGAAGTGCTCAGTAATAACGCGGCCTCACCCGAGATATCGTAATGATATGAAATCACCTCTGATTTTGGTCATCCATGACCCACCGCCGTCGCCAAGTAATGTAGGTCTTTATCTCTAGCATCTAAAGTTGTTATAGTAATTTGACATTTATATTTTTCTATTTCAAGTAAACTGTAGTATTTGAACACAAATCATTGATTTTTGTTGTGGTGATTCTGGTATCATAGAGTCCGATATTGATATTACGTGGAACTTATCGATGTTTAAATAGGTCAGTTGTTTCGTTATCTTTATAGTTTAATAGTGACTGCTTACGATAACAACACTAATAGAGGTGTCAAGTGCAAGAATGGAGTCATTATTTGCTAATTTGCCGCTCATTGGAATCCTCCAACACATCATTGGATGTATGACGATTGTGAAGAATTCCTTAATCTCGGCGATAAAAGTGCTCGAATACATTTGAATCAACTCCTCTTCCTTCCGCTCTTTCCCGATAATATTTATGACTAGTGTCTGTAATTTAATTCAAGTTTCCAGAACCATTTTCCGGTGATTAACTTTCTTTTCCAATTAGTGGAATAAAATGAACGGATCAAGTTGTCTTCAGACGAGACGCTTTTATGTAAATTTCCTATGCTATTCAATGTGCATCCTAAACCATTTAACCATCAATCTACAGTACTGTTATATCGTCTATCCGATTTCACTATTCTTAATAAGGATCCTATGAAGATAAATTGAGATTCGTCACGATTGATACACTCTGAAAGACGGTTATAAATCAGTTCTTTTTAAAGGCGGAAGTATCTCCCACTGCCTAACAAATGGGGGTCAGGGAATCTTATTTGTCGGTAGAGCAGACGTATAAAAACGACACCTATAAAATACTTTATGGTAGGATCATCCTTTGATGTCAACTGGGTCTTTTGATGCTGAGAGTGGTTTCGAAATCGAAAGCATGAAATTGTTAACTTGGCGATGAGACTGTGCGCCCAGGTGGGCATGAGAGGTGGTTTTTTATGTGAATCTTTAGCCTGGACAAGTTTATGTATGATTCAGGATCAGGACGTTATTAACATTATTTAATAGCAAAAGTTTCATGTGTCAAGTTCTCTGGTGACTGGTCAGATTCTGAAATGACTAAACTTTTACTTCATTACTGGTAAATAAATGTTGTTCAAAATCAACCTTACTTAATCTTGACTTTCAAATTAAGAAGCGACTCCAGTGGTCTGGGTCACAAAGTCTCTGGAAAACAAAAACTGTCTCTCAGTTTATTATAGAGGTACGAAAAAATGCAATAGTGGTACAAAAATATTCCGTGCTCTAAATTATTTGAAACAAGTCGGACAACTCCTGCCTCTATCGCTGTATTAACTATTAACCCTTCTACAATTCCAACCTTATAATTTTAAAGACTTTTATAAAATCAAGTCACGTGTTACCGCTATCTAGAAAGAAATAGTTATTTGTGCAACAAGAGAGCAAAGTTGTTTTTTGTTATGAGTGCTGATTTTGAGTCCCAAGCAAGTGAAGGATTCTACGTTTGAATCACGAGCGTAGCGAGTGATTCTATGTTAGAATCCTGAGTGTAGCGAGGGACTCAACAGCACGAGATGCAAAAAACTTTGCTCTCGAGTAGCACACACTACTTTTCACCTCATCAGCGAGAACATATTCGACATTTTGTGCTTTTTCTTCCAACGTATGTTTATAGTCTTTGTTGCTGATTTCAATAATATTATTAATCAGAAAATAGATGTGCTGCTTAAAAAGGAATAACAATATAATTTAATTGAAATTATAATCAACCAACCAACGCGGTTATTGTCATTAGGTATTTGATCAAATTGGGAGATTTAGCAGATACATGTTTATTTATAAATATGTAGGTACATATTATATTACGAGATTTTGTTTATAAATTGATTAATATTTTTACTCGTAAAACACCAAACAAAATAAATGCAAAAGAAAATAACAATTACGATATGAACTCGATATTTTTTAAGTACGTTTCGAATATGCATCTATGATACATGGTGAAATTATAAATTATTATTATTATATTTACAATAAGTAATAAGTTGAAAATTATTTGAGCAATGATCTATTGTTTTATATAAAAGGCACAATAATTTTAATATTCGGTCGTTAAATAAAAGTATAATAAAGAAAAAAAAAATACGTTGTAATGAAAACTTTTTCGGGTGTTTTTAATGAATTTTTTGGTATAACGCGTATCCGAACTGTTCTCAATCGAGGTCGGATTCGAAAATTGAATTTCAAATTGATAAGGTTCTATCCCTCTCTTTTATATACATATGAAAGAAACAGAGTGCATTGAGATTCAAATGATTAGAATTTTATAATTAACCTTTGGCTGAAGAATGACAAGTCGTGGTCAGATATTGAAAAAATTAAAAAGCTACTTTCTACTCACGCTCGAAACAAAATCGCATTTTGTTCACTGTTATCTGACAGCAAAATCGCCATGTTTGAGCTGGTGAGGTGAAAAAGCGTATTTTCGACTGAAATCTGATACGTGATCTATGAAGAAAATAGAAGCCAATGTACAACATGTAAAGTAAATGTAGCAAATAAGTGCAACTTTTATTCAGATGTCGTGGGGACAGAATCGTGCTTAGCAACCGCTGCTAGAGAAATTTATGCAAATATTTACTACATCAAACGGGTGTTGAAGACAGCATCAGATTTTTCGAAACACTTTGTGAATAGAATCTGCAGTGTTTCAGAGAAATTTGAAATTTTGGCGTCCATTTCTGCTAACTTTTATTCCCAAGCTGCTTCAAGAATTTAAGCGACATTCTGCACAGCGTGAAATTTGAATCCTAGATCAAATTTCACGTTGTGCAGAAGTGGTTGAGATCATTATGCGGACCTACTAAAGATTAAGTAACTAATATAATAAAAATTATACCATCGTATAAAATAATTGTAATAAGATTCGCAATAGAACCTAGGCTATCGCCATGGCTTAGATAATTGCCTAGTACATTCATTACTCGTAAAACTGATGGGCGATGGCCGTTGAGGTAAATAGTGGCAATCGCGTACCAGATAACGCAGCGCGGAAAAATCCAACAAGGTAGACTTTCAAATAAGGGCAACGGACTGGTCGTTTTTGAAATAAGGGAGGAGCTTTTGTCCAGCATTAAGCGTCTTTCCATTAAGAATCGGTCTCATTGATAGTAGGAATCCTATCCCAAACCAAACGCACAACACATGCATATGTCTGCCCTACCTAATGACTCTTAAGTCACAGTGAACGCATCGCCCGGCGAACCGGTCAGTCGGTCACTTAGCTCATTATACTAATCATTGCTGGTAATCACAAGGTGAGCGGAAATCGGAAACGGCCACTTAATTTGTAACCCGATCCAGTTTATAAGGTCCCATAAATCAATAGTTTTTCGAAATTTCACATTTAATTCGTAACTACTCTTAGAAGTGGTGTAAGGTCTAAACGTCTATCATACATTGACATATGTAGCTGTTTGAGAGCAGCATTAAGTATTTACGGTTATTTATAGCATATCGCCAAAGTAGACATAGTGGTGAGATTTCGGACAGATGTCATCACAAACGTCGAATTGAACCCGTGAGTCTTAAAGTGTAAGTTTACACATTTTGCTTTGAACACAAACGCATTCTTTGCGTTTAAAGCAACCTTACACTAGAGCCTCCTTGATTCTATGAATGAGTCGACTATTGAATATAATGGTACTATGGCATGACCAACTAGTTTCGAGGTTGGCCGTGAGTTCAAAAATAAAGTAGACAATTATAACGAATGGTCGGATGGCTTAAGGACAACCACACAGGGTGCAGCAAATCCCTAAACAGTCGGGCCATGGTCAGATTGCCGGATTAGGCCACGATTTATTGGCTAGTTTATTTCGGTGCGATAGATTACACGGGACGGCTCAGTGCGTTTTATCCAGTTAATTAGGAGTTTTTGGTTATGAACAAATAATTGAGGTTGAATATTGTGATGAATTTCGACCCCCCTAGCTTACGCACCATACGAATTGGTGTAGTTTTGTATTTATGAAAGAAACTACTTATAAAATACGACTCCAGTGGCCTTAATTTTCTGAAACATGAGGGTTTTTTGGTTTTCCAATGACTTTGTGACCCAGAAAGTTGAATGTCGCTACAAAATCGTGAAATGTAAATTAGTAGCATCTGTTGTTTAAATTTTAGGGAAGCATCAGGGCGTCTTAGAAGAGGGCTGGACTGAAATGATGTATGTTCTGATGAGATTTGGGTGTGAGATCAGACTTTTGGTCTCATTAGTCAAGCAAGATTACTGTAGATTTAGCTCGGCGAACATAAATCATTGTGATAAATGTTTCAACTCCCTCCTTTATCACTTTAACGTTGGAAAATGTAATAATAAGAAAAAATAAAGTATTAAGTTTACTTTGTTCTTGGACATTCACCTCAGTAGATCCTAGGGTATACTTCCGTGATATTTATGTACGTTAAGCACGGATTGTCTGCATGTGACTTGTATGCAAATTAAAAGCTGACCAAAAGAAACTTGATCGCACGGTTGTACAACTTATGAGTCATCCAAATCGATAGCCTGACATGTTAGTGTTCGATAAATCTGCTTGAGCTTTTTTTATTATGTGTATCCATTTAAGGCCGGCAACGCACTTGTGACTCCTCTGGTGTTGCAGGTGTCTATGGGCGACGAAAAAAAAAATGATTCACTCCACGTGAACATTGTAAAACTAGTCGAGTTTCATGTATTCCTTTTTTTTTACCACAGTTAAGTTTGCTTGCCGTACTGTTTTTTTAGGGTTCCGTAGCCAACCAGGAACCCTTATAGTTTGTCCGTCTGTCCGTCCGCGGCTTAGCTCCGTGATCATTAGTACTAGAAAGCTGAAATTTGGTATGAGTATGTGTATGTATCACGCCGACAAAACGTTAAAAAAAAAAAACAAAAAAAAAAACTTTTTCGGGTACCTCTGCAACACCTGAAGTGGGGGTGATTTTTTTTTTCGTTTCAACACTAGTGTGTGGGGTGTCGTTTAATAGGTATTTTTAAAACAATAGGGGTCTTCAAACATTATTTTATGATCAAGTCAGCAGTTTTGTAAATATTCGCGCCGAAATAAAAAAAAGAGTGTCCCCCCCCCCCTCTAACTTTTTAACCACGGGTCAAAAAGTTATGGAAAAAATCCATAAAAATGAGGCTTTATAATGTTCTTTCAATGAAAACTATATTGAATGAAATCGGTCGAGCCGTTTTTGAGTTATCGCAAAATTTCATAATTTTCTTTAAAATGACGTAAGTGCCGCGCGGTGTCCTTATACTTCGAACATTACACATATTAGTTAAGTGCCATACGAAACACAAGTAAAAATTAACAGTACACAACTTAACCTAAATAAAATAGTCCCTGTGCCATACTGCATTAAAACATTCCGCTCAATCTGGCGCGTACCTATAATCGATAAGTTCAAGAAGGTAATAAGTAATTACAGTTACTTTGGCGTTTACGACCTTTTTTATAGACCTTGAAATCTTTCTCGTAATTTAAACCTCGAAGCCCGTCTATTGTGAAGGATGGGCAACTACGGAACCCTACACTGAGCGTGGCCCGACATGCTCTTGGCCGGTTTTTCAAGTCATAAAGTGTGGACCTAGTATTATCTCACGGTAAATGATTATCACCGTATTTTTCTACATATAAGCAACCGGTTGCCAAAGAGTCCTCGACCGCAACAAACCATTATTGGAATTGTTCCTCCTAGTATCAGGGAAAGATAAAGTACTACTTTTTACGACGGCATTTACGAGGTCCCTTGACAGCATATTTATTGACGGTTGGTTTATTGCTTCAGACAGACATGTGCTTGGATTCAGGCGCAACATCTGATCCCTGCTGTAATGTCTTGTATGTTGTTCTGAAGTTTAATATTGTAATTCAGAGTAAAGCCGTCAGACGATGTTTCTTGCTCAATGTTGTTATAAACCTATGTATGCATCTGTGTGTAAGAGCCCTGATATATAGTCATATACTATGCACTTTATTTCAAGTTGCCATCATTCGAGTAAAAGGATTTAGGTAATAGTCCGTTTGAGTGTTAAACATGTTATTTGTTAATCAGATATTGAGATGACCACATCTACTCACCAAAAACGTATAAAGTTATAAACCTGGTTTTATACAACAGATCACACGTTTACGAATTGTTATACATTTTGAACAGCAGCTAAATTGTGTTATTGTTTGATCTTGACAATGCCAGATAATTTTTGTCTGTTTCGAGTCCAGTCTGCTTCCTGTCATTGATGTTTTTAAATGTTTGACAACAAACTACAATAGCGTTGTGTTTACTGACGCACATCTCTTCTTTTTCGTCGGCCAAAATGAACTGAGCCGGTAGCAAGTTGGAAGCTGTTACAACCCAAAATTACACAAAAACTAATGAGCCAACTTTTCCAATTGGCGCAAAAACAAATAGAGCTGGTAATTGTTTCTTGCGACAGTTTTGTTATAAATTGTGCAAAACCTAATCTAACTTCTGCATTGAACTTTGTGTTATAAACCGAACTCGAGACGTATTTAAGTACCTAGGTAATCTCTTCTATCTTACAATGCGAGTTGAATTCACATATTTATTAGGTATATATGTTTTCTGTACCTATCAATTTTTGTTCTTGCTTTTTTCCTTTCTTATATCATATCATATATCATGGCATCGTTTCATTCATTTATAAATAGCTCATAATTTTTTTCTACAACTGAACTCAGTCTTCTTATTATTAATCATTATTTTTGGTTAACAATTTCACGGACAGTGCGTAGAGAGAAACGTAAATTTGGATCCTCGTGATACGCCACCACGTCTGTGGACGACGACGTTTATTTTCGCAAAACCGATATTCCATGCTAATTGCTGTATCAGTACTGTATAACCGTATTTTAAGTATTCCCCACCTCCAATTAGAGTTGAGAGCCCAAAATTTTCGCCGCTCTATCGATCCAAGCAATGCAGGGAGTGCATTGCTTGCAGTAATTTATTGAAATGTCTTTCCGCCCCATTTAAAATCAACTTTATTTCCCATTACGCAGTGTTTCTTATTCCGTTTCCCTCTTTAAGTTAGGGGACAGTAGTCAGGGGTATAGCCCCACGTGTTACATGCATTATTGCGTGATCTGTATTTTTTTTGTTGTCTTCAACTTGTTTAGTTGCTATTGTTTTGTCTTTTGTTCTCAGTTCAACTTGTTTGACGACGATTGTTTTGGTTATCGTTTCTAAATTAGGGCCACTTTTATCCAATAGGTATAGGATCAAAATGCGGATTATTTTGTTGTTCAACGGGCTCGTGTCGTGTACATCTGTTAAACATTTATAGAATTACGTTGGAATTATTTATAATTAGATTCGCTATCTACGATAATACTATGGATTATAGTTGTGAATTATGATGCTTTTCGATGATTTTGAGATCATCTATTGAAATTCGAATCGTTTATAAGTTCAACAGCACTTCGAGAAAAGGAAAATCACATAAGTTGTTAACATTAATTTTACCTGATAACATATATACTGAATCTATCAGACAGGGTTTTATACAATATTTTTTCGATTTCATAACCCTTTTTCAAATCCTTTCTGTACATTTTATGGCTTCCTTCCAACACTTCTACTCTACTGGTCCGTCAGCCCATGTTACCTTGTTAACATTTTAATTAAATAAATACTATATTTTATATTTTATATTCCCATGATCTTGCGATTATCATCATCAGTGATCGGGGATTTCTCTGCCACAACGCGGTATTTCAAACAAATATATTTTTCAATTTCATTATAGTTATCATTATCTCATCAAATCTGAATACAATATTTTTTTCGGCCAAGATAGCCGGATTACATTATAATAACCATGTCCATATAAAATAATATACACGAAATACCGCGTTGTGGCAGAGAAATCCCCGATCACTGATCATCATCAATTTTGATCACAAGTTGATTAAGCTAACTGGATGCAGCTCGGAACGCAATTAAGCTGTGTAAACCTTTGTCACGACGAGCAAACTCATCTTGAGCTACATACTTAACTGAATTGCATATTTTTATCTTTTTGTTACAGGAGATGCAGTTATTGTTTCCTGGGTAAGTTTAGAACTGTAAAACTATGCCTATATTTTAAGTGAAATGATTCCGCTCATAAATATTCCGCTCTAGTTAAACTTAAGACAAAGATAGCCTTCAACCCGGTACAAGTATTTCGAGGAGTTAAATCATACTGAAAGCAAAGCTTTAGAGAATACTTGTAATTACAAGCTTGTACCTTCTAATCTTTGAGATGTTCTCGCTACAGTTTCCTTTGAAATTTTAATACAGTTTTCTTAAGAATTTTAAATAAACAAAGTTCTACGATCTACAAGCCATCGCGTGGTATCAAGGCTTAATAATTTAAAGATGATTTATCTGATGTTTCGTTTTCATGGTTAGTCTACTGGTACCTACTATCGAAAACTCAATAGTGATTGGTCATTTTAGTAATAGGTTACATCATTTGTCATGATTTCTGACAGTTGTTTGCGTCGACCCCTTGAACACCCTACTACGCGTCTACATAATGGCATATTTTACTGTAAATTACAAAAATCTATTGCTGAATTATTGAGATAGCTTATGCAAAAAACAATTTTAGTACAATAAAAACAAAGTAAATATAAAATTTCAATGCGAAGTTTTCAGTTTCTCTCATCTGTTTTTTAACACCGTGAAATTCTACAGCCGCCACGTGATTACGTCATACGGCTGCGTAAACTAAAAAATGCAAGGTTGCATGTCAAATTGTCAACTGATCAGATTTCAGCGCATTTGTTTACACTACACAGCCAACTGACGTCATGATTATGACCATACAGCCATATGGCGCCTACTGCGTAAATTATAAAACATAAATTCAAATTCATTCTTCATCATCATCATCATCATCATCATCATCATCCGGAGTCGTCCACTGCTGGACATAGGCCTTCCCCAGTTCGCGCCACCATACCCGGACTCTATCAGGTATTAGACCATTGCCCTCCATTACTGGGTACTACAGTGCTTAAGGGTGAAGCCAGACAAGCGTAATTTGAGTCGCGTATTCTCGGTCGCGCCATACTTTATGTCACGTGATCACGTCACGCGACCGACGATGATATATGGCGCGACCGAAATTACGCGACTCAAATTACACTAGTCTGGCTTCACCCTAATTTAAGTTCTGACTTAAAGTCATTTGTCTACTAAAAACCTTACTTCAGATATAACGAGTCGCTATAGTTCATGTATTTACTTATGATACGATTAACTCGCGCCGATAAGCCCAGTGTTATCATGATAGCTGCTAAATTCAATATTTGCTATTCTTGGTTATGAATAGTGGTTCTATTTGAACTAAAACTACTGCAGTTAAATCGGCAAATAAATCAGCCACATTTTTCTTCATAATATAGGTACAACAGAAAATATAAGTAAATGTTTGAATAGAATCTTCTTATCGATTTTATTTTTAATTTGGAACTAGCATAAGTCCGGATTGAGAATGCATAGTTAATCACCTGAATTGTAACTTGATACTATGATACGAGTGCGGTTGACAGGACTGCACGGCAACTGTAAGCGGACTGCACAGTCGGTTTGCAGTTCTAATGCAGTTTCACCAACTGCAGCAAAACTGCACTCGAATTGCCCTATTGCAGCTAGGTTGCAAATCAAATGCTGTCCGTCTGTACTGGGCTTATGAAGAGTTTTGAAGCGTTACTCAAAAGAGAACACTTTTTTCTCACCGTTTGTAACCTTATTGAGCCTTTTATAAGCCTACTAGCTTTTGCCCGCGACTGTGTCCGCGTGGAACTTGGACGTATGGAAGCAACCTCGTACAACACGATAGATATCCACCTAATCACCTTAATTAATAAAAGGGATTATTAAAAGCGCCTAAGCAAATGTAAGAGCAATTGTGCTTTTGGTCTAATCATTACATTTCCTACAGGGTCATCAATGTCGTCATGAATTACTTACTCACTTTTCAATCTTTTTAGGGATAATTTCCAGGATGAAAACTATCCTATGTCCTTTCTCGAATCTAAAACTATCTCTATGCCAAATTTCATCCAAATCGATTCAGCGGTTTAAGTGTGAAGAGGTAACAGACAAACACACTTTCGCATTTATAGTATTAGTATGGATTAATGACGGTTAAACTTTTTTTAAACTCCTCCTATTTTCTACTCCATTCAGCCCGAACGGGACTCGACTAGGAAGTCTGCTTACTCATAAAAACACTAGATGCTAGCAATTTATTGTTGAAACTTAAGGTTATAAGTTTTTGCTTTAGCTAAAAGTTGAACGAGGAAGTTAGGGACCTATTGTAATGAGCTGACTTTCGTTCTTGAAGTTTTATAATAAATGATAGCTAATATTTGTATTAAAACTTTCGTGGGACAGATTTAACAAAATTATGAAACAGTTTACATTCACGACGGCCGTCTCTGACAATTTCTCGTGATTGAGAACCGCTTAATACTTTTGACATATAGAATTCATCAAAATATTATATTACGAAAATTTATTCAAATCTATGTATCAATGGTTTAATATGAAAATTGTGGTGTGTATCCACATAATAAAAGAGACATTACATGTTTCATGAATCTATAATGTTTATCACAGTCAAGTAGCGGTCGAAATTGAGATAATCATTAGTGTGCTATTTACAGAAGACACATATTTATGATCAACTACTATAGAAACTAAAAACTTAGAACGCCTGATGGTAACAGGTAAAATTTAAGGCAAAAGATCTAGAGGCAGAAGTCCCAAAAGGTGGTCAGACCTTCTGAAGAGCTGGTAAGTGCTGCACTCCACCAAGCAACAGAAAGTAACCGATGGAGACAACCACTTGACGGAATTAAGGAGTCACGATGGAGGAGGCAATTGATTGAAGAGAGAGATTCACATTACATATTTGAGACAGTAAAAAACTCGTCAAGTGATAAGGTTTAACTTACAACATTCGGCGAATGCCCTAACAAAGTTAAATTCATTCCCCTCTGGTGGGCTAATAAAATCAGTCGTATCAAACAGTTTGTAGCAATTAACAAAGCAAGACTTGATGGTTTCACCGATTTGGAAGCCAAAGGAAGATAAACGACGCTTAAAGTGGTTAATTGTGCATTATGCCCCTTTCAGATAAGAAAAACATTATATTACTATTGGATCTGTGAGCTAAGGACCTCGAGTGTCTCTTTGGAAAAGGCAGATTGTTTTTTACGCTTTCAGTCCTCATGTCTCAGCCAGTTTGAAAATTATCGAAAACCTGACTCATCAAAACAATCTATATACTTACTTATCGAACCTGCTCACAAACTTTCACGAGAATCTGTTGAGAAATGCGACTCCTTCTTCTTCCTTATGCCCCGCTTCTTTCATGAAATTCCGGAAATCCGGACAACGGGGCATATACAACATAATTCAACAATAATTTATTGCACACCAACAAGAAAAATATTACAAAAGAAATCTGAAATCCAACAATATGAAAGAATTTTTGGCTAACCTGAAACGAAGACGCTTCTCTTGCTCGGTCAAATAGACGAATAAGTATATCAGTTACGGCTTTCTAAGCGGTTGCAGGGGTTTCGGATCTTGTTAGCGTAGGTAAAGGACACAATGTAGTTGAGACAACATTGATTGATAATTAAATTAATTCTGCATAATTGAACTGATTTGATTGGAATTAGTAATAGATTGATTGATATACATATAATAAACCTTTGTTGACGAACAATATGTTACACTACAGTCTTATTTAGAAAACATGCATTAGAAAACTATGTAAATTATTTATTTATTTGCGCGAAAACAGTTACTCTGTCACTAAATGTAAATTTGAGGTTAAATCTCCTTTACTCAATATGACCAGTAGAAACGAATAGACATAGTGCCCAGTCAAATTCAGTTGCAAGATTCCACCCAAACAAACATACATTGCAAGTTAAATGAAAGCTTGTAGAAATGTATTGGATAACAGGTGGCAGGTTTGAGTTCATACCTACGGGGCGCTATATAACTGAAAATAGACATTTTAAGATGTTACCGTTACAGATGAGATGACATTTACCAACTCTATCATAATGGTGAGAATTTCTCAAACAAAGGTAAAGTTGAATTGAATTAAAATGTCCCGTGTAATGGGTCATTTTCTTTTATTACCCTCTAATTTGTTACACGTTAAGATGTTGACTTAAGTTTTGGGAAGCGAAGTCCGTAACGATCATAGCACAAAATGTCTGAAGTTTTTACTTTTACATCATTCGATTTTTGACACGATTGCACCAGAATTTTTTATTCGCGTGCTTCAACTTTTCAGCCGTGTCAAAGAACTTTAAAGTATTTCATTACCTTCATATTTTTCGTTGTTTCTCTCTTATGAAATTGATATCATTTATTCAGTAAGTAGGCCATAGGTGCACTTCTTTAAGTCAGATAGTGAATATACCGGCGTCTGCCGAAGAAGAGACCGCAGTTGAGAAGAAAGCCGAAAGAAACCGAACAGAAGTAAACTTTACGTAAATCAATTATATTTACAACTAATTACATTGGTATGGTACAGTATAAAGGAGATGTATAGATTATCCAAATAGTGTTAGATACATTAAAATAATTTACGAGTTACCCAGAGATGTATAAAGTCTCTAGGCGCCACGAAATGTAATAGAATAAAATAAAATAAATTCATTTAGGTTTCGAAATGTACGAACTACACTGCGACCGCTTATTATGGTAAACCCATACGTTTTATATTTAATTATGATGTATACTAAACTAGATATAGTTAACACACTTTGCTATTTATTTGAATTTACGTTAGATGTTAATTCTATCTAATTTGTCGACTTTGGTAGAAACAATATAATTAAATAGCTTTAGCAAGCCAGGTAATTCTTCAATTACATCCACGAAGGAACTTGTCAAACACTTCTCCAGAAATTATACCCCTGAGGCTAAAATCTGCCTAATACTGCCATCATAATGCCGCGACCACACGCTTGCCAAGTCTCAGCAAGCCTACAGGCCGCAGTTATATCCCAAGTAGCAAACAAGCTGCAAAAGGGCTTGAACAGCACATATACTGCTAATTTAAGCGGAATAAAGGCTGTATAAACGCTTCGGCAGCTTTGTTTGCTACTTGGGATGTTAGAGCATGATGTAGTTCTGTCTTGCAATAAATGAATGATTGATTGATTGATTGATTGTCTTATTCTAACATATAACTGCGGCCTGCCGGCTTGCCAAGGCTTGGGAAGCATGTGAACCCGGTATATTAGTATCGCAAAATGTATTAGTAGGTATAAATCGACATTTTACCCCTAAATATGAGTCATGGTTGAAGTAAGGGGGACGTGCGGAAGTGATGTTTTTAGGTTTTATGGGCTGAATGTTGATTTAATTTTAATGTCCACGATTAAACAATCATAGCCGATTTACCAATAATCGCCAATTCTCTAAGTTGGACTCGATCAAAGTTTTATTCAAAGAATATGTTGAAAAAGACTGAGACTGAAATAAAAAAGATACGAACGTCTCCGAAAAAATACGATGGCAAAACTTTATTCACCACACCTGTACGCTTTTATATTTGTACTAGCTGTGCCCCGCGGTGTTACCCGCTCATCCCACGGGAACACTAAATTTATTCGGGATGAAAAGTATCCTATGTCCTTTCCCGGGTCTCAAACTATCTCCATACCAAATTTCATCTAAGTCGGTTCAGCGGTTTAAGCGTGAAGAGGTAACAGACAGACAAACAGACACACTTTCGCATTTATAATATTAGTATGGATGACAGTCTCTATAGTAAAGTAACGATATTTATCAAAATTACATTGAAGCACTCTAAAGCGTTACAAATATTGGTTCAGTCTAATTTGCACAAACTACAGTTTAACTTCCTTAATCGAATTGAAGTTGAAGACAAACTAAGATAATATGATATTATATTTGTTTTCCGTCTAATTATCTGTTCGACAATGGCATCGGCATAACTGATTAACCAACCCCATACACGTCCCTACCAAGTATTTTCACCACTAATTGAATTTAATTACGCTCAGACTTTGGGGTGGTTTCTCACGTACGATGACGTCATCTCACGTCGCCTTTATACCTCTTGCAAGGGCCTGAATCTCAGCAATGCCGTACATCCCTGGTCCTTGCAATGCTTTAGTATATAAGATACCTCTATATAACATAGTCCGTGTTATTTCAACGCATATAATAGCATTTGTGCTCCCGTCTGAGTTTTTAAGGCGTGACTAAAAACCCATTGTTTTTAAACGGGTGCCTGATTTATTCAAGCAACGACTGTAATGAACTCTTGGTTTTCGCATTTTCGAGCCTGATTCCAGACTTTTTTACCAACAACTTTCAACGTGAAAGCGCACAAATTTCTCACAAGTATCTAGTTTGGAAACTTGTGATGTGGCGAATTTTCGGGACTTTGTGATCGAAGTGTAAGCAATATTAATATTTGCTATTGTAATCTTAATATTAGGTACATAAGCATATATTGTAGTTACAAATCTAGACAGACTTCTATTACCTGAATACGAAGTCACGAATGGGGAATTCATTTCCTCAATTACTGCAGCACCTGTACACAATATTGGCAATATCCCGGGCTCGTCATTTCGATTATTCAAATGCTTTTTATGTATGGAGGGTAGTGAGGGTAGGTCGGGGTCCTTGACAAATAGCCTGCAGGCCAGACGGGGGCCTTTATATGAGCGTGGCGTGTCGAAAATGTTGGGGGGTCGTGCCTTGTAGCCGGAGTATGTGGATTTTAGTTGTAAAGGGCAACTTTATTGATATTACTTGGGTGTATTATTAGTTGGGACGGCTACCTGGGGTCATAAGAAAGTATTGGAGTAACAAAAATGATGACGATCCTTTTCTAACTTGCAAGACCTTTTCTTTTTAGTAAGTCTCCGTTAGATATAGGCGCTATTAAAGTTTTCCTTCCTGCTTCAGTCAATACATTCTTATCAAGCTCGGCGTAGTAAACACTATTTACGATGTTTGTTCTAGCCAGCTAAACAATGCTTTGTGCTCGGTCTGTCGCGTCGCCCGTAACCTTCCCGTGTTCACGTTTCACGGCCCTACCTACTTAGAAGTAGACGCTTTTCCATTAACGCGAATCAATCACTCGACAACTGAAAAAGAACTGTGAGTTTCAAATTCACAGCTCATTTTTCCTTGTCATTTACCAGCAATCACGGAGTTTTCGGTTGGCGTGTGAATTTGGCCTTTGATATGCGGTGTTAAGGTTTTTTCGGTTTGTTCAGTTCTTGGTCGTAATGGGAAATTGCTTTAGGTGCGCCTTGCAGCCCCACGGTGGGCGCCAGTTATGAGGTGTCCTGGGACAATTTATGAACGTTGAATGTTTGTTAACACTTCCTTAAGTAAAGAACTCCCCCGTCTTACTCTGACGGTATTAAGCCAATTGATTTATAGAACAGTATACTATAGTTGCTTCGCAATCGCATCACCAGTGAGTATCGTATATGAACTGAAACGTTCATAAAAGTCAATCGCGCGCGTGAATTTAAGTGAGCCGTACTACATAGGTAATATGAATGACACGATATTATATCTCTGTTTGGTAATACCTGATATTTATCTCGAGAGATAAAATAGTTTCTTGCGCTCAGAATAGACGCGTCATCTATTCATACGCAATATTTATCAGTATCAACCTTGCTTCACATTTCTGCTATCGTATTCGTAGTCTCTTATTTGTTTACGCGTACCTAAATATCCTTAAGAACGTTTCTATTATTATTGTTAATATACATAATGTTATGAAGATAACTTCAAAGACGACGAAGAGCGCAGAGAACCCTTTCGTCCATTCCAAATATGAAGGGGCATTCTTTAACGCTTTGAACGCAATTCAAAACTAAACCGCCTGTAAACATTACGGATAGTATTTATTGACTTTGACTGTAACTTTCTCTATTGATGTTTTGGTTTCGAACTGAGATTGTTACTAAGGAGTATTCTGATTGGTTGCTTTAAATATAACGAATATAAGTAAGTTCGCCTTTGTACATACTTTTTCTTTAAATATTTATTTAAGTTTTGTGATACATACGATACGAATAACTATCGTGAAACTCATATTATTTCCCCATTTCCTTTTCTGGTAAGGTAATATTCTTACAGGGCTAAGGGAACAATACTCCAGGGTCTCCAGGAAAGTATACATTTTTATCTTGTCTTACTATTTTTCACGTTTTGTCGCGTGACTTCGCACGCCATGCCATCTCAATTTGCCGTATCGTTTTGATTACGTACCGTACCGTATTTGACGCCCCTTCCCACTTATAGCACATTACCACCGGTTGCTTATAAAGCAAATAATATGTCACGTATGAGGTTAACTAAAAATAGCACGATAACAAACATTAATTAAAATTGCGAGCGTGACGATAACGTTGTCCCTAATTAGAGCCGTCCTGTTTCCTGACATTACGTCAAACGCTTGTGAAAAACTGTGCAAAACTTTCGAAAATATGCTGCAAATGTCATGCCTTCAGACAAGTACGCCTGCTTTTTTGTTGTACTGTAAACGAGCAACAAAAAGGATTGGATAGTATTTATCTCATTCAGATCGATTGGTATAAGAAAGTTGGGACGATATACCGTTGCGTTCATCTAAAATCAGGTTTGTATAGAGAGGGGTCATTATTTCAAGAAAATCTTAGCGGGGGACGCGTCGTCCAACGCCATCTGATGGTAAAATTTTCTTTGTCTTCTCATCACGCTGAAACGGCTGGACCGATCTTAACAATTTTAGTAAAAGGACTAGACATTCAAAGATTGTAATTCGATACTTTTTACCCGACTATGGTAAAGAAAATTAAATACGCGGACGAAGTTGCGGGCACCTTTTATTCTAGTACTTACTAAACATTTACAACTCGTCGCAAAATACCTACTGAGTAAATCTTCCTCACGGTATTTTAAACTTGGAGATCTCAGTCAATAGAAAATGGTTGCGCGGCTGTGAATGACACTTTCAGCGGAAAGTATTTTCTCGATTCGCTTTCCAATATGCTGTTTCGCATTTTGAAATTGAAATTTATTTGTTTCGTTTAGCACGCATACTGAAATGTTGCACTCAGATAAATTTGGCGTTTTACCCAGACCGTTTCTATTTGATGACTACTGATTATCTGTGTTCAAATTGAATGTTATCTAACCGCACATTAGGAAATAAATTGCTTGTTTGTATATTGGCATTAAATGTGTTTTGATCGCTACAGTAGTAAATTATAACGAAAAACAACACCAACTACAAGTTGACATTCATGTATGTACAAACATTTCCCGCGAGAAACCAATCTTAAAACAACCTACTTACTAATGGAATTCTGAATGCTTCCGTCACTTAAAAATACATGCAGTCGGCAAAATGCAGGTGGCTAAAGAGCGTCCAAGGCGAAATAGTTAGATATTAAGGCCTGTTAAATTCTTGCTAACTTCTCCTTCAGAATTGACACCCAAAATTAGGAGGATATGTCTGAAGACCGTGACCTATGGAGGAAGACCTTGTGCGACGGTATGGTTGCACATAATGAAGCATGCTTTGCTTCTCTTTTCCACAAGCGCAACCTGAGACACCAGCGTATAGCTCTTCCCCTTTCATCGATAGGCGCAACATTTATTTGTCTATCCAGCCATCTTCGTAAATACCGCACTTTATAAGACTCTGCTTAACACTTGTATTATAGAAGTAAAATGGCTATGATGATGATGATGATGATGATGATGATAATGATGAAGGCCTGCTAAGACTAACTGCCTGTCCACAGAAGTGGAGCGGAGCGGAGATGTGTCAAATGGACCAATCACATGTCTCAGATTTAAATATTATTTTTGGCTTCACAGACGCCTGATTGGTTCATGTTCTCCACTAAACTTCTGTGGAAAGGCAGCCTAACCCGCAATACGGTCGGGAAAATCGACTTCTTTATCAACTTCTTTCCTTTCAAAGTTAAATGCATCTTCGGCGGGGTTCATTAGTGGTGTCCGGTGAACTGGAAACGATTCTCTTTTTGTCACTTGACGTTTAATATCAAATTCCGCCATTTTGAAGTGACCAATTTGAAGCTGCCTTTTATGTTTTGGAATCGTTTCTTTGACTGCATCTTTGTTTTTAAAGTCGTTCTCTAAATCAGAAGACTTAAGCCGCGTTTTTAACCCAAGATGCAAAAAGGTTTTATAAGTTTGTCTGCCCCTATTTTAGTGTCGCTGTTCTTAACTTAAGTTAAACAGGTGGACTGTTTTGAAAGCAGTTTCTCTATGGTTCCGTAGTCAACAAGGGACCTTTAGAGTTTCGCCATGGTCGTCCGTCCGTCTGTCCGCAGCTTAGCTCAGCTACATTTCTTACTAGAAATCAGCAATTTGGCATGGATTTACATATTAGTCACGCTTACATATTGGTAGAATAAAAGGTTGAAAGACCTTTTTTTTTACGTGAAAGCATGTTTTCTTTCGGTGGTTCTTAGCTATGTATGACAAAAACCTGTTTGAAAATTAAGTGGAAATCTTAGCAGTCGTTTCCAAGATGATTCAACCACTTGACTCGATTTTTTTTTAATTTAGTTTAAAATCCGTCATCAAATCCGTGGACTTTAAGCGGGTTCATCATAGTGTTAGCCTGTAAATCCTGTAATCCCTAACTTAACTGTTATAAAACGGTATATAAAAACAACACATCTATTTTCGTTCGTGTGCTACGCTGTTCTGCAGACTGCTCGATGACCCATATACGGAGACAGAGTCGGCTTCATATTGATTTTTCTGACCACGTGTAATACGGTTTTTAATGAACACGTTTGTGAGCCTGACTCGCTTACTAATTGCAGCTTTTCATAGTATTGAAACGAACAGGCGTAAAGCGAATTATGAACTTGAAAGGATGTGAAAATTTTACGTGCGTTCGTTCTGAATAAAATCTTTTTCCTGGCAATTTATGTTCTGCCGGTTTTTACGGTGTCGACTTAAATGTCTAAATTTATCGCGGATTTCAGTCGATCTTTTTCGAGCGAGCGAAGCGTCCCCGTACAGCTTGGCCAAAAAGAAAATGCGTATGTCCAGATGTCAGCATGTTTGTATGTGCGGCTGTTCTGTCCAGGTCGCATTTTCAACGGATTGTCATGAAATTTTATGAGTTGGTTCGTAAATTAAGTACAATTTCTTGTCGATTCTGTTATTCGAAATTGAATTGAATGGAGTTGAAAACGTGAAACATTACAAGTTTATCTGCCATTTGCTCTCAGAGCCACTAGAAACTATATACATAACAAATTTATTTGGTCAACATTGAAAATATATAGGAGTGCTACTAAAGCACCTAACAAAAAAAATGCCGCATTTTTTATCTCCAGCTTTCTGACGCCGGCCATAAAACTATAAACATCCAATTAGTCTGACCCCGGGGGCAATCCAATTCAATTCACTACGCTTACTGGTTTGCAGTACAAGTCCCAACAACGACGGGGCGATAGAGCGATTGCATTTTTTTACTGGAATACAGACTTTGATTGATGTATATGTTAAGCATTTTATGAAACGCTTCACTAGACTGCAGTGACGTGGCCTCGATAGAACCCGAGTCCCACTAGCTTGTCCATTATAGAAATTTTAGCTTATTTTTATTAAAGCAGTAACGTCTGCTAACGTAAACTAAATGTTTACAAATGAAGCGAAAATTGAAAAATTTAATGATTCGGACAGGATTCGAACCTGCGTTTCCAGCGGCTTTCCGGGCCAACACTGGCGTCCTCCCAATTGGACCACCGAATCAGATGTCAGAGTCATTGAATTTTTCAACCAGTTGCTTCGACATGCCTTAGGGTGGCATCGTAGCGCCATCTACCGTAAAGATTTAGACTTTATCGTCGGCACCACCGTCTCAAATTTGTTGAGAATCGATAGTAACGATGTGCTACACCCAAATTACTTATTTTTATTAAAGCAGTAACGTCTGCTAACGTAAACTAAATGTTTACAAATGAAGCGAAAATTGAAAAATTTAATGATTCGGACAGGATTCGAACCTGCGTTTCCAACGGCTTTCCGGGCCAACACTGGCGTCCTCCCAATTGGACCACCGAATCAGATGTCAGTCATTGAATTTTTCAACCAGTTGCTTCGACATGCCTTAGGGTGGCATCGTAGCGCCATCTACCGTAAAGATTTAGACTTTATCGTCGGCACCACCGTCTCAAATTTGTTGAGAATCGATAGTAACGATGTGCTACACCCAAATTACTTATTTTTATTAAAGCAGTAACGTCTGCTAACGTAAACTAAATGTTTACAAATGAAACGAAAATTGAAAAATTTAAAGATTCGGACAGGATTCGAACCTGCGTTTCCAACGGCTTTCCGGGCCAACACTGGCGTCCTCCCAATTGGACCACCGAATCAGATGTCAGAGTCATTGAATTTTTCAACCAGTTGCTTCGACATGCCTTAGGGTGGCATCGTAGCGCCATCTACCGTAAAGATTTAGACTTCCTGTCCGAATCATTAAATTTTTCAATTTTCGCTTCATTTGTAAATTTTAGCTTATTGTTTTTTGGGAAGAAGTAAGCTAAATTGGTACCGGTTTGCCCAGAGATTCGCGCCAAAGCCACTGCTATATTGCACTAAAAAAGATTTCTTAACAGTAGTTCAAATGTTAGCTGCTAGCTATACCTATAAATCGGAGGACTGACATACTGAGGGCTACTAGTAACCAATATTTTGAAAAATTAGCATAATTTTGGTTACTACTAAGCGCAATTCGGCTATTTCTCGCGTAGTTCAAAAATATTAAGGGACAATCATACACAAGTTCAACTTCTTAGTTGAGTTTTTTTTTTCAGCGTGAACACTTTACTATGCTTATGCATATGCATAATTTTATAGATATCAAACCTTTTCATTTTACCTTTTTATGGTTTATCACTTTCCGATTAAGCATCTAAAGATGTTTATTGTAGTTTTACGTAAGTACAATATCACCATTTCCCCTATTTGTTATAACCAGTGATCGGGGATTTCTCTGCCACAACGCGGTATTTCGTGTATATTATTTTATATGGACATGGTAATTATATTGTAATCCGGCTATCTTGGCCGAAAAAAATATTGTATTGAGATTTGATGAGATAATCATGACTATATTGATATTAAAAAATATATTTCTTTGAAATACCGCGTTGTGGCAGAGAAATCCCCGATCACTGGTTATAACATTCATTTACCTCCGTTATTTGTATTTAAAAATACTAACATCTATTTACTGCTCACTAAAAGTATACCTACTTGCTTATATTTTTTTAATTGTATAAGTCCTTCACAATAATTGCTTGTTTGTTTTGTTAAATCCACCAGTCAAGCCCAAATGTGTTAGCCTATCACCAAATCAGTGACTTGAGAATGGTTATTACCGTTATTACACGTATCATATCACTTCGCGTCACATTATCCCCTATTTATAACTCTTTGATGGTCATTAGACGGGAGGCGCACACATAAATGTCAACCCTTGTCCATGTATACCTTTATAATGGTTATTTGTGTCCTTCATATTATGAGTATATGCTAAAAGTAACTGCTAAGCTATCCGAAAATTCGATCTTCTTCTTCGGTACACTCTTTACAGAGGTACATTATGTATTTGTGGAGTTCTGAGTGACCCGTTTAACGACAGTCGCCACTCATCCCGTAGAGCCGCTTTCCGTCAGCATTCATTGACGGTAGAAAATTTGCTGCAATTATATGGAAAATCAACTGAAAGCATAATTGGAGTTCGTAGGACTGATCGTACCAGAAACACCGAACTGCGCGCCAAAGCAGGTATCAGATGCGGGTGTCCAGGCTGCCAAGCTCAAATCGGACTGGGCATGACATGTCTGTCGAATGCATCCTGAACGTTGGGCCAAACTATCCACTGAGTGGATACCGCAGGATGGCTACCGAAGCAGAGGCAAACCGAAAAGAAGATGGCGGGATGACTTGTACGCATATGGAAAATCTGGAAACGTTTTCGCTCATATGTGTAATGTTGTGGGTCAACCAGATGCTGGTAAAAAGCACTCTTGACGCTGGCAGACGTCACCAGAGAGTACAGTGGAGGTAGGCATCAGATATACGACAGGTTAACCACAACATAGAATTCAAAAAAATCAAAAAATCAAATATATTTATTAGTATATACTACAATTTGTACATAATATCGTAGCCGGACCCTCCTGGTAAGTATAGTAATAAGTACTTGTGTTAGGAGGTTCCGCTCTTCCCATCCGGAGTAGTAATACAGTTAAGTTAGATACTAAGTATTATTGCTATGGACATTACATTTATACATTTCTACATCTCACTCATTTCAGTTCTGTTTTTGCTTTACAATTTTGAAAAGAGAAAAAGTAATTAAAAAAATATGAAATAAAAGTGTGCGAGTGTGTATGTGTGTGCATGTAAAATTTGAAGATTGTGTTCCAATTTAAAACAAGTACACGTGTAGATCGAAAGATGTGTACGTCTTTATGAATTTGTTTGAATAAATAAGTAGAGTTGGACATAATATTTGACCGCATGATGTGTGTCTGATGGTTTATAGCTCAACCAGTGGGCGTGCACGTGTAGTTTTACATTTTATAGTTGGAATACAGTTCGTCTGTAGAAACCCTGGCAATAAATGCAGAAAGATTAATTCCCATGCAGATTCTTTCCAAACTAGGTTAAGTCTCCTGGGAAATAAAACTACAAATAATTGACACTGAGTCTCACTCTGAACTTAGATATCCGGAGAAAGATAATCAAAAGTTATCCTGGTCTGACTTTTATGATTCAAAACTTTTCTTATGTGCACCTAATGTTCATTTACACGTATTCTTCTTAAATCCGTTGAGCATGTGGTCACGTATGTTGTATCTTAGCATATATAATCGCTAATAACGGGTGATAACAAAAAAATGAGAATAACTTTCTATGGACCTCAAAACAAGACTATTCACTTAGACAAAAAACTTTGTTTATGAAGTTGTTACTACTTTCTTTTGAGGTTCTTAAACTTCATTTGATTTTGTTTTTCAAGCATTAATATTTGTCAAAATGGTGTCGAAACAAGAAACACTGCGAAAACGGTTGAACATTTTTATAATTCAAACTATAACTGGGGGAAAAAGTCTACTGTAGATAATTTTAGTAAAGAATATGTACTTAGTCTCCACTATTTATAGAATTCTTGCATCCTTGACGATAGATCACAAAAGTGGTAGCCGGCGACCAGCGAAGATAATGACCAAGAGAAGGATGAACCTACACTATAGCACTTTTAACGATAATAATCCTATGAGCCAACGAGATGCCGCGAGAAAAAATAAAGTGTTCCCAACCGTGCACTTGTTCGTTCTTGAAAAAGATAGGTCTGAAATGCCGCAAGAAGGTGAGAGCACTGGAATACACTGAACAGCAAAAACTGACTATTATATCACAGTGTCGCTGGATGATCCGAAATTACAAAGGAAAATCATTCATTTTGGACGATAAAAGTTATTTTCCTTTGAGTAAAACACATATACCTGGAAATGACCGATACTACACCAGCAATAATTTTACAACACCAGACGATATAAAACACAAGTATAAGCACAAGTTTGAGCAGAAAGTTATGCTTTATGTGGCTATATCCGACAAAGGTCTTTCGAAACTGTCGTTCTAACCGAGTGGTTTAGCGGTCAACCAAAAAGTGTATGAGAGCGAATGCTTGAAAAAAATACTGATAGCATTTATTCGCAAACATCACTCAGATGGAGAATATGTTCTGGTCGGATAAAGCATCGTCGCATTATGTCAAAAAAACGACACGTTTCCTAGACGCTAATAATATACCATTTGTACCGAAAATCCGAAACCCCATAAACCTTGCACAATGTCGGACGATTGAAGATTTCTTAGGTTATTTGAGCAGTTTAGTATACAAAAATAATTGGAGAGCTGAAAATTGTACCCAACTGATATAAATAATTAAAACATGTGTGCGGAAAATGGACAACAATTCCGTCCAAGAGTCTTGTTCCAACGTCATGTTTATACTGAGTGGAACAGCTGACCACGAGTCCTATTCTAATGTGCATTGATGATTTTGTAAATAGTTTCTATGTACATATTTTCCAATAATATCAAATTGTGCTAAAAAGATACACGAGTATTTTTTTACACCTCTGAACGAATTCTCATTTTTTTGTTATCACCCGTTAGAGCTAAGCTACGAAAAATATTGTCTTCTTTCATGATACTGTTTATATAGTCTGTAAACTTTTAGTTATTGATTTATTTGAAATCTCTAAAAGCAAATCCTTTAACACAACTGCCTAACCCGGCCCTTTCTCACGCGACAATTACTACCTATTTCTTTCTATCCAGTACTGTGTGAGGAAGATGGGAGACGCTATGTAACTCGACAAACGTAGTCACAGCAAGGAGAATGAGCTAATATGGGACCTAAAAACATCCAAGAACATCATCTAATGTCGCAAAAATCCTGTTCAACGGGACCAAATGTAAATATTATTCAAATTCACTCTCATCAGCCATGAATGGAACTAAAAACAACGCAAACATCCCACTCGAAGCGTATTACTAAAGAAGTTTGCGTCAGTAGCCATCAAACTTGTGACATAATTGTTGTAGGCGGGACCACTTGGTCAGTAAACTGTCCGTGGGTTGAACCTTGAACCGCACCCATACTATTACTATATATATCGCCTGGTCACAACCAAAACTCACTAAAATTTATGTTGCTGCTCTTCAAAACCTTATATCTAGTAAGTAGATTGAAACTGAGATACGAGCTTTGTTTTAAGTAGGTATTTGTTACTTAGTGAGTTTTGATTGTCAACAACAAGAGGCTCACGATAACTGTTCGTAATATGGTCTATGTTACGAACAGTTATCGTGAACCTCTCGTATATATTCTTTGCTTGGTCTGCTTTGTAAAGATTTATCGAACAGGAAAGGAAATATACCAACTGAGCTCTGTGTATATAAAATATACGGAATTTAGGATAAGTAGGGATTGAAAACAACTCATTTGGAAAGTAGCCTTCTATTACCTTAGTATTTCCATATTTATTCTTTATATATACCCCAATAATAAGTCCTTTAATATTATTTATTTTAGGAGTAAGTAGAGATCCAGTCTGTCGCCTCTTTTAGTTTTTGTCCTTGAAAACACTTATTCATATATTCTGTCCGGGAGAGCTAAACTGAACCAACGTAAAAATAATCTTACCTACTTTGTAAATACACGGAAAACTCCACGGTAATTTTGTAGGAACTTCTATGGTCGTAAAATTAAATTAAAGACCGTACCACGATAAAAAAAATTACAAATCGTAATCTTAATAACTATGCGCATGATTTCACTTGACATAAAGCTATTCGAGTGTGAAAAAAATCGATTTCGCGAACAGCAACAGCAACTGTAGCACAGCTATCACTCCTGTGGCGCGGAGATATTCCGTTAATAGGTCGGTATTCCCACACAAAGTCCGACTCACAGAGGATTAGTTAGGACTAAGTGTGAAGCCAGACAAGCGTAATTTGAGTCTTGTAATTTCGGTCGCGCCATACATCATGTCACGTGATCACGTCACACTAAGTATGGCGCGACCGAAATTACGCGACTCAAATTACGCTCGTCTGGCTTCACCCTAACCCTGCACTGGTACCACTTTTTGAATAAGTACGTGACTCTTTCGGACGGCCAATATTACCTGTCTCTTCTTTTAGAATGCCGTGTGAGAAAAAAGGGTGATGGTAAGGCGCGCGAAACGGCTGTGCTAGTCCCGCAAAAATATGTACATATAGATAGAAATCCGTATCAAATCTCAAGATATTGAGCGCCAAAGACAGAACGACAAAGACAGGCAGATCACCTCGTCGAAACGTTGTGGCTTTCCCCCCACCTAGGGCTGCTATCCGCCCGGGCTACCCCGGAAATTGTCCTAGTTTGGAGGCCGTCCGGGGACCGTCAGGGAGGTTTTTAAAGTGTCCGGAGAGAACCCGGACGGATGGCAGCCCTATTTGCAACTACAGTCTGACAAAAATGAGTAGAAATTAAGGTGGCAATACTGTAGTGTCGTGCCCTTTCTAATCAATCTATGGAAACAGGGACGTCACTGTAGTATTGACACTTTTTAGAGATGGCAGAACTTCCCCCACCCCCTGTTTTTGCTGTGGCGACAGGGGCAGGGTGAATTGTATCGTTGCTTAGCGTTCAATAAGTTAATTTACTTGCTTTTGATTACAGATACATATAATTTATTAATAAAAGCAAATGCATTTTACAAGTCACATTTCAAGATTGCATCTTTGCTTTCTTTAATTTAGCGCATCTCTCAGGAACTACATTTTCCCGGAATAAACGTAGGCCATGCACGGCAACCTAAATTTGGAATTTAATTATGCATTTTTATGTTGATTTCACTAAATTTCATTTAATTTGCTTGGAACAGAACTTGTTTCAGTACTAGTTTAAAGTGGACGAAGTCATCGACAATTTATTTATAATTATAACAGATATGCATTTTGATCTTGGATTAACAAAATTTAATTTGCTTGGAACAGAACTTGTTACGGTACTAGTTTAAAGTAGAAAAAGTCACCGGCAATTTACTTAGAACGACTATTTAATTTTGATGTAACTGAGTTTCATTTGCTTGGAACAGAATTTATTTCCATACTAGTGTAAAGTGGAAATAGTCACCGACAATTTATTTAGAACAATATGCATTTTGAATTAACTGAGTTTCATTTGTTTGAAACAGAATTTATTTCGGTACTAATTTAAAGTGGACATAGTCACCAACAAAGCATATTGATTTAATAATGATACGCCCACTGGTCGAGTAATCGTACCATATACGGGTTGAATTAAGAGTATCTAAAAAACATAACTAGTTCACCTTCAGACTTTTACTTTCAAGTGTCTTTAATGTTTCGAGATCTACATCTTGTTCCACAGATAAAAAACTCGTTAGATTTGTCTTAAGAAACATGAAAGACCATGTCAGATACATTGACAAGCGTACTTGCCTCAATGCAATAACAATATCGGATATTTTAATGACATGTCAGTTGATGCGAAGATATTACAGACCTTCTCCCTTTCGTAACACATCCACAAAAGTCAAGTCAATCAATACAAGTATCGAACTTGTCTTTCAAGTCTTTTGTTTGTAAATAAACCTCTCACCATCTCTTTCGTTGTCACTGTGAGTAAGCCAGACGGCATTACTTGTCAACGATATTGCACCGCCTTGACAGTCAATCACCTGACGTTTGGCCGGCACGCCCCACCTCTCAGTTCTCTGAAGAATGCCATATAATGTTTGGATTACTATTGCATATACGTCCTTTTGGTTGTGGGTAGAGGCGCTGCGCACGCGTTCGGATGTGCGTCCGGAAAGCGGTAAATGGCCCATTATGTGTCAGCTGTTCGGTCGACGATTTGATGACGTCATCCGGCTTTATTGAATCAAAGCGGTTGTTTGAAAGCTTGATTGTGGAATATGTGCTTGATACAACAAATTATATTTTACGAATTTTAAGAACTGAAAGGGGAAGGAAAATCTTTGTGTCGGCTTGTTTCTATTTTTGCGTTTGTTATAACAATATCAATATCTATTATAAGAAATAAATAGAAATTGTATACATATACAATTTATGTACTAGGCGTCTGTTTTTGGCCAAAATTTCCTCGCGAATCTCGATTTGCATAACCCGGTTACGTTAAGCTTGGACTTCATTTGTATCCGCCATAGTTACCGGATACAAAATTAACGTAATTTGATAGTATGGGAAATGGAGCAAAATGCGTTCAAGAAAACTGGGTCCACATTGAAAACCAGGAGAGCGCTGCATCGCATGACATATTTTCTCCCAAGGGAAAAAACACGATTCATGTACAGGCAAGGATGAAGTAGAAAATACTGTACGTGATTTTCGCGATCTGCTACAGTTTACATTATTAAAAGCAAACACGTATTGTTTGAGGGGCATAAATCTTTTCTGCCCAAGAAAGGTGGACGTACAATGGTTCTTGGCAAAACAATGTGCTGCTACACAATTGTAAAATAGTCCCGTCAAATTAGAGCGAAATAGAAAACACCTTTGACAATTCTAAAATTTTTGAATTTTGGCGTGTTGGATGAATGGACATTTGAAAGTTATTTTCAAAATGTTAGAAAATCTATGCGTATGCATTCGGTACAATTGAAAATTATTCGAAAGCTTTGCGGTTTTTTAATGAAAATAAGATATCCCGAAATGTTATATGGTTGTAATTTGGTATATCATCATCATCATCATCTCAGCCATAGGACGTCCACTGCTGAACATAGGCCTCCCCTTTGGACTTCCATATATACCGGTTGGAAGCGACCTGCATCCAGCGCCTTCCGGCGACCTTCAGACGGATTTTCAGTGATGTGTCTGTGATCAATAGGGTAAAGACCGGCAGTGATCATCGAATCGTAAGAGGCACACTGAATATCAATGTTAAACTGGAAAGGTCCAGTCTGATGAAGTCTACGCTCCGACCTACTCGGGCCCATATTCAAAACCCCCAGAGCTTTCAACTCGAGCTCTCCAACCGCTTCGCTTGTCTGGAGAACTTTGCCTCAGTGGACGAGATCAACGACGGGCTAGTGGAAACTGTCCACACGGTAGGGTCGAAGTTTTTCAGACCCCGCCGTAAAGATAGACCTCAGAAATTGTCTGATCGAACCTTAAACCTCATGGCTGAACGACGCTCGCTACAGTTGCAGTCTCCCGATGACGCGAGGTCATATAGGCAGCTTAATAGACGTATATCGAAGTCCTTGCGACATGATCTGCGGCTCTTTAATACGAACCGTGTTAAAGAGACCATTGAGCAGAACAAAGGCTCCAAAGTGTTCGCAAAGGACAAGTCTATTGGACAAAGCCAGCTGACCAAGCTGAAACGGGAAGATGGCAGCATAGCGTCGACCAAAGCAGAGGTTCTAGGCGAGATCGAGAGGTTCTATGGTCAGTTATACACTTCAGTCGCAAAGCCCGTTGACAGCTTGGTAGGCGATCCAAGAGCCAAGCTGTCCCGACATTATACCGAAGACATCCCGGACATCAGTCTGTACAAGATTAGGATGGCCCTGAAGCAACTTAAGAACAACAAGGCGCCGGGTGAAGACGGAATCACCTCAGAGCTTCTGAGAGCGGGTGGAACACCGGTACTTGAGGTCCTCCAGAAGCTCTTTAATTCCGTCTTGTCCGAGGGCAAAACGCCTGAAGCATGGAATAGAGGCGAGGTGGTACTGTTCTTCAAGAAAGGTGATAACAGCCTATTGAAGAACTACAGGCCCATCACGCTTCTAAGCCATGTTTATAAGTTGTTTTCAAGGGTCATCACGAACCGTCTCGAACATAGACTTGATGACTTCCAGCCTCCCGAACAAGCCGGTTTCCGAAGAAGCTATAGTACCATAGACCACATACATACGCTGCGGCAAGTTATACAGAAGACTGAAGAGTATAACTTGCCATTATGCTTAGCGTTTGTGGACTATGAGAAAGCCTTCGATTCGGTGGAAACATGGGCGGTGCTCGAGTCACTTCAGCGATGCCATATTGACTATCGGTACATTGAAGTGTTGAAGTGTTTGTATAGTAACGCCACCATGTCGGTCCGAGTTCAGGAGCAGAGCACAAAGGCCATTCCATTGAGAAGAGGCGTAAGACAGGGGGACGTTGTGTCCCCGAAACTGTTTACGGCCGTTATGGAAGACGCCTTCAAGCTCCTGGAATGGCAAGGACTTGGCATCAACATCAATGGCGAATACATCACTCACCTTCGGTTTGCCGACGACATCGTAGTCATGGCAAAGTCGATGGAGGAACTCAGCATGATGCTCGATGACCTCAATCGAGTTTCTCAACGGGTGGGCTTAAAAATGAACATGGACAAGACGAAACTCATGTCAAATGCCAAGGTTGTGCCCATCCCAGTCTCTGTTGAAAACTCGGTACTCGAAGTTGTTGACTCATACATCTACCTAGGACAAGTGGTCCAATTAGGTAGGTCCAACTTCGAGAAAGAGGTCAACCGCCGAATCCAACTCGGCTGGGCAGCGTTCGGGAAACTACGCAATGTCTTTTCGTCCGACATACCTCAGTGCCTCAAGACGAAAGTCTTCAACCAATGTGTGTTACCAGTGATGACTTACGGCACCGAAACGTGGTCTTTCACTATCGGCCTCATCTCAAAGCTCAAAGTCGCTCAACGAGCAATGGAGAGGGCTATGCTCGGGGTGTCTCTACGTGATCGAATGAGAAATGAGGAAATCCGTAGACGAACTAAAGTGACCGATATAGCTCACCGGATTAGCAAGTTGAAGTGGCAATGGGCAGGCCACATAGCACGCAGAGCAGATGGCCGATGGGGCCGTAAAGTGCTCGAGTGGAGACCTCGGACCAGCAAGCGCAGCGTAGGACGTCCACCTACGAGATGGACAGATGACCTTGTATTTGGTATATAAAAGTATCTAAATGTGATAAAAACATCGTAATTTTCAGATACATAATGTGAAAATATGAAAAACGCTAATACTTAATGCAATGCGTGTTGTTAATATATTTTTACAAAAAAAACGCTGCACATGTGAACCTTCGGAGTTATTACGCGGATTTGATATGGTGGTTTCGGAACGCACCCGGACCAAACGTCAAAATCAGATGTCGTATTTAGAAATTGTATATTAAATATTAAATTGTTTATTAACTACAAATTTCCAGCTAAAAAGTGATTCTCTGTGTGCAAATATCCTGTGAGAATATTATCCAAGGCGTTGGTGTCAAGGAAGCAGTTATTTAGTGCTGAAGCAATTTACATTATTTACACAAAGGAACCAACTGTCACCGTTATACTTACCGTTTAATAGTTTGAATTTTTTTATTCAATTTTCATAAAAATTGGAACCAGGGAGTATACTTATCTTATTACTTATTGCCTTTAGTCGGTTTTTAATTGTTATGTCATACATTTAAACTAAATAATAAGTACATTAGTTTATTTTCATTGGTTAGGTAGTACATATTGTATTTTTTTGTTGTTGAAGAAATGAAATATATTCTCTTAATACATAAAATTAGTGTGTTTTAGCTATAAATATTGCATAGTATAGTAAAGAGACATATAGGATTCCGTTTAGGAACCTTTATCATAGAATTGTGTTAGAATTTGTGGTAAATAATTGCAAGAGAACACTGCATTGACTTCCTTTTATTTAATTACTATTTATTAAGTACAAGTTGTCTTGCATATAAGTTTTAAGTTCAAATATAAACATAGTCACAATGTTTTCAGCTCAAGTCACAAAACCAATCACGAGGAGTGATGCTATGGCCACTAGACTGCGGCAGACACAGCTGGAGCTCAAAGAGGTTAAGGAGCTTAATGAGAGACTATTGCAAGAACGCGAGGAGAGTGAAGAGGAGGTGGAACGGATTATAAGATCCAACACAGTCCTCAAAACTAAACTTGCGGAACAGGATGCCCAGTTCGAGGATATATGTGGGCAGCGCGATGACCTCCAAAGAAGTTTGGAGCAGATCCAGGAGTGTTGTGCCACACATGAAAAAGCTCTTCAACGCATTCGGGACCTCGAACAACAGCTTGAGGAATTGGAGAGAAAGCCGAACACATCTGTTACCTGCAAATATTGCTCCGAACAAACAGAAAATAATTTAAGTATATATGCCGAATTGAACAGCTATGAGCAAGTAGACTTATTAAATGATACCATAGTAAGTGTACCTGGATTAGTAACCATAGATTTGACAAATTCTATGTATATGAGTAACCAGAGAGATAAAAATATTACTTTGCAAGGGTCGAACAAAATCAAAAAATATCTTAAGTTGAAAAAGTTTATTAAGAGATCTAAGGTACTATTAAAAAGTCATAAGTCATTATTTAAATCGGTTCCCCTCAAACAAAACAATGTGGCTCTAATGAAAGATCTCTTACAAATGCAAAATGAACTCGACCTCGCTTTAGAGTCCCTGAATGATAGGAACAAAGAGCTCAAAATTCTGGATGCAGCTCTAAAGGACGTCAACAGTAAGTACGAGATATCGTGCAACCAAATGCGGGAATATATCAGCTTCGTGAACTGCATCATAGACCCGGGGATCAGCAATGAAGAGCGCCCCGAGTCTCCGGTGAGTACAAACGACGCGGACCGCGGCGACGCCGCCTGCGCGTCCCCCGCGCCGCGCCCGCCCGCGCGCATGTCGCGCGCCGTGCCCGCCCCTCCGGGAGCGGAGCTGGAGTGCCGAGCGGGCCCGGTGCCCGCGCCGCGCCGCGCGTCGTTGGCGCCGCCGACGCCCCGCACCCGCCGCGCCGCGCCCGCGCCTGCCGCGCGGACGCCGATGGCCGCTGGCACCGCGCGCGCGCGCCACACCCCGTGTCATGCTCGTGAACGGGTGCCGTTTGTGGGGTCCGGTCTGTTCATACTAGCAAGGGCCAAATTAGTTGTGTAGTAACTGCTTTCCAGTGTTTAATGAACTGACGTGAGAGACTTCATCCTGTACTCGATTGAAGTTATTTTTTTTACTTAGAGACTTAGAGACTGTATACATCTCTAATAAACTTAGTGTACTGTATACAATGACGCTCAGAGACCTTATACATCTCTGAGGAATTTAACTATCATCATATATTTATTATTTATATTTTTAATTTTGTAAACTGTGACGCCTAGAGACCATATACATCTCTAAGAAATTTAGTTTAATAATTTATTTATTTATTTATTATTTTTTCTTTTGTATAGTTAGTTTCTTATTCAGTCCTTAACTTTTCTAAGGATTAAAATTAATTTATTTTGTTTTGCATGTTGTGACGCCTAGAGACCATGTACATCTCTAAGAAATTTAAATTAAGTACTTAATTATTTTGTTGCATCAGTTATTGATTTTGACCCCTTGAGACCTTATACATCTCAACGGAATTGAATTATTTCATTAATTAATTATCTATATTGCGTGTCGTGACGCCTAGAGACCTTCTACATCTCTGAAAAAATCACTTTATTTTATATAATTTTTAGTGTAAACATTGATTTGGAGAAACTTGTACATCTCCTCTAACATATATGTTTCAATTACCTAGTTATAATATGATTGTATTAGTTTTTAAGTATAATTTACGAAAAAATGACTTACTGTTGAGTTTCTTTCGGCTTTCTTCTCAACAGCGGTCTCCTCTTGCGAAATGCCGGTAGACTCACAATCTGACTTGTAAAAGTGCCCTTGTGGCCTACTTACTGAATAAATTATTTCATTTCATTTAAACTGGAAACTGTTGACTACTATCTCACCAGGCGGTAAGGCAAAAAAGTAAAAAAGCATAAGAGTAGTTCTGCTAACTTTTTAAATTTAGCTCTGTTAACATTAATAATGCACCCAAACAAAAATGTAAGAAATTTTAAGACTTTAAAATTAACAAAGTTTACGCTATTTTTACTGGACTAAAATAGGAGTGCGTCCATTGACTCCTACTCGAGAATCATTATTTCTCAGACAGCGTACAATTATCTCCTTTCCTAGACTTAAATGTACAGGTAATCAAGGCATCGTCTGTGCTACAATTTCACGCATGACATGGAAACAATAGACCAGAAGACGTGTACCGGAAACTTAAGGGTGAGGGGGAAAAATGGGAAGGGGAGGGGGACGGGTACGATGTTTCCTAGATACCATTGCGGTTGAAATCGGGTTATCGAGATAAAATCGATAAAATTGAGAAGTTTGAAAATGGCGAGTTGTTGGACTTTGCGGTTCAGATATCAAAATAATTGTAAGGTTCTGTTACAAAAGAATTTATTTTTAATGCCTCACCTTAACAATTGCTGTTAGTTTGCCAATATAACGCCATTGCTGATTTAATACGGTGAATAGAGACTAAAGTACTATGTGTGACCTTACAAACGGTCCGGTAGTTTTGAATTTTTGATATGTTGTCTAGGATGGTTAGTTAATGCTTAAAATGCAAAATGCACAATTCCCCCCCCCCCCCCCCTCCGCGCCCGCCGCCATATTGAAAAAACCGGCACTTTCTTAATATTTTTGCTCATATCTTCCTTTAGGAGCATTTTAGCTAGAAGAAAGCTTGGACAATGTTATAGAGAGTTAAATTTACTACATTCTCCATTTTATATTTTTTTCTAGGACAGATAGTTACGGAGATATCCACATTTAAAAAAACGTAAAAAATCGCTATTTCCTACTGAAAAACAAACTTCTGGATTATATCTTCGTTTAGGAGCATTTTAGCTATAACAAAGCTTGGGAAATGTTGTAGAGAATTAAATTGACTATAATTTACACTTCAAATTTTGTTTCAAGCACGGTTAGTTACGGAGATATGCACATTTAAAAAACAGGAAAAGTCTAATTTTCCGAAAATTTCTCAAAATTCTTGGTTTAGAACGCTGTCATTCAGTTACGGACTAGTCTAGGACAAATTAAAACATGTAGGAAATATAATTGCTTATAAAACTCATGTCCATTTTTACATACATTTTCGGAAAATGTGACTTTATTTTTTACATATCTCCGTAATTATCTGTCCTAGACACAAATTTTGAAATGTAAATTATAGTAAATTTAATTCTCTACAAAATTGCCCACGCACTGTTCTAGCTAAAATGCTCCTAAACGAAGATATAATCCAGAAGTTTGTTTTTGAGTTGGAAATTGCAATTTCTTAAGTTTTTTTAAATGTGCATATCTCCGTAACCATCTGTCCTAGAAACAAAATATAAAATGGAAAATGTAGGAAATTTAACTCTCTATAACATTGTCGAAGCTTTCTTCTAGCTAAAATGCTCCTAAAGGAAGATATGAGCAAAAATATGAAGAGAGTGCCGGTTTTTTCAATATGGCGGCGGGCGCGGAGGGGGGGGAATTGTGCATTTTGCATTTTAAACACTGACTAACCATCCTAGACAACATATCAAAAATTCAAAACTACCGGACCGTTTGTAAGGTCAAAATCCTTTATTCACTGAATTAATTAAAGTTAGTCAAATGTTACTACTGTATTATATATACATATAATATATACATTATTATATTGCAGAAAATGACGACTCCTCTCAGGGTTATGGGCCAGTAACGCCCGTCGGTGTCGATGTAGATGTTTCGAACTCATATGATGTTATTTTTAATAACCTTATTTATAGTGATGTTTTATTTGATTTGGATTCAATAACTGACTTTAATGTTTGCCGTGGAGACCCTAGGGACGAGGGGCCCGGAACCAACGAAGCTTTTAAAAAAGCTGATCTATTTGCTTATCTGGTCTCCGGTGGTCGTAGGGCTGGCTCGTTCCTCGCACAACGTATAGGCATTGCCATCTAGCGAGGTAACGCGGCCAGCCTTACGGGCACCCTCCAAATGGTTGCGACCTCCTATTTATGTAGGTACATATAGTTTAGGTCCGAATAGTATAATTGAGGTTTAATTAGGTCATAACTTTCTTAAGGTTTACTTGTATATTCTTTATTTTGTGTTTCTTTTTCTTTAATAAATGTCTGTAATGATATAGATACAATGTAGTCTCACAAAGTTATAGGCGAAGCATTCGTGAGATAAAACAACTTTACGAATATAATGCTTGTTTACAAATGTTTAACAGAAACAACACTAGCGTAATTTAAATCTCATTAAAATCTGAAGTAAAAGCACCCGACTAGAGATGTGTAGCTCGCGAGTAAGTGATTCAAACGAGCTATATCATTTGGTTTAGCTCACTAGCTCTTTCGCTCACTGAAGATTCAAGTAGCTCAGTATATCATCTATCATCTCAGTATTACTTGCTCCCTCTCGCTCATGAAATGAATGTTGCCATGCTGCCGTGAATCTAATTCATCGACATCTCTAGTTCTCTGCTCACTCGTGAACGATATAGTCTAAAGATCTACTGAGCTAAATGAGTGATACATATCTCGGTGAGCTAAAGACACATATCACTCTTTTCACTTTGGTGACACATTTTGCGCATCTCTACACCCGACTACTGTTTTAAATCAGCATCAACTCCTTAATCACCCAACTTGTAATCCGTCAACGTTGTCTATTCACCCGAGTGCGATTTTCAGACTTTCTAGCTCGCATTCATAAATAAGTAAGCAGCTTTCTGCACCGCTGCTATTTGCAGCTGTATATTGGCTGTATTAGCTGCCTATAAATTTGTTCGTGGCTGCAGACTGCTCTGCATGTAGATGTTTACTGCCCTTGGGACTAAAAGGCTTTGCTAGTGGCGCGAGATTTCATTCATTTTAAAATAGTATAGTGATAAAAGGTGCATTTTATTACATTTTACCTTAACTTATTTGGCGTGAATAAGAATTTCGGGGATTTTATGGTATAATCAGACACATGGATAAAATTAGCCTAAAGCGGGCCAAAAAAAAATATTTTGGTCAAATAAAAATTTGGCAAAACGTCACAGATGTAAATCAAAACTTCGGACTTACGATAGGTAACCCTTCAAAATACCTCATTAAATTATAGTATCTTGCTCAAGCCATAAAAATTCAACATAATTTGGTTTTTATAACATGCTTTTAAGTAAGCGATAGAGAAATTAGGTTAATAAAGAAGAATTATACAATAATCCGATTATTGCTAAAACCGCGTCGTATCAGTTTGTCGTATTGTGTGACTATTCCATTCTCTTCGGTCTTTTCATTCTTTACCAGTAATCCCACTGAGCTAGATAAAATGTGACCTATCTATTAATCCACGAACGTTCTCTTATATCCTCTATTACAATAAGAATTTGCTCTATTGAGCCATTTACGCATGATTTGGCAGCAACATAAAACTATTGGATACTGTTTGCTTATTCTTTTCGCAATCTTATTAATTGTCCGATATAGGATATTTAAGCCGTATTTAATACGCAAACTGGGCCCTTATTTATCGAGCCTTTGCGATGTGCTCAATTTAGCGATATCTTGTATTTGTCACGGGAAAATATATAACAAAAAAATTGTATACGTTACTGTACACCTGTTTAGTGGTAAGATCTCAGACAGATGTCCTTATAAACGTCAAATTTAGTAGCTGATGCTCAATATTCTACAAACATTTCATTATAGAGGTGGCGCATTGGCGACCTTTTCGTTCCCTTTGGGCTGAACTAGAAGACTCCGAATTCTGCGGCTTCGACGGATCCGAAATAAAACTACCGTAATATTTATAAAATGATAAAGGTTTACGTATCCGCTTTTCATATATATATGTTCCCAGTAATCCAATATAAGGACCTGTTTTAGTTATGTATCTGGTCGTGCGCACCTGAGCCCTTAATGTCCTGATCGCACCCTACAAAGTACTGTGGCCCAACTGTATCTCGAGAGCTTGAATTTTCAAGTCCTTTTTAGTAACGGTTTGAATGAAAAGGGTTCTTATTGACAAACAACATTTTATAAAACTTACTTACTCTTACATTATTCTTATTTTCTTTATGTTAAGCTTCGATTGAGTCTCATTTGAAATGGATACAGTATTTTTCGGAACGGGAAAGTTTATCTCAAAGATGTCTTTTAAACATTCATTTCTAAATGTGTTTTGGCGTCACGAAGTTTCATAATTGGTATGAAATCAGCAAACAGAAAAGTCCCTTTATATTTGTCTTTGATGATAACGTTATTCGGTGACATTTTCCTGTTTTTATTATCGAAATAAATGTTTTACGTTGACATCAGAAGTGGGATGGTCCATTATTTCTTATTTTCATTTTAGTAGCGACTTTTTTAAGCCGCTTTCTATTAGTGATAAGCTGCTTAAAGATTTTATCACTATATTGTTTCAAAGTATGATAATGTCAACAACAACGTCTAAAACCATTTTAAAACTGAGAACATAATTGTGGAACCGTAATTATAAAAATGAAGTAAATATAACCGTTTTTTCCAGGGGTTTTATGCCTCAGTCTTGTTGTAATTTGTTGCTGCCCTAGTATTTCAATGTACAATCTTGTGGGTGTACCCCAATTTCATGTAAGTTATTACGTCTAATGTAAGTTATGAACTCTTCTACGGAACATTGAAGTATCGGGGACCTCATATCTGATTATTATAACAAAACGGGACTTCATTGAGTTCAAAAAAGTGAATTTAACCACCCCGAAGTTTTGGAGGTGATTAGGTACGTCCATGGTCTCAGTGGGACTCATTGTTTTGTTATAATAATGTATGAAAATCGTGTAAATAGACTCACTTCTTGTTAAAAAATGATAACTTACATTTTTATTGAGTTAATTGTTGTTGTAGTACATTAGAATAGAATAGAACGTAGGTGGATTTATAAATAAGTCAAGGGATACATGTGACGCCCTGCAAGGGCACAAGCAACATCAGTTAATTTTTATAAAACTTCAATTACTTAAGCTTAACATTACTCAGCTAAATAGGTTTACTGGTCTGTGGCTGAATACAACACATTTATTCAATAAGACCAATACATTTATATTATATACTTTCGTTGTCCTTAAAGAACTCGTCTAAACTGTAAAAGCATCTCGTAATTAAGAACGATTTTAACTAATTATTTAAAGGGTAATTCTATATTCATCGGTATTTATAGGTCTTCGCACATTATAACAACTCGACGGCGACTCGATTCTATGCCAAATAATGAAATTTAAGCCCTATGTCGTCGTCCACTACTAAACTAAACCTAGTAAATATGACATAGGGCTTAAATTTCAATATTTGGCATAGAATCGAGTCGCCGTTGAGTTGTTATAATGTGCGAAGACCTTATTTTTGTCTAGAAACTAGCACGTACACTGTTTTAGTTACTGCTAAACATTATCACAAAATGTACTCAAGCAGAATTGATGAGAAAATCATCGAAAATAAATCTAACTAATGCTCCAACTAGATACATATAACATTATTCGTGAATGATATTCATAGCTGTTAAAGTAGGTATTTATTACGTAAGAAGGACATTGAAGCACTTTCCTTTTTCGCTTTTGTCGCAATGACATAAAGGGCCAAAAAGGTACGCGTTTCAGTTTCCCCTACTGTACGTTAAGCATCAGATGTCTCTTGCTCATGATTTCCATCATCAAAACCCATAAACACAACGATTAAACTGTTTTCTGCCCCAGCCGCATTACTCAGATTCTTCTCCGCTTCGCTTAAACATTTGTTGTCGAAAGTTTTATATCCACACGAGTGCCCAAAGGTCTCGGTTTCAGTTTAAAATCCTCGAATCTCGCCGTCCCCTTGGCTAATTTGAAAAGTTTTCCCATTCCGAATAATTTGTATCAATAGGAGAACGTAAACGGATCGTTTGCGTAAATATAAATAATAATTTTATACTGTCTTGTCCAATTTTTGGAAGCTGTTCTGAAGTAAGGGGAGCGAGTTTGGAAATTAACTAGCTGATGAAATTTGGTTGAATCGGCGCGCTACATTGGACAAGAGGCGTTGAGTTTCAAGGTCTTCTAGCTCGAAAATAACAAAAACAGCTATGGTATTATTTTTACATGTCTACAACGCTGACTTGCTTAACTAGGGTGTGGTGCGATGATATCACTATTAAACTCTATAAATCGATATAGCTTTAGCATTGATGCAGTGACATCATTTCAGATCTTATATAAAGTAAACATCCAATGGAGAATATAAACCGTTTATAACATACATACAGAGATTTTGGAGTATTTTTGAAATCTCTTGTTCTTAAGCCACAAGAACAAATCATACATCTGATTTGAATATACTGTACAGGATCTTCTTATGTAGCGTTATATTAATTTTACTTTTTATTGACAATGATTACTCATGGTGGCATGTATTTATGTATATGTATATGTATTATTAAAGGTAAATGTATTTTTAAATCCAAAAAAAGACAATCTAATCTATAATCCTATTTACTTATATGATCTCTCTCTTCCAGTTTTGAAGTAAGATCTTGACATATGTTATTACAACGTCCAACCATAATGTTTACTGCAATATTTTCTGTAATAATGTTGTCAAAGTATCCGTTAACGGCGGCAATAATTTTAATGTGTGGCCGCCAAGTTCCAGTTTAGTGTCAACCTGGGATCTATTGCAGCTACTTAAAAGCCTTTTGTGCTACTATTATTTTAAGTTACTCGTTATTCCTCTTATTACTTTCAATGTTGTGTCCTTTTGCTCAAAATTTGTAAAGTTTGCTGGTGTCATATCTGGAACTAACTTAATTCTTAATAATTTTATCGAAACTTTTGTAAGGCGTTATTACTATTAATATCAAAAACTATAGGGCTTTATTTTGTAGAATTAATAATAACAGAGTAATAAACGGGCACAACTATATAAACATTAAAAATCGAACCATATTCAATTTTGAGGTAACGCTTTTTAGTTGAAACTGGAACGTGTTTTTTTTTTGTTGATAGAGCTGATTTACTACTAAGCGTGCCAGAGGGCCTTGGAAGAAAACTAAGTCTTTTTGCATTTTAATGTTAACACCGTGCGCGCAGTGAAGCATTGGAACTTCTTAACTGAGAGTCCAACTTGAGAAGTCGGTCGATTGAATTTTGGTAAATCAATTATAATTATGAAGTTTGTACAGTACTCTGGTTACAGAAACCTAGTTATCTACTCGTATTTATACGTAAATTGCCGAACTACTCGAGATGAGGGGTTGCTCAGATTCGAAATTTGTCTCACACTGTCTTGTTCATTCAAATACAGTTTAATACGAGAATGATAAGAATGGCATGTTACGAACTTGTATCGGAACTCTGGTTTATATAGGATATATAGTTATAAATGGGCTCAACGGAAAAACTGACACAGAAAAAAATATACAGAACAATGCACTTCGAAGGGTTGTGTAATAATAAATACGCGCAACAGATGTCACTCTTATAATTAAAATCTAGGACCAATTTGATATCCTTACCCATCCTAGCTAAGCGTGAATAACGCAAAGTGCAGCTAGATGGCGTTGATAGTGCAGTGCATTTCACAGTAAATAGTCGCTGGGTGACGTGACGTTTGGTGGCTCCACCTTTTGATATGCTCGGAAATTTAGGACACATTGGGCTTGCAATAAAAATGAGATGCACATAGCAGATGACATCTTTTAAAATTGGGAAACTCCTAGCTTTGTGAGCTTAGAAAATCGTGATGTATTTTGAGTTTATTTTAAATTTGACTACTGCGTTTATAAGGTTAATGGTTTCATGATGCAAATAAGGAACCTGGTAGTTTCATCACCGACAAACCTACAATGTATGTAGAACGAGCACTACAAATTAATTGCAAAAATAAATTCTAAATACGTTCATGATCGGCGAAAATATCGGGTAACAAACTGGAAAATCCGAACCACCACAATACGGTAAAATTTACCTATAATTTAGCAAATTTCACCACATATGACTGAATTCTATATAATCCACCCGCTGTTATTTCTATCTATATACAAAGTTGACCTATTCGTCAACGGCCAATTATTTTAAATGGGAAAAACGTTAATTAATACCTGTCGGAACAGAGCTATTGCGATTCGACCGCAGCACGAAAACCGACTTGTTCCAGAACCGAATAAACCGCAAATCTGCAGCTGTGTTCAAAACTGAGTCAACAGCGATTTCAATTACTAGTTCCGCGTTTTTTGTTGGAACGTAATTGATAGGGTAGATTTATTCCGGGTTCCGACGACGAATTTTCAAACTAACATAGACAGCTGCAACACCATAGGAGTCACAAGTGCGTTGCCGGCCTTTCAGGGGAGTACGCTCTTTTCTTGAAGGACCCGCTTTAGAAAGACCATGATCAAGTCGTATAGCGCTCGTTAGGATCAAACCAGGTTAGCTCATCTCTAGATTCCAGTTCTCGGGTCGAAATTGACGAGAAACAATCTTGTTTATAACTTAACGCCATCATAACGAACGCCACCGTTTAGAAAAGTAGACATTACAACACATGTGTTGGGTATCAAATGAAAGCTGATAAGATATACTATGACTTTATACATACACTATATACACTACTACTTATACATAAACTATACGAAAGCAGAAAGGCACGGGCGGCGTCTACTGTCTACAATGCCACTTTGAATTTCAGACGATTGCAATCGTTGTCATCAATGCACCATAACTACGAATTGAAGGAATAATGTGAAGAACTATATAGAAGGATGAGTGACATAAGAACAGACAATTGAAGTTTTGAAATCCATTGTGAATTGTAAGAAAAGTAAACAAAGATTGCAGTTTTGAACCAAAACACACTCTCCACTCAGTCGTGCCACAAAACTTCAAAGGTAATTCTGTCAACAACCAATTCTGCCATATTGTCCCGTAGGGATATGAGACATGGGACATCGCAATTGAATATGAAATTCGCTGTATTTGTATTTCTTATTACTGCAAACTTTAAACCGATAGTCATTAAAAGATTTCTGAGTGAAACTTTGGTTCATATAAGTATTTCAGAAAGGTGGACGAACCAAATCTTAAATAGTTCTCATGCTTAAGCAGTTACCTCATTGTTGTTAATAAGGACTTGAACCGAAGTGATGGTGATATACCTTTGCTTGAGAACGTTTACGGAACCCCAATAATTTTAATAAACTCATCCCAAGCGCCGTATACAAGAACTACATGTCCATGTAAATTAAGTCCACTTTGAACCATTGTTCGTTGGAATAGCAATTTGGATGTTGCCCGCAAAATGGTCTTGTATAGTTGATACAGCGGTCTCGTAGCTCAGATGTGGACTCAAAGTAGGCTATTGGCATGACATGACGTTAAAAGGGTACCTATGCAATATGCATGCACTAGGTTGGAAATATGTTCTCGTTTTCGTGGTTTTTCTTTGTACGGTGACTTTGTTTAATGAAACAATGTTGGCTTTAAACTGCAGCGTGGAAATTGAATGCAGAGTGACCTCTCCAAGTGCACATAATTAAAGTTTGGGAATTCGTTGGGATGTGAAGTTGAGTGGTAGGTGTAGCTTCATTTTGAACTAAATTGTTGCCGAATTTAGTAGGCTAAGTAAACAGTAACAGCTAATTCGGAGAATAAATATAAATCAACGTACGAAATAAACAACTGACCATTTATTCTGTGAAAAAGCCTTTGAGTCTTAGTGGGCCTTTATTTTAATTTAGAACACACATAAAATGTTGCTGCTCTTAAGATGTGCCGTTCATTTATTTTGTAATCAGTAGTTTGAGTTTACGTTTTTTGTGTGATGATGGCTATAACAACGTTTCACATATGTATTATGTCAAGTTCTGTCGACAAATGACGTAATGTTTCATTTTATATAGCAACAATAAACATAATTTAGGTAAGTATAATTTCAATAAGTATCTATAAAATACATTTATCATTTTCATTCGCGAGATAACGAAACACTACTCGCTTCGCTCGTCGTCGTACCTAACCCTGGCTCTACCTGTTTACTTGAGCGATTCGGGTGTGTTGTGAGCCTATTAATCTATTATATCAAATGAACATTCTACTCTTATTAAATCATTAGATATATCATATCCCTTTGATGTTAAATTGACCAAAATTTTATCATAAGTGGTTATAGCGACCGTTAAGAAACCCGTGTTCAACCTTTTCATCCCGACTTAACATTGTTTGCTACCGAGACAACAGTTTTAAGAGAAACGCAATAAACTTAAAGCAAACTCTTCTTAAAGAGTTTCTGCTAGTTTTAGAGAGGATTGCACCGCTCAGTTTTATCCTCAGTAGAAATTCCGAGCAAATAGTTTTACACGTGTTATTGGATTTTTCGGTGCAGTAGGTTAGGTACCATGTTAGTTTTTCCATTGGAATATTTCCTTGGCCATTTTCTAACGTTACTTTTATTCATAAACTACTTTCCTTTTGTAATTACCGTAGTCGGTTGCAATAAGTATCTTATTTCATATCTTGGATGTCCACTGATGTCAGGGACCTGTCCCTGGATGAATATCTTTGATAATACCATAATAATGGAACAGTGCTGTGACAAATTCGTGCAACCCTCGAAATGACGACGACAAAGTATTTTGATAACAAAGTTGATAAAAGATAACATTGTAATTAATGCTCGTGTGAATCAAAAAAACGTACGTTGCGCTATAAACCTGGACTAGAGAACCCAACCTTTGTAATTATTGTAACCAGAAATCAACATTTTTCAATTTCGTTTTTCAACCTATCGACTGCTTGGTTGCTGCAACTTTTGTTAGTTATCATTTGGTTATGGCGCATAGACTATTATATAATAAAGTGTCCCCGCTACCTGCCCGCTGCCGCCATTACTATGACAGACGTCAACGGGAGCGGGCAGGTGGTTCACTAGTAAACCCATTTACGTGTTTTATTTAATCTATCCCCGCCCAAAAACCCTGGACGTCACAGTTATGAAATAAGACCAGATACAAAACAGACGCAAACAAAAAATCCTATTGAAAAAATCTTTGTGCCATCTAAAGTAATGTTCTTCATTATGCACTGCAAATAATTGTGTAAAACGTTGCGTCAAAGAACGAAACGCTTCAAACTCGCCGAGACACGTGTCACTTGAAACTTGCCACTTGACAGGCTTCTAAATGGTTCAGACATCAAAACCTATTGTACAGTCGGTCGCAGATCGTTTTACTTTGTCATATAGAGAGCGGAGTCGAGTGGGAGTGGGACTCCGCTTCGTATGCCTATGAAACTGCACTGCGTCTTGTTACTGTATTTAACTATAGTGACAATGAATTATCTTAATCAAACCACTATTCATGCATTCAACACTACAGGGAATAAAATAAACTACCACTAAATTTGGGTCTATTACCACTACTCCGCTGGCGCAGTGACCTGAAGTGGATCTTGGCCTCCGATACGAAATGACGCCAACGCGTTAAAGAGGACGTATTTTTATGATATCCAAGCCAGTATTTTCAAAGAAACTTGCTTACTAACACATTGTTTTCGACATTTCATAAAGAGTAGCTTATTTGAGATGTGTCGAATACCGTATTCAATTGACATTGACGAATAGCTATTTGAGCGATGTATTGGTCATATCATGGACATATCGTGAAGCAGGCACATCGTTATATACATCGATTTTTGCTGTTCGAGCTACATTAAATGACGTTGTTGTCATTTGAAGGTAAGAAAGCAAACCGCTAAAGTACCAGCGGACGCGAAGATGCTCGGCTCTGCTTTCCGCCGTTGTTTGTTCTAAATCGGCGCACGTTCGAAGCCAGTCGTAGCAAAGTCGTCATTACTCGTAATCAATGAGCTATCGTTTTACGCCAACGACCAATAAAATACTGTTTTTAGGTGTTTTTTGCGGACGACGAAAGAGAGAACCTTCTGTAGTAAGTTCGAATGTAAAGTCTAACCATTGGAGCGACGTCGAGCTGTGTAAAATGAACCAATCACATTCCTCAAATTTAAATGCACTTCATAGCATGTTTGAGAAAAATTGTGTTTTAACGGCAACTGTATTGAACACTTTGAACAGGTTCCAAAATAAGTGTTAATTGTTACAGGCGTGTTGGATTGTCACACAATATGCTCATATTTATCTTTGTGGTATTAGAACGAAGAGAAAGTTTTATTGTATTTACTGTAAAAATTTACGACAATCCAAATAGGACTAGAACGCTTTCATGTGGACACCATTCAAAGTATAATTTTGCGTCTAAAGTTATTGAGTTATCAGATATGGCGATTGGGAAATTAATGTGATATTCCAACAGGGAGACATTGGGGGAAATCGTGGGGAGGGCTATGGCCACTTCCAACGTGGACGCCTCAATGTGACCATGAGCGCTCTGCAAGAACCAAATGACAAAGAAGGAGATGGCGGAATTACATCCCGACGAATGTGACCTCAGTTCAAGTTTTTAATTATTTTTTTAATTTGCAATGTATGTAACTATGTTCATTTGGGTGAAATCTTAATTACTACTCAATTTTAAAACAGATATTTTTAACCGATTGAGCTGAAACTTTGCATACCTCCTTAGCTTTGCGACGCTTAAGAATCAATACCGTCTAACTAACTAAATGTTACTTTTTACGGTTGTTAGTTAGACGGTATTGATTCTTAAGCGTCGTTTGGTGACATTCCAATAACATTGTACCATGTTGCTGGTCTGATGGTGAAGCCGAAAGGTAGCCCTGGAAATTATGTAATAGATAAAGCAATCCTACCCATAGAATCGTCTCAGTGGGCAATTGATGGATGCTCAAAGAAAAGTACAGTCTGCTATATAAGCTTGTCACAAAAATTAAATTTTACACATAAACATTATTATCTATAGATTCTAAAGTTCGCTTCTGGAACTAGTCTACTAAGAGAAATATCACCTCACGAAATGCGTATTCTTCTTTAGGGCCAGATCTAGTTCCAATCACATTACCTGCCCTCAAATTGATGTCTATTCGCTGCCCAGCGACCCCACATCTATTATCAGGCGTTATATCCCGACCGAGTTAAGCTTGCACCGCGTTTGTATACGGCGCGGTCTATACTAGGTACTTTTACCTAAT